>CM052886.1:123348273-123392999 GCA_028534135.1 Potos flavus
GTCAATTCAACAATTAAGTGAAAGGGTTATTATTTATTCCCAGGTCAACTCGCCCAAAGACATTGAGTCAAAGGAGCTAGGAATCAGACTTTGGTTGGCTGAATTCAAAACTGTATAAATGGAAGACCATGCTTCCTACTCTAAATCACAAAAAAATCCATCCCACGAAGCCACCATCTTTCCAAACTTATAATCCACAGAGAGCATTGAATGAAAGGACTTTCTTCATCTGTCCTGAAAGAGGGTCATCTCCTTTCTGAATTTAAGTGTTTACCTTACCCAGAAGAATATAGTACCACTTGCCTTGGGCCAATAAGATAGTTGTTTGGTCTTTCCTTCCGGGCTCTTACCGGATTAGAATAAACAAAGGTGATGTTTATGTCAACAACATTCTTTAGCCAAAAGGTGACAGTGTCAGTGTGAAGGAATCCTTGATGATAGTTGACTCTAAGAAAGTGATGAGATATTTATGAACTAAAACTGGAGACTCAAAATTAAGAATGCCTCTGTAACTGTAACTTCAGCACATTTGCCTGAATGTTCTAATGTATTCACTGTAAAGTCTAGAAGCCTTATAAATATATGACTGGCAGTCGCCTCAGGCAGAAATCTTTTACTGATGCAATGAGATAAAAGTAATTAAGCTACATGTAGACTGATGGGTAATTAAATCCATGTGAAGCATTTTGTAACTAATTGCTATGTTCTAATCACAGATTGCTTTCTATTTGTCAAGGTAAGTGTATATAATTACACAGTCCTTATTTTCTTTAATCCGAAATCATCCCAGTTGGGTGAATATTTTTAAGCACTCTGAGTCTTAGAATATTTGGTACATTTCTTGCATAAAGGTAATTTGCATATTTTATAATTTGAGGGCCTTTTATGGTAAAATAGCTTTTAGTGTCACAGCAATTCTGTGGTCAATAACAATTTCTACAATCTAGGCTCATTGTTCAGTTTTTAATTTTTTTTTTTTAATAGTATGGCCTGTTTGTTATTTACTGAATGCCAGTAATGTTCAGAGCATTATATGGACTGTGATACTAATCACAGTAGCTTGAAAAGACCAAGGATCAGTAAGTGGATTTAAAATAGAATATTTCAAATGACTCTGGTAAAATAAATGAATAGCTTTGGGGGTGGGAGAGTCTCTGTGTGGAGAGAGCAGCACGGGCAAGACAGGGCTGTAAGTACTTGGCACATCATAGTAGGTATCACTAGGCTGTTTCTGGAAAGAGGTCTGGAGGGGATTTCGTCTCCTGGTGGGAGCAGAATTTTGAATGTGGACACCCACTCAAAGCTTGGGGTTTTGTTTTGTTTTGTTTTTGTTAATACAAGTTGCCTCTGCTGCTACATGAGGCTAGACACTGTGCTCCTGGGATGCACGACGTGGGGCTTCTTCATGTTCGTGTTCGAGGCACGGCGCCTGGCCAGTGCATCTCACTCGGTTAGTATTTGTGGAATTACTATGAGGAATATGTTGACTGAGAGGGAATCCATGATCATTTTCTGAAGATTTTCTTCATTTGTGAACTTCCCTTTCTCATTCTCTGCTTGGATAGATCTTTAAGGCGTATTATAAAGTCACTGCATTAAAAAAAAAAAACCAAACAAAGCGGTATTTAATTCACTTTTTGTACATGCTTTTTATTAGATGAACTGTGTAACATCTTTTTGTTTTAATTGCTAATGACTTTTAATAGCCTTGTAATTTGTAATGAATATTCTTTAACTTTAGTCTCCTCTAAGTGATAACTATCATGAGAAGTATGGTTTCTTAAGGCAACATTGCAATATATTTGTTAGGGGGCCAGTCACTTTCCCCCCTCATTCTTCCTACTGTCTTTTCTCCACCTGTTAAATCTGTCCCATATGGGTGCAGAGCTGGGGGTCTTCAAGCCGCATCCCAGCCCTGCTTCCCTGCCCTCTGACCTGGAAGAGCTTATTGACAACCTGCCAGCAATTTCTTTTTCAGGTATAAATGCTGTGTTGATTCCCTTCCACCACTGTACCGCCTCCCATAATTTCTTTTTGTATTAATGCATATATATATATATATATGACAATAAATATAAGTGTGATATATTTTATCTTCGTTACGTCTAAGTTTAATACCTCAGGAGTATAGAATATTCTTTGCCATTGCGAAGGCTTCTCATATATAGGCTCTTGTCCTGGTAACCACTTCCTTGCCTCGATGTTCTTCCTTTTTAACTTTTACTTTGAAATACATCCAGGCTTACAATAATGTTTCAAAACTAGTACAGAGAGTTAGCACTTACCCTCATCCATCCTGCTCAAATGTGAATTACCTTCCATGACCCTCGTACAATAATCAATACCAGAAAACTAACATTGATCTAGTACTGCTGTGTAATCTGCAGACGCTATTCAAATGTTACCCATTGTCCCACGAAGTTCCTTTTTCTGGTCTAGCATCCAGTTGAGGAAGCCATCTGACGTGTAGTGATTATGTACCCCCAGTCTCTTAACCCCCCATCTGGGACAGTACCTTGTCCTTCCACATCTTTCATAACATTGATGTTTTTTGAAGGGTGTGTACTGGCCATTTATTTTATAGAACCTCTCTCAGTTTGGGTTGTGTGATACTTTTGCATGATTAAATTCAGATTATGTATTTTTGACAAGAATACAGCTAAAGTGATGTTGGGCACTCTTCAGGTCATCCAGGTACATTATGTTGAAATGGCTCACTACCGGGGGGTGGGGGGTGTCCATTTTTATCATTCAATTAAGATGGTGTCTCCAGGCGTCTTCCCTATGAAGTTCATTATTTTTCTCAATAAGTACCTTGCGGGGATAAACCTCAACACTAGGCAGTTACTTTGTTTGTCTTCAACTCTTGCCCACCAACTTTAACATGCGTTGATGATTCTTACCTCCAACAATTATTACCATGGTGTTTGCCAAATGGGGATTTTTCTATCTCTCCTCTTATATTTAGTAATTGGAATTATATTACCAAGAAGATCTTTGCTTTTTCCTTTACTTATTTATGTAAGTGTAGATATTTATTTTATTCTGTGCTTCAAATTCCATTACTATCATGATTTATATTGTTGCTCAGATTGTCCCCGATTGGCCATTTGGCAATGTCTCAGACACTTCTGTTGCAGGAGACACAGCAGTGAACAAAACAGATGAAAATCTCAGTCTTACTGTAACTTTCATTTTAGTTGGGAGTGGGGTGGAGATATACAATAAACATAATTAGAAATTACAATATACAATAAACATAATTAGAAATAAATTATATAGTACATTAGAATGAAATACTTCTCTCCATTTTTCCTGCTGCTGGCTCCCCCTTCCTTCTATATTCTCAGAGCAATTTTCTCTGCGTGGATACTGTCGGACATCTTTAAAATAAAGAGACCCTCTGGGACCTCACCTTCATCCATCACCAGCTGAAGTCGCATGAAATAACACAAATGAATGAGGGAATTTCCGATTGAGACTAAAAAATTTTTTTTCACAAGGGTTTTGTAGAATATTTAAGTGAATTCAGGTTTGAAGTATCAAAATGGTGTTCCCTGGAAGAGATTTGTCAGACTTGATAGAGGTAAATTAACACATTTAAACCTCTTAACCAATATACTTATAAAAAAATAACAGTAATTTTGGTGTAATGGGCTGAGTTTGGGCCAGTGTAATTACCGCAAGTACTCTGTTTTCTTCTTAAATCATTTCTCCGTGGTTAGACAATAATACCACAGTAATAGCTTGGTTGCAGGAATGGAGGGAAGGGTGGAGAGTTTCCTTATAACAGTTTCATGGAGGGCTACTGGGAGGTAGTAAACGTTAGTTTTCATTAAGTTAGTATGAGTGGTTTGATGATACTTCCTTTTTTTCTCAGAGAAGAACAGTTGTGTAAATCAGACTTGGAAATTGGGAGCTTTTAAAAATTTCCTATTCAACTCATGTCCTGATAAACAATAGATAATTCACATATCTTACCCATTTTCTATGTTTGTTTTCTCATTTTGAAGTTATAAGTAATGGTTTACAATCAGAGGCGATTTGTAAATCTTTGAATATCTCATGCTTGGGAATGCTATTTGCAGTAAAAACTACATTACTGAACATATATTTTGGTAGTGAGAATTAAGGATTCAAGGAACTTTTTAAGTATAGTTTTGTGTGTTTGTTTTTGAAGCAGGCTCCACACCCAGTGTGGAGCTCGGTGAGGGGCTTGACCTCACGACCCTGAGATCAAGACCTGAGTCGGACACCTAACCGAAGGAGCAGCCCAGGTGCCACTAAGTATAGTTTTAAATAGATTAATGGTCTTGATATTTTTTGAATATTATGAACTATATAAAATGTGTGAGTCCAAGATGACTTAAACATGATAACACAAAATGGTAGAATTGAGTTTCTTAATGTCATTTTTTATTTATTAACTTTAATATTTTGCAGTTTTCTTAAAATACAGCAACACAATCAAGTAGATAGAAATAAGCATAAGTAAATGAAGTATAAGGTATATAAGGTACAACATCTTATATCTATCAGGTTACTTAACTGAAGAGTTTTTAGTTTTTCTTGGTTATTTAGGAGAAAGTATAATTTATTAATAAGTTGAAGTTCATATTCTTTCAGTTCTTCGTTGTAGATAGTTTTATAGTCTATATAACAGTGCTTTGTCCAATCAAATGTAATGTGAGCCATGTAAATAATCTAAAACTCTCTAGCAGCCATGTAAAGAAAAGTCACAAGATACAGGTTAAATTTATTTTAGAAGATATCTTAATTAACCCAGTGCATGCATATGTAATCATTTCAACTTATAATCAATATAAAAATTCTTAATATTTACATTCTTTTTTCATACCTTCAGCATTTGTATACATACAGCACAGGTCAGTCTGGACTAACTGTATTTTAAGTGCTCCTTAGCCACATATGGCTGATGGCTACCATATTGGATAATGCAGGCTGATACTCTTAATGCGTCTCATTATGTTATTTATGCATTGTTTGGTTTTCTTTAGTCATTTCTTATTTCTAATGCTACTAAAGCTTTCTTTCTTTTGTGATTTTAGTTGGTACTTGTCACATTGCCATAATTATAGTCAAAGTTGTATAGAGGTTGTCTTTGAGTCACTGAATAGGCATAAAAAGTATTATGTTTGAGTTCCTTCCTTGGAAGTTAAGATATTAATTCTTATCCCTGCTCTGCTACTGGTTATTGTATAACTTTGGGTAAGTCCACTTAATCTTTCTGATCTTCAGAGTCTTTGTTTATAAAATGAGGTGGATAAAGTCTTGCATTTTCTAATTGGATAATTGTGATTTTTACAATTACCTTTGTGTTTGTTACTCAAATACATTGATTAATTACCCTAATATGCATTGTGTTAGGCATAGTACCCAAAACAAAAAAAAATTTAATGGAATCTATTTTCAGTGAATCATGGTGAGTGGCCAGTTGATAGATCATGAAGAGAGAGAAAAGTGACCTTAATTCACTCTCAGGTATAGAATTATTAAAGTCTTACATCATATCTGGAAACAAATTAGAGAGCCCTGAATTGTAATAATTAGGGCAAGGAAAAAGGTGAGGTCATTGGAGTATTGGTTTGTTGTTTTCCTCAGTGTCACCAAACAACTCTATTTTATCTTTCTTTGAAAAGTGGAGAAGTAAGAAATTATCATTTTTACCCCTGCGAGGTAGTTATTTTTAAATGGCATTCACATTTTCCCCTTAGGCTAGAGGAGAGTTAACATTCTATTTTTAAATACTGAATATTAGCTATCTAGATTAGCCTCACATAGGAGAATTTAATAAAGGTCATTGCACTTAATTATGCTTATGGAACCACTTAAATTAAAGCACACTGACTTCGATGGTTGATTTATCTTCTTTCAAGTGTTTTATGAAACAGAAAAAAAAGATGGACTTTACTAATATTTATTTAATCACAGGGACTATTACTTGTCGTTCACATTTTAAATTATAAAACATTTCCAAAATATATAAAATTAACACAGTTAGAAGCCAACAGAGTTAAAAAAAAATTACTAGCTGTATCAAATTTTAACATTTTATCATATTCATTTCAGACTTTTTAAAAAAATAAAGATAATATTGAAGCCTCCTGCGTGTATCTTTCCATGATTCCATCAATAGTTCATTATAATTCACATCATTTCTTCTTTCTTCTTTTCCTGTCTTCTTCTGGATTGAGTACCATGATTTCATTTTATCTCCACTAATGCCTTGTAATCTATACCTCTGTTTGATTGATTGATTGTGGGTTGTTCAAGGGTTCAGATATACACATTTAACTTATCACAGTCAACCTTTAAATAATATGACACACTTTCATTATCACATAAGAGCCTTATAATTGTATACTTCCATTTCCTCCTTCCTTCTCTTTTTTTGTGTTATTGTCATTTTTTTTTATATAGACCCCACAATATATTGGTGTTATTTTTGCTTTAAACAGTCATTTATATTTTGAACTGATAAAAAGCATGAAAAACAGCTTTTATATGTACCCACAAGTTCACCCGTTTCTGGTACTGTTCTTTCCTTTGTATATTTTCTGTTGCTTTTCTTTCCATCTGGAATCATTTCTTTTCTGCTTAAAGATCTTTTTTTTTTTTTTTTTACTCTTTAGACTAATGGTCTTCTGGTAATGAATTCCCTCAGCTTTGTCTGTAGTCTTTATTTTGCCCTCATATTAATAGCTATTTTTTAATTTTCATTGAATACAAAATCCTAGGGTAGTTTTTCAGTGTTTTGTGCATATTTCTCCATTGCATTCTGGATTGCACAGTTTCTGACAAAAAGTTTTCTGTCCTATGTTTGTGCCTCTGTGCAGTGTCTTCCTCACCCCCTTCACTCCCAACAGCTTTAAAAATTTTCTCTTTATTACTCTTTTGCTTTTTTTTTTTTTTTTAAGCAATGTGTTTATAATGCACGTTGGTGTGCTTCTCTTTATGTCTCTTTTACTGAGGTTGATTGAGTTTCTTGAATTTGTGGTTTATACTTCTCATCAAATTCGGAAATAATTGGGCCATTATTTCATGGAATCTAATTATGTGTATGTTATTTGGTTTGGTATTCTCTGTTCATTCTCACTCTCCATTCTTTCTCTCTTTGCTTCATTTTGGATAGTTTATGTCACTAGGTTTTCAACTTCCATCTCTAGAAGTTTCAGTAGGGTCTTTTTCTAATATCTTCTATTTCTTTTCTCATCATGTTCACATTTTCTGAGCATATGGACCGCATTTACAATAGCTGTTTTAGCGTCCTTGTCTGCAAATTTCATCATCTCTGTAATTTTGACTCTGTTCCTATTGATTGGTGTTTCCCCTGATTATAAATGTAGTCAGTGTTTTCTTACCTGTCTGCATGCTCGATAATTTTTGTTTGGATGGTAGGCATTTTAAATTTCATGTTGTTGAACATTGGATTTTGTTGTTTTCCATTAAAGAGTTTTGGACTTTGTTCTTTCACAGAGTTCAGTTATTTGAAATTACTTTAATATTTTGAGGCTTTCTTTAAAGGTCTGTTAGTATAGGCCCAGAGCTAGTTCTAGTAGAACACAAATTTTTCTCAACCGTTAAGGCAAAATAGCCTTCTAAGGACTCTATCCAGTCGTTCATGTATTTTAAGATCTTTCCATTGACTTCTAGGAACACAAATCATTCTTGGTCCTGCATGATGTCTAAGACTTGTGTGGCCCCCTGCTTTGCTATGATTCTTTTGCCAGCCTTGGGATTTAGTTTCCTCTCATGCGTGTCCAGATATTACTCAGCCAAAAACTTGAGGGGAGCCCTCAGCTGATCTTTGGAGCTCCATCTCTGTGCAACTCTTTCCTCTATAATATTTAACCCTGTTTACTGTAGCTTTCTGGGTTTCAGTCTCTCTTCTCAACTCAGCAAGATCTTTGGGCTCTGTTTGCTTTCCCTTTGTCTGCACTGTGGCCTAGAAAATGCCTTTAGGAAGTAAGATGGGTGATTATAGGACTCTTCTTGTCTGCTTCTTTCAAAAATCACAGTCCCTCATTGCCCGTTATTACTTGTCTGGTGATTGTTATTTCATACACGTTGTCAATTTTTCTAGTTGTTTATAGCATTGAGGCAATTCCTGTAACAGTTAATCCTTTCTGTGTAGAAACGGAAGTCCTCACTGTATTTCCTTTTAATTAAAATTTTGTGTTGTAATCAGTATGACCTGAGTCCACAATTTATACTATACATTCTGTACATATTTATATTATACATTCCTCCACTGAAACACCCATTGGTAGATATAATTTTGATTAGCATAGCTTGCTCAAGTTATAGAGTTGGTTATTGGTATATATGTTATTTTAATATAATAGATGGTAAAATCACCTTTTATTAATACCACCTGTAATTTCTTTTTAGAAATTTTAAATTGAACAGGTAGCTGACCATTAAATCTTTGATATGTGAGGTTTGTATCAAATCTTCATATTCTGATTATTCTTTTTTCCTTAAGGCACAACTACCTGCTTTTCCACAGAACTTCTAAACTTTTAAGTATTTTCTTTTCTTAGAGTTGCACCTTAATCTTTCATTATGTAGGGACAGTGCTCACTACCCACCCCACCCCACCCCGCTTTTTTTACTTTCTATTCACGAGAAAAAAAAATCTTCAGATTTCGACGACATCAGACCTGGAAAGGGTACACTTAAACATTTACAGGAATATTTTAACCCACTTTTTGGTCAGTTGCCAAAGTATAGTAGCTAAAAAGAGCCAAACTGATCTGAATTATGCTATTTATCACTATAGTTACTTGGCGTGTGGGTAATATGTTCTTGAGGGTGAGCCTATTTTTTCTTTAATGAAGGAAATATGAATTTTTCCTTTCCTTTTCCTGTGTCATAACAAAGGATTTTATTTTACTTGTTCTTGTTTGTCCTTCCTTCTGAGATTATAGCAGTGGTTCAAACTCTGGAGACTTCTGAGTTTGTGGCAAATATTGGTATGTTGGATGTCAACTTAAATGATGTGAAATGAGAAGCTGGGGGCTCCTTAGTAATCCTTAGGTTCTGTTGAAGAGAAAAGAAACAGAATAGATAAAAGGCCAGCACCAACTCCTTCCCCTCCTTTCCCTCTCGGTGCTACCAACTAAATGGCATAAATGTGTCACTAGTCTCAGATTCCTTTTACTTGTTCCTATTTAATTTTGTGAGTCTGATTTCAGGCATTTTGGTCAATTATAATGAATTCTCCCTCCCAAAAAAGAGCAAAAGAAAGTAAGTTCTTTTAGACAGACTGGACATTGACATTATCTGTTATTCCTTTTCCTGTTTCTTCTTATCTACCAAATATAGTGATTTGAGAATTCTGAAATGGCACTGAATATTCATGAGTTTAAACATGAAAATATCTTAAAACACTGAGTTATTGAGAGCTTTCACTAGCAAGTATAATATACATGTTGCATATTCATTGCCCATGACAGTGAATAGGTTATCAACATGCAATTTTTGTTTCCTTAGCTCTGCTCGGTGAGCTTGAACCTCTTGCAACAACTTATGCCCCCGCTGGCTCCCATCTTATAATTTTTTCTCACCACAAATTCCTCTCTTCCACCACTTCACCCCAACCACACTGACCTCATTGTGGTTGCTTGGGAACTCTAAACATGCTGATGCTGGATCTTAGGTTCCCTCTGCCGCGAGTGCCCCTCTTTCCTCTAAATGCACATGGCGCACTTAAGTTCACGCAGGGTTCGCGTTACCCTGAGTCTTCCTCAACTACTCCTTGTCAAAAGTAATGTCCTGACCCAGCCACGTTATCACTCATTCTTTATCTTGCTTTTAAACATTTTTTAGCACTTACTTATACTTGACAGTATATTATTCATCTTTTAGTTTATTGTATCCCTGACGTGAATAAATTTCACTCAAGATCTAGCATAGTGTCTGGTACATTATAATACTCAACAAATACTTGCTAGATGAAGAATGAGCAATGAGTGAATGAATCAGTGGATAGTGTTTTATTTGTATTAGAACACCTAAACTGTCCACCGCCTGCACCTTCGAACTGAATATAAGAATGCGATAGAAAGTAGAAAACTGTATCTGCTGTTTAAGCCCTTGAAATTATTAATTTATAAGTTTTATATTCAAAGTCGAATGTCCCTAATGGTAACTACAGAATTTCTGGTCCCATTGAACTGTAGATGGAGTGTAGTTCCCTTTGGAGAAAGACCTGTAGGACCATAAAATATCAGTCATAACGTTATTGTGTCCTTTTAAAATTTAAGTTCTATTTGTCCTTCATTCTGTAATTGGGTTCATTGGCCCAAATAGTGCACAATGCTTTGCTTCTTTAGTTTCCTTTATGCTTTAAACTATTCTGTAACTCTTGAACTTCATCTTGGAATCCAGAGGAATTTTTAAACATCCCCACGATCACCTAATACTAATTTTTTTCTGAGCACAAGGTACTGTGTTGTAGGCATCTTGTTCTTTTCTTTTCTCCCTCTTCCGACTTCCTTTTGTATCTGTAATGTTTGGACTTCTGGGAGTTGAGGCAGTTGTGATTTTTTTTTAAAGACAGCATAACATCTCTCTGCATATCCTGCTAAAATACCAGAGGGCCCATTCATAGACACTGCTGTCTGTATCCTCTCTGGGGGCATTAGAAAAGCCCGTATATGGCATAAAACACACTGTGGGATTAGGAGGATAAACTTAATCTCCCTCATTGAGGTTTACTGCCGGTTTTGGAGCCTAGGGAGTCAGATGCCTTGTTTTCAGAAAGTGTGTCATCCGTTTGTGGTGTTTAGTTTGTTTTTAGCTTTCCATTATTTCCAGATTCTTGTAGAAGTATGAAAATAAACAGTATTCTCTCTGATTATGACCTTTTGAAAGAAATAAATTAAACAGGTTGCCTTTGTTTAGCGACAACATGATCAATTTATGTCAGCATCTTTTTTTCTGTGAAGCACTGCGATCACAGAGGTCAGGGTGCTCTACAAATACTCTGTTAACTCTTGCCGTGAAAGCGATAAAAAAGATAATTTGAAAGTTTAATTGATCTATCTGAACTTACCTGTAAGTGGAAAATCTTACTTTTAAGTAAAAAAAATTATTTATATTCACCTGCTGTGCTATCCAGCTATCATTATAGGATAGTAGGGAACTTTAAGCAAGACAGCTAATCTTATGGAGAATTTAAGAGACCATGCAACACACTTGGCCTCATTCAAGCTGCATTTCCATATTGTCCCAATTGCCTGATACAGAACCTAGTATACTCCTGTGCACACACTCTGTGTACATGTACATATGTACATCCATATGTATATGGAACCAAAATTTGTTGAGTACTTCCTATGTGCTATGCAGTGTAGTAAGTCTTAGGCATATACATGTAAGGTTTTGGCACCTCTGCCTGGAGATGCTTCCATCCTAACAAATTACTAACTATAATGCATTGTGTTACACAATTTTACATAAGATGCTTGGGAGCACAGAACAGGAGCATCTAAATTAGTCTGGGTGGTCAAAAAATTTTCCCTTAAGGTTGTATTCATTATGCAAAGAAGAGTGGAAGACACTTTTGAGGGAACAGCATATGCGAATGCACAGAAGCCTGAGCAGCAGGACTTGCACAAAGAAATACAAGAAATTCAGTTCGCCTACAGTGAGAGTGATGTCCAATGTTAGGTTTGCCAAGAGCAGTGACTGTATTGTGATTATGAGAGAGAGTGTTCTTGGTCTTAGAAGGTAAGTGCTGAAATATTGATATTTAGAGTGCTGCGATGTCTGTGACTAATTCTCAGGGGAAAAAAAACAAAAAAAACCCAACCATGTTGTTCAGGAGTCTGAGTGAAGGAGGTGTGCATATTCGGTGTACTACTGTTGAAATTTTTCTATAAATGTAACGTTGTTCAAAATAAAAAGTTAGCAGAAAACACCTTCATGCCTCTGATAACTTTTGTTAGTTTGCAAACGTAGTATAAACGATATAGTTGGGGCATCTGGGTGGCTCAGTCATTAAGCATCTGCCTTCGGCTCAGGTCATGATCCTAGGGTCCTGGGATTGAGCCCTGTGTCAGGCTCCCTGCTTCTCCCTCTCCCACTCCCCCTGCTTGTGTTCCCTCTCTCACTGTATCGCTCTCTATCAAATAAATAAAATCTTTAAAAAAAACAATGATATAGTTGAAGAATGAGGTAATTAATTGGTGGTATGTCATTGTTCTATCCAGGATAGCCATGGTTGGTCCTATTATGATGCTATCTTTAATAATATTGTCATTTCAGGGTTTTTTTTTACAAAACCCTTGAGCACCTAATAATAGAATTAGAAGGGACCAAAGAAGTTATATTGTCTAATTCACTATTAAGTGAGTAGATTAATTAGGTGGAGGACTGCCTATTTATATTATTACTTAAAAACATCACCATTGAAGAGATTTCCATGACTCTTCAAATGCTTAATCAGAGAGTCATAGTTATTTGTGAATTTCCTTTTTTTTAAAGAAAAAAACCATAAAAATTAATGTGCCCTAGTCCCCCTTCAAAGAGAGCATCAGGAATTAAGAGCAGAGAATTGAATGTATATTAAATAAATACAACATAATCTGTTTAATTCATATTCCTTATTGGCCTTTGAGGAAGATGGAGATTGAGCACTGGAATGGGATGGTGGAGAAAGAGAAGGAAGGGAAAGGCAAAGGCAGGAATGGAGGGAACAAGACAGAAGGAGAAGAGGATAGCAAGCATGTTCTGAAGAAGAAAGACAGCAGATTTTGAGGGGACTTCTTTTTTTTTTTAATATTGTGTAATGGATAAAGATTTTCTGGCTATCTGGTGTCTTTCCCTTTTGATCCCATTAATCACTGTTTACAGTTTTCCTGTTTTTGTAATCCTTACTTTTGGAGACTCTACTCCCAGTGGAATAAATGAATCACCTTTGTATGGTAGAAATTTTCCAAACGATAAAGCAAGAGCCAGTGGAGGAAAAAATCAGTTCTCTGATTAGATGAAATCAGTCTTTGCCCATATTTTCATCTATTAAAGTGAAGCCCCTACATAGGACAAGTTACAGTCAGTCCTAAGCTTTTGAAATTGAGTTTTGGCAAAGTTTGATTCTTGAAAAAGGATTTTCTTTGTTGTGAGACTCTTTTATCGAAGATATTATCTTTTTTTTTTTTATTGTTAATCTTTTATGTCTTCTCCCTTTTCTGTCCTCTGTCATCTCAAATTACTCTGGAGCAGAGATCAGAATCCAGCTGTGGGGGTTGTTGGCCATTTGGGGAAAATACTGTGCATTTCAACTATAGGCTGATCCGTAATTACTTGGGTAAAATGATAATGGATTCTAATAATTGAACTTTTTAAAGGACTTTCCCTGGTAAGATGCATTTCATTCCTTCCTAGTATTTGCTCATCTTTTCACCAGAATTAACAACAACAAACGGAAGGTAGATGATCTGATGAACCTTATGTTCATGAGAAAAGGCAAAATGAACAATTTCAGGAAAACAAAAATTAGATGGATGAACAGTTTTAGGGAAAAGTAAAATCTCTCCTCGGATGCTTATAAAAAGCTAATTTTTGTCTCCCACTTTTCCACCGCCTACTTTCTTTTTTCTGCATGTGTTTATTTTTATAGGCCTGGGAGTTTCTACTGGGCATTCATTCCTCTTATCTCAGTTCTTCCTGCTTGCATCTCTTTTTTTATTTTCGTGTGTTTGTTTTCCTGACACGTATTCATCAAAGTCCACGTTGGAGTGCAGACTGGGCCTATCTCATTGTGGCTGACATCATCCTTCCCCTGAGCCAGCCCAGCTAGCCTCTCATTCTGGTGTCTGAGGCTGTGTTCTCCAGTCCCCACCCCTGCTGCCCCCCCTCCCCTCACCACTGATGGGGATGTATGTGAAGTTCCCAGGGTGTCTGTTAATGTCGCCTTGCCAGCTCCTGGATAATAGCCAGTGTTAGCTCACAGAAGCTTAATGATGAATCCATATCTGTCATGAGCTGGAATTGATGCAGGGCACATAGTAGGGAAGGGCTTAATAAATGTTTGATAGACCAATAAAGAAATGAATGTGCAAAGGAATATAGCTCATAACCGAAGTCCTTAAGGAATGAAGCTGTTTAGGCAAGCCCTTCTGTCCATAAGTATAGCCAATTAAGTGTGCAGCTAGAAGCATGCATGTGTCCCAGTCTCCATTAGTGATCACAGACTGCAGCCTACACTTTCCCTGGTGAATTCATAGGCAGGCTGACCTGACACGAACTGCTTGCACAGTGAGTAATCACCAGACTTCCCAGAGAAAAGGATGGCAGGGAGGGGATTCTGGATTTAGCTTCACCGTCAGTATGAGATGACTTTCTGTATCCTACGATTTGAAGGAGCAGAGCTCGTTGGAATTCTTGAGATAGAACCTTGCAAAATCTGACTTTCTCACGTTGATTAAGAGCAAAATCAACTTTGACACGTTTTGGGAGGGAATTGGCAAGGCCCAATTCGCCGAAAGTCCTGGGATTTCACATTCTGCACATGTGCTCTCATTTCATTGTGTTTTAACCCAGGTTGCTATTATATAGAGCATTTTAGCAGCCTTGATCTTGGAGACATCAAGACCATTATTCCTGTTGTTGCTGATTTAGTGTTACAGCTGCTTCCTCTTTATGTGATTTAATTTGAAGTTTCAGCCCACCAGGGGGCTATTGATCCCCACCTATGCAGCTCTAAGAGCTGGCTGCTGTTTTCTGCATGGATGTTATTTCCATTCCTATTCATAGTGATTTTTTTTTCCCCCTTCTATATTCATCTAGCAACAGCAAGGCACTGTTCCAGGAACTCGCTCTCTCTACATAAGGCGTAACATGGAACCATTTGGATGGAAAAATTATAAATTAAAATTATTCTGTTCATTTTAAAATATTCATATTGTGTTGCTCAAGTGCCAGTAACTGGAAAATCAGGGATAATGTCCTGTTTTTATAACCTCTTTCAGAGTGTTTTAAAATCCGTATATGCTGTTACTTAGCCATCTCTTTTCCTGGAGTGGATTTTGTGATAAGATTAAAAACAAACCAAAAAAAAGATTGTAGGAGTCCACTGTCTAATGCTGTATGTAATATCCAAATAAAGATGATACCACTAATTGCAACCCTTCTTTTTAAAATAGAAAACTGTTTACTCCATGTGCAGAGAATATTTATAAAACTGTCAGACTACAAAGGTAACCTATGAACATGGCACACTATTTCTTTTGAAGAGAAAACTTTTTATTAAATGATTAAAACTAAGCAAATGTTTATTGATTTCTGGAACTACATATTTAATTGAAATAAAGAAAACCTGCATATTCATACGACTGCTGATTTGCAGATACTGAAAACATCTCCAGCTTTTTAAATAGGGCTGGTTTTTTTTTGATACCTCTAGTTCTCTACACTAAGTTATTGATTCTTTAATTTTGGGAAACTAAAATTTTATTTCTATCCTTGTATTTTCTGTGTTGTATGGGTGTGTGTGAGGATGTGCATGTCTCAGAAAGATAGACCCATCGGAAAAAGTGAAACATGTTGTTATGTGGTTTGGCTGGTTTTGGGTGAAGTAAATACATCTCTTATTCTAGAGGAAAGAGTACTTATTGGAGATCTCAGGTTCATGTATATTTTTCCACCTCTGTGGAAGGTGTTAAAGAGGGTAAAGGTCTTTACTTTTTGCTTCTCTTTTCTGTAAGTTTTTAACTCCACATTCACACAAAAGCCATGTGTTGTATTTGCTGTCTCCCTTGGCTGGGAATATTTAAATTATTTTTTAAGTTCTTCTTTTCCATCAACTGAAGACAATTTGAAATTATAATTTGAAGACTCTTTCCAGAAATGTATACGTTTGGGTCAGGCTGTCGTCTTTGTGGGCCTGGTGTGTGTACTGAGATTCTTCTGAAGCAACAAATCACTTTAGCATGAACAAATTTCACAGGGCTGTTTGATTGTTGGTCTTAGCTTTGTGTGAATCATCTGGCCTTTTAAAATAGGCTAATCCTTTAATCGAATATGCTTTCAGAAAGGTTCTGAAAACCTGGGTGGCTCTTGCTAACTCTCTTTTATTCATTTTAAATAATACCAGGTTATCCAGACATATTTCTTTTTGATTTTTGAAAGGATGTTATTGCAGGCCATAATATTTGAAGTCAGGATTCTCTATAACAACAGTAACAACAAAACATACACACGTTCTCCTTAAGTCTGATTGATGGAAAACAGGATTCAAGCTGCTAGTAAACACGTTCTTCAGCACAAATACTTAGTTGATACAGCAACCGACTTCTTTGAACGCAGCAATACAGAGCACTCTCTTCTTAATTGAATAAAGAAAACAAATTAGAATAGTTACTGCAGGAGAAATGGGTGTCTCATAATTAATAATTTCTGACTTAAACCTTAACAACGCTTGACATTGTTCTTTGGGTTGGTGACAGACTGATTAGCGAGTTAACTCCTGATAGGACCTCTTCTATGCAGTGACTGTTTCAGTTCCAAGGCTTACGACCTCAATAAAATAGGTATTCATTGTGATGGGATTGTTGCTTTCGTCCTGATCAAAGTGCTCTGGAGGAAGCACGGTTGAACTGATTGGCTGTGAATGTTAATCACTCCATAGGACGCACCGATAATTTACAGCATTGTGGTAACTCTCTGGTGTTCATAAAATGAACTTAATAACCCAGTGCCACCATGGGATAAGCTGCTTTTTCTTGCAATTGAATACCCAGACTGCCTGCATAATGGTGTTGAGTAATACTGCATTAAAAAGAGTGAGCAGCTGTATGATGAAGGGAACAGCTCTGCAACAGATTGGTTAATTATCTCCTTTGATTCACAGAGGGTGTCTGTGAGATATGGTTGACCAGTGAAGACACAGGGGCTTATGGCAGAGACATTGGCTCCAATCTCCCCGCACTGCTGTGGAAACTGGTTGAAGTGATTCCTGAGGGAGCAATGCTGAGGCTTGGCATGACAAATCCACCCTATATTTTAGAGCATCTGGAGGTAAGGCAAAGCACCCCATTTCCCTGCTGACACAGACACGATGCGGCCCACAACAGTGTGGCAGCCTCAGCACCATCACAGGGTTACATTTAAAACCTCTGGCACATTATTATTATTATTATTATTTTTATTTTTTATTTTTTTGTGGTCCTGCCTTACTAAGAATGAGTGGAGAATTTCAAATCCTCCTCTTTGTCAGTCTGCACATCTTGTTTTTGCTTGCTCTCCGTTGATTAACGTTGCTTGGATTTTCCAGCGCTTGTCCTCTCGTCACAGTTCTTTGTTTCTTCTTTGCAACCCCTCAGACTCCCGTTGCATAAATTTGCCTCGGTTCCTGCACTCGGTACCGTGGTCTAGTGTAGTTCAGGTGCACTTAGGCATTGCATTAATTATGCAACTGGCTGTAAGCACATTATCCAAACCACCGTTCACCCTATCGATAAGGGTACTGGGCTGTAAGTTTGAGGATGTTGTAAATCTCCTCCCTTTGTCTGGAGACAGTTAGGGATGAGGTGGAATCCTAGAGAGACAGAGCTTGGTATTCCTCTCCTTGATTCTCTTGTGGTCACTCTGAACACAAAGGGGTGTGGCGATGGGAGATGCCTGGTCTCATTTGTATCCCTTCCCCGGGTCAGGCGCTTACCCTCAAGGAGCTTACCGTGAAACTAGAAAAATGAGCATGTGTACAAGTACGGCATCGGGTGACAAGTGCCACAGTAAATACGAGCAAGAAATAGGGACATTTGTATGAAAAAGTACATGCCAAGATCCATGACAGCTATTTGAGGAATAAAATAATTATACTGGACCCACAGTTCCAGATAAGAAATCTGATAACTGCTGTTGGAAAAATGATGTGCAAAGTATAGAAAAAGTCGCTTATATTTTTATCAGTTGTGTTCTTTACAGTTGCTTTGTGCAGGAAAAAAAATTCCCAAATCTAAAAGCAAGCACAGCTGCTAAAATTTAATGCACAAATCCCATTGAATGGTCAACAATTGTAAGATTGTTTCTGTAGATTTGATTTGAGGCCCTTATATCCACAACGTCTTTTAGAAATTCTGAAACAGATTTGGTAGCAATTTGATTGTTAATTATAAATATACAGTGAAGAAATACAGCAGTTTCAGTTTTGTTATTCACATATCCCCTAGCCAGATCTTTTTAGTAAAGTATATGATTGGATAGGTTAACTTTAGTACTTTGGACAGTGGGGGGACAATTAAGATTTGCTATTGCAAAATAAGTCGCAGGTGTGTCAGTTTATATGTAAGCCTGTGACCCAACACGTGAAAAAAAACAAGTGACTTCTCTGTAAAAATTGAATATAGTAAGTCCTGCTCCATTTGAAGTAAATGCGAGGCATCCACCAGGCGATATGCTAGATGTGTGGTTTGAAACAAATCTCGAGGACCAAGGGAACCATAGTACTAGAATCAGCAAAGTTCAAGTAGGGAGTAAACATAAGGGGGAAAATCATGCATAGGCTCCGAGATGACTGAATAAAGTACCTCTTGGAATAAATTCAGCACTTCAGTTAATTGCAAGGTTACAGAAACGAATGCTGCATTTATAGCAAATCCTCTGCTCAGAATCTAAAGTGGTGCTGGAGTTGTTGACCTCCAAACGCATGCTCCAGGAGAGCTTCTGGAAATCAACAGAAGTTGCTAAACACGGCTTTACGCTTTACCTGGAAAAACACCAGATGTTAGTTCATACATTGTGGTTGGAGCGACAACAAGTTCTGATTGTCATGACGTTACCCTTTTAAAACGCTCGCTGTCAGGTATCTGTAATGTTGGCCTTCCCTCCTCCGCTGTCATGTTTACGAGGCAAGGACCTTGTCATTTCCATCTCTGGGTGTACCCTACCCAGTGGTGATTCAGTAAATGAGTGAATCAAGAATGAATCAAGGAAGGGCCTTCTTCAAAAAATAAATTATAGAGCCCACTCTGTAGCCTCAAACTTTCGAGTCTTAACATTCTGGTCAGGAGAGGCTGCAGAAGATGACAAAGTAAATGAACTTCAGGGATGAGAGTTTGTCCCAAAGAAAGCCCAGCTCCCCCCCTTGATACACCGGGAGCCCTCCAGTCCTTTAGTACCGCACCAAGGGAGAAAGCAATCTCTTCCTTTGACATTTGGACAAGACCTTCACACCTTGGCCTTGGCTATTCTTCTCATTCTCCTCTGAGCGGGAGAGCCCAGAGCTTGCCATGTTCCCCAAACACACCATTCATCGTGTAACAGGAAAGGGAACTGAGCTGCGGAGGCTTCCCCGGCTCCCCCATGTGAAACAGGACGTCGGGGAAGGGAGCCCAACCCCTCTGAGCCTCCGCCCGTGCCCACCAATACATTGTGCTTCCCCATTTTCCTCTCACTAAGCCAAGGGCACTCTACTGAAATTATCGGACTTATCTAAAGAGTGCTGGAGAGAGTTCACCAATAAGAAAAAAAAGAAACCAGGAGAAAAAAATCAAAACAAAACAAAAATAACACCAGTGAATGATACATGGTGTTGTCTTTTAAACTGTGGGGATCGAAGGAACCCGCTCTTGAAATAACTCCTCTGATGCTTTAAAACCCTCACAGTGAGGGTTCCTTGAGAATTGTATTGGTAGGACCATGCCTTCTTAGGTTTCTGGAAGATGCTTCAGGCTTCAGACTTTAATTATAGAGCACTTCACTGGGCTCTTTTCCTTCTCCATTGTTCTCTTTACTTCACATTCACCTGACTCTTGCGATCTTCCTTAAAACGTTTTTTTCAGTTTGCTTGCTTATTTATGTATATATGTTTTTAATTGAACAGCTTAAAGGGGAAATCTTTTTTTTTTTTTTTTTCCTGAGAGAGAGCGAGAGGAAGTGAGCGGCGGAGGGCAAAGAGGGAGAGAGAATCTTAAGCAGTCTCTACGCCCAGCACGGACCCCGACATGGGATTCAATTTCACAACCCCGAGATCATGACCTGAGCTGAAGTCAAGAGTCGGACACTTAACCCATTTAGCCACTCACGTACCCCACAAAGAGGAAATCATTTAAAGGAAAATATCAAGGTTTCTGTCATTATTTAAAAGTACAATGTGGAAAAATAGATTGTAAAAAAATAGTAAAAAAAAATAGTAAAAAATAGTAGTAAATAAATAAATAAAAATAGTAGTAAATAAAAATAGTAGTAAAAAAAATAGTAAAAAAAATAGTAAAAAAAAAATAGTAAAAAAAATTTTACTTTTTATAAAATATCCATAGGAACAGAAGATACATATTATAGTTAACATAGGATGCACTTTTAAGGTTTTATCACGAGTATAGGGGCTCCTGGCTGGCTAAGTCAGTGGAGCATGTGATTCTTGAACTCAGGGTCACCAGTTCAAGCCCCACATTGAACATGGAGCCTCCTTAAAAAAAAAGAGTCTAGCATTATGTGTGGCACTTTATATAGTAGATACTGAATAAATGTGTAGTGAATAAAAGGGAGGGAGAATTCTTAATCCTTAACAGGCAAGTAGTTAAGTGTTGTTTGGAACATCTACAAACCCTAATTTTAGCCTATTCCTGCCTTAATAAAAATAATTTGAGATTCATTTTAAATGATGACATAGCTGACAAAGAAAGAATCTCAAACCTTCATACTTACGGATATGTATTTTGGGAAAGCATCCTAGAATTGCAGAAACATAAGTATAACCTTATGCAGTACTTACTAAGTATGGACATGAGGTCGAAACAAGAGGTAAAACAATGGATTGAAACCTATTAGCTCATCCTGAAGATCTCAGCACCTGTCCGTTACCCACAGGGAGAAGATACACCCTTTAGCTTGGCATACGGGGGCCTTACGACGCCTTCTTCCGGTGCATCCCCGTGCTCTCATCTCCTTGGTTCCCTGCAATGTGTCCTGTAGATCGTGGGTTTTTCATACTCCTGAAGTTTCTCCTTTAACTTCTCTCTTTCCATTCCTACAACGCGGTGACCACCGGTAGTAATGACCGAATCGGACGTCCTGCCGTTTGCTACTACATGCGTCGTCCATGAGTATAAGGCCCCTGCCATGGCAGATAAGAGAGGTTTCCGTGCTGCGTTTGCTCTCCTAGTGATGCTACACCCTGGCATCTCCCCCTCGAGTGAACCCCAATCTTGCAGAAGGTGGTGTGCTGGTGAACTGGGGCCCTCTTGAACCGCGTTGCTCTGTGTCGCCCTCCTGGCCATAGGTTGCCACAGCTAAGGTGTTCATTCAGACAACGTGATACCCGTGAACCCCACAAGGTGTCTTGAGGCCAGTGGCAGTGACGTAGTGGCTACCAGGTGTCCTCAGGCACTGGTACCTTTTTTCAAGACTGCATAATAATAACATCAGTACAGTTTATTGACTGCTCGTTATTTTCAAGAAACCACGCTGATTACTTCCCACACATTATCTTTTCCTTCTTAAAATAAGCTACCCATAGAGATGTTGTTCTCCTGATTTTACTGATTTAGAAGCCACATCTTAGAACACTTTAATTATTGGTCAAATTCTATAACTGGTTAGCAGCCAGCCTGGGTTCTTGTCTGCTTCTAAAACGCTTTCTCCTGCCCTCCGTCTTTCATGGAGCCTTCCCTAATGCTGCCCAGATTCCCTCCATGCTCCGCCGGCCTCTGTCCAGCATCTCTCTGTGGGCGCTCATCACATGCTCTAGCATCACTAATTCACATGTAAACCCAACAGAATTGTCACCATCTTTAGGGAGAGGCTATCTTGGTCACATCTTTGCATTTCGGTGCCTGTGACGACGTGCCTAATGTATGTGTATGGAATGATGTGATCGCTCTGAAGTTTAGCTCTTCCTTGACTGCCTGTCTCCTGTACATTGCAGTATCTTCATATCTGTGCTGAGCATCTAGTTTGGGAAGACTTTGTGGATGGGTGTCATGGTGTGTTTCTCGCTTATGAGTCACACTTCTATGAGGAGGTATGAGATGGTGAGGGAAGATCCATCTAAGGGATGCATTTTATTTAATTCTCCTGCTAACATATCATAATGATAGATAGATAGTATCTTTAGAACTACCTGGAGCAAATGAGCTCACTGTGTGATTACTTAATTTATAGATTATCTAGGCTCTTAGCTTCTTCTCCTTCCCACTCCTTAGCTCTCACTGGGATTTTTTGTTTTGTTTTGTTTTGTTTTGTTTTGTTTTATAATCTCCCATCAGAGAAGTCAGCAGTGGATGGTCAAGGAAGAGAAATTAAAATCGGGCAATTTGTCTTGTTTTTCATTTTATGAGTTGGCTGGTAAGGAAAAGATATTAAAGCTGTTGACTGGTAAGGGATTTTATTTATCTAAGCTATTCCGGTTCTCCCTGTGTTATGAATAATTTAAAATAACTGTTATCTCCCTTAAGATTCCTGTATGTCTTAAAATTGTATCCGAATTTTAGTATATCACTTACAGCATGGTCCAGAGGGGACAAATTGATTAATCTGGAGCAAAAATGCTTGTTATTAAGGACTTAACTACATTCAAAGTTACAAACAAATCAAATTACTTACTTTTCAATTTCTATTACTCTGTAAAATATCACTAAAAATACTATTCACATTGATATTATACTGCATTTTATTTATCTTCAGTTAAAATGTATAGTTTTTTTTATAAGACTTACATTTAGTGTATTTATATTATGTAAGATTGATCCTAAATAGTGATATTTAAAGTGTTGCATCTGGTTTGGGTTGAGAAATCTTGCAGTGACTAACAGTTTTCCACTACCCTTGATTTTTGAATATTTACTTCCACTTAAATGATCTTACATTCTAACCTAATTGGATATTTATCAAAATTAATTTATCTGGTCAAAGACAATAAATATGCCACATGGTAATTTATGAGCACTAGTAATATGTTTGGCTTTGCAGACTTCTAAAAACTTCCTCATGGTTTCAAAATAATAGCAATTTCAGTACTTGCTGTACCTCTCTTGCGTTAGCAATACGCAATTTCTAAACTGAAGTCACTAATTCACATGGGGCCCTTAAAATTAGTTTTCCTTATGGCTTACACTTTTCAGAATAACAGAAAAATATGCAAATAGACTTTGTGCTGTTGTATATAAAGTATTTCCCCCTTGTGATAAATGGAAGAACATGCCAGGTGATTTATTTTAAGCAAGGAGATGGAGAGTAGAAATCTTCTATTTCTGCCATCCAGATTTAGCTTTGGGACGTCAGTGTATGATTTGATCTGACTGTTGGCACCCATTTTCTGCCCAATTATAATCCTCAGCACTTCATTCTTAACCTGGCATTTGTGAGTTTCAAGAGATCCCTGACACGCCTGAAACTGGAAGGCAAAGTTTGTGCCTATCTGAAAATCAGGGGGAGGAGAGCCTCCATCAAATACTGAAAGGCTTTGTATCCATAATGGAACGTTTATCAGGGTTTCCTGGGAGCCTAATGCTGAGTGCTGGGAGCAGCCCTTCTGGAAGGGCAGGGAAGGATGGAGGGAAGGCCCCAGCTCTGTTTGCCAAATGACTTGACGACTTGTGATGACAGATGAAATGAAAATGCTCCCCCGCGTAAGCGTGATTGCAGGCTCATCCCCACGTTACAGTCTGTAGCCTCGGATGGGCCTGGGCCTGTGCATCAGCAGAGCTTCAGTGGGGCCGTGTCAGACCCTTCCATCTCTGCCCAGTCATTCCTGTGACCCTCACTTGATCCCTCGTCACCTTCCAGCCTCTGAGCTCCAGCCCTGCACGAGAAGCCTCAGCTATTCTCGGACCCGACCGCCCCTCAGAACCACGTCCTTGCATACTGCTTCTTACTCTAGTCTCAGTGTGTGATGTTCCTTCTGGGTGGTGAAGCCTCGTGCTTCCGCGCATACCCAAGGACCCAGAAAAGAAGTGAACTCAGAAACAGACAGACGGGATCTCAGCAAATGACCCTTTGTGGCTGCCCTCATAGCCAACAGACTCAACAGGTTTCATCAGGAATTTTATTTACACTTATGATCCCCACATTTTCAGGGGAAAATGAACTCTTTTATGGAGGAATGTTCCTCATGTTGAAAATATTGGCTATGTCTGTCTTCCTGGGAAGCACAATGGAAAATGCGTTGGTTTAAAAATTCTATTTATATGGCCATCAATAATTTATAGAGGCCTACATGGTGGGCTTCACTGCTGTTCTCAGTTCCCATTTCTGAATTACCAGATAGCATAGGTGGGCGTCTAGACCCTGTGTGGGAATATAAATCATCAAATCATCTTTGGTTACCATTGAGATGCTTCAATTCACTTTGCAGTAAAAGCTGTCTATATTTCTTAATCTCTAATATCATTTTTTCCCCTTGCCATAGGCCTAAAATTTTGAATATTGCTCATGAAATCCAATGACATGTGGATATTTAGTCTATCGGGAATTTTTCCTGAGAGGATATTTCCTGAGAGGAAAAGTACATAGGGATAAAACATGTGTCAAGATGATAAGTGAAAAGGCCCCAGCAGATGCTTCTATAAAGAAACTGACACCATGGTCAAATATATGGACGCATGTCTCTCTATAGATATCTTTTAACAAAGCAAAAGACTTTTGTGTATATATGTGAACATATATATTAAAAATTATACATTATATATGTTAAGCATGTATAATATGTAATATAGTATATATTAAATATATTGAGAAGTATATAATGGAAATTATATGAAGTACTTTCTAGAATACTTCTAGAATATTCTAGAATACTTGAGAAGCCTGCAAATTTACATATTTCAGTCGTGGCATACAAATGTTCCTGTTTCATCTTTTAGTATTCCTGTGTATATTTCCGTTTATAAAGGAGGGTATTAGATATGTATGTGGTTTAATTTGCATCTTAAAAGGCATTTCACATTGCCATTCCCCTGAATCCTTAATTTCACAGGAGTAGCTGAGAAGGCTTCCATGTCACCTGTCAAAATTAGTATAGTTCAAACTCCACAATACACCATCTGTGGGCTTTATCTTCCTCATTAATTTAGGAAGTCACTTATGCTCAAACCATTGAGAAAAGCTGCCTTTGACTTTCCTTCATAAGCACAGAGAGCAGCTAACACACAAGGCAATCAACGGTCATTCCTTTCCACTTTTCTTTTGATTCTAGGATCATTTCTCTATTGATTTCTTTGCTCTGATAGCCTATGAAAGGCTACCTTAGGCACTTGCTAATTCAGCACTTAGTAAAATGAAATCCTCATATTTTATATCAGGTGGGTAATGGAATTTTCAGATGATTCATGGTGTAGAACAGAAAGGTTGGTAATGAAGTTAATGGTTCATAGAATAGTAGAGTGACATTCCGCATATTTTTCAGAAAGTAAAGCGCAATTTCTTAGTTTGCTTCTATTCATGTCTAATCTACTAAATTGTTTGTTGCTTCTGGGTCCAGAATGCATCTATTCTTTCCCCCACATCTTCTTTGTGTACCACAATAATAATCGGCATGAAAATGTTAAGGTTTCAAAACTGAAGTCCCAAATTCTGTAATGTCATTTAACAGTAAATAACAGTTGTGCCCTGGATTAGAAACGTAAGGGTTTTTAAATTATTATTATTGTTAAGAACTCCTTTATTTGCATGTCATGTAGCAAAACTGTCAAAGAAAGATTAAATGGGCATGAGTAGTCCATGTGTAATCGATCATTTTTAGTATCAGAATTGCTGCATGTGGTCCAGAGAAAATCAAACTGTAATGTTGAAAGTAATTTTGAATTGATTGTTCATTAATTTTGGGAGAAAGTCTATTCTGTTGTTTTTTTTTAATAGCATGTATTTTTGTGTGTTTTTAAAAATCACTGTAAACTTCGCTACATGTAAAACAGTGTATGATTACAGAAAAATACTGTGGATAAATCTGTCTCTAATATACGGCAACAAAGAAAGAGCTTCCTAATTACATGTTAAATATATCTAAAAAAAAGCAAGCTTTATAGCAACTCTTCTTATCCAGTGTCATATAGAATATCGGCCTCCATTCTGATCAGTTGAAACTTCAGACATTAATCTGGTTAATGTGTAACTGTATTTTCAGCCTTCATTTTTTTTCCTGCCTCAACAAATCCTTGTTTTTTGTTTCTCTATTCTTCTCTTGCTGGATATGTGTCAGTTTCCTAAGGTTGACGTAACAAAGTACCACAGACCTAGGCTGCTTAAAATAACACAGATTTATTCTTGCCCAGTTTTGAGACCAAAGGTCCAAAGTCAGAGTGTTGGCAGGCTCAGTTCCTTTCTGGAGGCTCTGAATTGAGAATCTGTTCTGTTTCTCTGTCCAGCTTCTGGTGGCTGCTGGCACATGTGGGCATTCCATGGCTGGTAGACATGTCACCACAATTTCTGCATCAGTCTTCACATGGTGTGCTTGTCTCTGTCTCTGTGTCCAAATTTCCTATCTTATAGGGATACCAGTCACTGAGTTAGGGCTCACCTTAAGTAAGTTTGACCTTATTTAAACTTGATATCCACGGAGACCCTGTTTCCAAATGATCATATTCACAGGTACTGGGGATGGTGACTCCAGTATATTTTTTTGAGACACAGTGCGATCCACAATAGCCTTGTTTTGTGGTAAACAGACATTCTCTAGTATGCCATTTTAATTCTCTTGTTTATCTATATAAATATCCTTGTGTGTGTGCATGTAGTTATTTTCTTAGTGGGTGCCTTAGAGATTACAGTTAATATCTTAACTTGTAGCAGTCTACTTTGAATTAATACCAACTTTATACTAGTATACAAAAACTTTGCTTTTATGTATACCTTAGTTCCCTCTCCCTTTCTGTGCTGTTGTTGTCATACCAATTATATTTTTGTACAATGTATGCCCACCGACACCTTTCTTTTATTTTTTTCCTTAGAGCACAAGCGGCGGGGGGAGGGGGGGCAGGAGGCAGAGGGAGAGGGAGAGAGAGACTCTTAAGCAGGTTCCACGCTCAACACAAAGCCTGATATGGGGCTCCATCTCACGACTCTGAGATCACGACCTGAGCCGAAATCAAAAGTCAGATGCTTAACTGACTGAGCCACCCAAGTGCCCCTTATCAACACAGTTTTGATTAGTGCTTTATGCCATTGTCTTTTAAATTACATAAGATAAAAAAAAAGTGATACAATCAGAAACCACATTTATACTGTTTTTTCTATTTGTACACTTTTTGTCACTGGTGCTCTCTATTTTTCATGTGGATTGTAGTTACTGTCTAGAGTCCTTTCATTTCAGCCTGAAGAACTTCATTTAGTATTTTTTTTTTTTTTCATTTAGTATTTTTAACATAGATCTGCTAGCAACATAGTCTGTCAGTTTTTGTTTATCTGGGAATGTCTTAATTTTTTTCTTCTTTTTTTGGAGGATGACTTCTCTGGATTTAGAATTCTTGATTTACAGTCTTTTTCTTTCAGCCCCTTTTATGTCTTGCCAGTGCCTTCCGGCCCTGTGACTTCTGATGAGAAATCAGCTGTTAATCTTATTGGACATTCCTGGTTCATAGCGAGTTGCTCCTCTCCTGCTGCTATCAGGATTCTTTCTTTGTCTATCAACAGGTTGATTGTGAAACACCTGGGGTAGATCTCTTTGAGTTTATCCTACCTAGAGCTCCTAGAATGTGTTACGTTTTTCTTCAAAGTTGTGAGGGTTTTTTGCCATTATTTCTTCAGATATTCTTCCTGCCTTTTCCCCCTGCCTCCTCCTAGAATTCACAATATGTCTGGGTTGGTATGCTGGATGGTACCCACCGATTTCTGAGGCACTGTTCATTTTTATTTATTCTTTTCTCTTTCTGTTCTTGAAACCAAGTAATCTCAATCGACCTGTCTTCAGGTTTGCTGACTACTTCTGCCTGCTCAGGTCTCCCACTGAGCCTCTCTAGTGAATTTTTTTGTTTCTATTGTTATACTTTTCTTACCAGAATTTCTATCTGGCTCTTTTTTATAATTCTTTCTCAGTATTGATATTCTTTATTTGGTAAAACAATATTCTCATGTTTTCTTTTAGTTCTTTAAACATATATATTTTTCTTCTTTGAACATATTTAAAATGATGATTTAAAGTTGTTGTCTGGTAAGTACAATCTGGGCTTTTGCCAGGACAGTTTCTATTGGCTGCTTTTTTTCCCTATGTGTTTTGCATGTTTTATATTTTTTTGTCAAAAACTAGATATTTAAACAGACATTTAAATACAGTGTGGAAGCTCTAGAAATCAAATAGTCCTCCCTCGCCTGCAGTACGTTGTTGTTATTGTTATTATTGTTGTTCGTTTAGTGACTTTTCTTAATTTAATTCAGTAAAGTCTGTATTTTTGTTATGTGTAGATAGCGAAGTCTCTACCCAATTAGCTTTGCGGTCAGCTGATGGGTAGAGATTTTCTTAAGTGCCTAGAACTGGTACGTCTCTCCCTCCTCAGAGAGGACTGTATTGGAGCATGTCTTAAATGCTCAGTCAGGGTGCTTACAGCTATGTCTTTACCTTTACTTCCTGTTTGTGCGAAACTTCAGGTTGAGCCAGAGGTGAGAGCTGAGGGCCTTCTTGGGTCTTTAGTGAGCACATGTACAACCCCGACACACACACAGTCCTGTGCATGCTTGTGGCCCTCTAGATTCCCCACAATATGTCAGGATTCTTCAAAGCCCCCTCTGGACATCACATTCCCTAGTTTTTCCTGTTAAGCTTTTTGGTTTGTTTATCATTTGCCCTAACTTATTCACAGCCCCAGGCAGCCCTGATGTTGAACAATTGCAGCTGATTATTTTTGACAAATGCCCCTGGGAAAAAGGCTGTTTTCACTGTGCGAGTGCCAGGTCAGGTTAAATAAGCAAGCTTGGAGTGAGTAGAGTCTTCCATAGAACCACTCGACAGATCAGATAATGACAGTTTTCTTGGAATAGGGTTTTGAAGCAGCTCTGACCCTCTTTTGTCCCCTCCAGTGGCTGCCCAGCTGCAGGTTTTCACCATGATTAGAGGCTTTTGGGTTTCAAGGCTACCACAGAACTGGGG
This sequence comes from Potos flavus, assembly GCA_028534135.1. Taxonomy (NCBI): domain Eukaryota; kingdom Metazoa; phylum Chordata; class Mammalia; order Carnivora; family Procyonidae; genus Potos; species Potos flavus. The sequence continues at coordinate 123,377,318 of CM052886.1, forward strand.
AGCGGGAGGAGAGGAAAGGGCAGGTTTAAAATGCCTCATAGCTCACTATTCTTACCAGGATTCCTCCATTTTTCTTGAATAAAGGCTACCCAGATTGCTACAAGCCTTTAGTTAATTTCCAGAATTCTGACAAAGTTGATTTTGACCATTTTGTCACTATCTACATTGCTTTTATGGAGGAGAGGATTTTCAGAGGTCTTTACTCTGCCATTCCTTCTGATGTCAGTAAATATTATTTATGCCTTGAAATGGGCTGCCTATATATCTGTCAGGCCATTAGTGTGTTGGGTTAGTCAATTTTCTTGCTTAATTTTTGTGTTCCATGTCAAAGGTGCCATCAATCACTTATGGTGCCATCTGCCCTTCTAACGCTTTTGAGGAGGAGCTCATGTCATTAGAAGGTTACTGACAGCAAAAGATCACTATTAATTGAGTCTCTCAGTGGCCTGTAACAAACATCACCCTCACAGAAAGCACAGAGATAAAATGTATACCTCATTAGATGCTCACAGCTCTGGGCTACACATAGGAGGTAACTTGGCATACACAGACTGAATCTTGACTGACGGTTGCTTCTCGCTCTCTGTTTTTAATTGATTCTCTTATTAAAAACTGTATCAAACAGTATTTTTTTATTTCTATTCTAATAGATAATTCAACTTCTACAATCACTGTCTTTTATGTTGCTGAAAGTTTCTGTTTGTCCTGATTCATAAAAATGCTTTGTTTCCTTGATAACGATGTCCCCTTCACAAGGCCATGTTCCATCATCTGTGTAGTCTTCCAGAAAGCTTTGCATATCAATTGATTAGGCGTTTGTTAATTAAAAAGATGTTTGCTGTTGATGTCAATTTACTAAACTAAAAAGATACCCAATTGGCAACTAAGAGTATAAACTTTAGGATTTGCAGTAAACCCCTGGAAAATACTGGTAATTCAGAGATATTTAATTCCAGGGATTAATGAGTCATTTTGAAATGTGCAGGACGTTGTTTTACCGTCATGGAAGTAAACAAAGATTTTAAAGTGCCTCAGTTTTATTACCAACATCTTTGTTAAAATATCTTTATGACGTTTTTATTTATTCTTCTATCTTGAATGGGTCATGATTGTAGTGAAGTGTTCACACAAGTAGAAAACCTGAGTCTCAATCAGTTTTGTCATTAATCTGTTCATGTAGTTGAATCTTGATCACTTCATTCACATCTGAGTCTTTCTGAAAAGGGAACACCATTTTGGAGGGATTTCACTGAATGAGACATTTAAAACTTTCCATATGATTTCTAATTCTGAGCCTTCTGAAATCTTTTCAAACTCATTTTACTTGATGTGGGTTAAAATTTAAAAGGAAAAAAGTAGCATTTAAAAAAAATGTGCTATTTCATTATCTAATATTTGGTTTGAACTAATCATCTTAACACTTACTTTCAGGGTTATATTGTATTTATAGAAACCTTTGTCTGTGAGGCCTAACCCTCATGGACTCCATGAGCACAAAGAGTTTCTGTAATGAGTGTGAGGAATTAATTCCTTGACTTGCATCTTCCATCCAAAGCCTGAGAAAGAAACATTCTTTCGGATAGCATGGCCCTCCATACTTTCAGATGCTTTTCATATTGTAAATAATGCAGTATAAAAGTGAAAATTGCAGAAAACCATATCACAAAGATCTCTCTGTTGTTCAAGAGGTGATTGCTCCGCAGATGGACTCATTTGTTCCCCACCTGTGGCCCTGGAGAGGAATCGGGGATCATTTTGGTGGCTGGCTCCATGAGTCCTAAGACACACCCCCTCTAGCATTGACTCTCAATCACAGTGGGCTTGGGGCGCTCTCCACACTCTTAGTGAGCCTTTGTAAGTCTCCCAAGGCTCCAGCTCCTCTTCTTTTGTGTACTCTCAGTTTTACTAATGGAAGCCTTTAAGTTTCTTTGTATGTCTCTCCTCAAAGTCCTTACTATTTCTGGAAAGAAGTCAAAAGAAAACAAGATAAACATTAACCTACTTCTGTCCCTCTTGCTCTTACCACCAGCCTAGCGTACTTTCACCTCTGTTCATTTCCTCAGTTTCGGGTACATTTCCTGCTTGGAACATATGTTATCAGTGAGTTAATACTGGGACATCAGTGTGGGTTAGCTTATGAGCCTCTGTTCTCTTGTCTGAAGCAAGGATCTTGGATTTTAGAACTCAGACGGAGTCCACAAAGACCGAACTGAGTGTTGCTGATTGGCAGGGTCAGGGCCATTCTTCGATACTGTCCTGGATGTGCTGTTGATTTGGGTGGGGCACTGGACAGATTTTCACATTTCTCCAGGTTTTAATGTTTTCAGATATCAGCTGGGGCCTAATAGCAGTTACCCTGTACAGAGAATATTAAATAATGTGTCAACAGTGCTTTGTATGTATGTAAATCTAGTATCTTGTTTTAGTTATAGAGTAACATCAGTATAACAACGAATTAATATATGTAGAATGCTTAGGATAGTACCTGACACGTAGAAAGTGCTCAATAGCTATCAGCTGGTATTATTACTGTTCTCTTACAGGAATTTTGGAATTTTATCTTAAAATGGTGCATCAGATCTGAAAGTACAGAACTTGTTTCTTATTTTCCTGAACAAAGGTGTTTTTTGGATCAGGTATTTCTAACTCCTAAGTATTTCTCATCTCTGATGAGAGATGCAAACTGAATTCTGAAGTCCTTCTAGGGAAGGAGAAAGCTGTCCAGGGAGGGAGTGAGGCAGGACTCAAGAAGGGAGATTGAGGCTTTCTGAGAGGGGAGGGGGGTGGAGTGTCTCACAGGGAACTAATCACTGTAAGCAGAGACAGGCATATGCCAGTATTCTGGGCCTCGGCTTTAGTGCCACCATCTTGTCGTTTGCCCAACAGGCTGTCTATGGGAGGCGTCTGTATTGTATGTACAGGGAATTGGCCTCTCTTCCATTGCTTGCCTACACCACATTTTCCCCCCACTCTCCTGTTGAACATTAGGATGATTTCTGGATTTCAGTTATTATGAATAAAGCTTACATGAACATTATATGTGTCCTCTGGTGAACATATATACTCATTTCTCTTGGGTATATACCTAGGAGTGGAATTGCTGGGTCACAGAGTCAGCGTATAGTTGGCCTTAATGAAATTGCCAGCCACGTACGAGACTGGCCACTATTCTTTTAAATAGATTTTGAATGGGACATAATAAAGACCCTTCAACAGATGACCCAGTATTTAATCTCCCCACAATGGGGAGGTGTTTGGGATTGGTTGTGAGTTGGTTTTTCCCAGTGGGTGGTTGATGGTGGTAATGCCTATTCAAGAGAGTAAAAATATTTGGAATGTAGTGGTTTTACTTATATTAAATATATTTATATGATGCCAGATTCAGTAAGTCACATACACTGTTAGAATACATTTTTGTGTACTTTGGTTAAATCTGTAATAAAAGTGTTTTATTATGAAACCTATCATAAATTTTAACTTCTAAGAGTTGCATTTAAGAAGGCACTTACTCTTCTGAAAATCTGAAGACCTTGGTTCTAACCCTTCTTCTAATCCAGTTTAACTGTGTGACCTTGGACAAGTCATATAACGTAAATTTTTATCTTTGCCTAGAAGTTGTCTTGGGAGAGCAGTTTGATCTATGTATCTCTTAGGTTCTTCCCAGTTTTCTCATCCTTTGACTTTTTAATAAGTCACCTAAAGTTCTTTAATGTTTTTTCCTTATGTATATAATTAATAGATTAACAATCTAATTAATTAATCTGTACTAACTCAAGGAAGAGAAAATAGTTCCAGACTCAAAGACATTGAAGTGAGTCTAAAATTTTAGACAATTAAGAACAGGGTAGGTTTTACTAAACCAGAAGTGTATGTTCTTAAAAGATGAAATACTAAAAACTTTACTGGCAACTGACTTGGTTTTGTAATGTATCACAGATGTGGCTACTCAACTACTACGTAATCAGAATCCTAAAGGACATTCCACATATGATGTTGCAAAGGTTCACCTTTGGACTGGGTTTTGTAAAGTCAGCTTGAAACTGATTCAAGCAGTCTGTGGCTCTTCAGATCCCCCACTGATTCAGAGTTTCACATGTGGCTAGTGTTTTTCTTAACAGTTATTAGTAAGGAAGGAAAGTGTAGGAAAAAGGGCAATCAGCTGTTTCTGTTATGATTAAAGGTAGAATTTTCCTTACACAGTCCTGCCGTTTCAAAATTTGATTCCTTTATTATATCCAGATGGGACTAAAGGAGGCCTTGTATTATACATTTTCATTCTGCAGAATATATAATTATATCTAGTAATACAAAATACTTTGTGAAAAACAGAAGCAGGTAATAAATGTGAAGTTAGACATACAGATAACTAAAAAGTTAAGCTGTATTTGAAACTCCCAGGTTTTCATGCTCTCTTTGGGCTGTAAGTTAATAGTTTTATTACTGAGTGATGCAGTCTGGTACTTTTTTTTTTTTCCTTTTGAAGTGGACTGTGGGAATTGCTCTATCATATTGCACATCTTAAAGTTCAGTAAAAAATTAAAATGAATTTAATCATCATTTTATTATGGGTTGTTGATTTAGAGACCTGAATAGTAAAAAGTGAAAAATAGTGAATGTGGATTTTTTTTTTTTCTTGAATGTGGAGTTTTCATTTGTTTAAAGTATCTCTTACTTTGGACAGCAAAATTAAGTTGGACACTAGCATAGCACTTGAGCGGTATCCTCTGCTCTTCAACTGATCTGACTTGTCATGTGAGCTTAAAAAAGAGTTTTGGTTATCTTATATCTTGGTTATCTTGGTTATCTTAAAAAAGAGTTTTAGGCACCTAAAATTTAGTAATAGTCATAATTAGTTTTTTCATATTTGAAATGAAAATTATTTTTGGTTAAGTGTTCATTAAAAGTTCTCCTGTATAAAAAGTAAGATATTTATGGATGAATGAACAGGTAAAGAAAATGTATTTATAGATACAGTAATGCTTTATACTTCTACTAGGAATATTATTCAGGCATAAAAAAAAAAAATCCTACCACTGGCAACAATCTGGGTGGACTTTGAGGACATTATACTAAGTCAAATAAGCCCAACAGAGAAAGACAAATAGTGTATGATCTCACTTAGATGTGGAATTAAAAAAAAAGAAACAAATGAGCTCATGGATACAGAGAACAGATTTGGGATGAAAGAGTGGGTGAAATGGGTGAAGGTGGTCAAAAGGTACTGACTTTCAGTTATAAAATAAACAGGGCGTGAGGATATACTATACAGTGTTGTACAGCATGGTGGCTGTAGTTAATAATACTGTGTTGTATGTGCAAAGTTGCTGAGAGGGACGCCTGGATGGCTCAGTGGGTTAAGCGTCTGCCTTCGGCTCAGGTCATGATCTTGGGGTCCTGAGATCGAGTCCCACATCGGGCTCCCTGCTCAGCGGTGAGCCTGCTTCTCCCTCTGCACTCCTCCCTGCTTGTCCTCTCTCTCTCATGCTCTCTCTCTCTCAAATAAATAAATAAAATCTTTTAAATAAAAAGGAAAGTTGCCTAGAGAGTAGATCTTGAAATTTCGATCTCATCATAAGAAAAAAAATCTGTAATTATGTCTGATGAGGCATGTTAACTACATTTATTGTAGTGATTATATTTCAAAATATACATAAATATCAAATCATTATGTTGTACACCTGAAACTAATATAATGTTGTATGTCAAATTATATCACCATTTTTAAAAATGAGCTCAGCATTTCCTTGCCAAAGAATTACAGCCTTTTCCTGCAGAGTTTCAAAATCAGTGAATTTCTCATACTCATACACTATCCCCCAGTAGTTGCTGTGTGTTTCTTACATTACTCAATCCTTAGAAGTCTTGGATCTTTTGCCACATCTACCTCCTGTACGTCCCTTTGCACTGTGCAGGTCACACACTTCTTCCTAACAAACCGTAGTGTCTTTCAATGACCATAGTGTATTCCGAGAGGGAAACAAACCAGCAGGCAAGGGTCTTTAAAAATGAATCCATTTCCAGGTCATCCTTTTTCATTTGTACTCTTTCCTATAACTGATCTGTCTGTAGTGAAGGCTTCATGCTGGGTCTCCTGCCACACCTCCCTCTCACCTTTATGGAACCAAAGGTCACCTTCTGGTCACCAAACAAAGAGCTGCCCTTGTCAAGGCAGCACACAGAGTTCCCAGGCCCACCGCCCTCACAGTCCATTTCATTAAAGATTGCATTTACAATAAATTTTTACATTTATGCTTAATACATAATTTATGCTGTTTTGATGAATTGTGTACTAGTGATTTAATGACAGTTCCATTTTTTAAAAAGTGTTCTTTAAAAATACTTAGAGGCTTGCAGTCACAATAATGTTTTTATTTTAACATACACACATATTATGATACAGAGAAGGATGGTTAGAATGATCAGTAGACTTTCAAGCTTAAAAACATATTAGATAAAATTCTGTGGAGGAAGTAGAAAGGAAATTCAAATTGAAAGAAAAAAGAGAATGTCAATTTTCTTATTCTATTTCAGTGAATACATTTAAGAGGGTGATGTAACAGTTTTATTTTACAATTTCATATTTGAACTTCGCAACTTATTTAAACTTATTGTGAAAAAAATTTCAGTGTCAATAAAAAATGTATGAAGTGACACATGGTTTTTTAAAAAATTATTTTGGGGTAATACCAAGCAAAAGTTTCAATACCACTGACTTGTCTGCAAAATGAAATCCCACGCCTTAGGCTGACCCTCTACCCTGCCTTTCCCAACTCATTTTCCAATGATGACTTTCCTCCCTCCCTCTACCATATACCCACTTTCAAGTAACATACTTCCACTTAAAACAGACCTGCTGCTTTGCTCAGAACATGCTCTAGACTTTTCACCCTTGGTCAAATGTCACCTTCGGCCTAGAATGGGACTCACCACCTCCAAGGTACTCCTGCCTACTAAAAATCCATCCACACTTCAATTATCAATTCCCCTGTCTTTCCCAATGTACACAAAGAATTAATAATTTATTTTCAATTCTTATTAAGAACACTTTATACCTCTACTAGACAATTACAATATTCCACATTTTAGTTAACACCTCCCACCCTCGCATTCACCCTCCACATCATATATAAAAAATATTTGGCATCTTTTGTTGAATTGAGTTGATAGCACCTAATTTTACCAAGAAGCAATGTATTTTAGTGATTCGATATTCACAGTTCTTATTTTGGCTTTTTCAATGACCCGGTATATGCCTCTAAGTAAACTTCAAATTTAAATAGTTTACCTAAATTTCTGCATTTTAAGCTTGAAGATTATCCTCTTTTAAGTGTACAGTTTGATGATATTTTTTAGTAAATTTGTATACTTGTACAATCATCATCACAATCCAATTAGCAAAATCATTTTTTAAATTGGGATATAATTGACATATATTAGTTTCATGCATTCAACATAGTGGTTCAATATTTGTATATAATATAATAGCCCAGTAAGTCTAGTTAACAACCCTCACCACACATAGTTACAATTACTTTTTTCTTATGATGAAAACTTTTAAGATCTGGCTTATTTACTTAACATAATGCTCTTGAGGTCCATTCAGATTCTTGGAAGTAGAATTTTTTTTTTTTTAATGGCTGAGTATATTCCTATGCATGTGTGTGTGTGCATAAAACACAGTATATATCACATTTCCTTTATCCATTCTTCTATACAAACTTCATTTTTCAGTTTCATTTATACAGCCAGAGATTGTGGAAAGTCATTCAATAGTTTATTAAGGAAAAATAAAATTAAACACCCATTTGGTTTTAGCTTCGAATGAGTAGTTTTAATGTGTAATTCTTAAACCTCTACAGGGTTGGGTTTTCCTTTCTTCATTTCACTCAGAAGACATTCCAGAGTGTTAATTTCACCCAGGGGATACTTGGGATAAATTTCATCCGGAATGTGTTCTCCCAGTTCTTGACACCTTTCAGAGTAATTCCCAGTTCTTCCTAGATATCCTCTGAACTGTGACCATTGGGTAGTTCTATGGAGAGATTAGTTAGAGTCCTGTGAGAATGCGACCAGAGAAATGATCCAACATTGTATAGAAAACTCTTGATGACCATTATCCTCCATCCTGGGTCTTTAAGGATATTACACATTTTGTTAGACTTATCTGTGACATAGTTCTTTCTTTTCCTTTCTGTTTTATATATTCTCAATCTCCGGCTAATTTTGAAATATTTTAAAAAAAGGCCGAGTACTTGATTTGGAAATCATTTTTCTCACCTAAGACAGAAGGAAATTCTTAGCCTGTAATCTGGTGCATTGTATCTCCTTAATCATTATTACTTAGACCCACGTTTATCCAGTTCTGAAGGCAGGTAAACATAATTATTAATAATCTTTATTTATGACACATCTGATCTTCTCAAGATGAATTGCAGAGCCTGCTATGCTGTCTTTTTTTTAAAGAATTTAATCCTCTAAAAATGGCAAAATTTAAGGTCTGAAAATACTTTTGTATCAAATGATTGCTTCTATTATCATTAGCCAGAAACTTGCAATAAAGGTGCAGCAAATTTTTATATTTGTAGAGGCCATAGGCTTTGATAGAAAAGAAGATAATAAAAATCTTCATTTTTCTTGCTCATTTGAAGAAGTCTATTTCAGTTGCATAGAATCGTAACTTCCCTTTGATTAAAAAAATAACAAAACAGTAAAAAATTAGCTCTAGTATTAAAAGGTAAATTTGGTTCATCAAATGGAAGTTTTTCCTGATCTTTCTTTATGTGCTAGATAATCTATCTGATTCTGTAACTTTAGAGCCATGGTACCTAAAAAAGCAGCAGGTTAGAATATCAAATATTCTGACAAGGTGTTCTTAGACAAGCTAGCCTCCCCTGCAATGCTTTCATTTCAGTTCCAATTAAAGAACTGACGTGTGAAGCCAATTTTGCCAAGTGAAAACAATTAAAGTAGAACAAGGAGGAAATACGCCTTGCCTTATTGCCTTATAAAAATGATATACCCATACGCAATTATCAGTTTGAATTCAGATTTCATACCGTTCAGCAGCAAAAGATTACAAAGATCTTGTTTATTACCATCTAATTTCAAGTAACATAAGAGCTGTTTATACATTTTGAAACATTTGAAAAAAAATCCATATGTTTCTAATAAATTTTATATAAAGAAAATTTTGCAACTTAACAAAATTTAAATCACCTTTGATGTATCTATATAGATACTGATCTGTGTCTCTATATTTTACATCTTGTTTAAAAAGCCCTCTCTTCACTGCTTCTTTCTAACCCTGCTTCCAGAGATGATTGCTAACATCTTCATGTGAATTAGTTTGTGCTATTCCTTAAGAATAGTTTTAGGTTTAGGAATGATCACACATCGGTCTGCAGGAAGGATGCCTTTGTGAGACACATTCGATGGAGCAGTGTTTTCCTCTGCCCATCTTAAGTTCTCTAGGTGGGCCAAAGGCAGATTAGTAAGAGTAGAACAGAAATTGATTAACCGTGCATCACTCATGTATGCATGGAAGCATCCAGCAATCAGCAACCCAGATGGGTGCTTAGAATTTGGGTTTATATGCCATCCTATGCTAAAATGAAAGAAAAGGGTTTAGGGCTTCAAGGTGAGGGAGATGAGAAGATGACCAGGAAAATTATGATTAACAAGGATTCTTTAGTAAAGTTTGCAATGCAGATCTAAGGTTGGATTTTCATCATTACTAAGAGGTGTTAAAAGTTCTCCTCTTCCTAGTTTGGAATGTCCATATTTACATCTTTTTCTTTTTTCCAAATTTATGGACATTGGGAAGGGTATGTGCTATGGTAAGTGCTGTGAAATGTGTAAGCCTGATGATTCACAGACCTGTACCCCTGGGGCAAATAATACATTATATGTTAATAAAAAAAATTTTTTTAATGGAAATTTCCTTTATAACTAGAAATTTCCTTTACAAAAGTAAAACAAAGGCCCTGGTTGTTAGAGCTTTTCCTGGGTCTGCTGATTCTTAATTGCCTTTAACGCAAAAGAATTCATACACCGAAGAGGCATATTTTGGGGTGGCATATTCTGGTACGTTTCATGGGTCAGCGTGCCGGTGTGTACGTTCCAGCTCTGCCCTTGTCCCTTGGGCAAGGTAGTTCACTTCTCTTAGTATTAGATTGAGTAAAACTACTTCCTAAGTTTGTCCAGAAGTTTAAATGTGATGAGCGTGACTCAGCAAGTGTCTAACACATGAAGGTGCTAACTGCTATCGTTTTATCATCATCACCATCACCATCGCTCTCACCACTGCTGCTACACCACTCATAGCATTGTGATTTGGAGAGGACCGGGAATGTTTTTGGGTCCCCTTATAGTCATTCCAATTAAATGACTGCTTACGGTCCATGTTTTTATGACCAAAGGTCTCAAAGGCCTTCTAAAATGAATTTGGGAATGGGGAAAGAATTGCCTGTCCCTCTTCTCTCCTTTTACCTTCATTCCCATTTTTTATGTGCTTCTTGAACAAAGAAATTTCTTTCATGTCTATTTATTTTTTTCACTCTCTTATCCTAGCTCCAGGGACAACATTGCTCTAATGGTAATAACTTCTTCTGGAATGATTGGAAGATGTTTTGCTGATTCTTATCTCTGATTCTCCTTTGTTTGTTGTTTTCATATTCAGATTTTTCTCTCCTGTTATGCTAATGTGGCAGCATTATGAGCCCCTGGAGTGTAAGTGCCTGGGTGATTTGGACCCTGCTTAGAAGAAAGGTTTTCTTCTTTCATTATTGAAGAAATTGAGCTCACAGGAATGATGTATTGTTAAGAAATATTGTTAAGCTTAATATTTTGGTCTTTGAAAAATCATTCAGTTTTTCCAAGCCCATTGGGTAATACCAGATATAATTTTATAATTAATTGTTTGAAGATGATAATAAGAGGAATGTTTTTCTTTGAACAGTGATTGCTATAACTATGGTTAATTTTTCCCATTCTGTTTTTCCGTTTTCCAAAATCTCAAAAATGAGTATATATTAGTTTTATAATACAGAAAAACATTCATTTTTTTACATTCATTTTTTGAAAAGAAGTGGAGTTTTTTTGGTTATGTTATGCTAATTACTTTCTGCATTTTTTTTTTTTCCAAAGGTGTGTATCAGATTCAACTTCATAAGATCTGTAAGCCCAATCCCTCAATGGGCAGTTCTCTCTTTAAAATGATTTCAGGGAAGAGTGTTAACAATTGGTATATTTGATAAAAGAGTAAATAGGTAGAGAAACATTAAGTGTCCCCAAGTGTACTTCTTATTTTTCCCAAATATACTTTAAAAGGTATAATTGGTATTATTAGGCTAAAAAAAGCAGGGTGCTGGGTTCTTGTACAAAATACACAGCCTTGTATCTCAAAACACGGGGATATGTTATGTGTTGCCTGTTCGGGTTTGCCTGGAGAATGTTTGTCATTGAAAATTGAACTCCATTTGGGATGAAATTGTCTGTTGCCCATGTTAATAGTTAATTTCTTCCTCCCCTGTTCTCTCTTCGTAATTGGTGTATACTTCCATTCCCGTGTTTATTGAGAACTGGTTCAGAAAAAGGACTTTGCAGTCTCAGAGGCATGGGTCCTGAGTGCCATTATTCCACTTACGACTCTTCCTTGTGAACATATTATTTTAAATGTCTCCGAACGTTTGTTTCCTTCACCCATAAAGTGACAGGGTGGCGGTGGGATGCATTAGGTTCTGCTGTCTGACAAACGATCTCAAAAAATGTCAGTGTCTTATAACGACAAAGATGTATGTCCTTGCTCGTGCTAACTACCTGTCATGGGTTGACTGAAGCTCTGTTCAGGTTGGCTCTGCTTCAGAGCTTAGACCACAGAGAAAGGGAAAATGGGAGCCGCCGAGAACCCCGGCTTTAAACCTCCTGCCCAGAAGGAGCACCTGCCATTTCTGCCCATTTCTGCACCGGCCTTTCAAGTCCCACAGCTGCTCCTGAGTTCCCACAGGGAGGGGAAACTAGGATATTTGGCAAGTAGTGACACATCCGCCGCAGAAATAATAGAAATACCTGCGTCGTGAGATGAGGGCACAGATGAGATCCGTCCAAACTGCTCAGCAGGGCGTCTGACGCAGGCATCATGCTCCTTCACAGAGGGACGCCGTTCTTGGTTTCCATGGGTATAAAATGCAGAGGGGCTTACTGTCTTCTCTGCATCCCCAGTCCCAGAATCATAGTTTGATGTTTATAAATCCTTGCTTAGTGGCATCCTTTACCTGCCAAGCAGTTCTGACCAGAGCAGTTAAGTCATTAGAACATTCTTTTTCCTGTATCCCACCTAACACTTGAAACAAAAGTTCTCTAACATTAGCCTCATTTTGAATAACTAGACCTTAAATAAATGTGTTAAATATTTAAAAATAAGTCTTTAACATCTGCTTTTCTGGGGGTGCCTGGGTGGATCAATTGGTTAAGCGTCTACTTTCGGCTCAGATCATGATCCCTGAGTCCCAGGCTTGGGATGGAGCCCCACACCGGGCTGCTTGCTCAGTGACGGGAGTCTGTTTCTCCCTCTGCCCCGCTCCCTGCTCATGCTCTCTCTCTCTCAAATAAATAAATAAAATCTTTAAAAAAGATAACATCTGCCTTTCCATCACATTCCTTAATTATTTATATCAGGCTTGAGAGAAGCTGATAGAATTGTCTTCACTGAGTGCTCAGTCTAACTGGGATGCACTTTCCCCATTAAATTGATCAGGTATTGATTTGTTCTTTTAGTAGTTAGTAGACTAACTTCAATAGACAAAAGGCAACTCTGTGTATATTATACATTTGTTTTTTCGGATATACCTGTTCATGTCATATAGTGTTTAAAACACAACAGATTTTACTGTGAATTTTCCTCTTTGCTATTTTGTCTTAAAACTAATATAGTAAAATTGACTTAATCATGTGTGTTCAAGTTTTATGAATTCTCACATTCATAGAGATTCGTGTAACCATCACTACAGTCAGGATACAAACACTCTCTTTTGATTTCTTGGTGATGGCAGAGCAGAATCGTAATTATAAAATAGAATAATGATAATATCAGTTGAAAATAAATGTGTGTATAATTACAACTGTTAGCATTCTGACATTAGTATTAATGTATATTTTTATCTTTGTAATGTAAAGTCTGATTATTGACTATGACACTTAGATGAAGTGGTAATGGTAAAGGAGCATTGAAGTCCTTTTAACATTTCTGTGAAGGCTAATTAGAACAGATACATTTGTCTCAACTTCTTTTAACACAAATACTGAATATGTTAACTCTTTGCAGTTTAGAAGTGAATTCCATGTTATAATTAAGTTTCAGATCAAATGTGATTTAGAATCTGTTCACACTATCTAATCCTCTTCACTTGAGACATAAGGATTGGGAATATTCTCTTCCTAGGCTCCCTCATTCACTTTCTGAAACTATTAAATGATAATTTATTTTTAGATTGCTGAGTAAATGTAGGTGCTGGTAATTCACTTAGTGGCTGTTACAGTGTCACTAATGAAGTAATGGATGAAATAGGACTCTGGTCTTATTTTATCTTGACTTACATGACTTTCAGAGTGTTGAAGGTGACTCCAGAAATAGGATCTCCTAAAACACAGGCATTGCTGTTTTGACCTTTAGCTAGAAGTCTTTGTAAGGACTTACTGTAATATAACCATGTTGACTAATTAATTGGGTCATTGAGTCATTCATTCATCTATACCTTAAGTATTTAAGGGCCTGGGCATTTGAAAGGAAATTGGGAGATGCAGATAAGTAAGATCTATCACTGGGGTGTGAGCATGTATGGTAAAATTACAGAACAGGGAAACAAGTGCTAATGGAAGCCTGCACCTTGTCCCCTGGCATTGAGAGTAGAGAACACCCAAGTGCCTGGAAAAGCAACATTCAGAATAACATAATATTGCTACAGCAGGGGTGAACTTTGAAAACATTATGCTAAGTGAAATGAGCCAGGCCCCAAAGGACAAATATTGTAGGATTTCCCTTATATGAGGTGCCTAGAATAGTCACATTCATAGAGACAGAAACTAGTGTGAAAGGCAGGGGGAAGGGAGCCATGGGGCGTTATTGTTTGATGGGTACAGAGTTTCAGTTTGGGATGGTGAAAAAATTCTAGAGCTGGACGGTGGTGATGGACACACAACAGTGTTCAGGTACTTAATGTCATGGAATTGTACACTCAAAAATGGTGAAAATGGGAAATTTTATGTCATATATATTTTACCACAATAAAACAAAAAACAATGGGAACCAAAAAAATGATTATAGGCCCCACCCCCAGTTCTTCCATTTTTAAGAGTTTTTTTAAAAGAATTTTTGTAACATCACCCCCTTCTTTTATAGTCTTTATTATCGCTTTTCCTAGTAAGAGCCTGTATTTAACAGCTCTTTTTTATTTGATTTATGCCATTAGATTGTGTCGTTCAAGTCCATAAGTATAGGCCAAACTTGCTTTACTACCTTAATCAAGCTAATGTTCAGAGCATTGAAGATATTCTTACACAAAGTGGCATATTAAATAAATTCTAAATTCCAATATTTTAATTGAAAAAAATACCTACATACTTCAACATGGGTGACCCTTGAGAACATTATAAGTGAGAGAAGCCAGTTACAAAAGACTAATGATTCTGTTTATATGAAATGTGTGGAATAGGCAATTTATAGAGTTAGAAAGTAGAGTGCTGGCTGTTTCAGGCTCAGGGAAAGGGATTATGGAATGGGGAAAATGAGAAGAGACTGTTAGTGGGTACGGGATTTGTTTTAGATGGAATGATAACATTCTAAAATTAGACTTTGGTGATGGTGCACCATCCTATGAATATAGTAAAAAGCATTTAATTGCATACTTTTTTTAATAGATCAATTGTGTGGCATTTGAATTATATCTCAAATAAGCTATTTTTTACAGTGCTTGAAGGTAATGGTGTAATTTTTTTTGAAGTATCTTTTTGCTTCATCATATGTCTTAATTTAGTTGAAAACATAGCATGGCGAAGGTTAGCATTTTAAATATGCATATACTTTCTAACAAAGCTATAATCTGAGAGAGCTTTCAGATGGATAACTATCAAAATGAATACATGGGCATCTGAATGCAAGTATTAATGTATTTTACACACTCACACACTGAATGACCTTGTTAAGCTGGTAGAGTATATATTCAAATCCAGGTAGAATATGATTTATTTGATGACTGCAGAGCAACAAAAATGAAACTGAACATTTCTTTTAAAAATGTACCCATACAAGGACACCTGGGTAGCTCAGTCATTTGGTTGTCTGACTCTTGGTTTTGGCTCAGGTCATGGTCTTGGAGTTGTGGGATTAAATCCTGTGTCAGGCTCTCCACTGGGCATGGAGCCTGCCTGAGATTCTCTCTCTCCCTCTCTCTACACCCCCCCTCCCCCACCCCCCACCCCCCGCTGCTCACACACGTACAGGCATTCTCTCTCTTTCAAAAATAAAAATGTACCCATACATAGAATTGCTTTTTTAAAATTAAGTCTATTTTCTTCAACTCGTTATTTCTTCTTTGCTTTTAAGTTCATAAAAAAATAACATTGTGCAGCCATCAAGAGAAACGAAATCTTGCCATTTGCACCGATGTGGATGGAACTAGAGGATATT
>CM052886.1:123393499-123420417 GCA_028534135.1 Potos flavus
AAAAAAAAATAACATTGAGATATTATTTAAGATTGAGATGATTACCAGTTTGTGAAAGGAGAACTCCATATAAAAGCACTGGATGGAAGTACTGATTCGTGGATTTGGTTAGCCATCCTGTAGTCCCTGCCTATAATGTAGTTACTGTCCAGATGCTAAGCAGCCTTGATACATTCGCCCTTAAACTATAAATAACCTTATATTAAAAGAGATACTGTGTCCATGCTAGTTGCTAGCAGAGCTACACACACACAGCCCCCTGTGTGCACATTGCCAACTAGCATACTTGCCTGACTACTCAAACTCTCTCCACCAGCTCAGATCAGGGTTTCTCATGGCTGCCATTCTCTTGTTAGCCATATTTTGAACTAAGTGTTTCTTTTTCCTTTGGTTAACCTGGACCCCACATGTCATTTATAAATTACTGGCATAAGAAATACACTATGATTTCAATATAAAGCTGCAGCAGACTTTTAGAAATATAACCCGTGGGGGAGGTGGCTACCTATGAGATGGCTCATTTTTACTTTGTATTTACCTATATATTAACATGTGATTTTTCACTTCCAAAAATTAAGGCAGGCCAATCATATGTTTGTTACCTGCTTTAGTCAAACTGAACTATTACTAATTGAAAATTTGTCTCCCTATCAAATAGCATTTGTATTTTAAATCTCTTTGTATGGATGTTTTTGTGGTTTTAACCCAGGTGTATATATGGTTTGATGGTATATAGTTAGTACTGTACTAGCCATTGCGGGGATCCAGCAAGAGGAGTAAACCATATTCCCTGCTCCTGTCAAGGTTCTGTCTTGGAGATTGAGTCTCACGTTGCAAGGCAGAATCAAGAATTCGCTTGGATCACACCAGGCACAGTTGCTGGGGAATCAGAGAGGGAGTAATCTCAGACACAGAGAACCTGTGACTAGAAGCTAAACCTTAAAAATAAAAGAATTTTGAAGGGTGAAGAAACCAAAAGGTCTTTAACCAACATGTTGAGTTCTCATGAAAAGGAATAGAACTAAAAACAGAACCAAAAATATGTACTTTGTCTCTTTGGGGTACATTAGTCTATGTAGAAGTAGAAGTAGTAGTAGGCAGAGGTGGCCGCCCTGAGGGTTTCCGGGAGAAACTGCACTCCCGTGTCTGGCCCAGGGTCAAGGTTGCTGGGATCCCCTTTCCAGTCTATTGTATGAAAATTAGCAAAAGTTAACTCTCCTTCACTTACTAGCTAAGGGAACTAGCTGATTGAAAAGCTGTTCTTTTAAGGTACCCATTAATCTGTATGAACATGTGTGACCATGAACTTCAGATACTTTGCAAGAAAGAAGAAGAATATTGGATAACTTGTCTATTGAATGCTTACAGATAAGCACATGTTGAATTATTTTATTTCCTCTATAACCCCCTAGCCCTAGGAAGTAGGTACTACCACTGTCTCTGTCTCACAGATAAGGAAGCCAAGGCACAAAAAGGAAGAGTGAAATTTCATTTACCAGATTGTGTTTTTTGTTAAGGTGTCATCTGTTATCACAGTGGGTGTGTTGAAAGTTAGCGAATGCAGAGTAGTCCTGCCCCTTTAAAAAAACAAAGATTTTCCTTACACTGTTTGTGAATCTTGATGTTCAGGCCTGAAAGACCTGAAAGGTACAGAAGCATGGCAGAAAGCCAGCATATTTACTGTGGGGTACATAATGTTAAGTGTTGCCTCACAGCCTCATACACAGTAGGTGCTGAGTAAGGGTAGGAAGAGCCTACCGGCCAGATACCCAGCCAAAAAATATAACAGTTTTGTGAAGAGATGATATGTTAACCAGTTATTTTTTTTGTTAAATAAGAAACTCTGCAACTCCAGTTTGAATGTATATGTCTCTATATCTATCTATCTGCCCATATATATGTATATGTATGTATAAAATACTGTGTATATACCCGTTAATTTCTAGTAAAGAAAGTATGGATAAAACATATCCATGAGTAAAACTATCAGGCTATTAAATGTCTTCATCCAAAGGGATTTTTTAAAACAACTGAGGCGCTATTAAGAAGGTGACAGTTCTGAGTTAATTGTTCTTTCTTCCACGTTGACAAAGGCCCTCGTGTTCGCAGTCAGTAGAGACGCACGAGGTATGGTTGATACGTATGACTGACCCCTGAATAACTAGGAGGTGATTCTGTGGAATTAGCTGGCTCTCCGACTCCACACAAGATCCTCAAAATACTGTTCTAAGAATGAAAATGAAGTAACAGATGGGAAAATGTGGTCCTTTAAAAACTAAAAATCACTAGTCGTGGGCAAGTTATCACAGAGCAGCTCCTCTCTCAACATTCTTACCTCTTGGCCTCTTTGTAGGCGTCCTCTCCCCACTGCCCCCGTGCTCCCCTCTTCTCTTTCCCTCCTCTCCTCTCCTCTCCCTTCCCCAGCCCTCCAATGGGTGAGTCAGCAGCACGGCAGGGGAGAAGGGCTAAATCAGTCTGTTTTCTTACTGCTTTCATAAATGCTCATGTTCTCACAGCTCTCCTTCTGTTCTTCTTCCTGCCTGCCTTTGTGTCCTCTGAGGAATTTTATAAAACACCCTCTGGGTTTCCTCATTTGTTTCACTCCAGTTTGCTCTAACTTTGCCAGCTAGGTTCTTCTCCCTGTTCTTCCCTTCTTCCCGACTCTGCATCTGGAGGTCCACGGGTGACCCAGGGCCAACAGGCTAGCTTCGTTGTGTGATGCTCTCTCTTTTGCCTCATAGATGCTCAAAAAATGTGTGTTCATTAACTAGCTGAGAAAGAAACAGGTTATACATTCCTTCTCCTTCAGTATGTTAAAAAAAAAAAAAAAAAGCATTGACTGGCCTTAAGTGGAGATTTTATTCAAGTACCCAGAATAGTTGAGCCTTAACTATTTAACTACTGCCCTTTCCCTGCTAGTGTAGCGAGGCAGAGTGTAAAACTGCCTTGAGGCAAGGGAGGAGGGTGTTTATTTTGAAGTCCTCAAAAATCTTGCTCTTTAGGCATTCTGTAAGTTTACCTTTATTTTGTCAGCTAAGAGAGACGATGTGCATGAGGAAATAAGTCTTGTGTGGAATCTTCCGAAAGTCACGTTAAATTTCCAAACGTCATCATGGAGTCTTACCTGGTAACGTTTGCTTGGAGAGCTTGATGAGCGGCCGGGTTTGTTTTCAGCTATGTTTATTTGCTTGCCCTTGTGAGTGTTGATCTGAAGGAAGCCATTACCTAATTCCTTAAAATGATTAATGTTTTCTCCTTCTATTTTTTTTTTTTTAAAGGAAATGGCCCAAATCCTTAATCATCCCCGAGTCTACGCTTTTCTGCACATCCCCGTCCAGTCTGCCTCTGACACTGTACTCATGGAAATGAAACGAGAATACTGCGTGGCTGATTTCAAAAGAGTAGTGGATTTTCTGAAAGAGAAGTAAGTCTGTTAGTACTTAAGAAAATAACCATTCCTTTTTTTCTTTCAAAAGCATGTGGCAAAAATGCACTTACTGTAGCCACAATTAAAGGTACCAGAGAGAAGGCGAGAGTTTTGAAGCTTCCCGAGCCTTTACGTTTCCTTAGGGACCCCTTGATGTGGTTACTTCTTATATCCACCTCCCATCTGTGCACGACACACCATGAATTTGTGTAAGGTTGCCGGTCTCTCTAAGGCAATGTGCGTTGTGATCATTTTTATACCTGACCTAGTAGATGAAAACTGCTTTGGCTTTGCTTAAATCTCCATTATTGTGGCTTTTCGAGGTGGTGAGCTGGTTCGGACGTGGAGATAGGCCAAATCATGTCACTACAAAATAGACTGTTTTCTACCGAGTAGCATTTTTTGACGAGTATCTGGAACGTCTTTGCTTTTACACGTTTATCCCTGAAGATTACTTGCAGAATTGTGACTTACAAGGAGGTTTTAAGATTCTGTTTTTTAAGGTTGAAATTGCTGTTGACCAAAATTAAAGCATATTTACACAATCTTAGACATGAATGATCATTTTGTTTCCACAGAAAACACTTGCAGCCCATAATTATACTCTTCAAAATCCTACTTCTCATCATCACCAAACATTGACTGCTTTCTGTGATTATATAAGGCAGGAAATAGTAGGGCTGGCCAAGGTCATACAAAACCTTCTCAAGTCTAGGGCACTGTTCTCCCCTCTGGGGATATGTCATTTATCTTGGCATATTTGTGGCATGGGTCTTCCTACTTTCCATAATTTTTTTCCATAATGTTTTTCCTCTGTTGTTTTTTGTAATTAAGATACAACTTTTTATTTCCATCTTCTTGTTTATAATTATGTACCTTTGTACCATGCCGAAGTGCTACATGGATATGATTGCTTTATACAAATTGTAAGCAATTATTTTTTCCACCTTCAATTAGTGACTTATTCTGACTACACAGAAATCTTTTAAAATTTTTTTCTTCTTCTGTTTACTTTCTCCTTCCTTCCTCATCTTTCCTATATGTCATTCTAATTTTTTTTTCACCTCTAGGCATTTCTTGATTATCCTAACCACTAGAAATAAAGACACTTGTGTGCATTCAGACAAGCACAGCTAATTGTTCGAATATTCAAATCAGTGAATAGAAGGCACATTTATTCTAGGATTTCATAATTATAATCATTAAGTATATACAGCCTTCAAAGCAGAAAACGGAATAATGACAGATCTCTACCATCCGTAATACTTTCTGCTCTTAAAAAGAACTGAGGTCAAGGCTAAAGAATAAGAATTTTTACGTTAGATGTCTGTTAAGTTGCCTGGTATCCCTCCTTTGCATTTATTCTAGGTTATGGTAGATAAACTTGTTTCATGTGAGAGAGTCCTTTTGGGCACGTTGGCACTGGTGAATGGAATGTTTTCAAAATCGCAAACATATCGTTGCACCTGTGAAATTTCTTGCCTCTTGCTTATTACTAGGGCAGTAGCAAATAATGTGCACAATTCATACCTGTTGCACAAGATTTTGCCAAGTATAGACATGCATCCTGTTGTGCAGAATAGGCGAGAACACTTTCCAAGGGCTTTGTTGCATTAATGTGATTCAGTGAGGTTAAGGAATCAACACCTCTCTTTCTCCTCCACTTGGGTGAGTGCTGACTCAGTTGTTTGGGGGATTACTGTGGCCTCCTGAATGGCAACGATTTCACAATAAGTTCTAGCCTTTTATGTTGTTCCAAAGATGAACCTTTTAAATCTGTTGCATCTTGAACAGTTTCAACAGCATCCATGAGCTATAGAGAGGTCAAAAGATGATCACGTCAAAGTGTTTGAGAATAGTCTCCTGCCTTTAATCACGGGTAAAACTCATTGTCCTTTCTTTGGATTCTGAGTTACCCTGAGGCATCTGTGTAGCTTTTCTAGAACTATTCTACTGTCTGGAAGATCCCAGAACCAGGTACTCTACCCTAGGATCGCCAATATTTCCAGCACTGGAAATACCAGAGATCCCTGGAGAGGATATTGGAGATGCCTGGAGAAGACACCCCATCCCACAACCCATCCATCCATAATGTCAGTTTCAAGTGATATGAATCACTGGCATGGGAGACTGTGAATCTAGATAGCATCTCTAAGAGGCTGTTTTTTATTAAAACTGTATTGGGTGTGCACAATGAGGGCAAAAGCAACCTCGGCATACAATTCCATACTTAGATTATAATTTACAGGATGTATTGGAAAAATGTAGAAGGCAGACAATATGATATTCCTGATAAAAGTTACAGGGACTCTGGAAAACAGGAAGAAATCAAATTATGACTACTAATAAGGTGATCCTTGCATGGTTTTAGATAGTTCATCGGAACCATAAAATTGTATCTTTTGTCCAGTCTGTCCCGTTGCTCGTGACGAATAGTATAGCACGCTCTCAGCCCTGTGCAGACGATATACTCCACCTTTGCTCTTCAGTGAAAAAGTGTTCCCGTCCTTCCAGGGAAGTCCACCCATCCAGGGAGGAATTTTCAACTGCATCAAACATTTAGAAATAAATGAAGTGTTTTTAGCAGGCTTCTGCTCTCATAGTTTGCTTACTTTTCCTGTAAAAAGCCAGCACAGCTTTATGCCAAATAGATTAGCGCTTATAGGAAACACCAAAGTTTCAGGGATTTCGATAGGAGAACCAGTAGTCTGGATAACTGATCCAACACGAAATTGTTTTGGCCAGCGTTTTATCAAAATTCAGTAAAATATTGTCTTTTTTTGGAAAGAGGGCCTCCTACTGTCATTTTGCTTTCGTGTGTTCGTTAAAGCGACTCTGACTTAAAGTGGTTTGTATGGCGCTCTCCTCTTATATCTGCTTTTTAAGCTCCTGTACTAGTGTCCTGTTTCTTAGGAAGTTTTTGAAGCCTTTTTCTTTTTTCTTAATGAGCCTTTAACAACTAAGAGTCTTGATTTTTTTTTCCCCCTTCCATCAATAGGAGACATATATTCATGTTATGCATTAGAGACGGGACATTTCCTAATCTGTTTCATCAAAAAATCCAATTCTGAAAACAACCTATCACATGTAACACGACCATCCAAATTTGTGGGCTGCCGGCTTTTAAGCCACGAATTCAACGATGTCTGTGACACCATGTCTCTGAGATGCTGGAGGTGAAATCTTGTTAATTAATTTTCTCTACAGTTGAAACTGGCCCATGTTTTAGCTGGGAGCAACAGAAGTTGACTTACGAACCAACTTGAAGTTGATTCATTATTCTCTTCAGTTGTTTGAAAGTTGGCAGCCATTCCCATAACAGCAGCTGGATTGAAGATAACCCAGTGGTTCTGGCACATGTTGAGGCATATGGGAATTTATTAAATCACGCAACCTTTGCGAAGGAAAGTGTCTAAATTACTTAATATACTAATTTAAAACAGCTGGTCCTGAGCAAACAATCATGTGACTTAAATTATTCTCTTCCGATTGATTAATCCAGTTGGAAAATTAACTAAGTAGATGTTTTCATATGAACGGCGAAGATGGTTTCTTGAACTACGTAATGGGAGCCGCAGGGATGTGGAAGGAAGCTTCCATTGCAAAGGTGCATCTCTGTTTTCCGGAAGATTTACGTTTTTATGACTTTTAATTAATACGTCCTAAGCGCAACTACTTTCATTAATTGTCACTGAACTGGTTTTTCTGTTATCTTTTTAAGCTATTATTGGGGTGTTTTTTTTTTTTAAGTATAAAACTTGAATCACTATTTTTATTTTTCATGTAATTTTGAAAGAGTTACTTCCCAAAGAGAGGATTTTTCCCTTTGCTGTTTTGAGAACGATATGATTAGGGTTCCTAGGACCTTGGGACCTTGGAGGTAGACTTTAACTGGGCCCCCCTCATTTGAGCAGCATTGAATTTACACAGTCACTCCCCAGCATAAAACCTATGTTCACATATATTCAAAAAGTGACAACAGGCAGAGGTATTCTCTCAGGCATATGTTCTCATGCTAAGTAAAAGAAACTCTGAGTCCTCAAATTCACACATTAAAATGTGAAAGAAATACATAAGAATTTCCTGTTCATAGATACATTTTAAGACGTGAAACAGTATATATATTAAAAGATCTATTTGTTTTTGGAGATTATTTTGTTGGAAGTGCAGTGGCCTTTTGGTTTATGCTAACCAGACCTTCAGCTTGGGAGACAAGATCCATCCCCCTCATTCAGTAAATACATTTTGAATAAACTAACGACCAGTTATGTTTTTACCTGCAAGTTGCATAGATCTTAAGTTGCGCCTCACTGTGGCATCTTTGTAGGGACTTTTAATGCCGTAATACTACCCACCGCAGAATTTGCCGTTATCATCTGTCAACGTGCTGTGTAATTCTGGGTTAATTCGTCATGTCGCTTATAGAATATTAACCTTGAGCATCATGCTAGCCATTCACAGCCCCGAGCTTCCTGTACCCAGAGATTGCCCCGTGAAATACCACAACCAGTAACTAAGGAGCACTCGGGGGACGAGAACCTTTTAGTGGGGAGAACTCACTGGAGGGGAGGCAGGCAGCCTTGCAAGGAAAGTTCTGTCCTCCGATCTCTCCAATGTATACTCAGGCACTGAAGGGGCACAAGGGCCTAAAGTCAGGATGGTTTCGGCAGGGTGGTTTCTGTCCGTGAGTCCCAGAGTTATCTCATCACCGCCTAGCCTGTGCTATGACCTGCTTTTCCAGTCTCTCTGGGGGGGGGGGGATAAAAAAGAGATGCTAACTCATTAACATCCTGAGTTTTTTCTTTTCTTTTCATGAGTTTCCAGTCATCCACGTGTTCATACTGGAACAGAATCTGATAAAAGACCAAATTGTGCTAAATTTGTGTTTTATTCCATTTTTTATATCTAGTTTTATTCCTAGTGGCTTGGAAACACAAGCAACAGTATTTGTCAGAACAGAGGAAAAGAAATTGCAAAAACAAAAAACAAAACAAAACAAAAACAATTTTGCAAGTGCAAGGATTAGGTAATTAAGTTTCCTTCCAGATGCGTTCCCAGATGTGTTTCTGTTCACTGAATAACCACCTCCCAAATAATTTAGGCAAAATACTTCCCTCAAAGTTGTTTTCTGGCTTTATCTCATCCTTTCTAATATCTTTAACTAGGTTGCAATTTTGGGTGTCCCTAAGGCCTTGCTCACTATTTTCTCTCTTATCAGGTATCTTTCTAAAATAGTGACGTTCTCTTCTCTTTCTCCGTCTCCGCAGCTACCTCTACATTATTTCAAAAAAATGAATGCATATCATTTGAACAGTTATGTAGCAAGGAAAACATTTACTTTTTCTTTTTTACCGTGGTATTATATTTATATTGGGAAGACACTGACATCATGTGCTAAACACCATATTATTTTGGGATTACCCTAAATGTGATTCATTGGTTTGAAGATAATTACATTTTCTATTGATTTAGCTTTACATTTTCCATCTAGCCCGGTCGAGAGAGAAATCTCATCATTCCTAATCTCTTTCTACCTTATATCTTTCCTTTATGATGCAATGATACAATTGTGTTATTCCTTTCAGAAACAGAGAGGCTACCTTCCCTTACATCTTTTGTACATTTTCTCTACGTCTTATTGTAAACATAAGGGTCAGATCACATACTTTGAAATCATATACTGGTAGTGAGCATTTCTCCTTTGATAGAGTGCTTTTCATATTCCATGGGGCTTATGTAGTACGTCATGATGTTGTCACAGAAACTCAGCCAAGTATGTATGATAGGTATTTTTACCTGCACTTTTTAAAGTGAACATCAGGGTTCACACTGGTTAAAAAGACTTGGTGAGAGCCCACAATGATTTAATGCATAATAGAACTAGATCTTCGGTTTCTGCTGTGTAGCGCTCTCCCTACTGATTCTAATAATATTGATTTAATCACTCTTTTTTTTTTATTTATCAGTTTTGTGCTCAGCACCATAATAAATGCAATAATACCAATAGTAATATTTAATATGTTAATAGTAATAAAACCAGTAGCTAATATTTTTAAGTTTTACTTTTGCGCCAAGCACTGCTATGAGGGCAGTGGCATAGGTTAATTTATTCAGTCCTTAAGTTCCAAGGATGTTATGTAATATTCCCATGGTCAGGCGGTTAGTGATGGAGCGTTGGTGGAAACTGAGGCCATGCGATGCCTGAGTCAGACCTGATCATTGTGCTGTACCCTTGTTCCCATCTAAGGCATGTCACCCTAGCGATGGAGACAGTAAGGTGGACTCAATACATATTGGTGAGGTAAGATTCACAGTGTGTGCTTAGGAGGGAGGATGAGGAAGGATGGCTTCTTGGTATTTTATCCCAAGACGTAGTAGAAGATGGTGTGGTTAACCAAGAAGGAAAATGAGAAGAAGAAGGAATTGAGTAGAAGACATGAGTTTGGTTTGGGACATACTAAATTTGAAATGCAATTTAAAATAGAAATGAATTTGAAAAGAAAATTCAGGGGAGAGCCCCTGCAGGCTATGCAAAATATGGGCCAAGAGCCCGGGAGGGAGATGAGGATGTAGAGATAAATGTTTGGGAGTAATTAGCTTTTAAGTGGTGGATGAAGCTGTGGGTGATGAGATCATCCAGGAGCTAGAAAACAGAAGGCTGGGAACAGAGGACTAGGGGACACTAGTATCTGATCGTAAAGGTGAGAGGATCGTGTGACAGAGGTTGAAAAGGCAGGGGGTGAGGCCAGGGTAGGAGGAGACACAGGAGGACATGGCACCGCGGAAGCCAAGGGACATAGCAGTTTTAGGAGAATGAAAATGGTAAAGGGTCAGCTGTCAACTAGAGTTGGCTCTTGGAAGCAGGTGCTGGAGGGGAAAGAAGAGATATTTTTAGATTCTGTCCCCAACACCGTGAGTGTTCAGAAGCTGTTGAGATACAGTATTGTCTTCTGTCCAAGCAGTCTTGGCAGCCCTTTGTTGACTGCATTCCCGGTTCCTAGCCCAGTGTTCCCTTTGTCCTCCTCCGCCCCCGTATTGCTACCCTGTGCACACAGCACCGGGGGGCAGGAGAGCAGGAGGCAGGTATACTGTGTAGTCATTGAATGAATGGTACTCGCTCTGAAACCAGTGAGATTAAGGTTTAGAGTAATGTTTCTCAGTCTGTTTTAATTAAAGTTCTCTTTTCATAAACAAGAAAATCCCCTGCTCTTTGCGGAGAAACTGATACATTCCCTTTCGTAGACCATCAACCTCTGCATTCGTAGAGATTCTGTGTTCTGTAAGCTCCTGCTGGCTAATAGCTACCAATAATTATAAGGCAATATTTTTTGAGTGTATAATATGTTGGAAGCAATGTGCTATGCACTTTATGTAGATCAGCTCATTTAATTTTCACAGTGGCTCATACCAGACAGGAAATTTCGTTACCCCCATGTGACAGGCGAGCAACTTAAGGCATACAGTGACTTTGCCCGAAGTTACTGTGCTAATAACTGCTAGAATTCAGATTCACACACCAGCCTGTGAACCTCCAAACCTTTTTTCATTGCTACTATGGCATCTAGCCTTTCCAGCCTTCTTAGAAACGTTAGGGATGATCATAATTTTCTAATTAAGGATTGTACTATATTATCAAATAGAAAATTTTAAAGTAGACACACTTTCTTCCAAAAATTTACTCTGTCTTTCTGTAGTCAGAATCCCCTCCTTTTTGCTTTCACTCTCCATCCAGGTGGAGAGTCACTGAGTAAGGGGATGATCAAGAAGCAGTGTTTGATTGTCAACACAGGGAGAGGAACTACAAGTAGATGATGACTGGTTTATCTGTAACAACATCTGTAAACTGCAGAGTGTCTTCATGAAGCGTGTGTACAAGTAAAATAAAGTGCTGTACTAAGGGTTACATCTTGCAGAGCTGTTGTCCTACATAATCTGCTGTGTCGCAAAACCTTTACTAAGTCCTCATTTCTGTGTCCTTTCATTCTTCCTTCCTGGAACCAGCTGTACTAATATCCAGCTCAAACTCCCACCCCTATACAGCCTTGGTCCCTCACACTGACCCATTTCGTCACTTGTTGCTGGCACAAGGCAAGTCCGTTCTTGGCCACTCTTACCTCCTGTACTCATCCCTTTCATCGTTCTCTGATGGACATTTCCTGAGGCCTTCTGATTATCTAGGACCTTATGTTCTTATCGAAAACCAGGAAGAAATCAAGGGAGCATATACAGTGCATGTAGTTGGGAATGTTCTATGAGACTTTGAAGTAATATCTGAAAGGCACCATAACTGAGTCAGCAGCAAACAATAGGAAAAAGATGGGGTAATAGAACCCATCATTGTTTTTAAAGATTGAATTTTGGATGATTAAGATCTGACCAATTTAAATTCTGGAAATAGGACCCCAAAAATCATTGTGAATTGATATGAATTCCAAAGGAGCCAAAGTCTTGCATTTATTCAACGAATACTTATTAGATATACACTGTATGTCAAGACACTGGTTAGGTGTAGAATATTAAAAGCTAAGTAAAACCTGATGACTGTTTTCTGGGGACTGACATTCTTAAATCATAGTTCATATTATACAAATACATATATATGCAATATATATAATATATATAAATATATACAATATATACAATTTGTATATATACAAATAGCCATAATGTTGGTAAGTGTAGTAAAACCCCAATATTAACTCTGGTCTAGGGGAACAGAGCAAAAATGTTCATTATAGGCTTTCCATGGACGGGAGGGAAATACTGAATTACAGGTCTTACAGAAAACCATTCTCCTTTCTTAGACAATTATATTTTATTGGTTTGATTTTGTTTATGATATAAAATCTGACAGGGAAAGGCTTTACCTCGATTACACACATGTATGTGTATATATGTATATTTGTGTGTATAAAAGTTATAGTGGTTTGTCTCAAAGTGACAGAAAAAAAGTAATGGCATAAAGAAAGTGGAAGTTTTTCAGTCATGTAAATAAAGTCCAGAGCTAGCTACAGAGCTGTGATAACACTCCTGTGTGTCAGGGATGCAGGATACAGCTTTCATCTCATGGTCCAAGATGGTTACTTCAGCTCCAGCCATCAGATTTGCATTCCAGTCTGTAGGAAGGAAAGGGACAAAAAAAGGATATGTGTTCTTCCCCTTAAAACCCTGTTTGAAAGTTACACGTGTCACTTTGATTTTATCTAATTGGTCAGAATGTAGTCACATGTTCTACACTTAGTACAAAGAAAGGCTAAGCAATGGAGTCTTTAATTTGAGTGGCCTTTTGCCCATCTGAAAACCCAGGGCTCTGTTGGAAATAAGAGAGGTAAGATTGGAAAACAATTAGAAGTCTGCCACAATCTCACCCTTTTGGCCACCCTTATTACTACATACAGAGTTTACCCTCTGTCTAAGAGAGATAACTCAAGCCCCATCTAATTACCCTGTCCTTTTGTACATGCATGGTCTATGGTTGATGCTCTGTCCTTTTCAGAAGGTCCAAAGTCCCCTTTTAAAGTGGAGTAGAATTAGAACATAATTTTTTAAAGTCCCGTTTAAAAATGGGGGAATGGGATTGACAGATGAACGGATAAAGAAGATGTGGTATGGAATGGAATATTACTCAGCGATCAAAAAGAACAAAATCTTGCCATTTGCAACAACGTGGATGAAACTAGAGTGTATTATACTAAGCAAAATAAGTCAGAGGAAGAAAAATATATGATTTGACTCTTGTGGAATTTAAGAAACAAAACATGAACATAGGGGAGGGGAAGGAAAAATAAAAGACGGATTCAGAGAGGGAGATAAACTGTAAGACACTCTTAATTGTAGGAAACAAACTGAGGGTTGCTGGGGGGTGGGGTGTGATAACTGAGTGATGGGCATTAAGGAGGACATGTGATATAATGAGCACTGGGTGTTAAATGTAACTGATGAATCACTGACCTCTACCTCTGAAACTAATTAAAAATGGAATGGAATGGGAAACACACATCAGCTATCGTTCAATGGGAATTATCAAATCCTGCTTGGTAGAATCATGAAGACTTTCTGCCCTAGCACTGAAGGACATTCTTTGTTACCCTATCCGATGAGCCCTGATATCCTTCTGTGGGAGAAAGTCCTAGCTGATCGTCCTACATTGCTCTGGTCTCCAAGGCCATATCTGAGTTGGGCGTTAGAGAGTATGGTCTTTTGGCTGGGTTCCAATACTTCCATGCCTGCTTCCTTCTGGTGCTGATTTCAGACCTGGAAATTGCTGTAAGAGTTGTACAGATACATACGATGCAGACCATCCTGGTGCATCTTTGGCAACCCACTTCCCTTAAAAATTTAGTATGCTTCCCATCTATTTATTTCTTGTCAGTTCCATGAACAAATGTAGTCAGAAGTCATGTTTGGACATAGTTTTGAACGTGAAGACTCTACATTTTATTTATTGGCCTCAATCTTATGCCCTTCTACCCCAACTCTGAATTTTGGGATGACTTCCTGGAGGCCATCTGCAACACTCTTAATCCCAGTGCTGCCAGGAAACTGGGTCAGTATGTGGTGGGGCGCTAATCTGTCTGGTAGCGGTAGCATTGTAGTCAGTGCTTACAATTGCTTTGCTTGGCTTTTTGAAAACCTGCAAACCTCAAAATCATAGGCTTCTCAGTCAAATTGGATTATAACTCATAAGCACAAAGAGATTTTTCTTAAATCTCAGCTTGCAACTGGCTATTCCTAGTCTGAGTTCTCTGTTGAGAGCAATAAGAAGGAGCAGGCTAATATTTATCATTCGGAATTTTTTCTAGCACTTCTGCTGCTGTAGACTTAGTTAACACTTGATCTGTCTACCGAGGTTCAGCGGTTGACAGTTTGACCAAACATTTTGCCAACATACAACACTAATTAGCTTTCGGGTCTGCAGTGAGAGTACTTGATATCTGCTGCACAACTGAGCGAATGCCACCCTTTCAGATTCTGGCACTTGTAATATTCAACTTTAAATAGATTTGGTTTGGGCGGTGCATGACCAGAAACAAAAAAAATAGCTCAAACAAGACAGGTGGAAAAAACCCAAAACATTTAGTAGGTAGTCGTCTTGCAGTGGTGGGGTGGTCCGCAGTAGCGCGGACCCAGGGCGCTCTGTCTTGTTGCTTCGCGATCCATGAGCTCCTGCGCCATGGCCATGGTGACTGCTTACAATCCATCCCTCAAGTCGCCATGCTAGCTGGCAGAAGGGAGAACGAGAAAGGTGCACCTCTCTCCTTCCCGACCCTTAAAGTTCCTGTCTTGGAGTTGATGCGACACTTTCACGTATGTCTCTTCAAGTAGAAGATGGCCATCTTTAGGTGCCAGGGAAACTGGGAAAGGATAGTTCCTTCCAGACATCTGTGAATCTGGCTAAAACTCTGTCTCTGTGGGAGATGAAGGAAAGGGAATGGAGCGGCCTCCAACAATCTCTGCTACTTGTGCTTTTTAAAATGCTCTCATGTTATAGTTTGAGAACTGCCTCTAAAAGGAATTAAGTCTTTTTTGATCAATGAAATCAGGTGTGTCTTATAATAGCCTTTAAAATGAACAGATTTCTTTTCCCTTATTATTTAGAGCAAGTTGGTTTTAGTCCAGCCATGTAAATAAGACCAAGCATTAAACTTTTTTCAAAAATACCATTTTAGTTGAACTGTGCAATAATGACTCTTTTTCATATATTTTTTCCTAATTTATTATGATTCAGTCCTTTAATTGTGTGATTAGAAAAATACGATTATTCTTTTGAGGTTTTTTTTATGGAAAAAATATCATTTTCAAGTTCTCTTATCAACTGTTCCAATTGGGTCTTATTCTTTTTTTTCCTCCCTTTTATTCTTTTTAAAAATTTATTTATCTATTTTAGTGGGGGAAGGGTCAGACGGAGAGGGAGAATCCTCAAGCAGACTCCCCAGAGCCAGAGCCTGACGTAGTCTTGATCCCAGGACTCTGGGATCATGACCTGAGACAGAGGTAGACGACTGAAACCCCCAGGCGCCCCTTCTCCCTTTTAAATAAGTTGTACTTTCAAGAAATCATGATATAATTAAAACTTGAAGAGCATTTTTGTACTTAGAAAAAAGTCAGATTGCATCTTAAAAACTTTTATAGTATAATTCCCTGAATTGTACTTAAAATGATAAAAGAAACTAAATTTAACGGAAAACTCTTGAGAACTTTCAGAATCGTGGTACATTGGAGAGCTTAAAAAAGAAAAAAAACAGCTACTGATTAAATTTTAATGACTTTTAAAACTGTTTCTGTACATAAAAGACAGTATTTTCCATTTTCCTTGGCTAAAATAAATCTCCATGTTTTTCCAAGTTAAAAAAAATAACAAAAACACACAAATTAACTGCATTAGCATAAAAATATTTATCCTTAGAGCCATGACATAGTACGTGTGTGTGTATAGATATGCACACACACTAATACTCCTTTTGAATAATTATATTAATTTCTAATACTGAGCATTTAAAATATTCCAAATAAATAAATAATAAAACATTCCAGTCCCTGTTCAGATTGGTTGGTATGGAGGAAGTCATTTAATTCTTACAACCTCCCGGAGAGAGGTGTTACTGACCTCCGCATTTCAGAGATGAGGAAGCAGCAGTCGTGAAGGTGTACAGGTAGTAGGCGGTCGAGGAGAATTTGAGTCCAGGTTGCCTCGTACTAGAGCTGGTGCCTTTCACTGCTGTGATCTATCTCCCTTCGCATGTGCTGGGATCTGGGTGAGTGCTGCGTAAAAAATGGCTCAGCGGCCAGCGGCCGTCTGTCTGCAGACTTGTCATCGATATACAAGATTGTCCCCGAAATCGAACGTAAGCACTTAGAAACTTTTCCAGTAATTTAGCATTTGCAAGACATCAAATTTAATTCACTTTCATCGTTGTTTTTAAAACGTATCAGTCCATAATGAATTGGAGGGAAGACTGGTTATTAACCACAAATAATTCAAGAAGCACTACTCTAAGTAGAGTGCCTTTATGGGGTGCTAAGTTCTTTGAAATTCATAATTTCATTTATCTCACCCAATAACTTTGCAAAGTACATGATGCTATTTTTATGTCTTAGGTTGAGAAATTAAAGATCAGAGAAGGTATATATGGTGGTGTATCTGGAATTCAAAGCCTGATCTTTATTCTGTAAAATACAGAAACTGTATTCTCCTGTCCCTAGTGACATTCGTATTAGAACATTTATTTAAGATTTTTAAAAAAATAATTTAAGTAATCTCTACCCCTGATGTGGGGTTCAGACTCACAACCCCAACATCAAGAGTCCCACGCTCCACAGACTGACCCAGCCAGAGACCCCATACTGGAAGATTTAATTACCCATATAAATCGGTTAAAACCTTTCAAGGCATTTTTTTTTCTTTTTTGCCAGTTATCTTTATAAAAGAGAACTTAGATTAAGTAAATTTGAAATTTTTGAAGACTCCTTAACCCTAAAGAGAAAAATACAACATGGTCATTTATTAATCCTTTGTTAAGATATTTTTTATTGTGACTTATTAGAGGCAATTTTTTAAATGTTTATTGGCAACCCTAGTTAGTAAATATTTTTTAGAATGGACAATCCAGATCTTTTCCCGCTATTTCTAATTGTAATGGCAGGATGTGAGTTAGCATTCCTTCAGTTTCCTTGTCTATAAGAAAAAAGATGAGATAAATGATTTAAATTCCAGTCTAACTTAAAAATTCCATGGTTTCTTTACCTTTTCTTAGCTTTCTCCTGATGAGTTGTGTTCTTTTCCACTTTGCAGTTACTGCTGTTCCGCAGAAACCCCTCACTGAGCCTGCGTTTCCCTCTGTTACGTCTGTGTGCTGTATTCTTGCTCACAGCCCACTCTCTGCAGAATGATCTCCCCTGCTGCCTGCCCCCGCCTTCCCCACTGCCCTTCCACTCCTTGATCCTCTGGCCTGATTTCTCCTCACACTCCTTCATTATAGCTGCTCTGCTTAAATTCCTAACTATGGAGTCCAGCAGGCAGCCTTCCATCTTTCTTTTTCTTCCCTCTATTTTGGCCAACCCCCTCTACCTTCAATCACTTTCTGTCCCAATCCCTCCCTCCTACCCTCCCTCTTGCCCTCCATTGCCGTCTTCCCTCCATCACATCCATCCATCTGCCTATGTGACTGGCTTCTGAATGAGAACTTTCCATTTGGGTCTCCACCTTTCTTTCTGCCATGCTCTTTATCTTAGTAAAAGTCATTATTCATCCAACCAAATCAGAGCCACTTTTTTATTCTTTGGACTCACCTCTTGCCTTCTCCCACTGGATCTAGTCTGCCACCAGGTCCCATGAATTTGGTCAGCCAAGTGACTCACCGTCTGCCTCCCCATCCCCATTGTTGCTGCCTCAGTGAGAAAGTTCTTTTGAATTGTATTGCCTCCCAAATCCCTTCCTTAACTCCAGGCTCACTCCCTACAATCTACCCTTCTTCACTGCATTGCCAGAGATGTTCCTTCTAAAACACAAACCTTGTATTTGTTTTACAAAAATTCTTCCATAGCTCCCCCATTGCCTTCAGTATAAGAAAGAGTAACAGCACCAATCATACCACCTCACTGACTGATTCGTACCACCCGCCATTTTGCAAAGTATTTTACACATATATAACCCCCTTGTAGTTCTTCTCCATTATGGTACCTGCCACATTGTGCATGGGTGCATCGGTCTCCACGCTAGAGACTCCTCCTCCCCCATATAACTGGATAAGGCTTTTCATGTGTCTGTATCTTCACCTAAAATAGTGCTTACAATATGAACCCATTACATCTTCGTTGAATGAGTTCTGTTGTCATCATAGGGCTCGCTCATAGGATGTAGGGCTTCTTGTAGAGTGTTGTAGTAGAAAAGCCTACAGAAAGCAGGCTGTCTTGGGAAGAATATCGTCCCAGGTCAGGTCAAGGGAACCAAAGGCCCTGTTACCCATC
Source organism: Potos flavus (assembly GCA_028534135.1). NCBI lineage: Eukaryota > Metazoa > Chordata > Mammalia > Carnivora > Procyonidae > Potos > Potos flavus. Next base: position 123,411,894 of record CM052886.1, read on the forward strand.
ACAGCCACCTCTCTCCAGTCCTTGTGACGGCATCGTCATCACCTCAGTCTAGCGGGACTCGAGAATGGGCACAAATGTCTCCAGTCCTTGTGATGGCATCATCATCACCTCAGTCTAGCGGGACTCGGGAATGGGCACAAATGGCTGCCTCTGTGGTTTGGGTCAGGGCGGACAGCCCACTACTAGCCACCTCACACCCATGTGCACCATATTTTCAGGCAAAATAATTGTACTGAAAGTAGTCTTGTGGAGTCCGTTGCCTTTCGTGCTCTGGTTTGTCTTAATTCTTCACTGCTGACCCTTTACTGAAATACAGTGATTCTTTCGTTACTATCATAAGACAGCTTGCTCTTCCAAGCCGTCCTTATTTCTTAAATTATCAGTCTTCACACAGCATGGTATCCTGTGTTTAGGAGCAAAAACTATACTTTTTAATTCCCTTTCTTGAGTGTTTAATTTAAAACATATAAAATTTAATTTAGTCCCTCCACTTCTGAGATGTTTTAAAGGGTGTAAACTGAGGTTACGAACACTTTCGGGTCAGATTACCGATAGGAATTTGACATTTATATGAATAAGAATAATACCAAGAGTTACAAAAGCTAATTTAGAATTGCAAGGGCTATCAAGCTTTGTGCTTGAGGCCATAAATTGATTGCCAGCAGGGGTCAAACAGGAGTCTCTGCTTTCTCTGTACAATCTCCCTTGGGGAAACCATTGCAGTATTTGGTGCACCGGCAGAAAGGGCAGAATGAATTTACACCTCCTTTAAATAAATTGCCAGAATATTCACTGCTTAAGAGATACATGGATTAATAGAACTTCTTATGTAGACAGCTAAACATAGAGCCCACGATTATTTTTCTAGAAATAATATCATCCAAGAGAAATAAACCTAATAATTTCGTCAAGCATTATTAGACAGCCTCTGTTTGGTCCACACTGTGTGTTTTAGGATAGGGTTTCAGATTTCTGGGCTTTTTTGCTATAAGAGCTGCTGAGGAAAATAAAAGATGATTCCAAATGAACTAATTTGCTGCTCATTACCTAAAACAAAGTGCTAAAACCAAAGCTGATCCTTAAAGTATAAATATCTATATGTTGCAATTTTGCTTGTACGTATTTATTTTATGTGGCCTTAAAAGAATTTTTTCTTATAAAAATGAAATCCTGAATGTTATTAAGTACTGGAATAAGCTTCAAAAAAATGGAAGCTACATTTGAATATAAAATAGAAGGATTGGCTACCCTTTTGCAAAGATTATGACATCGGATGCTCTTGGTAAAGATTAGCTCTTAGGTCAAGCAAACCTTTAAGGAACTAAAATTACACAATAAGCTTTTTCATTTCCATTTTGTTTTCAGTCGTTACTTTTTACTATTATGGTGAGTTTTTTCTTCATGAAGGTAGGATATGAAGTCTTTTTGTTCAACACTCCCTTGCAGGTCATTATATGGAGTCCTATGGTCATATAAACTAGGCGTATGTTCTTAGCGGCCAAAGGGAGGCTGTACCCGGCCTGCTTTATCTTCTCCCTTTTGCCTTGTCATCCGTCGTACATCTTGTTTGATCGGTGGTGTTTTTTAACTAACGTGTTTGTCGTCATCATCCAGTCACTCCTTTTATTTTCTCTTCTCTGTCTTAAGAGAAACCCTGTCTCCGAGTTCCCGTTGGTAACAGCGCTGTGACCGCACTGCATTTTCCTCCACGTTGAGATCCCTTGTGCCCGACTTTCTGCCGCCTTGTCAGGTGCTGTGTGTACAGTTAGAGTTCCTCAGGGGGGGGTTGTTCTGCATCGTTCTGCATCAGGAAACCAGACTGGAGGCTAGACAGCAACGTTAGCGATTCGGGCTGGGATTACCTACAGGAAATTTAAACAATGCCTTGGCCAGGAGCCTCCGGAGCCCCTCGCCGGTGGCACGGCCCGTGCTCTGCTGGGGGATGGCGGACTGCCGTCTTGGAGAGGGTGCGTTATGCAGAGCTTAAGAAAGTGAGGTAGAGGAATCATTATCCATACAACAGGAAGTGGAATGTAAGCTGTTCGTGCCGATGTTCCGCCTGGTTCATCTGCCAGCAGGCCACTAGGAGATGCTAAATAACAGTGCGGCCCATGTAATTTACTTGTTTCAACCTGCACTGAGGAAAGAATCTTGAGTTGCTCCTGGCTTAATTTTTTACCTTCCGTCAAAGCATCGTATTTATAGTGGCATTAACTCATTTTTTTCCTTCTTTACCCAATAACTGTTTTATCTCAGCAGTAAAAATAGCTCCTCTAACACCAGTATCCTAACAGTTTTAGAAGCTGTGGTGCTAACCTTATCAGAAACAAGTGTGTTTTTTTTCTTTTCTTCTTCTTTCATTCTTTCCTCCAGAAAGCAAGCAAGCAAGCAGGAAAGGAAGGGAGGGAGGGGGGGAGGAAAAAAATTCAGAGAGATGAGATACGAGAAAAAAATTAAAAGGATGAGAATTTAATTAATACAATCATAACACATGGAATTAGAAGACAGCTTAAAGATCGTAGCCCTGCCTGCCCTCATTTTTACCCAAAGCCCAGAAAAGTTATTTTTTTCCCCCACATATATTTAATGGCCACGTCAGTCTCTGGTTTTCCTTCATGGCTCATTCTCTCAAAATGTCAGACATAAATATATAAGTCGTTTCTCTCAAAATGTCAGATAGAATTATGTAAGTTGGTTGTATTGGAGATACCCCACATCTTCGAGTAATTTCTGCAGTTTTTAACAGAAAGGAACTCTAGCAAATTCAAAGGTACTGTGATGTTTAAAAAAAGAAGAGAAGAATGCTCAAGCTTAAGTATTTTGTGAACTCAGCCACTTTGGTAGAGATATTAAGTGAGGTGCTGTCATAATTTTCCTGCAAGCAAGAACTTTTGTGTGGGAGTAATCACAGTCAGAGCACTGATGATAGGGACTTTAATTTAGCCCAGTAATTGAGAGCACAGGTGTAGGGTCAGATAAACTAGGCTTAAATCCTTTCTAGTTTTGTGATATTGACCAGGTTACTTAACCTCTCTGACCTTGGTTTTCTTATCTGTAGAATGAGGATAATAATACCCCTCTCGTTAAGGCTGGTGGGAGATTTAAATGAGATAATATGCATTATGGTGGACACTACAGTGCTTGGCATGCATTACATTAAATGATTGTTGCTGTTTTTTTCTCCTAAAAATAATAAAACAAAACACCCCTACAACACAGAACACAGTCATTAAGCGATACTTAAAAAATAAAGAAATTTGATACATGTTAGGTAAAAGCCAGTGTACATAGCTTCTATTTAATCGAAAATATATAAAAGATCAGTGTGGAGGAGGAAAAACACACTGAAAACATTTTTCTGTTTTATTTTCTTTCTCACAGATGTTTATAAAATGTCTCCTTAGGTTAAAAGTATAGTTCAGTTGACAGAGCTCATCCAAAAGATTGGGAGAGCAGAATGAGTATGCAACAGTTACACATTAGATTTATTTATTCGAGAGAGAGCGCGCGCAAGTGCACATACGCACAAGTGTGGGGGGAGGGGCAGAGGGAGAGACTTTCAAGCCAACTCTTCTCTGTGAGCGGAGCCCAGCACAGGGCTGGATCTCACAGTCCTGAGATCATGGATCACAACCCTGAGCCTGAATCAGGAGTCAGAAGTTTAACCAACTGAGCCAACCAGGCACCCCCCGCAATTGTTACATATTAGTCAAAGTTCACTAATGTCTTCAAGAGTGATGCTACCAGTTGGGGTCGTCAGGGTTGAAATTAAACATTATTTTCCCTGGACCAGAGTTCTCATCATTGTTTTCTAGTCCTTTCTTCCTTTATTCACTCCACACCCTAATTCAACCCCAGCAGTGCCAGTCTTCCAAACATTTTATTTTAGTCTTTCCTCTTCCTTGTAAACCTCTGCTTTCCTGGAATTCCTCATAGTCCTTGTCACTGGTGCTTAATCCTGCATGAAGTCATTTCTGTTGGAGAGTCCTTGGGTGATCATGCCTGTCAGCTTCTTTCCTAAATAAAATTTGCATTCAGCTGGGGTCTTGTGATATCTTAAAGAAAGAATAACAGAGAATAGGCTAGGAACTCTGAAGGGTCAGTGGGCAAGATATTTTGTGCAGAAAGAAATTTCAGCCCTTGTCGCCCCTGAGCAGAAGTTAGTTATATGGTTTCATCAGGACCCACCTACACATTTTAGAAAAGCTACCAGTGTATGGAATGGTTCTAGGTCCCCACGTATGACATTCTGTTGCATGGAAAATCAGAATTAATCTTCTAACCTCTGGATGGTGTAAAACATTATCTTGTTATGCAGTCTAGGAATAAATACATAAAAATACTGTCTGGAGTCATTCCACGAGTTCGTGCCTATTTCCAGAGTTAATTTTGAGCATTGTTTACAGGGGGGTAAATTATGTTTAAGACTCTCACGGCCTGGCCATTGCCCAGAGTCCTGGGAGATGTAATCAGTTTCAGTTCATTCTAAACAATAGATGGTGGCGGGAACTCAGGTAAGTGGCGCGTTGACTGTGCCCGAACTGTTGACTTAAGTTGTCAAAAGAGCTTGACTCATAGTTGGACCCGAGACCAGTTTGGGTCAGCTGGCTTAGCTGTAAACCATTACCAGTAAACTCGGCTTCTCTCGTGTGCGACGAGGGAGAGGGTGATCCCTCTGGTCATAGTCCCCTCCTGCCCACTGCAGCCTGGGCAGCCTGGCTCCGATGCTCTCTCTGACTTGAGCTGTGTGGAGGCTCTAGCTTCTTCTAGCGCTCGCGTGCAGCCCTGCTCACCCAGCCGCTGGCCTGTGGGAATGCCAGCCGACCGTGCGCTTTCCAGTCGTTTCCAACTTGTGTTGATGCTGTTTAGCTGTACAGCATTGCGTGATTTCCACGGGCGACTCACATCTGTCCAGTGTATTTTAGGCTAGAGCAGAGCAGGAATTAACATTACGTCAGCATGAATCATCCCTGTTACCTTCTGATGAGATCATGCAGGTTAAATACTGGTTGAAAGAGTGATCTAAGGTTGAAAGCATGAGGATAAATGTGGGCAAAGTATTAGCAGTTTGTTTAATGTGAGTTTTTAAAAAAAGTTTGAAGGTAAGTGTTTCTCAATACGTAATTCAATTTTTTCCCCCTACCTTGAGCCTTTGAAAATAAGGAGTAGCAATTTAAAATCTAGACACACACACAAATGAAAATTTGTTATCCCTTGGATAAAAGTTTGAATGTGTTTACTCTGAGGTGATCTAAAGCCCTAGACAGGTACGTTTGTTTCAGTAGGTCCAATCAAACAAGACCTTAATTTAATGGTGAAGTGCTATGAGGAGCTGAATCTCAGGGCGATCCACGGCGGTTGTAACCTCACACCCTATTATTCCTACCTGGCCCTGAGGCTCGGGAAACCTTGAGCGTCGGAGTTCCTACAGGGATGGCCTTTGTGTTCTTTCTGTAATTTAGCTTTCAGTACAGAAAGCCAGAAAGCTCAACCCTTTTAAATATATATACTCTGAGCTGATTTTCTTCTTTCATTCCCTTATCAAACTTCATAGCCTTGTCTCTTCCCTGTTACGACTTTGAAAGTTTTCAAGTCATTTCAGTGATTTGCTTCTCAGTTATGGATGGTTCCATTTTGTGATGGCTGGAATGTTGTCATCGAGAGAACGTGTGCGAAACGTTTCCCTGCTTCTTATTTTACTTTCCAGTTTAGTTTTCATTTGTCTTGGAGCAGAGTGCAAATTCTCACAAGAATAGAAACAATAAACAGCATGGCACAATACATTTTTATTTTCCACGGATCGTATCCATTTCACTTTTCCATGGCAGAATGGGAACACAGCCACTGTGACTCTTTCATTGTTCTCCCCCGTGTCATTCACGTTAATGGGGTATGTTAGTTACTCCTGCGATGGGACACAGGAAAGTGACAATGGTTTTTCTTTGGTTTACATGGTATCTGCAAATGAACGAAAGTGTCTTTAGTTGAAGAATGTTTCATGAATTTAAGTCTGTGGCATTTCCATTTATATTAATAGGTAAATAAAAATTAAATTAAATAAATTATTAATTTAATTAATAACTTAAATAATTTTTTAATTTAGTAAATTAAATTAAATAAAATTATATTTTAACCAAGAAAATAAAATATATACATATTTTCTTGTATTTATACTTGCTGGGTTTTACCTGACTTTATGAGATGAGAATAAATTTGAGAGATGAGCCATTAAAAAGTGTAACTGTTAGAAGCAGTTTTCTTTTCCTGGGACAATGTATGGAACAGTTTGATACATGACATGAGTCTGTGATTTTAACTATTAACACAACTCATTTATTTATACCTGCACTCAGGAATTGGGTAGTTTATAGACAAATGTGCAAAATGCAGGATTTTTAAAAATGCATTTGAAGAAATCAAGAGAAAGAACATTAAAGTAGAAAAAATAAGATGAGGGCAATGGTGAACTTACTATCAAAACCATGTGTCCTCTAGTCATATAAGCTTGTTTGACCAGCGCTGAATATTCGACAACAGGCTTGGGAAAAGTGCAAAGACGAAAACACTAGCACTTACACAGACTGTGTAGGATTAAAAAGTCTGTGCTCAGGAACGTAGCCGTCCCTAATGTTGAGACTGCACCAGAATTCTGCTGTGGTGCTCTTCTAACAGGCCGTGTCCTCGTCGGTGGCCTGGGGAAGCTCTCTTCCTCTTTCTTTTTTCACTGGAGTTGAGAGAATGTCAGTCACAGTTCAGAAAAAGTCCAAGTACAAAGTCTTCTCACTGTCTGGTTTAATGCGAAGAGAAATTTAGGCCATGCAGCAGGATGGATGGAGTCCCCCTCCTTCCACCAGTCCTCTGCCATCACTCACAGCTGGGTTATTGATAAATCATGGATTGCAAAAAATTTAGTACTGTATTACCTGAAGAACACATTAAATAAAGATGTATTTTGTTGCCTCTTAAAGATGGATCAACAAGCTTTAAAAGCCCACTTCTCTGATAGAACTTTAATCCTTATAAATTTGATGTGAAAGAACATTTTAAATCACTTTAAAATTGGTTCTGGTTAATTGTGCATTGTACAATTAGTCACCCCATTCTTTCCCCTCCCCAAAATTCTCTTTGCTTTTTGGATTATAAAGCTGGGCTAAGATAAAATCTTTTATCATTATAATTAATAGACATACTTTTTCTGATTAAGCATGCTCTTATCTATATGCTTTTCTATGTATTTTCAGTTCAGTTTTTCTTTTTTTTCTTTTTCTTCCAGTTCAGTTTTTCTTAAGGTCATATTTGTCTGCTTTAGTTATTTTGTTTCGGTTTGGTTTTACTTGTTTTATTATAAATTTAATTAAGTTTAAAAGAAATGCAAAGGTGGATGAATATTCTTACTCTTCTTCCTCTAAAACTTTCAGGTCACCCCCCTGACTTCTTTTTCCATTTGGAGACATAGAGAGTTTGTTTGTTTATTTGGGGGATAGGAGGATAATGAGCAATGAAATGAAGATGAGCAAAAAGAATTCAAATGATTATTTTCTCAAGGGCCTGGAAACTAAAGTTTTTAGGGCATTCTTTGAATATTTAAGTGCTCTCATCATTCTCTTTAAAATAAGTAAATAGTAAAATGATTTTATAAACCCTTGCTGCTATTTCCAGCTGCAAAGAAATTTATCAAGAGCAAGAAAGCTTCATTCCAAACTTTAGTAACAGCTTGCTCATTTATCTGCTTGCTTCTCGTTGGTTTATATTATGGACATGGAACAACTTTATAGAAAAAAAAAAAAAAAAAATATATATATATATATAAAATGATGGTTAATTTTCAGCTGTTTATATTGTTCTCTGAATTTGCTGCAGAACACCTATTAATTTATATTCACTTTCGTCATTATTCCGAATACACATTTCTGTGATTTTCTGTTGTCCATGTATTTATCATCTTTAGAGCTTCTATAACATTTCATTAAGTTTACATTCCCTTTTTTGCTTATTGTTAAACATTTGGATTGTTTCCAATTTCTGTCATGTAAAGAATTGGCTAAGAATTCCTTCTTCTTGAAAGGGGAACCGTCCCACACTGTCGGTGGGAATGCAAGCTGGTGCAGCCACTCTGGAAAACAGTATGGAGGTTCCTCAAAAAGTTGAAAATAGAGCTACCCTACGACCCAGCAATCGCACTACTGGGTATTTACCCTAAAGATACAAATGTAGTGATCCGAAGGGGCATGTGCACCCGAATGTTTATAGCAGCAATGTCCACAATAGCCAAACTATGGAAAAAACCTAGATGTCCATCAACGGATGAATGGATAAAGAAGATGTGATATATAGATATAGATATATCACATCTTCTTTATCCATTCATCCGTTGATGGACATCCTGGACATCCAGGCTCTTTATATATATATGTATGTATGTATGTATGTATGTATGTATGTGTGTATGTAATGGAATACTATGCAGCCATCAAAAAAGCCCTGAAATCTTGCCATTTGCAATGATGTGGATGGAACTAGAGGG
>CM052886.1:123420517-123463746 GCA_028534135.1 Potos flavus
AGCTAATATTTTAATGTTAGGTAATATAAAACTCTCATCCAGTACAGTGGCATTTTTCTGTTCTGTAGATTCACTGTAAGTAAATTGTATATCCTTATATGTTCCAAGTATCTTGTACAATGTACCTTATATGTTCCAAGTATCACGGGATTCTTTTGAAATAGGCTATGCAAACCTTTACGTGATTGGGCATCCGGAAGTAAGTTTGTTGGAGTTTTGAGTCTCATCTTTTGGATGAGAGGAAGAGGCTGCACAAACTGGAATGTTCACTTTTGCTCTAAAATTCTTCATTGGAATAACCTGGAAAAGTTTTACTGTTCTAAATGATTATACGTGTTTATTATTGTGTCTTTGCTTTTATGGTTTATTTTTGGTCTTATCTGTAATTAATGCCAAGTCACAACCAGGAGGGTAGCAACCAATGGTTTTATTTTTCTTAGGAAAAAAGGGAGACTTTTATGATGCATTCTCCAGGAATTAATTTTGGAGGAATGTGGAGACTGCCCAGTATGAAACCAGACATATATGCAGTCATAATTAAGATGTTATCAGAGAAAATGGCTTCACTTCTGGACACTTCTTTATCTGTTGTTGGACATGATTTTATGTATTGTTTTGTCCACTTACAATGACTGCCGGCTGCCAGATGGTGAACCGTGACTCTTCAGTGAATCTCAGCCATTTCTTGTTCTCCATCCTCATCATGAACACCCATCATGAATTTCTCCCAGTTCTCAAACCGTCTGGCTTCCCCCTGGCCTGGGTTTTAGGGATGTTTTCTGATGATAGCTTTGGCATTCCTTTATTCGAGTCCTACCCACTCCTTAGCATTGGCCCTGCTACGGGCTCCCTCTCCCCTCGCCTGCATGGCTATATATGCGTCGAGAAGCCTGGCCTAAACCTGACCGGAGGTGTCCTATTATTGGATCTCTGTTGAGCCCTCAGGGGTGTCCATGTGTCTGTTTTCTTTTTCAGACTGTTTCTCCGTATTCACAATAGCCGTAGCCAGTCGTTTGCATCCGTCTAAGAGATAGTCCCCCAACTTTACCTAACCTGTTCAGCAGCAGAATGGGGCCTCCCAACAAGGACCGCCTCCGTTCCCCTCCTCTCCACGCTCGGAATGTGGTTAGATGCTGGCCATTTTCCACATCCTTCCTGCCTGAGCATGTGTCTGTCCTCTCTTCAGCCAGACTGAAGGGAACCCTAACAGAGAGGTGAGAGGAGTGCCAGGTTCCATGTTGACTGTGTTCTGGAAAACACAGTCTGTTGGGGGAAGAGCCTGAGCAGAGTGAGCCAAAGCTCACGCGTCTGAGGTGGAGATCACTAGGCCTAGGGTGCTAAACTGGGCTGGAGAGGAAGGAGTGCGAGGGGGCTACACACAGGAACTGAGGATGGATTGGGAAGCAGGTGGGCCCAGAGAGGAGGGAGTCTGAAGGAAGCAGGGTGATAGGGCAGAATGGAGTCACTGTGAAGAAGGTAAAAACCCACAGGGTCTGTCGGTAAAATACCTTGTCTGGACTATTGAAAGAACTTCCTCGTAGGTATTTTTCCTGACTCTGCCTCACCTCCCGCATTTCCAACAGTTGTAGTAGTTGCCATGTAAGGGTTGGCCGGGTGCCGGGCGCTGTCTCAGTACCGTGTAGATGTCAGTCGTTAGTCGTTTCACCTTCCCCACATACAGCCAGTCGGCTGTTGTCCTTGGGGTGTAGACTAAAACATAGAGGCTTGCAGAGGCTTCAGATCTCACAGCGGGGTCAAGTGCGAGCTAGACTTTCTAACCTGGATGTCCCCTTGATGCTTCACGTTCAGCTTCCGACAGCAATCATGTTCCCTTCCCCGAGCCAGCCTCACAGCTCTCAGGCTGGGTGCTTGTCTTCATCGTACTGGTGCTTTCAGAGTTACTGCGACTCAAGATGTGTTGCTACTGAACCCGATGCTGTTCTCCTTCTTGCTCCCTGCGTCCGCTGTCCAGCTCCTTGTCACAGACTCTCTCTCTTTTTCTTTTTCCTGATGTTGATCACTCTCTGAATGAACAAGAGGGAAAAAGGAGATAAGATGAAATGAAAAGTAGGGAGAGAGTACTGGGAGTGAGAGCGCTGGAGTCAGAGTGAAACCCTGTTTCCTTGGAGATGTTCTGCGTTTGGGAATTCCCGCAGGATCCGCAGGGTGGGTACAACGTGCGCCTTAATTGCCCTAACTCCATGGTCCTATGTGGGTATAAGCGCCAGCTTTCCATCGAATTCATTCTTTTGCTTCTTTCCTTAAATCATCTGCGGATAGGTCATAATGATTTTTATTTTTGTTTATTTCATAATAGGAACATGGGGAAAAACTGAGGTACAAAGGGATATGCTGAAAAGGAGGCTTTTGCCTGGCCCTGAGTTCCTCGTCCTCCGGGATGTCCTGAATTGGGGGGAAGAGTTGATTTCATTCCTCCTTCGGCACATTCTCTTTGCTTTGAAGCTGACAGCGGTAGATGCCTACTGCTTCCCTCATTCCATTCTCTGTGTTTCATTTTCTCTTATCATGTAACAAATTACCACGGACTTAATGACTTAAAATAACACAAATTTGTTGTCTCGCAGTTTCTGTAGATCTGAAGTCTGGTACGGGCTCTCACTGGGCTGAAATTCAGGTGTTGGCTCTGGTCTTGTGTGGGGCTCGGGGTTCGCTTCAGACCTTACTGGTTATTGATAGACTTCATTTCCTTGCAGCTGCATGACTGAGCTCTCTGTTTCTGCCGTCTGTCGTTGTACTATCCTCAGCTCTTAGAGGCCACTCACAGTTCCCTGCTGTGTGGTCCCAGAGATGGCTCACACCGTGGATGTTTGCTTTCTTCCAGGCCAGCCACAGCCCTTTCTCTGGCTTCCCTTTTTGTCAGCAATGGCAAAAACAAAACAAAACAAAACAAAAAAAAAACACCTCTTGGTTTTTATTAAAAGATACCTGATTAGGTCTGGCCCATCGGGATAATCTCCTTGTAATTAAGGTCTCAAGGTCGATGGGTTGAGACCGTAATTATATCTGCAAGATCTTTTCCCAGCAACAACTAGTTTAGTGTTTGGTTGCATAACTAGGAGAAGCTACCCACACACCAGGGGCTGGGGAATTTGGGGACCATGTTAGAATTCTGCCTACCGCGCTCTAGTTGATGCCTTATCTTGGGTTATGACGGCTCAGCTTGGCCAGGAGCTAAGGTAGAAAAATACATCTTAGAGGGTAGAGGTCAGGATTGGAGGTGGGTGAAACCCAGCGAAAGTGATTGTTTCCATGGCTGAGTCCACTCTGTGCTTTGGGATCAAACAACCTCTTTATCTCCTGTGCTTTTATACCAAGCCCTAATCTCTTTCAGTGAGTTATTTGCATAACTTTTGAATACTATTTGGAGAATAGTTCAATGTCTCAAGGTTTCCTGATGGTGTGGAGTCAGCTAGCCCTTTTTTCGTCCGGTACCTGGGGTCACCTTTTGCTTTGTTTGCCCAGGACCATCCTGGTTTATGCCTGCTGTCCTACCATATTTATTAATAGCACCTCTCACTTTCACTCCACAGGGTCTGTGTTTGGAGGGTAAATGTAGACACACACTCCTTACCATTTAGGCTCCTGCAAGTCCCATCTTCCCCAGCTGCTTCTTTCTATCATCTTAATGCCGTTCATACACTGACAACCCACGGACCCTAAGCTCACCCCATCACATCATTTGTCAAATGAACAATGAAAGAAAGGATGATTAATAGTGTCAAATACAGTAAGTAGGTCAAGTGGAATTAGGACAGAAAACAACATTCATGGATTTGCCAGTGATGAGATCATTTCATCACTGCGTTGGGGCAGAAGCCAGGTTATAGAGGATTTATCAGGAAGTTAATCGTACAGAAGCAGCAATGATAGACTGTTTTTCCAGGAGTCTGGAAGGGAAAGGAAGAAGGGAAAATATTTGGAACCAGGTAGAGAAAGGAGAGAGAAGAGTTAGGCAACACAAGCTGGTTGAATTGTTCCTTAGTAGACGTGAGCCCTGATAAGGGGAAGAATATGGTAATGCTAGAGAAAGGGTTAAGTCTGACATATAAGAAAGCCCAGCAAGGTTCTAGAAGAATGAAATGTAGAACACAGTTATAAAGAAAACAGCAAATGTGTTCCTCAGAATCTGGGAGGAGGATACAGAGAATTAAACCAAACCCCAGTGAAATATGTGGATGGAGACAATTCTGGTGTTCCCAGATGGTCTCCGCCTTCCGTGTCGTCTTCTGTAACTGCTTGTTGGCTCTGCAGCTCTTGCTCCTAACTGTGAGCTCCCCAGCTTTCCCTGTGAGCCATCGCTGTCTCACCTCTGGAGGTTTTTATATCCTTGATGCATTTTTAATAAAATGTATTTATAAAATAAAAATAACTGTTTGGAATCACACCTGTTTGATTTAAAATAAGTGGTCAATTAAAGCAGCTCCTGGATGAGCTACTGGTAGGCTTTGTTTCACAGGGTGAATACAGTTTGTTAAAGAACACACGTAGCTTAATCCCACGGTGGGTCTGTGCCTAACAGAGCTAGCGAAACCACTGAGGAAAAAACATCTGTTTTGTTATCAGGCCAAGACAAACTGCCTACCAGTTCAGCACAGGAAAGACTTGTTCGTGTGAACATAGGATTAGTTTAGTACAACTGTTCATTCATCCAAGCAAAAAATGGATAATCTAATCTTAGGAAATTATTTTTTTGTTGTTGTTTTTAAAATAACCAATTTTTGTTCAACTTGATAAACAGAAATCAAATGTGAGCAATTCACGAATGACATTTTCCCTATCTTACACGAAAGGCACAAGGGCACAAAATTTCATCTTAAGAACTTTATTTGTGAATTGTACACTTGATTACTTTATAAGTCTTTTAATCTATTAATTTTTCAATTTGGTGGATTGTCTATACATCACATGTAGATACATAATGTCTTTTACTGGTGCTCATTTTAATGAAATAGAACAAAATTGAAATAGTGTATTAAGAACTTTTCATACTGAAATATTCTATTATTGTTTGTGCATTTGATGTTTGTGCTCAAGACTCAATACAGATTTCATTTCAGCATCTTTCTATCAACATCAATTTTTGGCAATCACAGGAACATGTAATCACAGGAACATATCATATTTAGTTAACATTAAATATTGCCTCAAGAGTTCTCAATAAGCAAAATGCTGAGACCCAGGATTGGAGCTGGGGCTTGTTTAAAATCCACTGGAATTCTCTTTATAGAATTATTCCGAGTCAAGCCTCGTACCCTGCTGGGAATCTCCTCTACTCTGATGCATTTCTTTACTATTACAAAAATACAGCAGCCATAGAGTTTGTTTTGAGCATAACTCATATTTGAGAGGAAAACTTTACTTTTATATATCTTTTAAACTACTCAGTGTCATTAAAGAAACATCTAGTCTAGAGGTCAGTGAGCTTTATTGGTAAAGGGGCAGATAGTATTTGCAACTTTGTAGGCCAGAACCCAAAATGAAGAATAAACTCTCTGTCCATCTTTCTGTAAGGAAAACAAATTTCCACAAAATTTTTATTGATAAAAATATAATTATGTAGTCTAACATTTAAAATACAGACCTACTGGTAAGAGGAATGGAATTATTTTGTTTGAATAACATTTCACTTATTGAGATTCATGGTTAATGTTCCCTGTTGTCAGAACCAATTGCTAGTGTTCCCCCTGTAAGTGTTGATTAAATTAAGATTTATGTATTTTTTGAAAATGTCTTTTCACCTAGATAGGAATGTCAAATATTGATATCAGTTCATGATATCAGTTTATCGTGGTTTTAATTGAACATATTTGTCACTTGGAGAGGATTTATAGAATTGTTCTAGATCCTTTTCTTGATATTTGCCTTTTATCAGATCAGTCACTTCCAGCTGAAGGTTAAGTCAAAGCTCCTCAATCACAGAGTTAAATGGACTTTTAAATATAGACATTACCTTTGCACTCGTATTGAGACCTGGAAAACGCTGCTGGTGCTGTGGTTTGAGCTCAGAAAAATAAATCTGCAGATTTGCACGGAAATGGAGAGTAAGTACACTTAACGCTTTAAGTTTTGACAGCCTCCAGTGTATACAAAATGCCTTAACATTGCTTGTGATTTAAACAACTCAACTGTTAAACATGACCTTACCGAAGTATAAGTTCTGCATGAAAATACCGTCTGCCACGTAACAGTAGGTCGAGTTCGTTACGAAACGTTACCAGAGCTCTAACAAAAGCTAATTTTCAAGACCATTCAAACCGATAGAAGTTAAGTCCACAGAGTGCATGAAATTCCCCATTGACACTACTGGCTCCGTATCGTGTAAAAGTCAGGCTTTTCCCCAAAGACCCTGCAGAATTAATGTCCTAGGCTTTCCCGTCCAAGCCTCTGTGTGTGTGTGTTTCGCACGTGGTTTTAGCTGCCATCAGCTGTAACACGTCGTAGCAGATTCCACTTCAGGTTGTAATGAAATAGTGTTTCCTCAAGTTGTTTGACAGTGTTCCTGCCTCAAGTGGCTTCGTGCAGACTATTCTTAGAAGCTAATTTTTGGAGTTTCAGTTTTGGCATTGACTCCACAAGTACAAATAACCTAATAGCATTGGTCACGTCTCTTGATCCATCAGAGCCAAAGATGACTGCTCAAAGTCATTTGCTTTGTTTTCTTTCTTTTTTCTTTTTTTTTTTAGATTGTATTTATTTATTTATGTGTGAGAGAGACAGAGATAGTGAGAAGGGAGCATGAGCGGGGAGGAGAGGGAGAAGTAGGCTCCTGCTGAGCAGGGAGCCCGATGCAGGAGTCAATCCCAGAACCCCGGGATCCTGACCCAAGCCGAAGGCAGAGGCCCAACTGACTGAACCCCCAAGTCACCCCTGGGTTTTCTAATTGGCTGTTGGCATTGGTCCCAGTGTCCTCAACTTTGCGGCTGGAACACTGTAGTGGGAGGAGATGAGAGCAGAGGAGTTGGGTTCTGACAGACTTTACTTGCTTGCTGTTCATAAATGCTGGAGACGTATCTTCTAGGACACTGGTTGGTTTGCTGTTTGCTTTTGTTTTTGTTTTTGTTTTTTTGACTTGTATTAAGTTTGTGTATTCAACCTCCAATCCTTTAGTGAAAAAAATAATAATAATTTCAAATGGAAACCCAGTCTGTTAACAGTTCGGTCTGGAGTCGCTTCGGGTGAAAAGTCAGGAGATGGGGGACCTAGCGCCCCACAGGCCTGAGGTGCCACTCAGGCCCTGCCCCTGTGGCCTGTTTTGTGCAGAACAGTCTGAAAACCACCGTTTTTAGCCCATCCAGGGAACACATGGCACGTCGTACTCTAAGCAGAGGCAGGAGCCCATGTGATCACGTGTTAGGTGTCGGACACCAGGCTAAGTCTTTTTAAATATCTTGTTTCATCCTCGCAGCAACGTGATCAGTGCCAGGGCCATTTTATAAAACGAAGAGAAGATTCCAACACATAGAGGTTTTTGAGTGCTGTTATTTATAAGATCTCAACTTTCTAGAACAGTACAATAGAACTTCCTACAGTGACGGAATGTTGTGTATCTGTGCCGTTAAACATGGTAGAACGTGGCTGTAGGTGGTTACTGAAGTTTAACTTTCATTTGCTTTTAATTCATTTTCATTTTAATAGCCACAAGTAGATAGCCTTTACCATGTTGGAAAGTTCACGTCAACAGTCTCCAAGTGATTCTGGAGCGTATTTGTTCTCTGGTGATTCTGTCTTACTTTGCCACTTGCTTTGGAAGATTGTTCTGTAGTTTATATTTATCTTAGGATGTTTTTGTTGAATGTGTCACATTTAAGTTCACCTATTTCACCTAAGAAGTTGACAATCAGGTCTCAATACAAATTTTATATGGGATTTGACTCTCTTCCTTTAAAGGGAACTGATGAGTCTTTCACTGACTCATGGAATATTTATTAACTACCTACTTCATGCCAAGCACTGTGCTGGATCCTGGGGATACAGCACCTGAGACAGACGTGGTCGTTGTCCTCCAGGAACTCCACGGTCCAGTGGAGAAGCCTCAGAAACAACGAGCAATTCTAATAGAATGTTAGGAAATCCAGTGTTTGGGAGCTCAGAAAAGGCTCTAAATATAGCCTAAGCTCAGGGAATGCTTCCTAGAGGAAGTGCTCACTTTAAGTAGAGGCCCGAGTGGTGAATGGGAGCTAGCTCTGCCCAGCAGGTTTGGAGGGGCATCGGGGAGAATGTTGTAGGTGGCGATGACTACAGGCTAGAGAGTCCTGGGGCTTCAGAGAAGGAACTGGAAGTTCAGCGGGGCTGGCCTATACCATGCGAGCCATGGAGCCTGCGTGCGGTTCCCTGTCGAGTCAGCCTGTGGGGCATGCAGCAGGGCACAGAGGGCACGAATGGCTGGCTGGGCTGGGGAGGCTGTGGGGAAACAACAGAAGAATTAGCACAAATTATAAACCTAGAAGGTATTTAGGAGTTTAATAAAAAGGAAAAAAAATTTTTCTCACAGTGATATCACTGCATTTCTTACTAGCCATGCTTACTTTCATTTCTGTCCCTCGATGAATTGATTCAGGCTTCAGAGAATTTTCTGAATCTCTCAGGAAGAAGAACTGTGCATCTACACCTTTAAGAGGCACTCTGAGAAAGCTGATTTCCTTTTGCATTTCAGAGATCTTTTTGTACAGATCTGAAATTCCTTTTGAAACCGTCATTCCTTTTTTTTCTTAAACTGCGCTCCCGTATTATAGCATTTTAAGGGTTTATTTGAAAGATGGCCAGTATGTAAAGCTTTTCTCTTCTGTCGGTTTTAGATGTAATCCTTACTTTCTTTATCTACAAATAAAGGAAGTCTTAATTCTCTAGTATATTGAGCACTGGTTTGGGCAGTAGTAGTACTACCTGAGAAGGAATATTCCCAAAGGTGTGGTACACGTTTCTTCTCACATTCGACTTCCTCATTGAGAGCTGAGTGACCAGAAGCTGCCGTGTAAAATAGTATCAATCAGTTTGATGTTTGTTGGTGATATTGATAACTGGGGATTGCACTCAGTAATTCGTCTTCTGCTCTTTATACTGATCACCTTATGGAGCACGGGCCCTACTCTCAGCAGCTCACCGTGAAGCTTTATATTGATAGTTTTTGAAAAGTCAGTGTAGAAATTAGCACGTGGCGGAATACAGAGAACATTTAAGATCTGTCCCTTCACACTTGTGTTCCTCTGTGTTTAATTTCCTGCTAAACATGGATGGACTTCATAATTCCAAAAGGGATTTAATTAATCTTAATTTTTGAAAGCATACCTGTAAAAAATGGGATCAGAACAGTATCATGCCTGCAGAAATCGCTCAGATGTTTTTTCTCCGAGAAATGCAAAGTCTGGTTGAAACATGGGGGACTGAGCCATATGAACCGATGTCAGTCAATAGACGTGCCATATAATTTTCTCTATTTTGATGTCTACTTTTGCATTTTTTCTGTCCATGCATGACAGTTTTAATGTTTTACATGGAGGAGTTGTAAAAAATTAGTTTCAGTGGCTGATTTCGTGCAGCAAACATTAAGTCCGTTCACATGAACAGACCCCTGGTGCAACCCTTAATAAATGCAAACTTTATTTTTAGAAATGACCTTTCGTAATGTGAGCCTTGATCCATTGAGATGCTGTTCACTTTTGATGCATCTCCAAATCCCTTTTTTTATGCATTTTAAATCAACACACGCTTGCTCTGAATTTATGCATGTGGATAGACGGAGATGTAATTTAAACACATCTGTTCAAATATGCATTTCAGATCAACTTGGTGCTGGTTCTCATAATACGATGGAGTTTTTGACGGGTATTATATCCCTAAAGTACACAACAGATGGTATTTATTAGAGAATGAATAGAAATGAAGTTTAAGGATGTTGAGCTTTTTGTCTTAAGTCACTCATTTTTTAGTCATAAAACAATAATGGTCTGAAGTTCTGTGCCCCTTATGTGATAAAGCTTCGTGTAAGACTGTTTTCTTTCAGATGAGAGTCTCTCAGTCAAAATGAGAT
Source organism: Potos flavus (assembly GCA_028534135.1). Classification (NCBI taxonomy): domain Eukaryota; kingdom Metazoa; phylum Chordata; class Mammalia; order Carnivora; family Procyonidae; genus Potos; species Potos flavus. The sequence goes on from CM052886.1 coordinate 123,430,566, forward strand.
TAAAAATATCTTTGTGTTGAGTAGTCACCATCGTTGAGAAAATTCGACGAGAAAGAGATGGGGTAAATAACAGGCATTAACAATAAGATATTAGCTACAATTAATACTTTATAAGTCATATAGGTAATGGATTTTAAAAGACAGTAGCTTCACTAAAAATCTTCATTCACTTTAGGTATATGTCAATGAATAGTTTCAGATTTATTAAAAATTATTTCTATACACAGGGGTCATCATTTCAATGCCTAAAATAAGATTTCTTTACTCACCTTCAAAGCTAACCTTTTTCACCCAAATACTCGTGCTAAGAATGAATGGCATGATACATCTATAATAAAGTGACCTAAGATTCATATTCATCGCCTTTCAGATTTACTGTTTTCAATTACAAGCTATACTTAAATGATTGCTGTTTGAGCAAATGTAGAAAAATATGGCAGAAACATTCACTCCTCGTGCCCCCCGCGCCACTCTGTGAAGCACTGCCCCCCTGTCATGTGGGAAATTTGTGCCCACACCTGCACGTGGGAAACTGACAAGACCATCGGTTGCCCTTGTAATGATGAGCCCTTGTTGAGAGACTAGTGACTATTGAGCAGTGTTCAGAGTTACAATAACTAGCTTTTAACACTTATTTCTTTCTCCTGAATTTATAACACTGGGAGCCATTTCCAGAGAGCTGGATCAAGGATAAGAAACTAAATCTATATATGCATGCCTTTTTCTTGCATTTGATAGAAGCTATATTCTCACATCCACAATCAGATGCAAGGAAACCAGACTGAGATTACTTGTGAGCTATTATTGACTCCTGCAAACAACACCACAAATAAGTCTTTTTCTCAGAGATTTAGACAGAGGGAGTGCAAATGGAAAGCGATGATTTGTGAGGGGACCTGCAGTTATGTTAGTCAGTAATAGAAAACATTTTAAAATATTTGAAATAATATAATTGCTTTGCACCGAGAACACGTACATGAATAAAAGATGTTAGCAGGTGTCCTGCTAGTATGGAATCTCATGCTGTTGTATTTATTGGAAATATGCACATCATCAGCAGATTTAAATTTGTAAAAAGTAATCGAAACAGAAGGCTTGAATAAAAACTTAGGCTTAAAATCATGTAACTCCTTTAAACTGAATTTCCAATTTCATAAAATACAGGTTTTGCATCAAATTACCTTTCTAGCTTAGATTTTTTCACTGTAACTCTGAAAATCATGTTTTTCTTGGCATTTCAGATTTTTTGCTTTGAAGTACTATAATGTACAACATATAACAACTCACCTCTGTTATTTGACTTGCCCATTGCATAATTTGATAAAGATTTTTGTAGCATTTAAACTTTCGATTAATAGGGTCTTAATGTTTAATGTATCTCTGGGTCATCATTTTTATGGTTAGTAGCACACAGAATTGTAAACATCACATTATTATGGTCGATGTACAAAGACACATTTCCTTATTGTTTCATGTTCATCAGTGAAATTGATTTTAATACAATCAGTTGCATGGATAACAGTTTCAAGTTGAAATAAGGGACTAGTCGCCTAGAATGGAATTTGCTTTTCAGTGAAAGTCTTTTCCCTCCTCCTATTTTTGTTTGTTTGTTTCTTTCTTTGACATTATTTTTATCCCTTTAATGTTTCTCACTACCAGGGAAAATTTAGTCCAAGCGCTCAAGTCTTAATCCATTTTGAGTATACGGTGGCCTCCTCCTCAACACTTCTTATAACTTGGTTATCTTGCTTATCTTTGAACCTTGAGTTTATTTCCTACCCTCCCTGCTTTACCCCTTTACCCCCACTACCGTAGTCACCCCTATCCCTGCTCCTCTGCTAATGAACACGTTTTTAGAGCCTCATGATGCATCAGGCCCTGGCGGTATAACCTGGCCCCAGCCCTCTCTGCACTTGGAGTCCATCAGTTATACCATGAGCACTGTTCTCGTGCCGCTGGGTACTCTGCTAGGTGTCCGAATCAATAGCCCTCCTCTCCTTCATTCTGCCCCCAGGCCTCACACTCGGAGTCCCACTGCCTCCCTTTTCCACTCTCTCTGTTCCCTTCTACCCACACATGCCCCCACCCAAGTCAGTCACTTCATCTCCCTGAACTTCTGCGAAGTAAACATCCCTCCTTCCTTCTAAGAAGGTTGTTTTGATGTCTGTGCCATAACAGAGAAGGAGTATCAGCACATGACCCTTCATGGGTCTTTATAGCCACTGGTTGGGTCTGAATGATGTGAAAGGCAGAGATCCTTCGACTTCCGTGCCGGGCGCCGAACCTTTCAGGACTTGGTATCAGGCCCCACTGTAGTTGTCTAAGTATTCCTCAGATTCTCTTGCCAAAGATGATGTCATCGGGACGACTTTCGAGAGACTGCATGGCTTGGGACGTGGCGTGAAGTGTTAAAAATTAACAGGATTTCTTGTTTTCTCGCTGCCTCTCAAAGCCAAAGACTAGTTATGTCTATTAATGTTTCTTGTCTCATGGGGCCCCGTCTCTTTCTCTCATTTTTGGCACCACTGAAAACGTGTGTGATAAAATCTGAGCTGTCATAAATCTTTTCTTTGGCTACTGGAGGCACAGATAGGAGGTCTGGTAAGGGTATTCTTTTCTACATTTCTTCTCACTGGCTAAAAGGATAAGTACGTGAGTACTTTTTTAACACAGGACTAGTAATTGAATAACTGAGGAATGACTGAAGATAATGCTAAGTGGGTATTTTTGTGGGTGAGGAGCTATGAGATCATCTGCTCGCACTCATGCTTCTAGATGAGAGTTTCAAACAACTTACTCTGTGAGCACACCTGATAGTTACCATTTCTGAGAAGGGAGGCCTCCTGGAATAAAATCTGACACTTTTCGTATTCTACTGCCCAACATCAATGGGAGGCAGTTTATCTTTCAAGATCACAGACTCTGAAAACGGTTACTTAGTCAGTCTGTGCTTCCATTGCCGTGTCTATAAAATGAGGGCTATATTACCTATCTCATGAACTGCCTCGAGTATTAAACGAGTCGATATTATGAAAAACACTTAAATGAGTGCCTGGCAACGTGCTCAATAAGGGTTAGAGAGACCAGTGTCAAAAATGCCGCCGTATCAATCTGATACTGATCTCGTTCATGCGTGCATAGTTCGTGGATGTTTTGTTCTCTAAACGATGACTTTGGGGATTGTTGCAGTGTCCTGATGGACACTACTAAGGTAGTGGCTTTGTTCTTGGGTTTTTGAACCGTTTCTTGGTTTAGGATCAGCTACCGCCAGCATCACAATGATGCCCAGTATTCCAGTGCTGCTGACCCACATGTTGCTGCCCCCAGAGAGCTCTCGCGGCAAGAACTGAGTCGTCGGGTTATGCACAGTCAGGAAGAGCCTCGAAGTGTGGTCAGGACTGGTGCAGCATGCCTTAGGCAGGGCTGTGTGGCTGGGCCGGGCTAGGAGCAACTGCCGCTGGCCAAGTAGCCAGGCGTGGTGTGAGACTGAGCGGAATTGTCCTTTCGGAGGTGGAGATTTGGGCCAGATGGGGATCCAGCAGGCCATGTCATAGAAGGGGACAGGCCCTTTGAATCAAAGCTGCAGTGCCTCATGGCCAGGTGTGTTTCCTGTGCGTTTCATAAGGAAAAGACTGTGACCATCTGCTGTCTCTCTGCCCCAGCAGCCCTCGTGGGTCTTGCCTGTCCAGAACTTGGCCAAGAACATATCATCTAGCCAATAAACGATGTTTGAATGATGGGATATATTACCTTCAGAAACAGAGGAGAGCAGCAGTGACATAGAATTAGAATGAAGACTCCTCTTCCAAGTCTCATAGGTCTTAGCTTCTGGGATTCCAGCATGCACCCCTTTCTGCACAATTTTAACCAAAAGTTGCATGTAAACTCAGGTCATTTAAAATAAGCGTTGAATCCCTATCAGTATTTTAGTTATTTCTAGAAATAGAAATTTAAGGTGAAACAACTATTAATTAACTAATATATATATATATCTATGTATAGATATACATATATGTATTTTAAGCACTCGTTTGAGAAAAATGCCTTCATTGTAAGCAGGACAGGCCCATTCCAACACATAGTATGGAAGTGGCAACTGGGTAGCCTTTACCCCAAGGAAGGCTGCCACTTACAAAGCCCTCTGAATTGCCTCTTCTCTTCCCCTGCCAGATAGATAAAGGCTGGAAGCTCACCTTTAGGACTGTAAGTAAAATACCAAGACTGATGTGAGAGAAAATGGGGATTAATCAGTAATAGGTACGAGTATAGCTAGTTGCCTCATGGAGTTCATTTATTCATCTCACTGTCTTTTTGCCCTGTTCTCCTTTCCCCGTCACCTTTGCGTCATTGGTCACCATGAATTCTGTGTGCTGCCTCATTCCTGCAGAGTATAAGAATATCCTTGATCAGCAGATGCTTATGGTTTACTTGGAGGCATAAGACAAGGATACAGATGTGAAAGGTACCAGGCAGATCACAACAGACCCATCCGAGGTATATAGGAAGGAGTGTTACTGCGTTGAGATGCAGAGAGAAAACCAGGGAAGACTTCATCTGAGAGGTGGGCTTCAGCTATGACTTGTATGGATAGGTGCTCATAGGTGATGGACCAGGATCGCTCAGGGAGGAAGTTCTGATTTGAATTGTATCAGTATGTATTTGGTGACAGTGGAAAGTGTGGACTGGGGCTGTATTTTGGAAAGCATCATATACCCCCACTGTCCCCTAAACTCACCCTGGAGTATCTCTGGGAGTACTTATTGAAAATCAAAGTCGTGAGCCTGGTTGGCTACAGTCTCTGCAGACAATAAATAGTTTTGACTCATATGGTCATATGGTGACTCATATGGTCTCAGTTGCAACTGTTACAGTTGCTCAGTTCTTGTAGCCAAAGCAGCCTTAGACAACATGTAAATGAGTGGGCATGGCTGTATTCCAATAAAACTTTATTTACAAAAGCAGGCAGTGGCTGAATTTGATCCTTGAGCCATAGTTTGTCAACTCTTGATAATGATATTTAGGGTAGACTGAATATAAACCAAACAAAATGAGAGTTCAACTAATAAGGAATAAAGAATATAATCGTAAATAATGCTATACTGTGTTTTGATTTGATGGCTCTGTCCCATGCTTGCTTGCTTGCTCGCTCTCTGTTTTTTCAGTATTATTATGATGCTACTATACAAATTGCATTTTAGGATGGCAGAAGACTTGAAATGTAGTATCTCTCAGTACCATTTCTTGATGATGACAACACTTCCATTAAAAGCAAAAATTTGCCTGATTCCTTATTTATAGTGGGCTGGGTGTTAGAGGCAACTACATTATGATCATATCATTTTAGAAATTATTCTTCCTGAGACCTGACATTTAGCCACCTTCCAATCCCGCTTTCCTATTAAGGAATACTATGATCTGGGTTTGAGTCTCTAAAATTTCAATAAGTGTTGTTTTTTTTTTTTCAAAGTTTAATTTTAAAAGATTTAAGAAACTTACCTAACTTTATAGTTTTTGCCCTGTCCTGATATTCGTTTAATTGGTTCTGCTAATGTGAATGCTCTTTCAAATATGAAAAAAAAATAAAGCGGGAAGGAAAACTTGATTATTTCTGTAATTGGATTTTCTCTTGAATAAAATGATTTCACCTTTCTGACTTAAGGGATGGGGGTGGGGGGACCAGTTTGCTTTCCCATTGTCATCAGAAGCAGACAGAAGAAGGTATAGTATGTTCTAAGGTATCAGAATACCATATTGGTTTTGGTTGTAATTAATTACTGATGCTGAATATACTCTGGCCCCTGCTTTCGTTCCCAAATCTAAATTTCCACTGTGTGCAAAATAATTCCATCCAGGAAGAATTCTAATTACTTTAGTAATTATCATCTTATCTCTAAATGGAATTCAGACATTTGCTGCAGTTTATGAATGTTGGAAATGTTTCATTTCCTTTTCACCTTGAATAACAGAAAAATACACATTACTGAATCTGGCTTCATTGAACCTTATAATTCATGTTACCATAGAAACAGAAAAACTCATATAAGAATTGTGTTAACAGTACCATAGATAGTAAATACCTTCACTTCCACCAGCAATATCATAAAATGATTTTAATAACAGATGTGTAAAAATTCTTTGAGATTTAATATGGTTCCTTTTAAATATTATAACAATATTATCCACTATGCTTACTTACACTTTTTAAAGCAATATCTTTGGTCTTATGTAAGGCTTTGTGCTTATTCCAAAATATTTGCTGTGGAATGCAAGCATAGTGTTACAGGATAAAAAACTTACTTTACCCACTGTTTATTTAATTTTTAGTTAACAGTGATGATTCATTTGTTTTTCACTGGAAGCCCAACTGTATATTCATGATTTATGCTGGGTTTAGTAATGTAATGGATGACACGAAATTCTTTGGTGTCACGTGCATCTGTGTGGCCCCTTCTCCCATTTTTGGCCTTTGTGACTGTCATTTTTCTTTCTGAGTTTCAGAAGCGCTTTCTCACATACTTGATCACTTTTTACCACCGGTATTTAGTAATTTATTTTTTCCCATTTTAAATTCTGATTTCTCAGAATAGCCAAAGATTTGCAGAGCATTAGCAAGTGATTTGCCCTTTTATTCATATATTTTTTCTTTTCCTATCTTAGACATACTACCTTTTTTTATTCCAAAACCTAAGTGTACCACATTTAAACAAAATAGGCCATCTGGATTTTTTTTTTTTTTTAGCATATTAAAAGTAGTTTTATTACTTTTGAAGAGATGTAATGATTTTTTTAAAAATTTAATTGCTACTACATTTTTTTCAGTGAGAGAATCAAAGGCTCTCTTTGATTATAAATACCACATATAATTAATATGTGAATTACCTGTAGATTTTGTTTAATATTTGAAAACAGTTTCTTTGACCAAATAGATGTGAACTTCTCTCTAAAGGTCACACATTTTATGTGTTCTAGTTTGAAAATCACAGATAGTCATTTATAGGAATACATTTATATTCTTTGTTTTCAGTTTCCAAACAAATAGCCTTGAGGTTTTACTAACCCTGTCTTTTTACCCTTTATTTCCAGTCAGTTGCTTTATTCCAAGACAGTGTGGTCTGTGTCAGTGTCACTTCATCAAGGTCACAGAATATGGGCATTGTTGAGTTTGATGTTTTTGGTTTAGGTCCATTCAGGAAGAAAAACTATGCCAGATATATCTACTGGAGGATATTTAATGCAGGAAATTTACAGCACAGAAGTTAGAAGATTGGGAAAGTAAAAGAGAACCAGACAGGACTAAGCCCTGAAAGCAGTCCCTGCCAGGAAGGCCGAGGAAACATAAGGAAAGAGTCTGTGTTCCTGGAACCTGGGAGCACCCGCCCAGGGCTTGCCGCCTCCCCAGCAGTGAGGGACCACTTTCAGAGACACCGAAGCTTGTCCGTGCTCCCAGCCTCTGACCTCCTGTCATGCCTCCTTTCTCAAGTCCTAACAGGAGGCCACAACTGCCAAAGGAACCAAATGTACTTTTTGGACGTACAGCCCCAGTTATACCATTAAGAATATACGAGTATGAGGCTAAGATATGGTAGGAGTAACACTAGTTTTCATCATGTCCAAAGTAATAAAGGGACTGACAGAGTGGGACCCACTTTATATCATGGACTTTCTATGAGGTTAAACTTTATGAAATTAACAACATCCTGACCATTTTTTATTTGCACACAAAACAAACAAAACAGCAATATGTAACTCAGCTTCCAGATGATACTAAATCTGCCACTGCAAAGACGATGATTTCATGCAGATTAGTCAGATGAACCTTTTCTGTTTGAAAGAAAGAAAAAATGTCTAATGCACACTGTCATTAGGTCAGAGGTTACCTATTATCTTTTTTTTTCCTAATACTTTTTGGTGGATCCAAAAACATTCACAGAAGTATCTCCTAATCAATCATATTTGGGTCACAGAAGACTTTATCAGGAGAAATGTGTAGTCCCTTCTTCCTGGAATATCTACATACAATTTTACATGCAATTTTAAGGAGTCCACAGACTCCTAGAATGACATAAAGACAGGACTGTACTGGCATTGGCATTTCTTTTGTGTTTCTTTAAACTCTTACTCATTGTAAGCGTGCCTACCTGAAATGTACACTGTAGATACACACTACCCTCTCACGAGTTTCCAGTAGGAGAGTAGTTCCAGGTCCCTAAACGCCGAATACCACAGAGAGAGAAATAAATGGGTGGACGGATGGCTGGGTGGATGGAGGGACAGATGGATGGACCAACGAGACGGATAGATGGGTGCACAGGTAGACAGAGATTTATTCATTTGAGCAGACTTCACCAAAGAGAAAACTGTATATAGAACTGCTAACTAAGCTACACTTAAGGTAAATAAAAACTTACCTGAGCTATTTTTATTTTATTTATATATATTTAGTTAGTTTTAGGTTTTCAACTAGTGTTAATCAGTCTTCGTTTGTGCGGTTTTAATAGGATTAAAATTCCAGAAACAAACTAAGTACTAGTATAATTCCTTCGTTAAATATTTTAGGAATTTTGTCAGGTTGCACTACAGCCAGAATATTATTCATATCTAGAGCATTTGGGTTTTTTTTTTTAATATTTAACACATAAATCAGTTCACCAAATGTTGGTGTCTTCTGATTTTTTTCTGTGATAAAGAATATCAAACTGATTGTGTCACATGAACTCTGTCTCTCATATGCTGATCATATACTTCTTACATAATTTTCTACCAGTACTTACCCACAGCATAAAATGCAAAAGAAACGTGAGAGGGAATATGGGCCGTATGGGTGGTGAAGGTAAGGGAGTCCAGGTTCAAGGTATTTGGTGTGGTGGTGTTCCTCACTTGTGCTAGTTCCTTAAGGACACAAAAGCAAGTTGATGTCTATGAAGCAGCTCCTGTGTCCCAGCTGCTTTCGTAAATGCTTCATATTCATTCCTCTGCGTGATCTCACAACAGTCCCGGAAGGGGTGTGTTGTTGTCCCCGTTGTGTAGAAGAGAGGGACCTGAGGCCCCGCACAGTAACATAACTTGTGGTACCTGGCTAGAAACTGGGGACTCAAATCTGTCTGGGTTTAAAATCTGGTTTCTTTCTACTACTATTGCCGAGCCGTCTGGAAATACGAATAATTTCATCTGCCTGTTTCTTGATGAGTGATGATAAGGATAAAAGCAAGAAGGTGTCTTTTGAAGAATAAATTTAGCACATAACCATTTAGGCTTTAAATGCCTCTGTATTCACCAGCGTAGAGTCGCTGAAAGAGCACCGACCAGGTGCAAAGGTTTGGGTTTGAATTATGATCCCTCCAGCAATAGCGTGGTGACCTTTGATAAATCATTTAACCTTTCAAGACCACAATTACCCTCTCTTTAAAATGCAATTCCAAAGATACAGGCAAGTTTTACTTACTGTAGTAAATTGCTTTGCAAATATTGTTATTACGGAATATTTTTAATGTAAACTTACGATCAGCCCATGCTATGGGACCTCAGTTCAGCGAGCATTTCAGTAACATGGGTAGAGATAAGACTGCCTTATCATTTAGTGATTCTGCAACCAGGGGCAATTTACCTCTCCATCTTATTTCCCTAATGGAACTTTCCCTATGTCTCAGAGAGATGGAAATAGAATCTACCATATTGGGAGGTTGTACTAAAGAACATGCAAGTTGCTGACACATCGCTGGGCACTTGGTATTCTAGCAGAGGTGGTGGTTACTTCTTCGACAGGGTTACACTAATAATAGCTAAAGCCTTTCGGGCACTGTGTGGCAGGCGCCGTCCGGAGCAATCAGCATGTGTACTAACTTTTACCAGCCCAGGTTTAGAGAAAAGGACACCAAAGCAGATGAGGGCTAAGTAATTTGCCCTAGAGCATGCAACTCATTACTAACAGAGCCTCTTAGTTATACATGCAGGGGAAGATCTTTCTCCCCAGTAGCCATGCTAAGAGATGAGGGATGGTCCAAGCCATACAAGTCTTTCTTTATCTTAGCGAGTCATTCTGGGTTTTCACCCCTCACCCGAAGCTTAGGTGCTTTTTCTCTTTCAGCTCAGGTCCTTTAAGAATTGTTTCTCGTGGGACACCCGGGTGGCTCAGTTGGTGAAGCATCTGACTCAATTTCAGCTCAGACCATGAGCTCAGGGTTGTGGGATCGAGCCCCACGTGGGGTTCCCCATGGGCCTCCACACTGAGTGCAGAGTCTGCCTAAGGTTCTCTCTCTGCCCCCCCATCCCTGCTCGCACTCATTCTCGCTCTAAAAGAAATCTTAAAAAAAAGAATTGGTTTTCATAAAAGCATGATGATAATTTTAAAACTGCTGAGAATTTTCTCAAATTTACTTGAAGATGTCATGTTGTTTCTCCTTCAGTTTCCTCTCTCAGGATGAACAGAATGATTCCTTGTTGTCATCCGTAGGTAGCTGGGACACAGTCCTTCGTGATGTCATGCTCTGGATAATTTCCTTTCCACCTTTACCTTGTCTTTTATTGTCTCTGCCCTTCCCTCCTATTTGACCATATTTAATTCTTTGACTACATCCTGTCAAAAGTTCAGGTATTAGGACTTTTTCGAAGAGAGTTTTTAATGGGGGATTCCTGCTATCTCTCTGTCTTCAGAAAGGGTTTTTTTTCTTTTCCTCCTACTTTTAACAGTGGGTTTTTTTTATACCCACTTTTGTTCTGGATATACTTTAGCTAACATATCGTATTCCCCCAATGTAAGTGTATATTTTGAAGATTCTTAGTAAATTAATAATTTCTGCAGCCATCATCACCGTGCAGTTAGTTATGAGAAAAAGTGTCTAAATGCCTATTTTCTGTTTCTGTAGTTCTGCTTCTAATAGACATTTCATATAAACAGAATCAAACAATACGTAATCTTTTGTGTCTTCTTTCTTTTATTAAGAAAGTTCTTCAAGGTTCGTCTGTGTGGTGCCTGCATCCATAGCTGAAAGAGAAAAAGCACCTAAGCTTTGGGTGAGGGGTGAAAAGCCAGAATGACTCGCTAAGACGAAGAAAGACTTGCATGGCTTGGACCATCCCTCATCTCTTAGCATGGCTACTGGGGAGAAAGGTCTTCCCTTGCATGTATAACTAAGAGGCTCTGTTACTAATGAGTAGCATGCTCTAGGGCAAATTTCTTAGCCTTAGTCTGCTTTGGTCTCCTTTTCTCTAAACCTGGCTGGTAAAAGTTAGTACACATACTGATTGCTCCTGGTTCTCGTTCCTTTCGAGGTAAATTTTCATTGTATGGACACGCCACGTTTTGTTGATCCATTTGCTGGTTGACAGACTTTTGGACTATTTCCAGTTTGGAGCTATTTTGAGGAGAGCCCCTATAAAAATCCACATAAAAGTCTCTGTGTGGACACATGTTTTAATTTTTCTTGGGTAGATAACTAGGAAGTAAACTTTCTTAGCCCCAGTAAGAATATTTTTAACTTTTTAAGAAACTGCCACACTGTTTTCCAAAATTACTGCAACATTTTGAATTCACACCTACAGGGAATAAGGGTTTCAGTTTCTCGAACTGCACATCAATGTCTGTTATTTTTCAGTCTTTTTTCCATATAGCCATTCTCCTGGATGTGTGGTATCTTACATGGTTTTAACTTGCATTACCCTGATAACGACTGATGTTGAGCCAACTTTTCATGCACCTATTAGCTACTCCTATGTCTTCTTTTAGTGAAGTGTTGGTTAAAATCCTTTGCCCATTGTACAGTTGCATTGTTTGTCTTCTTATTCGTGAGCCATAAGAGTTCTTAATGTATTTTGCATACAAATATTTTTATCAGATATATGGTTTGCAAATATTTTCTTCCAGTCTATAGCTTATCTTTTTATCTTCTTTATGTTGTTTTTCCAGTAAGTCCAGTTTATCCATTTTTTTTTTTTAGTATTATTGTGCTTTTGGTGTTGGTGTTAAAGCTAAGAAATCTTTGCCTAACTCCGTTGAGGTCACAAAGATTTTTCCCCACATTTTCTTCTGGAAACTTAATAATTCTAACTCTTACATTTCCATCTGAGATTGATATTGAAGTGCTTTTTGTGTATAATGTAAGGTAAAGGTCCAATAAGTTACTTTGCTTGCTTGCTTGTTTGCTTGCTTTTGCATATGGCATCCATTTGCTCTAGCATGATTTATTGCAAACATTGTCTCTTGATCTCATTGAATTGCTTTGGCAATTTTATTGAAAATTAAGTAACCATAAATGCATAAATGTATGGGTGTATTTTTGGGCTCTGTTGTTCCATTCTATTAATCTCTCCTTATACTAATACCACACTGTTGTGATTATCGTAGCTTTATAGTAAGTCTTTAAGTCAGATTCATCCATTCCACCAACTTTGTTCTTTTTCGAAATTGCTTTAGCCACTTTAAGTTCTTTGCATTTCCATATAAATTTTAGAATCAGCTTGTCAATTTCTACAGAAAAACATGCTGGTATTTTGATAGCAGTTGCATCAAGTCTGTGTATCAATTTGAGGGCACATGCAATCATAGCAGCAGTAAAATCCTCCAGTCTATGAAAACTATATATTTTTCCACTTATTTATATATTATTTATTTATTTTTAAAGATTTTATATATTTGAGAGAGAAGAGGCAGTGCATGAGAGAGAAGGAGCCTGAGTGGTAGGGGGGTTTCAGAGGGAGAGGGAGAAGCAGGCTCCCCACTGAGCAGGGAGCCCAACATAGGGCTTGATCCCAGTACCCTGGGATCATGATCTGAGCCAAAGGCAGATGCTTAACCAACTGAGCCACCCCAGCATCCCTAGATACTTTTTAACTTCAGTAAATTTTAAGAAAATCTCAAGTTCTCTGTTTCTAGAGTATAGGTCTTCCACTTTCCAAATTTATTCTAACTATTTTTTATGCTATTTGGAATGGAATTGTTTCCTTGATTTCATTTTCTAATTGTTCATTACTAATATAAAAAGTACACTAGATTTTTATATTAATATTTAGCACTGCTAAACTCACTTATTCTAGTAGGTTCATTAGATTACTTAGAGTTTCCACATACAAGATCTTAGGACCAGCAAAAAAAAAGTTTACTTTTACTTTTTCAACCTATATGCCTGTAATATCTTTTTCTTGCCTTTCTTGCACTGACTAGAATCTTCATAATATATTGAGTTGTAAAAGTAAGAGCAGAAATCCTTGCCTTTTATTAATCTGAGTGGAAAAACATTGAGTCTTTCATCAATAACTATGATAATAGCTGTAGACTCTTTATCACGTTGAGATAGTTTTCCTTTTTTACACAGAGTTTTCATCATGAATGGGTGTTGGATTTGTCAGCTGAGTTTTCTGTATGTACTGAGATCACCATGGAAATTTAATCCTTTTAATATGGCTTAACTGCATTAATTAAAATTTGTCAAACCAAACTTGCATTCCTGGGATTAAAACTCGATCATGATAAATAACCTTTTTATATGTTTTGGGGCTCAGTTTGCTAATATTTTGTAAAGTGTCTCTGTATTCATAAAAGATAATTGTCTGGGGATGCCTGGGTGGCTCAGTCGGTTGAGTGTCCGACTCTTGGTTTTGGCTCAGATCATGATATCGGGGTTGTGGGAGCGAGCCCCTAGTCAGGCTCTGCACTCAGTGCAGAGTCTGCTGGAGATTTTCTCCCTCCCCCCCTGCTCCTCCTCCCTGCTTGAGTGCGTGCACCACGTACTCTTTTTATCTCTTCTTCTCTAAAATAAATAAATAAAATCTTAAAAAAAAAAAGATTTTGGTCTAGAGTTTATTTCTGATCTCTTTCTCTGGTTTTTATATTGACTATTGCTGGACTTATACAGTAAGTTCCTTTCTCATTTATCTTTGAAATGGTTTCTATAGAATTGGTTTTATTCTTTCTTAAATGTTTGCTGTAATTCACCAGTGAAGCCATCTGGGCCTAGGTTGTTTTGTATTGTTTTCTTTTGGTGGCAAGATTTTTAATTACAAATACAATTTTTGTAGTAGATAAAAGACTGTTTTGATTTTCTGTTTCTTCTTGAGTCAGTTTTTATAATTTATGTCTTTTACAGAATTTGCCCATTTCAGTTTAAATTTTTAATTTATTGGCATAAAGTTGTAATACATATACCCTTAGTATTTCTTTAATATTGATAGCATCTGTGGTGCTGCCTCCTTCCTCATGCCTGAAGTTGGTCATTTGTGTCTTCTTTTTTCTTCTCAGTCTAGCTAAGTTTAGTAATTATATTGTTTTTCTCAAAAGGACACCTTTATTTTAATGGGTTTTTTTAATCTATTTTCTGTTTAGTTGATTTATTTTTTGGCATTTATTTAGTAATTTATTTTTTGTCCTACTTTGGGTTTGATTTGCTCCTCTTTTTTAGCTTCTTGAGGTGGAAGCTGAGATTGTTGAGTTTATCTCTTTTCAACACTGACATTTAAATCCATTAATTTCTTTCTAAGCACTTCTTTAAGCTGCATCCCATAGATAGAGGTATGTTTTTACTTTCATTCAGAACTGAAAAAAAGTTTCTTTGAATCATATGTTTATGTCTCATCATTATCATGGGTTTCTTTTTCTGATTATTTTTATTTCTTTCTTTTGAGGTAAATAGCACATGTATTAGTATTAATTTTTTCACATGTAGAATTTGAAGCTTATTTATTATTCTAAGCATGAATAGACTCATCCTTTCCTCGTTTTTTGCCAGTAAAACACCCAATTGCAAGTGTGAAAGTTTTGAGATGATTCAAGTACAGCATGTTAAGGTGTGGGTCTGTGTTTATTTTTATTCATGGTAAATAATAAAGTCTTGAAATATTTTGGGGCTCTCTTAAATCCTCGCCTCAGGCCAGCGAAGAGGTCATACTCTCCTGATACCCTCCTGGTAGACTTGGATAACTGATCCTAGTACCGCCTTTGCCAAGGCAGGCATATAATTGGATTCTTCCTCATTAGTTCTAGTCTCAAGTTACTTAGTGAACCCATTTTGCCAGTAAAAAGCTTGTATACATCAGAAAAAATACTGGGTCAGAATGTATGTGTTATTTAAGCTAATTGAACATTTTCATTTTCATCTTCTTTCAGAATCATTCTCCAGTACTGCTATGAAAACATAAATATAGGTCTTTTAAATTTTAAAAGCATAGAATACCTGGTAATTATATTCATTAGACTCACAGCTTCAATACACATGTGGAAATGATCATTTAAAAAAATTTTAGTATTTTGAAAATTCATTGCTTCTCAAAAACAGCATTTACTCACAATTAGCATATTAAATATTTGGATTGATGTTCTATTTTACACTCCTTATAATTTCCTCATAGCCACTTGAATCATATACAATTAATTTAGAATTGAGTCCACTTCAGACTTCCTAGATTTTCTTATGAACTGAAAAGAATTATTTACTTAGGCAAATTAACGGTGTAAATACGAGTTTTTTTTAGTTGGTTCACCTAAGAAGCCAAAGTATTTTTAAGAAACATCATTTGCATATATAAAATTAATGTATAGGTGAGCCTCATCTAACATTATAGTCTTTACTTTGAAAACATTTTATAGGCAATCAGTTTATATTCTTACATACTTTGAAACCAATTAAACTGCTTTGACTTTTAAATACTGGCTAACCTAAGTCTTTCACAAATTCATAGTTTACCTACCCTCTCCCTTATTATTAGTCAGCTTTTTGTGTAGATTATCAAATGTATTCACACGTTGAACATCCCCTTTTTAACATTTACAATGACTTCTGTAAAGTTTTGTCTTTTTTCACTGGCGACCTTCATGCCAAAGTAAGCAGGTCTTTCGTAATACTGAGCTCAGCTATTTTGGATCAAGGAGGATTGGGGGAGGGGGAATCAGTAAGGTACTTTCCTTTGGGAATACCCCATAATCTAGTGCCAAGTTCATTGCAATTCATAGCCTCGGACAATAACTAATTGTCTTGGTTTCTATAATATTTCACAGGCAGTTTCTAAGATTTTTTTTTTTTTTAAATTTCCTAGGGGAGCTGGACTCTTCTCTGTCATTTCTGCTATGATCTATTACTTACAGTTTTAGTTGTGGATTTCTTTTGTTCAGGAGTAGTTATAAGTCAAGTGTAAACATTTGCTGATTAAAGTTATTGACATACTTTTTCTATTCCTCATGCTTTAGTAAGTCTTGAAAATGGTCTTTTAATCTATAGCTTACTGCAAAAACATGTTTTTCATGATTTTCAAGTGTAATTTTGATAACCACCCTTGAAGGAGAAAGAATGTTTTTGTATCAGAATAAAAAAATAAAACTTTTTTTAAATAGTTTCATTTTTCTCTTATGCATATTACCTCTTTTTTCTATTTACCATCACAAAGCTCCAGCCTTTGGAACTTATCTCACTAATTCAAGGTCAGCCAAATTAACAGCTGAATAACAATAAGTAGAAATCAAGAAAAATATTTTTTAAAATAAATGTCATTCGCCTTTCACACAGGCATTAAAGTATTATCCAAACAAGGTATGGAAAGCTGTTGTTTTTATGATGCCATTTGTATTAGGCAGCCAATAATTTGACTTTGTCACATTCTTTTCTCTTTTATGCCCTCAAATATCTAATATATTTAAATGAGATAAATTGTTTTATTCATCCATACAGAACTGCATTTAGGAGATAGAAAAACTGATATAGTTAGGTACCCTATGGTTTGTGATGTTTGAGGCTGTTTTTCCTGTTGTTTATGGGTTGAGAATAATGTTGGAGCTGTGAATACTGTTCATGTTATTTTGTTGTTACATTGTTGATACACAGTAGAATGTTGTATGGAGAAACTCCAGGGCCACAGAGAAAAGACATCCAAGATGCTAACATGTGGGCTTATCAAAAACAAACGCAGCTTATTACCCAATCAGTCTATGATGAGAAGCTTTCGATGATTTATTCTTTAATATTAAAGGGCAGAGTCACTATTTGTTGATGGCAAATCTCAGCCATGAATGAGAGGGACCAACATACAAGAACCTGGAGGAAATGGGCACAGTTGCAGTGAGCAGAGGAATACTTGTAAAAAAACTTTTAATTGGTATCTTTAGGAAGATGAGAAAAGATGTTGCATCTCTAAAACAAATGATTAAGTGATAACATAAGAAAATGTGCTACACCTAAAGACCATGAGTGTCCAGGTTGTGCCTGTACAAAGATTTATATGCCTAATCCAAGGCCTGTTATCATGAAATGTAAAAACATCAAGAATAAAATTAATATCCTAAAAGCTTTCAAAAAGAAAGCAGAGAACATAGTTTGTGTGAGTGAATCCGGACATCTCATCAGAACCTTGCCAGCTGGAAAAAAAGAGAATATGAAATTCTGATGACCAGCATTTTCCCCTTTGGAGTGCTGTGCACAGCCACACCATCAGTCAGTGGTATGGATTAGGACATGTTCAGATATGCTAAGACAGTAACAACAAAATTTCCCTGGCATTCTTTTTGTTGAAGTTCCTGAAAGAATGCTCCAGCAGAATTAAGCAGAATAGAGTAATCAAGAAATAAGAATACATAGGATTCAGGAAAAACGGAAATGGGAAAAAAAAAACAACCAAAGAGCAACATAGAAGGATGACGCCCAGTTTGTTATGAAAGCAACACACACTTGAAGAAAGTAGGAATGGCATTTTCAGCAGAGAAAAATAGAATCCGTGAATTATGTATGTAGTACATTGGGTGTTTGGAAAACAGTATTGGTTTTTGATCCATCTGATGGAGCTTCTGGAAAATGTGAAGGTACCTAGAATATGCAGCAAAATTTTTTTTAAGAGATGGTTATTAACTCTTGGAAAAATTAAACGTAGCAAAAGAAAACATGATGGTAGGTATACCAGTTGGCTTGCAGTGAACAATATCTTTGCAGTTGTACTAATGGAAATGCGATTAATTTTAAAACTGTGAAGTGATTATATTGGGAGGGAAGGGATAGAGTAGCTTAAGGGGCTAAATATTCATTTACCATAGTAAAGAAGTTAGTAAATGTTGCCTAAAAATCAGTAAGTCTGGAAATAGCAGTATAAGTATCAGTTTTAAAATATAGAAAAAAAGAACAAAGAAAAATTCAAAAGAATTAAAAATGAGTATCCCTTCAGGATGACAGGGACCACTGTTGCCCATAAACTTTTTTAGTATTTAGGACTCTATAAATACTCGTTGAAAATGTCCCTTTCCTAAAAAACAAAATTTATTTTTAAAAGGAATTATGGCATTTAAAATGTCAAAGAAGTAGAATAATTACAGATTGTATTCAGATTTCTACATGTTTGTTGTGTTATTTTCTAGAGTTCCTGGAATAACTCTTGCTACAGATGTTATTTGTGGTTTTCCCGGAGAAACAGATCAAGATTTTCAAGAAACAGTGAAGCTTGTGGAAGAGTACAAATTTCCAAGCCTCTTTATTAACCAGTTTTACCCAAGACCAGGAACTCCTGCTGCAAAAATGGCACAAGTTCCGGCACAAGTGGTAAGATGCTTCTCTTGCAAAGTATTAGAGTCATCAGCCAATAGTTACAAAAATGCAGCTGTTGCCTGTCTTAACACAACTGGCTCTTGGGCGCCGGGGTGGCTCAGATGGTCGAGCGCCTGCCTTCAGCTCAGGTCCTGATCCTGGGGTACTGGGATCGAGCCCCACATCAGGCTCCCTGCTCGGCGGGGAGCCTGCTTCTCGCTCTCCCTCTGCTGCTTCCCCTGCTTAGGTTCCCTCTCTCTCAAACAAATAAACATAACTGGCTCATAGTATCACTTTTAAGTTAAACAATATGGGCAGTTTTTCAAGATGGGGGCAGGGGTGGGGGACCTTGGATGACTTGAGTAACTTTAGGCAGCTAGAATATCACCTTTTTTTCTTTTGAGGAGTGGGGTTCAAATGACACTGGGGGAAAAAGCAATAATCTGGTATCACCTGTGTTGATAAGAGAAATCCTTGGATATTTGAAAAAAACAACATTTAAATACCTGTGAGCAAAAGAAGCTTCATGTTTACCCTGATTTCCGTAATTTGTTACTTACTGGGGGCCCCACATCTTCCCTCCTTTTCCATGGAATAGATTTGGTGCTTGCCATCTATCTGTCTGTCTTGTCTATTTCAGATTTGTGTTGCTTTCACACAAATGAACCTCAACTTAATTTCATCCTTACATGTTCAGAAATGTATTAGAATAAGATAATTTAAAATGAATGTGAAAAAGTTTGAGATCCAGTCTAAAGGCAACCTGTTTTCCAGAATGCCTCAGAAGTTCATGTTCTTAAAGTAATTCAGTTTCTAGATTCATTGGCTAAAGATGAAAAAATGTTAATAAGCTTTAAGAGGAAGTCATATGTTTTTAACTGAAATTTTTGTTTTGTTTCAAATAACTAAAAGAAATTATGCTCTACCATTAATTTTCCTCAAAGCTTACATGAATAAATACTAAAAGGAATAACCCAGAGCTTATTATTTTTTTCTATTATGCCATATGTGACTATCAAACCTAAAACATACAGATTTTTTATTTCAACATTTGGTTGAAAAGCCAAATGTATTTTTTATTTATATAGATATATTATATTTTAAAGTCTTTCCCCCAAAAAACTGAAGTGAATATCATTCTTTGTTTTCTCAAAAATTTTGACATTTTTATTTGACAAGTTTCTGTGTATACAAAGGTAAGAAAATCTTTCACAGGTAGACTGTTTAATTTTATTTCTAATTTAATCAATGAAAAGAGCAGATTATAGCACCATGGAAGTCAACTTTTCACAAACATAAAAATAAGTCAAATTAATTCCTTATTTTTATTTCTAAATTGTAATTGCTTTTATTGCATATGGCAAAATTCACTTTTTTTGGTCTGCAGTTGTTTGAATTTTGATAAATGCATCCATTGCTGTAAGTGCTGCCACAGTCAAGGGTTAGAACAATTCCAACAGCTCCCCAAAATGTCCTTTTTCCTTTTTTGTAGTCCCCTCCTGCCTCCCTCCCCCGATCCTGGAAACTACTGATCTCTTGTCCTTATAGTTTAATCTATTCTTACTTAAACGTTAGTTCTTTAATAAGAAAGTTTTTTGCTCTGTAACCTACCTGCAGACACATGTACAGCTGCACATTTTTCTAAAGTGAATGCTTCCGTGTCCCCCTGGGCAAATTAAGAAACAGAACTCGACCAGTAGCCGAGAGCTCCCCCTCCTGCCCTTCCCATCCCACCCTCTCCCATTCCCCACCAGAAACCGCTACCTCTTATGGTAACACCAGACATTCGTTTGCCCTGTTCTTCAACTTGATATAAATGGAAGAATTCATCAGTGTTTGAATGTCTGGCCTTTTTTGTTCTTGTTTTTAATGTGGTAATTCTTTTTTATTTTTGCTTTTCAATGAAATTAATATTTGCCACACAGTGTTGCCTGAAGTCTTAAGTTCTCTCTTCAAGGTTAACAAAAGATGGCTTTTTCTACTGAATTTATGAAACATTTAGCTTTATCAATAAATAATTTTTCATCTTTTTCTTCATTGTTTATTATTGTACAGCTTTTGAGGGTAATACAGATGTCCTAAGATTTCACATCTGAAAAATCTGTACATCTCTCTGCTGGGAACTGAACCTGTTGCTTATTGAGATTGTCGGCATTTATTTCAGGTGTCGTGACAGTCCCTCTGATCTGCCCTGAAAGAGTCAGGCACCGACTGTCCTGGCGCATCTCCATCCAGTCCCTGGCTTTTTAAAAAAATTTTTTTTAAACAATATTATGGTGGTGAGACTTGTCTGTTTTTGCAAGTTCATCCATTTTCATTGCTATATAGTATTCTGTTGCACGCACATTTATCCGTCCTAATGTGAAAGGAGAATTGGGTATGTTCAGCATTCCAGTATTAGTACAGCAACTGATACTGCTGTCAGCATTCTTCTTTAGACCTTTTGTTGGACTCATCTATGCAAACATGTCTGCTGGGTGTGTAGCGAGGAGTGTAACCTCTAGGTCATAGGAAATACAGTGGATCTGCTTTATATTGCCAAATAGTTTTCCGAAATAGTTGCGTAAATTTACATTTCCCCCAGCGATATGTAAACGTGTTCGTAGCTCTGTATTTTTGCCAACACTTGGCATTATTAGGTTTCTGTTACTAGCCATTTTTATGGGAACGTACTGTAATCTAATGGTGGTTTTATAGTTCCCTGTTAAATAATGACATCAAATACTTCTTATATGTTGCTTGGATATTTGGATATAATTTTTCATGAAGTCCCTATTCAAACCTTTTGCCCATTTATCTGTTGGTTTACCTGTTTCCTTTGTCCCCCACTCCCCTCCCTCTGATTTGTAGAAATTTTTTGTGTATTTGGAGTTCAAGTCACAGTAATTTAAATATTTTCCATTCTGTAACCAATTTTTTCACTTTCTTACTGGTGTCTTTTGAAGACCAGACCTTGTCCATTTTAATATGGTGGAATTTATGAGTATTTTTCCTCTTGTTTAGGGTCCTGTTTCAGGTTACTTACCCCACACCACCATGAATACATGCCTCAGTGTACTCATCCAGAAGTTTTACTATTTTGCCTCTTACCTTTAGATCTTTAATCCACATGGAATGTATCTGTGTTTCACCATGAGGTGTGGTGGTCAAGAGTTTTGCTTTGTTTTTGTTTTCTATGAGGATATCCACTTGAGCTAATGCCCCTTATGGAGTCTCATCCTTGCCCCAACTCTCTGCCTGTGCCCCTTTATCATAAAGCAGGTGTCTGTCTGTACGTGTGCACCTGTTCTGGAACTTTACCCTGGTTTTCTGATCTGTTTGTCCATCTTTCTACCAGATCACAGTGTTAATTACCAGAGCTTTGTAGTAACTATTGACCCTGCAGCATACACCTCTCAACTCTCTTTTTCTTGAACATTGTCCTAACTCTTCTTGGCCCTTTGCCTTTCTAAATTTGTCAACTTACACCGAAATATTTTGCCGGCATTTTGATTGAGATTGTTTTGATTCTATAGATCACTTGGGAGGAAATTGACATTGTAATAACATCTCATTCTCCATCTTTGAATAAAGTATCTCTTCTTTATTTTAATCTCCTCTAATTTCTCTCAGTGATGTTTTATAGTTTTCTGTATACGAGCCTTGCACATCATTTATTAGTTCTGTTCCTACATGCATGTTCCTGGCTACTATTGAAATGACTAATTTTTATTTTTTGATTGTTATTGCTGTTTAAAAATATGGTTGATTTTAATATGGTCATCTTTCACCTGTCAACTTTGCTAAATTCACTTAGTAATTCTAATAATTTTCCTATAGATTTTTCTTCAGAGTTTTCTGTGTATACAATTACCTCATCTGCTGATGGTCGCAGTTTTGTTTCTCCCTTTCTGATCCTCATTAATTTTTATTTCTTGTCTGTCTGTCTGGGACTTACAGTACGCTATTGAATAGAATTGGCCATTTACCTCTTCTTCCCAAACTCAGAGGAAGAGTTCAGAATTTCTCTATTCAGTATAAAAGTTGACTATAGCTTTTGGGATTAGGGAAGTTCCTTTCTATTCCTAATTTACCCAGAATTTGTGTGTGTGAGCATGTGTGTGTGTGTGTGTGTGTTAATCATGAATGGAATTGAACTTCACTCTCTCTTCATCTACTGAAATAATAATATAGTTCATTTTGTGTTAAGTCTGTTAATATGGTGAACTATACAGAATGGTTTCAAATGTTTCAATCAACCTTGCATTCCTGGGAGAAACTTCATTTGGTCATAACGTAATACTTTTGATATACCATTTTAGTTAATTTGCTAAAATTTTGTGAAGAACTTTTGCATCTTTGTTCATGGAGGATTTTGGTCTGTAGTTTTCTCGTGATGTCTTCTTAATTTTGGTATGAGAGTAATGTTGGCCTCACAGAATGAACTGGAAAGTACTTCTTTACATTTTTCTGGAAGAGTTTGTATAGAATTTGTATTATTTCTTCCTTAAGTGTTTGACAGAATTGCCTAATATGGTAAGTAGAACTCCAAGATGGCCCCACAAACTCCCTTAACCTCACAGCCCCTACCAGGGTGCAGACTCTAAATCAGCCCTGGGACTGTTAATTTGATATATGCTCTGCCCTTTGGTTTCTGGTTCCACTGAGTCATCTTTCCTTTCTTCATGGAGGGTAGCACAATTTTCTCAAAACCTTTGTGAGTCTTTCCTCGGTTTCCCTACAGTTGGTTCCATTAGACCAAAGCCACATCGACAGATCTGTATGATAGGAGCCCTTCTCTCCTGTAGCCCCCTGCTGGGTACTTTATATTTATCCTGCTTGGCACTCTTGGGGCTTCTTTACTCCACCCCAGTCTCCTTCATCAGCTCTCCAAAATGGCAGCCCTTCTCCCTTTAGGTATTCCTCTCGCTCCACTCTCCATCCCTTCTGGGATTTCAGTTATATGTTAGATATTTTCATTATGTGCCCCCATGTCTGCACTGTCCTTTTTTACACTTTTCAATCTTTGTTCTCTTTGGGTTTCTGGATTTTTTTCTCTTTACCCGTTTTTTAGTTTCCTGGCATTCACAGCAGTCCCCGGGCCAACAACAGCAGTAGTAGCATGCTGTGTTTGCTGGAGGAGGGACACTGCTGTCACCACGGGGCTGCTACAGAGGCAGACCCTGGCTGCCACCCCGGACCTTCTCAGTCATGGTCTGCATCTCCAAGCGATTTGTGTGTGCATTAATATTTGCGAGGTGCTCTTTTGGCTCACTAAGCCTCTCTTCATCTGTGTTCAATCAGCTGTCCAACCCACTTATGGAATCTCTAATTTTTAGTTAATTTATTTCTTCTCCTAGCAGTACAGTTTGATTTTTTTCTTCATGGATTCTAGTGTTCTGGTAAAAGTCCTCATATTTTCCTTTGTATTCTTTGAACATATTACTCGGTTATCTTAAAGTTCATTCTGAATTCTCCAGTATCTGGTTCTAATATTTGTTGTTTCTTTGCTCCTTTTTTCTTGCTTTTGATTATTTGTCTTTTCTTTCCATGTACCTGATCATTTTTGTTAAATGGTGACCATTTGTTTAAAAAACAAAATGAAATAATAGGTTGTAGACAGTAATGTATCTTCCTCTAGGAGGATTTGGTTGTGCTTCTGCCAGGCTCTAAGGTAAGGAGTGATTATTTTAATTGGTCTGAGATTGATTTTTGAATGTGTTTTTCAGCCTTCCTGAGGGCTGGTTTATTTCTGGTTTGCCCTTCCTTTTCGAATGCAGCCGGTGGTGTGCTGGGTATTGAATGACCGACTCTCAGTGGGAAGGCTTCTTCCTTGTAGCATTTGTTCATTTCCATAACGTGAACACACCGACCGCTGCCGGTTTCCGACTGTGTGGCACGCATGGACGTGGACTTGGAAGGAGATGCACATAGTCCGCTCTCGTGAGCTGGTAGGAAGCCACATCCAGCGCACCGTCGGGCGTACCTCTTCAGGCCCTCGTCGGACATTCTGTGGTGCTTACCGGGCCTTGTTTCCTACTCTAGTTTTGTCTCCCCAGGCTCATGAGAATGCCGAAGGCTCCGCGTGGCCTCTAAGTCTCTCCGCTTTTGCCCGGCTCCTTAGCCTCCTGGCCGCTGCTTACAGACGGTACGGACGGAGACGGAGGAGCGGCTCCAGGTGTTCAGCTCATGGCCTTCCCTCCGCTAGAGTCTTGCTGGTTTTTGATGTTGAATCAGAACATTATACATTTTTATTCACCTTTTCTGATTGTTGTTGGCAAGCTCCTTGGTCTGATACGAGCTCATTTGCCTCCGCCAGAAGCAAGACTCACGGCATAAAATCAGCTTTCAGATGCTTTTGCTTTTCCTCTTGTCTTTTATCTTTTCGACAGAGCCCCTTAACATCTTCCTTACATTTTTAGATCTTACTAACCCGGTCCTGGTATAGCAGAACCTCTTGTCCTGTTTTAGACTTCATATTTTCAAACAGTTTTAGGTTTACAGCAAAATTGCGTGGAAGTACAGACTTTCCAGCGACTGCCTGCCCACGCACGTACCCCAGAGTCAACGCCTCACCCCGCTTATTACACTGATGAGCCTACGCTGACACATCATCATCACCGGGACTCTGGACTCCGTAGCTGCCGTTACAGTCTACGCTCGGTCTTAAGCATTCTGTGGGTTTGGAAAATGTGTAATTACGTGTATCCACTGTTAGAGTATCAGGCAGACTAATTTCACTGCTCTTCCCTGCTCTGCGTTCCACCTGTTCATTCCTCCCTTCTCCCTAACACCCAGCAACCACTGTTTCCTGTCTCCATCCTTCTGCCTTTTCCAGAATGTCCTCGAGTTGGAATCACGCAATAGGTAGCCTTTTCGGATTGGCTCATTTCACTTAGTAACATGCGTTTAAGTTTGCCCCATGCCTTTCTGTGGAACACAATGGACATTGATTGCCTTGCTGTTCTAGAACAAGAAGTCGGAAGCAGGCCGCCTCCTCCCTCTGGACCATGTAGCAGAATCTTTCCTTCTCAGCTCTGGACAGGTTGCTGGTAATCGCTTTCCTCCACCTGCAGATGCCTAACGCCAGTCTCCTCTCCATGGTCACATGGTGTGCCTGTGTAGCTGTGGTCCCACAACTGTCTCCCCATAAGGACCCCGCTTGGATTTGATTAGGGACCCACCCTACTCCTCATCTTAATGAGGTACCTCTGCAATGACCCTCTTTTCAGAGAGGTTACATGCTGGGGTGTCAGGAGTGAAGTACTTCCAAATATCTTTCCAGGGAGGGAGATCCAAGGCAGTCCAAAACCCTTCTCTACCAAGTGTAGTTATGCTCCAGGTAAAAACCGCAGCCCGGAAGAGGTTCACCTTATAACATTCAGAACCTTGAATAAGGGGAATTAAGCATTAATGGTGAGACTTGAGAGATCTGCAGTCCAGGAGAGGGTATAGGATGCACACCCGACTCTTCATGGTTCTCTTAAATTTATCAAAAATGCATAATTGCCTACTTCTCTCAGGTACTTGATGAAACTGCTTAGCAACCAGACTTCACTCAAGTAAAACACAGCTGCAGGTGGATAGCAGTTCCTTCTTGCCTAATTTATTTCCCATTTTCCTGCCCAGAAAACCAACAGCTAAGGTAGACTCTAACCCATTAGTGAAAGAAAGCACAATTCCGTTGTTTTCAAGTAACAGCTCTTTACCCTGGCTTTAGAATGCCTCAAAGTGACAGTCTCTTGTTTTCTTAGACATACTTTATTTTCACTAAAATTAAGCCCCAAAAGTGTTCTCCCTCTGCCGTAAATGATGTAAAATAGAGGATTTCAGCATAAATTCCCCTTTTTTCACAAGTACCTTTAAATGAGTACTAGTATTAATATAAATTCCAGTTTTTAATGTTTTCTAGTAGAGCTCTGATAAATGAACCAAATTATGTATATTTCTTAATCATTTAAATCACCAAATGGATAAAGCCCAACTGAGTTCTGTATTTGCATAAGTGGGAGGGGAGGGTTTTTCTCCAATCTTTGATTGCCTGCTAAAAAAAGAACATAACTCTGTTAAATTTATAATGAAAATAAGTTAGGCAGTGTATCTCCATGAACAAGATAAACTAAAATTTATTTTGTTTTAGCTTTTGCAAGATTATTAATGTATAAGAGATTTAATAGTAATAATCCCCTAAGCTAAACGAGAGTGACCTTAGACTTTTAGATGAAAGGTCAAATTTGCATGTTTATATTTTCTTTTCGATTGAGTCTTCCTTCATTAGTCTTCATTAATCTTAAGTAACTCTAACAGTATTTTCAAATTGTTGCTGAGATTCTTAGTCTGCCTAGAAAAGGTCACTTAAGTTTAGAAAGTCTTTGGATCCTTAGCTATCAATTCCAGAGTTTCTTTTTAAGAAAATTTTGATGAAAAATAATGCAGTTGGGATGAAATCTTTAAGAGGCTTGTGACTTGGTAAAAGAAAATTCTTTAGGTGACAAGAGTGGCCGTTAGAATGTTCGTATTGATTTAAAATGTTAAATTGTGATATTAAATCCACTACTTGCTTGTCTCACATCTTGGAATCAGAGAGTAAGATCATGTTTTATAAACGTGTGAGCATAAAGAACCATAACTCATTTAGCTGCAGTTTCTAGAACTTACCGTAGAATTTACCCTTTACCCTAAGGATAACAAGGCCATAGTACTCTTCTTGACTCAGCCCTGAGGAGTGTGGGTGCGGGTTCCTGAGATCTAGAAGGGTCACTTGGGGTCGACAGAGGCAGCATCTCTGGAAGTGTCCACAGTAGGTTTCCCTGTGAGGGACTGAGTTTTTGCTGGAGATACTCAAACCAAGGCAAGGTGACCACGTGGAGCAGATGTTGAATAAGGAATTGTTCTTAGATCCTGTATAGAGCTTATCCAGTGACATATAATGGCTCTCCCAAATCCAGCTGCGTGTGAGTCCAGGACATTATTTTGAAAAGCAAAACAGAAATACAGCATGCAGAAAGAGCTTTGTCACTTTTTCTAGATATTCCTAAAATTCTTTGTTCAAGTACATCAAGTTGCCTTAATTTCCATTTTTTACACCCCAGCTCTTTTGCCTTACTTGATAAGATAACCACATTGCGTGCACATTCTCCTATTTTTAAACTAAGCTTTTTTCTTTAGGGTAGAGGTAAAAATATTTTCAGGAGTCTTCATACTCTAGATTGTCTAGTGTTATTTATTCTAAACTGATTCCCAAACACACCAAGAAGGACACTCTTTTTCTCAAGATCCTTTTCATTTTAACTTCATTTTTTTTTTTTTTAGAAGGAGTATCTTAGGATTCTTCATCAATTAATTGTATTTGGAGGGAACAAATACAATTAATTGATCCCTCCAAGTACAAGTAATCTTTTAAATTCTTCTTTTCTGGACATATTGTTTCTCTTTTTGCTTCCATTTTGGATAGAGTTTTTAGCCTGACCATAGTTTAATTGTGTATAGACTTCAGCAGATGACTTAATAGTCTCCCATGAAGACTCTGTAGTAACAGAAGTAAAGAATGATCTATATTCTAATCCAGAGACTTCATTGGGAACCTCTTACCTTGTGTGAATTTTTATTGAGATGCTATTTATTTAACAAATAGAAAATTGAATTTAGGGGCGCCTGGGTGGCTCAGTGGGTTAAAGCCTCTGCCTTCAGCTCAGGTCATGATCTCAGGGTCCTGGGATCGACCCCCACATCGGGCTCTGCTCAGCGGGGAGCCTGCTTCCCTCTCTCTCTGCCTGCCTCTCTGCCTACTTGTGATCTCTCTCTCTCTGTCAAATAAATAAATAAAATCTTAGAAAGAAAGAAAGAAAGAAAGAAAGAAAGAAAGAAAAAGAGAAAAGAAAAGAAAGAAGGAAAGAAAGAAAATTGAATTTAATGATCTCTAAGGGCCCTTGAAATTCTTAATAATCTTTGATTCTCTATCATATGGCCACCTTTCAAACAGTATTTTGAAAGTCTAAGTGCTTTTCTTTTTCTAAGTATGTAATCTGAGTTTCCCAATTCTTTTATCTTTTACTCTATTATGAATCTGAAAACTTTTTGCCTGTATAATCAATTAATTGACTAGGGATACTAAAACACAATAATTCATTTGGTTGTTCATGAGGGCTCAGAATGGCAGCCGTGGGACCAGCTGTGCTAGGGAGAATAACAGGCCCCGGAAGACAGCACATCCTAATCCCCAAACCTGTGAATGTGTTACCGCAGTAGTAAAAGGGTCTTCGAGAATGTGATTAAGTTAATGTGTTTGAAATGGCAAATGGTTGCGGGTTATCTGGGTGGGCTCAGTGTAGTCACGAGGGTTCTTAGAAGAGGGAGGCATGAGGGTTCAGGTTCCAGGGAGGAGATATGAGGACATAGCAGAGGATCAGAGTAATGTGCTTTGAAGATCAGGACGGACGAGACAAGGGATTCAGGAATGCAGGCTGCCTCTGGAAGCTGGAAAAGACAGGGCACGGATTCTCCCTCAGGTTTTCCAGAAGGACTACAGCTCTGCTAATACCTCGATTTTAGCCGAGAAGACCCATTTTGGACTTCTCACTTCCAAAACTGTAAGATAATAAATTTGTGTTGTTTCAAGCCACTAAGTTTGCTAATTTGTTACTGTAGCAATAGGAAATTAACATGCCCACAGTGGGATAGTTTGAACTGAGGGCATTGTCTAGCTTTTTGAGACAGATAAATGAATTGCTTTCGGCTCTTGATGCTACCCAGGTTGTGCTGTATCATGCGGGACACATGCTTGTTCCGAGGTCTGTGAAAACCAACCCTTGCTGTCCCCCAACAGGCACAGTCATCTGTAGGCCTCATCATTGTAATGCCACAACAGAACTAATGGTAACCATTAACATTCATTTAGCAATCAGCGTATGTCCAACATTGCTCTGAGCCCTTTGTGTGTATTACCTAATTTCATTCTCACAGATTATTAGAGTCATTTCGCAAATGAGGAAACCCAGGCTCAGAGTGATGACCTAACCGACGCAAGATCACATAGAGAAGCTCCCCCCTCCTGCTCTACTCTTGGGTCTTGCGGTTCCTTCCAACACACATTATGCTCTCACAGTGCCTGGCAGCTTGGAGTTCCCAGCGTGCCCCCGCATTCATCTCCCCTGCCCCAAGCCCCCCAGAGGGAGCTGCGCATGAAGAGCCCTGGGAATACAGAAAACATGGATCGTTTATTGAGCATAAAATGCACGATATTTAGGACAGTGAGGTGTGTCGCAGTTTTCTGTTTGTTTTGGGGGGGGGGCGAGCAGCCTGCGAGTGTGTTCGTTTTTGAAAGCTCATTCTGGGTGCAGTGGACAAAGAATAGAAGAGTCAGAAACCCCAGTTAGGAAATTGCACAAGACAGGTTTGGAGACTTAATAGGTGAGTTTTAAGAAGTCTCTGGGACTTATTCCTGAGACCGTCAATAAATATTTTTCCTTTGGACTTAATGATTCCAAGTCTTAGACTTAGCTACATGTCAGCAAAGTTATTGTGTTCAGTGAAGAATATTAATTTGCTGTACAGAAGGTCACTTAGTTGGTTTTTGATTGATTCCAGGCTCTCAGACAAATACTGGTAGGCCAGAACATTTTACAAGGACCCTTGAACATGCCAGAAATTTAGGGCATTACATCTCGTTTCTGCCTTTGTTCTTGCTGGCACTATTGGTGTTCTGTTTCTTACTAGTCACGAGATTGCTTCCTAGACCAAGCTTAGGCCTCTTCTACTCAGAAGGAGAAATGCCAGACCCTCCAGACCCCTGCCCTTGTCTGTTCCCTGTCCCTCCCCCAACATGGTTTTATCTCTTCCCAAACTGTTTCTACACGGCAGTTACAGGATTGGCTTTTTCCTTGTAGCCTCTTTATCTTTTTTTGTGTTTTTGTTCTAAGTGCGGTAAGATAAGCTTATCAGCTGTGTGTGCACGAGTGTGTGTGTGTGTGTGTGTGTGTGTGTTTTGAACCTGTAGAAAACTCTGAATCTGGGAGCGTTTGAAGAAGCTGGTGCTCTGATGGGGGATCATTCTTTTCTAAATCCTTTTAAAACTGAGTACTTTCCTTTTATCCCACTCTCACACTGGAAGAGTGAAGGAAAACAGGGTGATAATGTCTGGAGCTTTGAAGAATGTGAAAATAACAAGAATTGTTCAGCCTCAGTTGTGTAGCGGGAAGTCGGCCAATGTCGATAATACCTTGGCCTCGCCAGTACTGTTAAGCCCTTTGGTTGTCTACCATCTTGAAACAGAAGTGTTAGAGAATTTAACAAATATGATTACTTTGGAGTAAATAAAAGCAGAATGTTTTATCAAGATCTCATGAAAGAAAATAAGTCCTATTCCTAAGAAGAAAGTCTTCTTGGGGATATAAAAAATATACATGGACATTGGCTGATGCAGTAACTCACCGTCCAGGAACCTGTCCAGGGGACCTAGCGAAACAGCTCAGGGAGAGGTCACTGGTGACGTCCTTATTTCTGTTTCCTGCCACAGGGGATTTTTTTTAAAACATCATGCTCCTGCTTCCTCTCAGCCCAAATCATTCTTTCAGAAAATGCCAGCCTTCTCTCCATGTACCCTCACGGCTCCCCCTAGTTTCCTGCCTTCTGAATCTGACCTCTTGCCTCTACCAGTGAGCACTGCCTGACTTTTTATTTAGTCCTGACTGAGAGTGATGAACAGTCACTGCAGATCAGCTTCGTGTCGTCAGACCCACAGGACCAGGCCTGTACGGGACATGCGTAGACTCTACCATGTTTCTGTGGAATTGGTCTTTGTTTAGCATGGTAAAGATCAGAAAGATACAGATTTTTTTGTTGATACCTAAAGTCTTCTGTTAATTACAAGCCATTGTAAGAAAAAAATCAGTGATGACTATATTTTGAACCCATGGTTTGTATAAATCAACTTTAGGACAACAAAGAGTCCGATATGATTTGAGAGCCTTGAGTTTGATGATAGTAATCTTTTTCCACTTTATAGTCAGCTTATAGAAAAATCATTTAAAAAAAAACTCCTGTAGAAAAAACACACTCAGTTTGTTTCTTATGATTGATTTTTTGTTTTCCTGTTGGCATTTATTTTTATCTTGTTTCTTTTATGAATTTTAATTACCACAGAACAGTAGGGAGATAGGTGGTTCTTTTTCTCTTAGATGCTGAAGTGTGGTAGGTATTAGGGTTGAGATGGACTGAGTGAATTTATACTAAATCAGGTGAATATGAATTCTATCCTTTGGAAAGTCATCTTTATTATATTTTAGTCTAACATTTTTCCTATGGTGATTATGTACCTTGTTTTATATAAGTTTCAGAAAAATTGCAAGGATCTACATAATTCTTTTATGCCTTTTATATGAACTTGATTTATTAAAATCGTAATATTCAATTTGAATTCACTTTTTATTAACAACTTTAGAAGTAAGTAGACTCTTTGGAGTAACTTCTAAAGATAAAAGAACCTTACAATGATCTATCTTATTTTTTGATCTTATATTATTATTTTTCTGTGATAACTATGGTTCATTAATAACTTCATATTTATAACCTTCTGAAGGACCCATAAGTATAGTTCCCAGTAATAGAGCTAATATTAAATGCGTATGTAGGTCAACAAAATATATTTGGCAATTTAACGTGACATGCTTTTCTAACTCCTGCCTCTTAGAACCAGGTTTATTTCATAATTAAGGACTAAAATATCAAATATGAACAGATAAGCATTCAAATGGGTAAAATATACTGTGCTAATTATGTTCTGACAGCTTATGATCGAAGATGAATGTCCTGACGCTCTCTTCTTGCTACTCATAATAAAGTAGAAGTGGTCTATAAGATTAGAAGTTACATGGGCAGGGGAAAGAAGCTTCCATTGTTTGAATGTTAATGTGTGCCAGAAAGAAGCATAGTCTGTGTTTTTCATGTACTTTGTCTCATTCTTCTGATCATACTTCTACGTATCTGGTATTACTATAATTTTTTTTTAATTTTACAGACAAACTGACTGAGGCTCAATGAAAAGTAAATTTGCCCAAGATTTTATAACAATTAAGTGATAATGCCTGAGACGTAGGCTCTTCTTTCTGACTCTTTGCTCTTATAAACTGTAAAATAAACATTTATCCCAGAAATGCAAAGTAATGTTAGAAAATTTTGACCAAAAAAGTGCTGGTTTCCACAGTTTTGTTTTTCTATTATAGCAGTGAGTTTTTATTTACAGGCCCTAGAAAAATTGTAAACTCCTTAAAATGATTTTAAACTTAACAGAGAAGTTATAGGAATAGCACATCTCCAGCGTACCCTTTGCCAAGCTTCAACATTTTGCTAAATTTGCTTTCTCTCAAGAGTTGACCAGATAGACACACAGACCGACTGGCTGACATTTTTCCCCTAAACAATTTCAGAGTAGATTACAGATATCATGCCCCTTTACTGCTTCATATTTAGTGAGTGTTTCCTAAGGACGAGAACCTTCTGTAATCACAATATTGTTCTCTAACTCAGGAAATTCGGCGTGGGTACAAGACTTTAGCCTACAGTTTATATTCCAGTCTGTCAAGATTCCCAGCAACATCCTCCGGAGCTCTTATTTTCCGATCTAGGACTCAGTTCAGGATCGGGTCTTAACTTAGTTTTCACATCTCTAGGTCTTCTTGAACCTAGACACTTCCTCAGCTTTTTTTTTCTTTTTTTTTTTT
>CM052886.1:123464246-123590744 GCA_028534135.1 Potos flavus
TCACGCATAGTCCACGGGCAACATCCACTGTGTTTAAGTAGAGCAGTGGCCTGATTTCAGTATTGTTGGAGGAAATGGATTTGGAAGCCACATGTAGGACTCATCAAAATGGAGAAAGGCTGCAGGCAGGAATGCAGCGGCTGAGGCCAAAGAAGTTGGTGGTGGATCTAAGAACAGGTAGAAAGAAGGAACAAGAGAGGCTTTGAAGGAAGAATCCCTCTGACCTGTGAACTGGACGCTGCTGGTGGTTTGCACCTTGAGCAGTCCAGGCAGTCTTGGTGCTTTACATCTGTTGATGCCTTTAATCTTCACAATAACCCTAGGTAATTACTGTTCGTATCCCCTGTTTTACATTTGAGGAAACTGAGGCACGGTGAGTAAAAGTAACTTGTTCAGAGTTGCACAGATAGTGGTGGAGTTGGGATTTTAAGCCAAGCAATTCTGGCTCCATCCTCTGTTTCATAACCACTTTGTCGAGAAGAAATTATAGTGGCCAGGGAGAAGGAACAACTGGGCCAAAAATAAAGCTCTAAGAGACTTAATTGAAATACAGAATCCTTGATTTTCTATTTTAAATACAGAATGTTAGAGCCCAAAACTTATTCATTTAAAGGCAAAATGCCTTTAAAGACGTAGGAATCTCTGATCCCTGAGGCTTGGTGAGGGAAGCGATGACCCAGTGCTTCCTCCGTGCTAAGGGCAAAATGAGCGAATGGACAGGGAGGGGGCCGTGGGCCGACACTGGTATGGTTATGGCTGTCTAAGGGGTATCTGTCCATGCTGAGGGTCAAGCTCTGGCATGTGTCTCATCTCTAACCTGCTCCCTTTGCCTCCCCACTAATTGCCATGTTTTCTTTCACCCCAAGACCAGCTTCAAGTGAGATCCAGAGTGTAAGCTCTGCCTTGCTGTGCCCAAGTTCCTTTCACACTATGACCTTTTTGTTAATCTCTGTTGAAAACAGGAGAAAAACAGAAGGAAAATTTTGAGGAAACTTAAAAGTTAAAAACCATCATAGTCCCTCATCTTCAATTCTTAACCAGTTCGTTAGATCTAGATGTCATGGTCAAAATATGTATATATTTCTCAGGAAACAAAACTTTGATGTACCAAGCACTGATTAGGATGGCTTCCTGTGGCCTACTGACTCTCTTGCTTATTATCTCTTGGTGTTCTTTAGTGTGACCCTATCTGCTTATCCTTCGGTAGGTCTTGTGGACTCTTCCTTCTCGGCATTTAGGCCTCACAAAGCAAAACGGTATAAACTGCATGAAATTATGGGCAAATTATGTGCCTGGTACTCTGTCAAAGACTGAGCGAGTGATGACAAACATCATTGGAAAGAGAATGAGGTGGGGGAAATAGGTTTTTGTTGAAACTCTTGTAAGGGAGATGGACTATATGTGGGTTGTAACTGAAACTTCGAGAAGCCCCCTGAAATGGAGCTTCAGACCCCAAAGGATGTGCTTGTGTAACTGCCTTTTAAAGAGGGAGAGCCGGGCTCACTTCTGCTCTTGCCATTTGTCAGGTGCGGTGAGCAAGCGAGGACACCTCTCCCTGTGTCACTGTCCTCTGCTCCATCCCTGTAGTGCTCAGCTGGTCCTCGGAGAACCTTGAGTGTTTAAAGCACTTTGGCTTACATGGTCACCCAACAACTAGGACCTTCACCAAATCCCTAATTCTAGGCCAATGGTTCTTAACAGTTTTGGAGACTCTGATTATGTGTAATACTCGCCATACACACACTAGGCACACACTTATAGGTATGCACTCTTCCCAGAAAAAAAGCAGATTTGTCCAAAAATGTTATTACATTTCTGAGGTGCACAGATAAAACCATCCATGGGCTCTCAGAGCACTGTGCAGAGTGATTGGTGTCACCTGACTCGCTTGTTCCTGTCTCAGTTTATTCCCTGTCCTCCACTGCTGAGCAGCCACCATCGGACATCTCTCATAGATGGAGACACCAACAGTGAACACTTGTTGAATGAACGATGAAGTGTAGGCTGACCACGTAATTGCTAATAAAGCTGGATAAAGACACGAACTTAAAGAAATAGGTTTATTCATGAGAACAACATACTTGACCGTCTGGCTAGGAAATACTCTTCATGTAAACCTTCCAGAGAAAGTCAGATCAGAGACAAAGACAGTCGCTTCAGAATCTGGGACAAAACCAGAGACCACACTGAGATTAGTTCAGTATGGCCTGATACTGGAAGAACATTCCCTGAAGCAGGTTGTAAGTGGTACTTAAGTATAGTTGAAACAAGGCAGATGCTCCACAGGTTAAATAATTGTCTGGATTGTTTGTTGTCATTGCTGTTATTGTTTTGGGTTTTGCCCAAAATCACCATTTTTTTTTTTTCGTTTTAAATTTGTTCCTAGTCACGCAGACTTTTTTTTTCTTTTTCTTTTTTCTTTTAAACTTTTTTAATTAACATATAATGTATTATTTGTGAGGTCTGTGATTTATCAGTCTTACACAATTCACAGCACTCAGCATAGCACATAACCTCCCCAGTGTCCATCACCCAGCCACCCCATCCCTCCCACCACCCTCCCCTCCAGCAACTTTCAGTTCGTTTCCTGAGACTAAGAGTCTCTTATGGTTTGTCTCCCTCTCTGGTTTCATCTTGTTTCATTTTTCCTTCCCTTCCCCTATGATCCTCTGTTTCTCAAATTCCTCATGTCAGTGAGATATGATAATTGTCTTTCTGGGATTGACTTATTTCGCTTAGCATAATACCCTCTAGTTCCATCCATGTCATTGCAAATGGCAAGATTTTGTGTTTTCTTGGTGGCTGCATAGTATTCCATTGTATATATATACCACAGCTTCTTTATCCATTCATCTGTTGATAGACATCTAAGTTCTTTCCGTAGTTTGGCTATTGTGGACATTGCTGCTACAAACATTGGGGTCCACGTACCCCTTTGGATCACTACATTTGTATCATTAGGGTAAATACCCAGTAGTGCAATTGCTGGGTGGTAAGGTAGCTCTATTTTCAACTTTTTGAGGAACTCCATACTGTTTTCCAGAGTGGCTGCACCAGCTTGCATTCCCACCAACAGTGGGACGGTTCCCCTTTCGCCGCATCCTCGCCAACATCTGTTGTTCCCTGACTTGTTAATTTTAGCCATTCTGACTGGTGTGAGGTGGTATCTCACTGTGGTTTTGATTTGTATTTCCCTGATGCCGAGTGATGTTGAGCACTTTTTCATGTGTCTGTTGGCCATTTGGATGTTTTCTTTGCAGAAATGTCTGTTCATATCTTCTGCCCATTTCTTGATTGGATTATTTGTTCTTTGGGTGTTGAGTTTGAGAAGTTCTTTATAGACTTTGGATACTAGCCCTTTATCTGATATGTCATTTGCAAATATCTTCTCCCATTCTTCGGTTGTCTTTTAGTTTTGTTGACTGTTTCCTTTGCTGTGTAATCACCATTTATAATGGAAAAAATATGGCCCAATTCCAAATGACCAAGTTAAAAACAAAGTTACAAGGCACCATATGTTTAAAAGTTAAAAACTGTGTTTATTTTTTTACTAATTGCTTTTATTAATACTTGGCTCTACAACACTGTTTTTGTCTTTTGTCTTAGAATTGAAACTGTGTTACTAAGAGTCTTGCAAATCAATATGATGTAAAGAGTGCTAAGTGCTACCTCTGCCTTGTCATCTGTGGGTATGAAACCATCACCACGTAGCTTTACAGTATTTCATGTTTCCGGGAATTAAAAGTGTAACATTTACTTTTCTTGATTTTTAAAACAGAAAACAAAAAAGATAAGCTGGCATTCTGAGCTTAGTAGGTGGTAAGATGAATATTCTAAAATTCCTATGCCTTAAGGATATTCTAGAGGGAATTAAAAACCACACAGGAATTTCTTGGCCTGGATTACTGTATCCAAAGGCTTCTGAGAGTCTGGAAACCAAAGTTGTGTAGAGCAGTCTAAGAGTCTATATGTATTTTTTCCCCCCAGGGAAGGGACTCATTGGTTTTCATCAGATTTTAAAGGGATCCTTATCCCACAAAAGGTTAAGAACCAATTATATGGCATTAATGTCTTCCATTTAAGAAAACAAATAAAGGGGTGCATGACTGGCTCAGTAGAGCATGCTACTCTTGATCTCGGGGTCATGAGTTTGAACTCCAAGTTGGGTGTAGAGATTGCTTAAAAAAAGAGAGAGAGAGAGAGAGAGAGACCTATTCACCAGTAAAACTAATGAGGGCAGGGGGAGAAAGCAAAGATAGGGTATATGTGTCTATATCTACAAAACATGTGTTAAAAAAAAACGAAATTTACCTGAGTAAATTTTAAAGATCTTAATGGCTTTAGTCAACAGTTCATGAATGGGGCAGCATCCAATCCAGTAGACAGAAAGGCACTCTGAGGAGCTGTGCAAAATGAGAGAAAGGAGTACAAAATAGGCAGAAGGGAGCAGGAACACGGGTTGGTTGTATTGCAAGATGACTCTCCTTTAGGGGAGGGCAGGAGTCTTATCGGGTAGATGACCTAACGGGTCCTGATCAAGTGATTCCTGATGGACTGGCTTACGAGTACATTTCTGGGCACCAGAACTGTAATTAAATCTTGGTTTGGCAATGTAGGGCTTAGCGTAAATGACTCTATTTGGGGCCTGTTATCTTGTTTTTAATACCTGTTTAATTATTAAAATCATCAATGCTTAGTACTCTTTTAATCTTGGCCCAGAAAATTAACAGTTTAAAAAATGAGCCAAAAATAAAATTTAAAAATAAACTTTTACTTTTTGGTTACTAGAAAAAATAAAATTTCATTACCTTAAAAACTGTGTTTTCAGGCCCAGTGTTCTTTGGTAGACCCCATGTCAAAGACTTGCCAAGCCTGATAGAAGGGACCCAAGAAACTGTACAGAAGGACTTGGAAACTTAATTGTCTCCCATATTTTTTTAAATGTAGATTTAAAGATTTTTTTTTGCCAAACCTATATAATCATGAGGACTGCCTTTATGATTTTTTTTCCCCCTCTCCACTCAGCAGATATTTAGTGAGTGCTGTTGTGCACCTGACTCTTCCGTGCTGGGCAACATTGGTAAGGACTCTCTTCCCATGAAGCGTGTATTCTAGCCAGGGAGGAAAACAGCAAACAAACAAAAATCAGCAAAATTCCAGATGGAATAATGTTGCAAATTAATAGATGAATATAATAAATAAACTGGGTGGATTTATTGTGTTGGTCAGCAGAGACCTCTCTGCAGAGGTGATGTGTGAACTCTGATCAGAATCAGGAGCCAGCCTTGGCTTTCACACAGAGACCTTCAGGACAGACGAGCACGGAGAAACCAAGGGGAAGGCATCGTGGCTCCAGTCTCGTAGGTGAGGGAGGTCCACCTGTAGGAAACGCAGTAAGGCATGGTGAATGAGGGTCAGAGCCAGACTTTATAAGTCTGAGGGAGGTCCGTGGAACAGAATAAGCCATAACGGCAATACTAATTCTGGAAGGTAAGATTAGAGGATGCTGGAGTTATTTTTTGCTTTTGAAATTTTGAAAATGTATAGATACAACCAACTGAAATGGAGATTTCCATATGAACTGAAGCATTGGTTAGAAAACAACAACTTGATGATGTTTTCAGGTGTTTACTATACAGCGTGTCATCATTCCTTGACTCAACGAGACACACATCTGGTCGTTTATGAAGAAAGTTTATGAGGGTCCTATCTTTGTAACTGTGGCCGAATAGACATCTGTTAAATCTTAGCTTGCAGTAAGATATTATTGAGCTGTTACAGAGTTATGTTCACTGGAAGTCTAATGAAGAAGCTTGCACGTTGATAATAGGAGCTAACGTTTATTGAGTGATTACTGTATTTTGCTGACATTTGATCTGATCTTATGGCGGCCCTACAAAGGATGGCATGATAGGCCTGACCGTAAGCGCCCACTGGACCAAAAGGGTAGACCCAACTTTAACACCTTTTCGTAGCTAGAACACAGTTCCTTCTGTCTTTGAACATAGTCTTCTGAAAACACAGAATCTGTTGTGCCTGGGGAAAATAAACAAAAAAGAGTTGTAAATGCCGCTTTCACAGGTGCCTTTTGCTGATAGAGACCGATCTTGTAGGCGATGGGATTATTTACTTTTACACAGCCTCCAGAACCAAGGGATGCTCCGTGTGTGTGTGTGTGTGTGCGTGTCTGTCTGTCTCTTAAAGATGCATAAACAGAACACATAAAAATAACTTCTTGTGTTATCCCAAACTTCTTCACACTTATATCAGGTGTTCTAATATTAGATCATCGCTTACTTTGTTCTTTAAATTGATTCTTTTGAAAGAGAAACTTGTAAATTCCAGATGTGTAATATATAAACTAAGTGACTAAGTGAATTAAGAGATTTTTTTTTTTTTTTTTTAAGAGTACTAACAGTTTGTCCAAGAATAAGTTTGGCTTTGGGTTTGAAAAGAAAGTTCTAGATAGATGAAATTTCATTCTCTTCCAAATCCTTCTAAAACTACAGTGCAGAGGCTTTTATTTCACGTATTATTAACCCACGAGGCTAAAGAAAACAGGAGAGAAAACAACAACAACAGTGTGGTAATAAGAAAATAGACGGACAGTTGACAGCTAGCCTCACCACCCTAGGGAATCCTAAATACCAACCCAGCAGTGCAGAAAAGCCAAACCTAAACCAAGAAGCAGCCTAACATATGTGGCCCAGGATCCTTACGTGGCCCAAGGATTGGCTGGCGCCTCTGGAAGGAGAACAAGGCAAGAAGGGAAGGGACTAAAATAAGGAAAATTGTTCAGAAACCATGTACGAAGCAGTTACATTTCTCCATCACCTCCCCAACGAGGCTTCCAGGTGACAGCCCTCCCCCTCCCTGACGGAGGACTGGGGGCTCGTTCTCTGAAGGGAAAATGTGCCAGAGCTCTTCAGAGAAAGAGGACCAGTAGGATGCGTATGTGTGTACACTCACGCACGCACACACATACATGGAGAGAGAGTGAGAGAGAGGTGCTAAGAAGTCTCAGGATCTTCCATCAGCCAGCTGGAGACCCAGGAGAGCCCACGTGTCCTTCCATCCCACGTCCAAAGGCCTGCCACCCGGGGGAGCCAGCAGCATAAGTGACAGCTAGCGCCAATGGCTCTAGGCCCAAAAAGAGCCAGGGGCGCAGGTCAAGTCCAGAGGTCAGAAAAGACCTGTGCCCCAGCTCAATCCGTCCCTCAGGAGGACTTCTCCTTACTCAGCCTTTTTTTCTGTCCGAGCCTTGAGCAGATGAGATGAAGCTCGCTCCCTTTAGGGAGGACTATCTGCCCTACTCAGTCTACCAGTTTAGACGTTAATCTCATCCAGAAACATGCTCACAGATACACCCAGAATAACATTTGGCCAAAAGTCTGGGAACCTTGTGGTGAAATCAAATTGGCACATAAAATTAACTCCCAGGAATATAGAAGGTCCCTGGATGGGAAGCCGCCAGGCACAGTTGAGGGCAAGGTTTGGTCCGCGTGTATAGGGTGATCGCATGCCCTCCTTGTTCTGTCATGCAGCTAGGATGCTGGCACTCACGCACCCCTTTACCTTCCCTCTAAGGGTTTGGAAGAGTTTCTTTGGGAAACCTGACCAGTCCAACACTGGAAAGATGTTGGCATCAGAGGTCCCAGAATTAAACTGTCCAGCCAGATCACTCCATAGTAAGGCTTATACTGACAAGCCCAGCCGTCGGCTCAGAACCTTAAGTCAGGGTTTTAGTCCCTGCATTAGTCCCCAGGGGCGACCATAACAGAACACCACAGACATGGTGGCTTACACACCAGAAGATATCTCTCACCATTCTGGAGTCTGAAGATCCGAGATCAAGATGCTGGCAGGGTTGGTTTCTGGTGAGACTCTCCTTCCTGCCTTATAGATGGCCTCCTGTTCGCTGTGTCCTGTCATGGCCTTTCCTCTCCTGAGTGCACAGAGGGAGAGAAAGGTCTCTGGTCTCTCTTCCTTTTCTAGTCCTGTTACTGGATTTAACTGGTCTTACGACCGCATTAGCTTTAATTACCTCCTCCTCCTTTTTTTTTTTTTAAAGTTGGCTTTTACACTCACAATGTGGGGCTTGAACTTACCACCCTGAGATCCAGTTGCATGC
Organism: Potos flavus; assembly: GCA_028534135.1. NCBI lineage: Eukaryota > Metazoa > Chordata > Mammalia > Carnivora > Procyonidae > Potos > Potos flavus. The sequence goes on from CM052886.1 coordinate 123,472,378, forward strand.
TCTAATGACTGAACCAACCAGGCACCCCTCCCCCATTAATTACTTCCTCAGAGGCCCTATATGTCCCATTGGGAGTTAGGGCTTCGTCATAGGAATTTTGGGGGAGACACAGTTTAATCCATAACAGTCCCTTACCCCCCCATTTAAAAAAATATTTATTAGAGCGAGAGAGCATGAGCAGGGGCAAGAGCAGAGGGAGAGAGAATCTCAAGTAGACTCAGCACTGAGCACGGAGTCCAACAGGGGGCTCAGTCCCCCGACCCTGAAATCATGACTTGAGCTGAAACCAAGAGTCAGGTGCTTAACTGACTGAGCCACCTGGTCAGGGATCTCCAGATGTCTGAGGAAAGCCACCAGCTAATAAGAAGGACAGGACCAAAACAGAGGAGTAGGATGAGGGGGGGAGGGAGGGGGGGAGAAACAGGGCTACTCAGGGAGAAGAAAAGTTTAAAAAATATGTATCTTTGACATTCTCAGAGGAATGAAAAGGTATTGTATTCATGACACACGATCAAGATATGTTAAAAAAAAAACAACAAGAGAAATACTTAGAGATTAAAAACATGCTAGCAAAATTAAAGATTCAGAGGAAGTTATGAGGTAAAGTAGAGGAAATCTCCAGGAAACAGAACAAAAAGAAGTGAGGTAGAAAATAGTAGAGGAAGACAGAGAAGTAAAGGACCAACACTCAAATAGTAGGAATTCCAGAAAGAGTGAACAGGGAAGGAAGAGGCTGTCAATGAACTAATTCAAGGGCATTTCCTGTGACTGAGGGACGTGACGGGCCGGACTGAAAGCAGTCACCCTGGATCCAGCATCATGGACGAGAAATAGACGCGCATCAAGACGAGCGAGCAATACCAGTCACATTCGAAGGACCAGGAATCAGAGTGGCTTCAAATGTCTTAACAGCACCCAATTGACAAGTGAGTGATGCCTTCTCGATTCTGGGGGAAAAAAAGAAAAAAGTGCTTTCCATCTTAGAATTTAATATCCTGCCAAAGCATCAATCAGCACATTCCCTGCTGAGGAAACTTCATCAAAACAGGAGAGAACACTCAGAAGGAAGATGTAAGAGAAAGGAAACAGAACACAATGCAGAGAGAGGAGCAGAATCTCCAGGATGAAGGTGAACGAGGGCCATTCATCAGAGCTCTGGAGCGACCAGACTAAGTCAAAGCAGGCTTGAAAGCGCTGGGAGAAACTGCTTCAAGAAAACGAAAAGGATAAACATTTAGTGGGAATTACATTCTTGAAGAGTGATTTAGGTATGTGGAAGAAAATTTGAGGTTGAATTAGTGATACACACATAGGCAAGCAAATAGAAAATGAGGGTTTTTTGTTTTTTTTTTTTTAACTCCAAGGAAAATAAAATATACAGGAAAGGATATGTAATCATAGTTATTAGAGAGCTGAATTCTGAATGGCATGTCTATGATGTAGTTGTATTGGGAAGGGGAGGTGGGAAACGGGTGAATGGAGCGGGCAGGGGAGAGAAGGGAAGGTCATCTGCCGTAGGGGAAAACCAGTGGAGAGTATCTAGTCCTAAAAAATTCAGAAACACCATGAAGACACATTATTTAGCAATATGGTGACAAATACCAAAAGAATAAACTAAAAGAGTCGAAGGGGAGCTATTTCTAAGGAAGCAGAAAGGGGAAAGGGAAGCTGGGAACTGTTGGGCAGCTCGGCCCTTTTAGAATATACGTGCACATCACTGATTCTGGAAAACAACTGAAAAAAATAAGCAAAAGCCTGTTGCGGGGGTGTGGGTTAGGATTAACCGAGTTACTGAAACCGAGCAACATGAACATGCACAAAGGACCCCAAGACAAACACCAAGGCATGCTCTCCAACCCGGAAATGTGTTTTAGGTACACGTGAGTATAAAGAACAAGGAAGATGGCTGATGTTGAAAAAGAAAAAGAAGCAAAAAGAACATAGAGCAATTTCCCTACAATGAATAGGCTGATAATGTCCAACACTGCTCTGAAATAAAACAAAAAAGGAAGGAGTTTATGGTTCTTGGCTCCTGGTGATGGAGAAAGCCAGTAGATCCAGGCACTGGGTGAAGGAAGGGGATTAATTGCTGATAAAAATGCACGGAGCAGACATTCAGTAAATCTTTGAGTTCATGAGCGCTTATCATTAAAATACAGTTGAGAGCACTCTGAAAATAGAAAGTACTATATAAATGTCCAAAAAAAGTTTAGAGTTTGGGATTGATGAAAGTTACTTTAAGCAGAACTACTTTATAATCCTCACAGTTGGGTAGTTAGTTGATTGAGCTTTTTCCAAGGTACTGTTGTCCTTTTGCAGCCCAAACATGCACCCATGATAAACCTATAGGCCTTTTTTGAAAAAACAGCAACAGGGGCGCTTGGGTGGCTCAGTCGGGTAAGCATCTGCCTGTGGGCCCTGGTCATGATCTCAGGGTTCTGGGATCGAGCCCCGCATCGGGCTCTGTGCTCAGCAGCGAGTCTGCTTCTCCCTCCCCCTCTGTAATCTCTCTCGCTTTTGCTCTCTCTCAAATAAATAAAATCTTTTAAAAGAATGAAAATAAACAACAACAACAACAACAAAAAACCTTAGGATCCTCTCCTAATGAAAAAGCAGAAAGCGTAGGATATATGTAATAAGTAGATGGCGGGGCCCTTTCACTTCTTAGCTCCCCCTCTCTGAAGAGGGGAGGAAGCAGGGACAGTGTGTGTGTTGGGGGGGTGCACTGAGGCTGAGTGGACAGGCCTGTGTATACCCTGAGGGTGTGCTCAGGTGGTGGATACGGGCCCCCTAAGGATGCAGAGCCCGGCTGACAGGTCGGCAGTGCTTTAACCCCTCCCTCCCCGCCGCCCCCAGAGCCTGTGCTGGTGGACAGAGCCCAAGCATCCTGTTCTGCCTGTTTTTTCGTGACTTCAAATGGTCCGGCCAGTCATTTGGTATCTACACCGTCTGGGCAGCTTTGCCCTGTTTGTGTGAGTATAGGTTAATTTCATGAAAGCTGTTATACAACATGGATTATAAATAACAAGATTGTTTGAGGTGTTGGAATGGACTCAAGGGAAACCTCATACTTCGCGATCCTCCTGCCTTGCCCTTGTTCTCATTTCCTAAGGCCTCAGCCAACATCCCTCCCCCGGCCTCCGCCCCCTCTCTTGCATACCTGTACCCTTCTTTCCTGTGGGCACGGCTCCAGCCTCAGAAATGTTCCCCTCCTCCAGCTATCTGTGCAGTAACCTCGCTCCACGGGATAAAAAAGAATCCCCTGATTTCTGAAGTGGCGTGAGGACAAGAGAAGGGGGAAGATGGAACTGTATATTAAATTGTCTTCTGGTCATCAAATACAGGCTCTGTGATCATAAAGGCCAAAGATAAAAAAAAAAAAAAAAGGAAAATGTGTATGTTTAATATGTGGAACAAAAATCAGTCTATTTTTGACATAGGACGAGAAGGAGACAGGTCAAAAAGCCCAGCCACCCCTGAAATGAATTTCAGACTCTTCTTACTGGTGAGACGGGGCAGAGAGAGAGATCGGTGGTGGCGCATCGCTGATAGAAATGATTTTTTACAGTAGGTGCTAAATTAGATGTAGAAAGTAGGAGAGTCATCAGCCCTACGATGGCGTGTCTGACCTGCCCGGTCCCAGTCGTGGAATCATAATCAGAACGAGCTGTGGGCTTATCTGGAGATGCAGCAGTAACTGGCCCAGAACGATCTTCAGGCTTCTCTTCAAATGGGGTGATGGCAGGGGTTAGGGGGGGTCATGAAGAAGATGCATTGGTTTTGATCAGTTTTTAGAACTGGATAGCAGCTTATCTGTAGGTCAGAGAAATTTAGTTTCCTCCATTCTTTTTTCATCATTCTCCCCCCTGGGTGCTCTGTGGATTAGCCTCTGGAAGCTGGTATGAGGCTTGGCACGTTAATAGAGTTCGTGCAGACCCAGGCGGCCCAACTCTATTTCCTCATGCTGGGCTCCCAGGCGCGTCCGCGGGGAATGTCAGTAAAGGCGTGTTACTACCTCCCCGCAAATAAAAGGAAGAGAGACGTGTGATGACAATACAGAAGTGTAGAGACCTCCAGGGCACTCATTAGACAAACCCACCTTGTGTGTGTTACAGACACCTGCAAAATATTACCCTCTCCGAGTCACACCTCTAATCAGGCTTCCTATTTTTGCTTTTTGTTTGACCGTACGGTTTGTCCCTACTTAAAATAATTTACAGGTACCAGATGTTATTATTAAGCAGGTAGGAAAAAGTTAAATAAAACCATTTGTCCCCAGCCTCTCCCTAATTTCAGATAAGTTATAACCTAGTAAAACTTCGAAGACAAAAATAAAAACAGTGTGCTACGTAGAAGCAAATTTGTTGCCCACACTATTTGCAGGGTTGTGATGATGGGAGGGGCTCCCAGAGTTTCAACATTGTAACTGCTGGTTCTTCTAAAGTATCACTGGGAGAAAAGTTATCTTGTCATATGTTAAAGGAATGTTTTAAATTTTAAAAATAATAGGGAAACCTCTTCACGCATGGGTAATCTTTATACCTATGAATTGGTCTAGAAATACTAAAATTGTGTGAAAGAACATTTAACAGGAATTAGATTAAAACCTATTTGCTTTGCTTTGTCAAACTACTTAGATCCCAAGTAAGATCAGTTCCATCAGAAGCCATCACAAGGGGCGGGGGGCCCAGACATCCGTATTATTTCGATCCCCAGGCATTTCCACTGTGCCGCTGGGCTCGGACACCAGTGATTCCGAGCAAGGGTTTGCAGACTCTCTGTAAAGGGCCACATAGTCGGTGTGTTTGGCGTACAGGTCCCATGGTCTCCATCGCAGCCCGTCTCCCGTGCCACCGAGCACAGAAGCAGCCATAGACAACCCATGAGCGGTTGACCGTGTTCCAGTAAAGGTTGGTGGGGATCTGAATTTCATAGCATTTTCACATGTCACCAGTACTCTTGTTCTTTGGAGGTTTTCTTTCTTTCTTTCTTTCTTTTTTTTTTTTTTTTTTCAGCTACTTAAAATTGTGAAAACAAATCACAGGCTGTATAAAAATCAGTGGTCAGCTGAATTTTCCATCAGCTCTTGATTTGGATGGTGAAACATGGACCCAGAGAGGCCAGGAAAGAAAATAGTACTCCAGTAATCCAGATAAGAAGTAAAGTTAGCTCTCTTTTGTGGTCGGTTAGAAGGTCAGAGTGAGGATAAGTGAGACCGAGTTGGTATTTATAGCAGCTCCTGTTCTCGTGTGCTACTCTGAGCCCCAGAGTTCCCATACAAAGGAACCTTGAATGAACAATTGTGTGGTAGGTAGTGCTTAGTACCCTTTGACTTTGTCTTTTTAACTTTACAGGGACTTGTTTTCTGTTGAAAGGCTGTTTCTTTTTCAACTGCTTGTAATGGCTACTCATTTCAGCAACACCTCCCAGGGCAGAATAGTCCAGTCTCCTTCCTTTCTCCTGTGCTGGGTCATGCCTTTGTCGCCAAAAGAGTGACCTTTCCTTGCAAACAAACGTTCTCTTTAGAAAATAAGGTGAACTTGATATAAGAAGATATGGCTACTTACACTTTCTATTATCAGCTGATTGAATGCAGAATCCCCTGTTTATCCTTTCCTCCAGCAGTCGTTGCCCAGTCAAGGACCTCGAGGACAAGTGGTGCCCCCGTGCCTCTAGCACACCCACGATGAAAACGACGGACTGATTACTGCACCTACAATTCCACTAAGGTTATTTTAGAAACCGTAAAGCCAAACATCAGTGGTACATTTCCACATCTGCCCGGTTGGGGTTTTTTTGAATACCGTTAACAACGGGTGAGCAAAGTCACTCGCCCCTTTGCTGACGTCCACTCTGAGAATTCAGTTTTTCGTGTCCTCTGAGACATGCTTACACGGTGCGCCCCTCTACTGTGGAGATTCCAAACACTAAAGAACCTGAAACGTTCGTTGAATTTGCTGTACCTGGAGGCAGAGAAGGAAATTCAAGAGTACAGTCTAAGTCGGCACCATTTTATGGTCACGTCCATTCCCTGGTCACATCCATTCCCTTCCAGATCTTACTAGGATGGAAGAGGTGGCAAATGTATATAGACTTAGAGCAACTGATTTTTCTTTATTTTCCCTTCTCTCCTCACAGTACCATTTCTCACAGAACACAAAAGTATTACATGTGTGCCTTATGAAGCAAAAGCAGGTGACATTTTGAAGTTTGTCTGTTTTGCTGAGTATTTGGGATATTTTTGACCACTAAACGTATTTCACATCACTGATTTTTTTTTTTTTTTTTTGACTCTTTTCTGAATTTTGAGGTTCCTTATTTTAGATGCCAGGGACTTGTTCTTTCTTCTTAGTGATCTTGAGTGATTATTATCCTCTTAGGGACACCATCCAAATATGTGCAATATCAAAGTGAGATTGTGATTGAGTGCTGATAATGTCAAGTGCTTTTAATTAAGTTTCTGGTGTTTTATACATTGATAACAAAATAAAGGTTCAGGTTTATTAAATTAGCTTTCCATTAATTTTTCAGAAGCACTCACCAAGTAGGGAACTAAATATGTAACAGTTTGGCTCCGTTCTCTGCAGCCAAAGCCTCAATGTGCCCAGAGGAATTCCTGCGTAGAGTTCATTTTTAAGTAAAGGAAGAAGAGGTTGGGAAGTCATATGGAGATTAAGAATGAAAATGCTTGATAGCATCAGAACCCAGGATGGCGGAAGCCGAAAGACAGTGGCGGTCCCGCCTGGAAGACAGAGGTTAACAGCTGGGACAGACCTCAGGGATCATATATTAGCTAGTGGTTCTCACCTTTGGCCACACATTGGAAAACCCAAGAGCTTTTCATTAATACCCTTGCCTACATCCCACCATGCCAATTAGCTCAGCGTCACTGGGGATTAAGACCAGAACACTGGTATATTTTAAAGGTTCCTCATTGGTTCTAACCGGCAACAAGGCTTGAGAACCACTGGCCTGATTCCCCTCCCTCATATCACATGTGAGGTCCAGAGCCGATTCCTTGCCCAAGGTCAGAGAGCTGTCATTTGCTGCGATGTTAACCTCAATCTTCTCTCATCTTCTTGCCTCCTTTGTTCTGGATGCTTCCCCTGCAATCACATCCCCTCTCCTGCTTTAGATTAGACCAGCAGGCTCATGACTCCCAAATGCGTGTCCCCGTCTCTCCTCCAGCACCATGCCCTTGCATCTAACTTCCTCTCTGTATCTCCCCAGTGCCTCATGGCCAGCCACTCAAATGCATTCTCTTCAAACCTGAATTCCCCTCCCTGTCCTCCTCCCTCCTCCCCCCCAAACTTACTTTTTGCCTGGATTCCTTACACTGGTGCAGGGCACTTCTCTCCTGTTGGTTATCTGAGCCCCAAATCTTAGAGTTCCAGTGTTCTTCCCTCTCCTGTACTCCTTACCTAATGAGTCACCAAGTGCTGTCCGTCCTGCCTCTGCTTTTCGTCGATCCGGCCCACCTCCTCTCCTCGCCCTAGCTGAATCTGGGATGGGATGTTGTCTTTTTCTCTGAAGCATTGCCACAGCCTCTCTCACACTCAGCTTCTAGCCTCGCACGCTTTCTCCATCTCTAACTCCATGAGGAAGCGCTTTCTGCACCGCAATCGGGATCATTCGTCACATTTCTTACATTATGCCCTCTAACCACTTCGGCGGCTCTCTGCTTTCATGGGGCTACTTCCTTCCTCCCTCTGGGCACCTACACTCAGCCTACTTTCCTACGGGTTGTAAATGGCATCAACTATCTATAGACTCAGTTCTTTTATTTCTGCTTTTATCAAAAACTAAACTCTCCAGTGAGCCGTAATATTTTCCGTTTTCAACCAAATGCTGTCACATCACGGGCTGAGTTTAATAAGCTCCGCATCGCCCACCCCCTGACAACAGGAACCTGTCCCTGTGGGAAGTATAATCAAAGATCCCAGGGCAAATATCAGACCTACCTTATGGTCAGACCATGGTTTTGATAGTTAACACCTTCACTTACCTCCTAAGGTTTCCTGGCTACATTTCTTATCCCTGACTTTAGTGCCTCATTGCTTCTTGCTAAGCCTTGTCCTCCCTGCAGTTCTCCTAGTTCCTGTCTAGTCTCACCAAGGACCTCTGAACCCCTGAGTCATTTGTTTTTATCTTGCTGCACCTTTGCTGTTTTGGCCCTTCTGCCTCAGGATGTGAATCTCTGACTTCCCTGCTAAATGCCTGTCTCTGGCAGTAGTAACTGACCAGTTCTTGTTCCCTGGTGTTTATTTCCTAGAATTTTGATCCTGGTCTCTTTTTGGAATTTGTTTAGTACCTAACCCTTTTAGACACCACCCATCCCCCATCATGGATTGCATTGTTGTCTTAACTGCCCCTTTGCCTTGTTGTGCCCCCTGCATGACACAAAGATAACCTGTTCAGAACCTGTTTGCCTAGTTAATGAGTCGTTTTGGCTTCTTATCTTTTCATTCTTACTTTCCACTGCTACTTGCCTGTCGATTGGTTAACTACTTCTCAGGCTTCCTGCCAACAAGGGGACGAGAGAAAATAAGTGGCTTGAAACTCTCTTTTCTTAGCATATCAGTTATACTTTTATATTTAACTTGTGTTAGTGGTTGCCCTAGAGTTTGCAGTATGCAGTTCCAACCAATCAAAGGAAAAAAAAAAAAAATCCACTTTCATGTAACAACTCAACTTTAGGGGTAGTGTGTGAGTACCTTATAATAATAACACAAATTTTTTTTGAAGATTTCATTTATTTATTAGAGCGCACAACAGGGGTGTGGGGGAGGCAGAGGGAGAGAGAGAAGCAGAATCCCTACCGAGCAGGGAGCCCAACGCAGGGCTCGATCCCAGGACCCTGGGATCATGACCTGAGCCACCAGGTGCCCCAATAACACAATTATCTTAATTTCTTTCTCCCACCCCTAGTGTCATTGTCATTCATTTCACATATACATAAGCATGCGTAACTGAATACGTTTTTGCTATTATTGTTTCGAATAAGCCGTTGCCTGATCAATTAAGAATAAGAAAAATGAAACTTCTTTTACCTGCAATTTTTCTTCTCTACTTATTCAGTGCTTTTCCTTCTGATCCAGAGTTTGGACCTATATAATTTTCCTTCTCTGCAAAGAACCTCTTTTAATATTTCTTGCAAACAAGGTCTGCTGGAAATAAACTCCCTCAGTTGTTTCTCTGAGGAGGTTTTTATCTATTCATTTTTGAAGGATAATTTTGCAGGGTACAAAATTCTAAGTTGGTGGTTTTTTTCTCTCAACACTTTTGAATATTTCTCTCTTCTTGCCAGTGTGTTCTCTGAAAAATCAGATATGGTTATCTTTATTCCTCTATAGATAAGGAATTCTTCCCTCCTTTGGTTTCTTTCAGGAATTTTTCTTTATCTTTGATTTACTATAATTTGAAAATAATATGCCAAAGAATAGGTTTCCTTGGCATTTGTTGTGCTTGGTGTTTTCTGAGCTTCCTAGATCTGTGGTTTGGTGTCTAACATTAATTTGGAGAAATTCTCAGTCATTATTGTTTCAGATATTTCATGTGTTCCTTCTTTTTTCTTCTGATGTCCTCAGTATGCATATTTTACACCTTTGGTAGCTGTCCCACAGTCCTTTTTTTTCAGTCTTTGTTCTCTCTTCTTTTTGGTTTTTGAGGATTCTGTTGATACATCTCTAGCTCAGAGATTCCTTCCTCAGCCATGTTTAGTCTACTACTTGGCCTATCAAAGGCATTCTTCATTTCCTTGTAGTGTTCATCCCTAGCATTTTGGGAATGGAAGTTTTGGGGAGGTGCATTCTTTGATTTCCATCTCTCTGCTTACATTTTCCATCTGTTCTTGCATACTGTTTACATTATCCATTAGAACCCTCAACATATTTTAAATTCCCAGTCTGATAATTCCAGCACTCTGCCATGTCTGATTCTGAAGCTTGGCCTGTGTCTTCAAATTGTGTTTTTGCCTTTTAGTATGTCTTGTAATTTTTCTTGATAGCTGGACATGACATATTGGGGAAAAGGAACTGCTGCAAATAGGCCTTTAGTAATGTGGTGGTGAGCTTTAAGGACAGGGGAAGCATTCTAGAGTCCTATGATGAGATCTCAGTCTTTTAGTGACTCTGCCTCTGGACTGTAAACACGTTTTCTCAGTGTTTTTCCTCCCTCCTTGGGTGAAACAGGATGGCTTAGTGGGCTGAAGTTGGGTATTGCCCTTGCCAGGTTAGCTAGTCTCTGATAATACCCCAGGAGGTTAGACTCTGGTTAACTAGTTCCCCCCTGAGGGTAGGCCTTGTTAAAAACAGAGTACTCTGGTGTATTTCAAGATGCTGCTGCTTCCCCTTCCCATGCCTGCAGCCACAGGGGATTTTCCTCCCATATTTAGTGTGGGAACCTGGTTGAGCTCCTGGAGGCAAATCTCACGATACTGTAGACCACCCACTCCTGCCTCATGACTGGATTGCCCTGAAGTTCTTAACAGAGTTGTCTGCACTGAGCCTCCAGCAATCCCTCCATTACCATTCAGGTTTTCGGGCTCATGCTCCAGAATGCTCCAGAAGCCACATTCCCCATATTGGCTTATTGGTCTCCCCCAGTTCTGGGGGCAGCAATGTTTTCTGTCTTTCCCTCCCTTATGCATCCAAAAAAGAGTTGATTTTTCAATCTGTTCAGCTTGTTACTTGTTAGGCCAGAGCAGTGACTTCCAAGCTCCTTACATGGGGAACTGGAAACAGGAAGTTAGTACACTGAAACTCAAACCTGCTCTTTTGGCTTCTTACCACAAAGTATCCTGAAACATTTATATTGTATTATCTAAAAGTAGAGAATGAGCACAGAAAGCATTGAATTTTTGGGGGGCGCCCAGGAGAAGTTAAACTGGTGGATATTGTTACTATATTTAATTGTTTATATAACCTCACCTTCAAAATACAGATTTTCATTGCCCGTGGAGCCTCTTTCAGATCTAACTCCTTGTATCCATTTGATGAAAATCGAAATGATTCCATTGTCTGGAAACCTGAACTGTTAAAAATGCTCCATCAGGGCCTTTAGTTTTGTTTGGTTTTGTCTGCAAAGGAGTTTAAACTTGGATCTTAAAGGAGTCATCAGTGTTTTCTGTTCTTGGAGTGTGAAATATAAAAGCAGTGTCGGAAACACCTCTAGGACGGAGATTCTCCAAAATCTCCAAGTTTGACCAAATTTTCAGACTGCTTCATCTTCTAAACCCAGCTGCACCCCACACAGACTCATCTCTGCAGCCTGTACCCTGAGATTTATGAGGAAAGGGACTCGAAGGTCGCTCATCCAGCTCCAAGAGAGATGTTTGCCATACTCACTGTACTTTGGCCACCCTCATTCCAAGTTCATCACACACCTTGTTCAACATGTTTACTTTTTAAGCACTCAGAGAATTAACAGGCGGTTGCATGACTGAGATGTTTGTTTTAACAGGCTAAAAAGTGGGAGGTAGTTTAGACACACACTATGATACAATAGGAAAGTATCTAATTATTCCGTTTTTGGCTCGGCTTTTTAGCTTCAGTTAAAACTGCTGATAGCAAGGCTCAACAAGTTTTGTAGCCTGGGACTCTTAGCACTGTCTGCCTATGAGAAACCGGCTCTGTAGCAGTAATGGCCGTTCCCTTGTACATGAAAGCTTCTCCTTGGCTTTGGCACTAGAATTTAGGAAAGAATCTCAGTGTTTCTGTCACCAGCAGTTCACAGTGTGAATGCAGAAGGCTCTCAAAGTCGCATATCTACATCAGCATGCTCTACAAACAGACTCGTAATGTTCTCTGATCATCGAATGCCCAGAAGTAAAATCCTGGCAGCACGACAGCTGATGGATATCTGGCCTGGTATGTTCATCCTGATGTGCTCGGGTGTAGGTTCTGAGCGATTCTTGCACTGTCTTCATGGAGTAGGAGAAAGGAATTTTGCTAGGCGGTTGTTTATTTGGCTTGGGGTCAGGGGACTATTGCCAGAAGTAGACATGGTCCAAGATAGAGATTCGAGATCTGGGATGGCTAACTCTTTCTGTAAAGGGCCAAAGAGTAAATACTTTAGGGTTAACGGGCCATAGGATCCATGTGGGAACCGCTGGACTCCGCTGTTGGAGCACAGACAGAAGCGCTCATAGACACACAGAAGCAAATGCGTGTGGCTGGTGGCTGTGTCTCAGTAAAACGTTCCTTACAAAATCAGGCAGAGGGCTAGATTGGCCCGTGGACCATCCTTCGTCAAGCCCTATTCTGGATCCCTGAACATACACTACCGAGTTGTATGATTCTGACCTCCCAGGAAAAACAGCCATAGTTTCCAGTTAACTGAACCAATACAAAGAACCTTCAGGATTCCTAGCTAAGACTTCCCCCGTATTTGTATATAATAAAATTGTTGTCAGAAGAGTATTTTTTTCCTCACTGGCTTCTTTTGGGTGCTAATCCAAATTGTGTTATTTACTTGTCATTTATACCCCACTTTCTTCCCAAAATAATTTGAGGTAGCTTACAGTAAAAAGCATGTATAGGTTTTAGTTGTCAAAATAGAGATATAAAACCAAAACCACATGAAAATGTCACACCAAACAACCTCTGAATATTCCGTTTCCACCCGCCAACTCAAGCTGGTAGTTCAGCCTTTTTGGGACGAACCAATCTCTCGGACACCTACTAAACTGAATACCGGTGTGCTCCATATTTTATCTTTCCTAGCAAAATTTCCTTCCTGAAAAAAATTTCACCCCACGTTTTATAGTGAGTCTTCTACCAAAGGAAATGTTCGTATCTGTCATTTTTCTTCTGATTGAAGTATAAGCCGAGAACTCTGATACAACTAAGTGGGTACATGGAAAGGAAAGAGAAAATTACAAGCTAAGGAAAACTCTGGTGAGCCAATGACTGGTTCAGAACAGATTTCGGGGCTCCTGGAAAGTCAGGGGACTGTTGCCAGCAGGCTCATCCCTGCTCTTGGGAGGGGGGGGGAAGCAGTGTTACGTTACTTCAGCTTCGGGATGGTCAGAAGCCCACTTTCGAGGTGCACAGGGGAGGTGGGTATTTGGGCTGGCGGCAGGGAGGGGTGACGTTTAGTGGGTGACGTGGAAGCAAAGCCATGGGACTTGCAGCCCTGCCAGCTGGAATCATGGCTCCAAAGATCGTTCTGAAATAGGAAACTGGTCTGTGGGACAACATGTGTACAGATGACTCTGATCTAAAATCCGAGCTAACGCGAGATTCAACTGCTTAGCCAAGTGGCTGCCAGAGGTCGCGCAGAGCCCAGGGCCAGAGGGTCTGCTTGGATCCCTGGCACTGGGGAAGTGGGACAGATGTGCTCAGGCAGACACTGGAGTTTAAAGGCAGGAAATACGGAAATACTTCCCTAGGAAACCTGAATACCAGGCAAGGATTCATTCACAAGTGAAGACAGAAGCCGCTCAGCCACCTGGCAGTTGGATCAGCAACAGCAGGGTGGAGCGAGGAGCAAGATGGGGTTGGTGGTAAGGACAGGAGACGACGCTGGCGCCAGCACTGCAGGATACGGTCGGGGGCTAACTCGACGACATAGAAGAAATCAGTTCTGTAATTGGCACCTGGGCAGATGTTCGATCCCTGTTTTAAAGATGTTTCATCTGCTTGGTGAATTGAGAAATGTTCTAACCTTTAGATGGAAACGAGAAATGAAGACTTTCCGACTTAAGCTACAGTCCCTTCTCTTGTTTATTCTTGGTGGGAAGGCAAATCGGGGTAGGGTTTAGAGGGAGGAGGCCGCTTGGGGTTATCCATCCAGGTGATCAGCGTGCCGTGCTATTTGATTCTGCATCTGCACTTGTACAGTTTATCGTTTCTGAAAAAGCACACTGGCAAGCTGGCAAAGATGTTTGTGCCAAGGTGATCATTTTATAAAGAAATGGAAGTGAAATGGCAAAAAAAAAAAGTTCAGATTGCAGAAGTTTTTGGATTTCAGTACCCGGTGTAAGGGATTGCAGATCTGGTTATACAAGCCTTTAAGTTTGGCAAGGATCAGTCATGAAGTTGGAAAACATCAGGTTTGGGCCAGTGTATACAGAATGGTCCCCCTTTCTTTGAAAGTAATAATTGTATGTGAAAATATATGCACGGAAGATCTAGAACCACATGCAAAATTTCCCGTGGTGGTTATGGTGAGTGGACAGGTCTCAGTGTATGAGAAAACAAGCTACTGCTTCCCGTCGAGCAGAAGAGAACCCCACCCTCCCTTCACTGTCACAGACCCTGGGGGAGCAGGAGGTAGAGACGGTCCTCAAGTAGTGGGTTCAGCTGGAGAAAAACATATCATTAGCAGCAAAAAGAGGCTTCTCTCTTCATCACCAAATATGAAGCTTATGTCATCATTAGAGCTCTGCCTAAGTCAGGTGAATTCGCTTATTCCTTAAGCAAATACGCTTCGAGTGCTGCATGAGAGACACCATGCAAGGCACTTGGGCCCCACAGCAGGGACAGAACAAAGGCAGCCTCAAGCAGACAGGCCCGAGCTGTGACTAAGCAGCCAGAGGAAGGTGTATCGTTTAACTGGACGCACGTCAGTGTCCAGGCCGGAGTAATAGTAGTTGGCATTACGGTGAAATCCAAGTGTCCTAAACGTGTGTGTTTTCTTTCTCTTCATTTTTTTCTTCAGTGTAGTCTCTTCTGTTTAGTCTTATGTGTTTGAAATAGAGTTTTTGAGGATGGTTAGTGTTTCAACTATGAAACCTCCAGGAAAAGGTCTCCTTGCTGGTCTGTGACAATGACCCACAAAACCATCAAGTGGCTTTGATTTCTTTTTTTTTTTTAGAGAGAGAGAGAGGGAGAGAGCACATGAGAGGAGAGAAGGTCAGAGAGAGAAGCAGACTCCCCGTGGAGCTGGGAGCCCGATGTGGGACTCGATCCCGGGACCCTGGGATCATGACCTGAGAAGGCAGTCGCTTAACCAACTGAGCCACCCAGGCGCCTGTGGCTTTGATTTCTGATGGCAACCCCGCAGATTGGCCCTATAGCCCCTCACGCTGCACAGGGAAGAATCTCTAAACAATGTCTTAATGCAGGGGTGTAGGTAGAGATGTGGATAGATACATAGACAGACATTTAGATACTTACGTACGTGTATATTTTTGTCACCTGTCAACTCACATGTTTGCGTTTTCTTCCACAGAAAAAGCAAAGAACGAAAGATCTTTCCCGGGTGTTCCATTCTTACAATCCATATGATCACAAGGTAAGAGAAGCATGTTATTCATGTGTTGGATACAAGTCTTTCTGAACGTAGAGCACGGTTCTCACCAGCAGTTAGTGATTTTGAAGTACGTTTTCCAATTACATTTATATTTCCATTTTAATTTGTCAGCTGTTTCTCTTCTAAAGAAGTCAGAAAATCTTCATTTCTGAACTAAAATAATTAGATCTTATTCACATTAAAATCCAGTTACACATTGTCGCCGAAATCTCAAAGACGGTAAAGACAGATTTGGGAGTGTTATTTACTTGGTTGGTTTTTTCTTTCCAAACGCTGAAGAAATGAACTTAACTTTTGAATTGATAAAGACAGTTGACATAGTAATTATCAAGTCTTTGGTAATTTCCATCATTCCTAACAGAGAGTTATTTTCTCTAAATAAAATCCCTAACAAAGAGCAGTACATAGCATAATATCTGAATATCCACTGCCAAAATTTTGCCCCACGGAAGACCAAATACCGCCATGACTCCCACATATTTATCCCCCAGCTTTATAGACCCATGACTGGTGTTGCTTCATTTATACCCTACGCTGTTCACTCCTCGTATTTGAAGAATTCCCAGACATCTTTTTTACTTATAAGCATTTCACCATATATTTGTACAAGAGCTCTTTAAAAAAAAAACACACACACTTCTGACTGTTCTTAAAGAAAATGCTCAACACCACATCATTATACGGAAATATATTACAAGATTCCCGAGACTCCTGCACAACTTCTGTATCATGTAAGGTTCCAGTAAATCTGTTAATTCGAGGTGATTTCAGAAGCGAACAAAAAATTTGCACACTTGAAATGCTAATATAAATCTATGAATTTACAAGGAGACATGTGGTGGGGATTTTTTAACTAGCCAAAATAAGTAGTGTGAAAACTATTTTCCTCAGTTGAGAATTACAGAGATGTCTGGATCCAGGAGGAAAAAACTGTGCCAGTTGTTCATAGAAGTTGAAAGATGTTCAATAGCTTCTAGTGTTTCTATAGTGACCAATTGACTTTAAGCACCAACAATTTGTGAAAGAGATGTTTATGCTTCGTGTGACCATGGCAATATATAGTACGAAAAATGGTAGCATTTCACGTTGCGTTTTTCAAGTTAAACCAATCCCTTTGCAGAATATGGCAATTTGTTTGAAAAAGATCGGGAGAGCCAGTGATGCCTGACAGTAGAGAGAGAAGGTGCCGGCAGATAAGTAATACGCCAGCAAAGGGAAGGAGGTTGGCCGGATTCCTGATAGGAGAGTTGCAGTGTTTTAGATGAAGCCATTTAACTTAGTTAACATAAATGCAGCAATGGCTAAAGTCAACATTCAGGAGCAACAAAGGGCTGTGACAAATCAAAGGTCTTGCCCGACTTGTCTAAATTTTGCCCACTTCTAACATTTTTTAATTCACAGTTAAGGGAAATTCCATTATTCTTTTATTAGAACTCTTAATGGAACTTAGCCATTTGCAGCTTCTACCAGCTTCCTCTTCATATCCTTTGTGGCATTGTATCAAAGTCACCTCGGATTATTTTGGCTTCCCTTGTGAAGACTTCATTCCTATATAAATTAGTCATTGGGCAATGAGGAATTGAATATAAGTGCTAGATGGAGTTCCTTTTGATCTTTGCTTCAAGATCAGTAATAAATTCTTATAAAGAGCTAGACTGCTTGATGAGTGATTTTTGAAGTTCCAAAGGTTTGGCCTGTTTGCATTCTGCTTCATTCTGCATGTGTAGGGACGGAAAAGGGGAAAGTTTCCGGGCAGCTCCTGCCCCTTTCTCCCACTCCATCCAGACACGTCTCTTCCGGTCACTTTCAACCTTTCCTGCTGTTGGTCAGTGTCCACAAAGACTAGCATCACGGGGGCTGAGGAATAGACACTGCTTTCTCAGTCTTAGAATCGTCCTTTGCCCCCAAAAGTAAAATACAAGGAGGTCACGATTCAAGTTACTTTGTCATTTTAAGTACCCAATTATATTCAAACAAATTAGCTTTCTAAGCAGATAGGTTTTAACATAGAACGTTTTGTAAGATGTGGTTAGAGTTGGCTTAAACATCTCGTGCTTAGTGAGATTTCTGTAGTGATCTTCAGATTAAATATATACATACGTTATAAATGAAGGCTTATATAAAATAAAATATAGGCTGTCCGCGACTTCCTTTAAAAAAAGAATGCAAGGCAGGGAGTGGTTAGGATACAGTAAAATCAGACGGGCCATGTGTCGACGATTAATGAAACTGAATGATGAGTTTATGGGGGTTCATCATGCTATTCTGCATATTTTCTTTTTTTTTTTTTAACATGATGGAAATTTTCCTGGGAGTGAATGTTATTGTATTCTTTTCCCCTCTGGCTAGATTCCTTTTATCATTAATTTTTCCCTTGACATAAATTTATACCAAAGAAGGAACACTCAGCATTTCAGTGGGCTCGTTATGCTGAGCAAACTCAGAAACGCAGCTCCTGTTCTAAAGTTGGTGTAATTTCCCAGGGTTTCATCCCAAATTATAGTGGGTCACTTAAATGATAGCCCGGCCTGCTAGAAACTGTTAAAACAGTGGTAATTACAAAGGATAGTCCAATCGTTCTCTTCTCAGTGAGTCAATTATGTTTGCTCTTCTCTCCTCCCCAACTCCCCCAACCCGACCAAGATTGCTCCTGCCTGACTCCAGGCACAGGAGAGCCACCGGGTTAAACAAACGTGTTGTTTGAGTGAGGCCAGGTGTGTTTCTTAATCGTCCTCTGAAGCCATTGTTTATGTTGTAAATGGTCAGTTGGGTTTCTCTTAAATGCTGTTGCAGAAAGCAAATAAAGCTTAGAGCAAAATGTGCACTCAGAATGAGTCTCAAGGAAAATACCTGATTTATTTTTTATACTCTAAGACAAATTTTGATGGCGATGGGAAGAATTTCATTTTGGAGTGTTATCTCTGGTTCCAGGACCATTTAAAAAAAACAAAACAAAACTGTTTTCAGTCCTTATAACACAGACTTACAGAGAATGGCTTGAAGAAAGCCAATTCCCATTTTTCTGTCTTAATAAAAGGGAACATTGGTAAAGAGAATCCAGAGCAGCAGGTAATTTGATTTTATTTTGTGCACTGTATGCTCTCCTCTGTTATTTTAATAAACACATAATAAACATAGCTTGTAATTTCTGAAAACATATCACACTAACTACCAGGAAAGGGTACAGGTCCAGAGGCCTTCCATGTTACTGGAGTTGAATTTTTTCTTTGGATAAGTTACGGGTAAGTAGAGTAGGCTATAATTAGAACAGTTTTTATTAAAACTCTGCTTATTAGCATGTGCTTTCTGTCTTTGGCCCGAAAGAAGTATTGCCATGCATATAAAAGATCTCTCTCTTTCTCTCTCTCCTCCTCTGTTTCCTTCCTTCCCCCCTTTTTTTCTTGTTAGATTTTTATCAGACTTATGTGTTCAGGAGGGAAATCTCAGTTTATTAGCTAAACACAGATGTTTATAATCTGCTAACGTAAAAAGCTATTATAAAATGTGAAAATGCTTGGAAGGAAAGAGTACACAATTCTGTTTCAGTCTAGAGTGGTTTTTTTTTTTGGGTAGAGTGGTTTTTAACATCTGCGTAGTTCAGTCTCTAAACACAGTTACTCTGCGTAACTTTATATATACTCCACCATTAAAAGTGAGTCTCTAATGGGTAACTATTACAGTTTCCGTGTTTTGTAAAGTGGGCATTTCATGTTCTTGGAATGACTATTATTACTTCAATAATTTTCTACATTCGTGGACATAAAGAAAGGGACACACGTGAGAGAAGAAACGTTCCAGTAAAACCATGTTGGTGGAATCAGCTTTCCTTTTTGCCTCTCTTTTTTTTTTTTGTGACCAGTGTTATTTTAAGAATTTTTGTACCGACACAGACATACATCAGCTAAGCTATAAACAGATTCATACGTGCCCCCCAAAAAGGCTGTGTGCGAGTCAGCGTGCGAGCAGCACAGCCTGGGGCCTTCTGTGTAGGAGTCTCTGCGGCCTGAGACCCGGCTCAAAGCCTGCACGCCCGCCAGCCAGGACCCAGCCTGTCCACATCCCCGTTTAACTCTCTCTCCCCACTTCATTACTTCTTCAAGCCCCCCATCCACCAGCAGTCCACTTTTAAAAAGAATACTTCTAACAAGCGTACACGTCTGGTTTCCCAAAAAGTAATCAACCCTAGCAGCAGTTACAAAGAGGGTGGTTATGGCTTCAAGAAGCCAGAGCTCCATTAAAAACTGGCGGCGTGCTAAAATGAAGGCAAGGCCGAGGCCGTAAAGACGCTAAGTCATTAACAAAGGGACTCCAGAAGTGCAGCTGCCCAGGGCCACTTAATTTGGACCCAAATACCCAAAGATCCCTACACATTTTAGGAGTCGCCGAGTAGAATAATCGGGCCTAAATTACATCAAGAAGCAGATGTTTTAGGATAGTAGAGACGTGTATGGTCTATTTATAGAAATCTTGCTTTTTTAAGAATAGATATGATTTGTCTTGAAAACTCTTAGGAATAGCTGTTTTTTTAAAGGTTGGATTAATGAAGTATTACCACGGAACGTGGTTTAATAACAGAAAAATAGTAAGAGTGGTTGAACATGTGTTGATAGTTGGGTAAAGGACAAAAAACTGTGTGTGAGCAGAAAAAATGAGGAGAAAATCCATGTTCCCCCAAATTACTTACTTACACAATTAGATACTGTAAAAACATCAAAGTACACGATATTTTTATCTTAAAGAGTATGCTAGGCATAACTTGAGTAGAAGAATCATATGTATCAGTACAGGGCATTTTTAAGTGCAATATTAACTATACAAAAATGCTGATATGTATTTGCATAACCCACACTTCCTAAGGCTACCTTAAACACTGCTATTAATACAAATACATCTGGGAATTCATGCCTCCCCATGCGCAGTGAAATATGATTTAATAAAAAAATGTAAAAAAAAATTGTGGTTTCATATGGACAGAAGCATACAGCAAAAATTTATTTTGAAAGTCTTGAGGAAAAAAAGGCTTGGGTTATGCCCCCACCCTTCCTTCCCTGAGAGACTGTTCGTCCCCGTAGCATCAAGTCCACAAATACATATGTCCTACGTGGAGCAAAAGTGGCACTTTCACATTAGAAATCCCGTATTGATCTACATTTCCCATCCGCCGGATTTACTTAGTGATTTAAGATAACAAAAGTCACTCTACCCAGCTCTCTGGGTTTGGAGGATAATGGCCATTTGACCCAATCCCGAGGCAGCCACAGTATTGTCAAGCCTTCATTATCCCCCCGCGCTTTGAGGAACTTAATGTCTCCAACAGAGCGATTTGAGTGGTTCCTCTCGAGGGGGAGATGTGAATTTGGATCCCGGCCTGCTGGCCCTCTTGAGCTTCGAGCTATCTGCTGCCTGGAAATAGCGCGTTTGGTCTTTAATGAATACGGCACTCTACGATAGCCAGATCTGCACGGTGTGTGCGGATATGGAGACAAGTTGCTGATTTGGCCTCTTTATGCCACGCTTCGCACAGTTCCCTGTAGCAGCTTGTCCAAAGCCATTTGTGCACTGCACACTGTTCCCCATCTTTGGCAAAGACTAAAAAAATGTTTAAAAAGTAATTCGGGGGATGTTGCTAAATATCAGGAACAATTGGATAAATGTCCACTGGGTCGAGTTGCCTTATTGTTGTGAAGCCACACTCAGGGTACGGCCTCAAGGCGCAGGGAAGTGAGTACTTTAGGAAATAGTAAACCCCTGTTCACGGTCCGTGAACTCTACCCTAAAGCCACATGACGAACTCAGCCTCAAAATAAAGGACATCACTGAAGCACACCCCTGGTCTGAATCTGTGCCCCCATTTGTTAAAATGTCTTTCCTCTCAAGGTGATCCCGTAATCCTTAGCAAAGGTGCAGACGTGGTTCAGCTGTGTTTTCCTTCAACAGTAGATGCATCTGGCTAGCTACCCTTTTGCTTCCTGATCCCTGCCAACCTGACCCAAAGGCATTTTCTTCATTTTTAACCCTCCTCGGCTGGTGATTCAAGTGGACTAACTCATCATGTTTCCTTGAGCCTAGCTTTGCCACTGTATCTCTGTATTTTTCTCTTTTCCTTCTAAAATGACGTTGATCTAAAACCCAAACTTTTTTTTTTTACACATTAGTTTATGATGTGACTGTAACTGCAAGGATGGGGGGGTTTGCGTAAATGGCAGACGTAGATCCGGGCCTGGTGGATACCAGCATTCGGCTTTGCCGGTCACCCTGAGGGCTGACAAAGAGAATGGAATCTGAGGGGACCTTTTATTATTATTATTATTATCATCATCATTATCCAGGTATTCAGTGCACACCATGTAACATACCTGAGTAAGTCATTTACTCTTCATACCGACCCTATAAGATGAGGACTTTGGTTAGCCCCTATTTTACAGGTGAGGAGACAGACACGGGGAGACCCCGTGACTGCTTAGGGTCACACAGCCAGTAAGTTACAGAGCAGTCTGGCTCCAGAGTCCGGGCTCATCACCCCGGTACCACGAGGAGCTAAAAAGCCAAAAAGGTGGATTGACGCTTAAGGTCAGGGTCGAAGTGGGCCTTCTTCCACGGCCTCTCCCCCTCCCCCAACTTCCGAGTCGAAATTTAAGTAGGTGAGCTCTTGGTAGAAAGAGGCGTGAGAGGGAATGAAAGGGACAGAAGACAGAAGTAGGGGAAGAGCATTGAGGATTCCATGCAATGACCTCCTGGTAAAGCAGACAGTAAAGCCGCCCAGCGGATCCTGAAAACCCCCGCCCTGACCTCCAGTCTCCCCGGCCCAGCTGACTGACTCGCCATCAGCCTGGGGCCAAGATGCGTTGAATAAAGCCGGATGTCAGGGCGAATGTCAGAGACTAACAGATCAGGCTGGTCCCGCGTTCCTCCGTTCCTCATCTTGCTCTCCTCCCGCACTCCTCCCTGTGGGCGAAGTAGGGCCCCAGGCCAGGGCTTCCTGACAAAGGATTGGCATTCTTTAGGACCAACACGGTAGAAGGTGTCCAAGCCAGAGAAATCCGGTAAGGCAGAGTGAATATCTGAGAAAGGTTGAGGAGAAAGTTCTCTAAAGCTGTGACACGTTGGCATAGGAAAAAGGTAGCAAGGCAGTGTAGGAGCAGGTAGGATGACATCCTGTGCCGTTTATCTGGACCCCAGCTGGCATTATGACTTCCTTTTAAAGGCAGGTGGAGTCATGATGCAGAAAATGAAAGTTTCCCAGATCCCGGTTTAAGAACGTCGTATTTAGTAGATTACTCTCTCCCCTCCACCTCTCCACCCAAGCACTCTCAGAAATCTTAGTAATAGACGGAAGAAGCAAAGTTCGTAATGAAATCCTTTGCCAACAGGGAGTATATAAAAGTATTGATAAAAAATGAACGTCTACATAGATATGGCAGTTACTGTGTTCTCAAATTATTTCTCAAACCTAAATCTGTTTTTAATGCCATTGGTTGTACACCGCCTCTACGAAATTCACCAGCATCGGGCAGAAGTGAGCCAAGGGCAGGGGGAGGGACGGCACTGTACCAAGAGCTGCGCGCGCCCTACAGCCGCCCCTGGGCTTGCCCCCCGCTGTCCCACCAGTCACCCTGCTCGTCCTCTGTCATCAGTCTCTGCACCCTGTCCCTACCCTGTCTGTGTCTCATCACCACTGTGCATGACCACTTACTGGCTTCTCCCACTACCCCCTCCCGGGACAGCACATGTGGCTGGCATAGTATCCACTCGGTATGTTAGGGTTGCCAGAATTAACAAACAAAAATGCAGCACACCCAGTTAAATTTGAATTTCAGATAAACGGTGAGCATTTTTTTGATATAAATTAGCTCCCATGCAATAAGTGGGACGTGGTTATACTAAAAATTTACTCATTCATCTAAAATTCATATGCAACTAGGTGTTCTCTTTTTATCTGGCTACCTAGGCTGCACGGCTGTGACATAGTTCACTTGGGCAAATTGAGACAGAAAGGTGAAAAGAAAAGAAAATCGCAAAATGGAATGAAATTTTTTAAAAATGATTTAAAACCTCCCCTGCATTTGGTGTGAAGGACGTAAGAATGTTTGTTCCTACTCCTCATCCCATCCTTATCTGTATACCATGCCTGGCCTCCTCTCAAAGGCTGACACCTATGGCAGATAAATTAAGAAGATAGAACTAGGATGCTTGGGTGGCTGAGTCTGTTAAGCCTCTGCCTTCTGCTCAGGTCACGATCCTGAGATCTGAGATCAAGCCCCGCATCGGGCTCCTTGCTCAGTGGGAAGTCTGTTTCTCCCTCTCCCTCTGCCCCTCCTCCCTGTTTGTTTTCTCTTTCTCTCTCTCTCCCCCAAATAAATAAATAAAATCTTAAAAAAAAAAAGAAAAGAAAAAGAAGATAGAACCTACCAGTAGGAAGGTGGGTGGAAGGATGGGGGAAATAGGTGACAGGGACTAACGAGGGTACTTGTAATGAGCACTGGTGATGTTGGCAAGTGTTGAGTCACTATATTGTACACTGAAGCTACTATTACACTGCATGTTAACTAACTGGAATTTAAATAAACACTTAAATAAAAAAAGAAGATAAGGGATGCCTGGGTGGCTCAGTCATTAAGCATCTGCTTTAGGCTCAGATCATGATCCCGGGGTCCTGGGATCTAGTTCCACATCAGGCTCCCTGCTCAGTGGGGAGCCTGCTTTCCCCTCTCCCAAGCTTGTGTTCCCTCTCTTGCTGTCTTTCTCTGAAATAAATAAATAAAATCTTTTTAAAAAAGAAAAAAAAAATAAAACAACTTACTCATTTGACCTTAGTTCTCTAAAATCTTATAACAGCATTTTACCCTGGGAAATCTGTCTGGGAAATTGCTTGGAAGACACAAAGTTAAAACGTACCCAAACCTTATTTTCAAGGAATAAGAATTTTCATTTCCCCTCTGAAAAGCACACTTTGTTTCTTGGCAATATATTTTATCATAAAATATAATTAATGACGACTTCGTAGCTGAAGTTATTTCTATTGAGATGTACAGAGAAACATTAATGCTGGTGACGTTCACAGCAAGTAATGTAGGCAGTCACTAGAGAAACGAGGAAGCTCGTTCTGCTTTTTCTCTCTCTCTCTCTTTAGCTCTGCTGCTCAAGTTTTAAGACTGTCTAGAGTCCTGTGATTGGTGGTGTGCGGGTTGATGCTGTTTGCGGAATGGGCTCCCCAGGCCTGGCCTGTGTCCTCCTCAGCACATTATTAACAGGGGCTGAAAGGCCCTGGTCTGTGCGCCCCTCGCATATGATTAGCAACCCGCGATACAGAGTCTGACTTGCACAATTTCCAGAATTCTGTTGGCCAAAAATAGTGAAATGCAAATATTTCCATGGGCCAATAATTCATTCTCTCACGGGTTTTTTGTGCAAGATTAAGAAGACAGGATTGCAGTCAGCATCTGTGGTGCTTTCTTCGTGTATGCAGCAATACTCTTCTCTTGAAATTGGAAAACTCGAATTTTAGCATCTGGGAAAAAAAACTTAACTAGCTTCTTCTAATGACCGTTAATATTTTCCATTATTCAACACTACCTTGGGGTGCCTTTCAGGATTCTGGAGATATTTTAAATGCACATGTGTCAAATAAAAATAAAAGAGTTCTAAAAACTCAAGTTCTTTTTAATTTAGCTCCGTTAATATATGGAACACACATGGGTAAGAAAGGAGACTCTTCCATTTTTAATTACCGTATAGTAATCCAGCTACTGTGCATACAACAAATCTCTAATTCAATTTAAGATTTTTTTCTTTTAAAGGAGTATGGGTTTAAAGCTGCTTATTTGTCTTTACCCCTCACTCTATATTTCTTAACAGTTTCTTTTTCTGATTTAATTTAAAATTTTAAGTTGTTGCGCATTAAGGTTTCATGTGACCTTTGTCCCCACCCCCATCCTCCCAGGCCTTCTTAACACTCTCTTGCTTTCGACTGTCTCTAGGTGCAGGCTGATTACCTTCCTCTATCCATTCTTGGCATTCATATTTTCTTACCATTCCACTTTTGCATTTCTCCACACAGTCTCTTAGATATTCGTGCCTTTTGCCCTCCATGTTTGCCCTAATGTTTCTCCTTGGGATCTTGAGCGTGGTGCATGCTGGTACTTCTTCCGCTGGAGCCAGTCATGGACAGCTGGACACAGGGGTCCGCCCTCCCTTTATACAGTCTTAAACCATAGAGCTGGGAACACCTTCGGAGCTCCTGCAATCCCACCTCAGGCTCATCCCATCTCTACTGTGTAGGTGAGGAGAACGTTCCTTTGTCCTGTTGAATTCATCCTTCAGAACCCAGTTTAATTTCCCCTTCTTCGCATCTTCTCTGATGCCCACGGAAAATCGTTCTCACGCTACCACTCTGACGCGCGTATGCCTTTATTACTTGACTTGTCATGCTCTTAGAATTCAGTTCCATTCAATAAATGCGAGTTTTTCCCTGGGGGACAGGCACAATAACGGGGCTAAGATGCTCATAATCCAGTGGGGCAGTAGAGGGAGATGGCAACAAATACTGCATTTAATTATGTTGCTCTGTTACATATTTATTATTGGCAAAACTATTCCACCCTACTACACTGGATGTCCTTAGGACGGAGATCATACCTTGCTTTGTTTTTCCCCTCTTCAAGAAAAGACTCTGAATTCTGGATTAGAATTTAATGTGTTGTGTATATGAAGTATATTTTACTTTTGTTTTGAACTGCATGCCATAACTATACAAAGCACTTACCCATCATCCCACAGAAGATACAGGGTTAAAACCCAGTTTCTTAATTCCCAGTTTGAGGCTCTGTCCATGTCACGACATAGTTGGAATATTCCAGGAGTAACGGCCACAGCTGTGGGAGAAGGTACTAAGTTTGTTCTTGGTTTTTAATTATAAAGTCAGTAATAGAATGCTTAATACTGTATTCAAATAAAGCCTCCTCCTCATCCTTACAGACCCTTGTTCTCTTCTCCAAAAGCAGCCACTGTTTCTGGTTCTATGTATATATTTCTAGGGTTATTTTTACCTATGTAAGCACATACCTATATCTGTGTTTTTAGATAGACAGTTGCTTTTTTTATTCAAATGTTAACATAGCTGCAAATTTTTACGTTTCTTTTTTCATATGATAGCACATCTTGGAGATAATTTCAACCAGTAATTAAAGAGCTGCCTCGTCCCTTTTTTTAAAAAGTAAGTGGATATATTCTGTACCAGATGTTGACCATATCTAACTAGACTCTTACTGATAGATCTGTGGGTGGCTTCTGATATTTTAATCTTACAGATAGTGCTGCAGTGTATAATCTCACAAACTTGTCCTTTCATGTCTGTATAAATATCAACCATATGATAAATTTCTAGAAGTAGAATGACTGTATCATAGATGAGTGCGTTTTAAATCCTAAGGATTGCAGGTTACCCACTAAACGAGATGTTCCAGAGTACGTTCCCACCCACAAGGTAAAACAGTGTTTCCTCATACCCTCCCCTACATGCTGTGTCAACTAACTTTTGAAATCCTCTCCTCGTAGTTACAAACAAAGAATAATTTGGTCTTTGATATTACGTCGCGACCTTGACCTTGCCTTGCTGTGTGACCTTGCCAAGATACTTAAGTTTTCTTTACTTTTGTTTCCTCCGTAAAATGAGAATAATACTGTATTTCATAGACTCTAAAACACTATTAATTACAAGTCTTGCCCTTAATTTATATAACACTGAGGAAGGAAAGAGGCATTGCTCATTATAATGTCGAGACACCATTGATTAGAAGACACTTCTCAAACCAAGAGGTGCGAAAATGTTAAGAAATGTACGTTTTAGAATTAGTGAAATTTGCTAGTACCTGCTTTACAGGACTGTTATAAGGGTGAAATGGAAGGCTTTTAGAAGAGTACCTAGTGCATAGTAAGTGCTCAATGAAACAACTATTCTTATTCTTATAATAAAATTATAGTTATTAAAACCTCAGCTCCACCCAGCACATAGGACATCCTCGGTGGCTGGTCTGTTATCATCATTGTTATTAATGCAAATTTATAGTTATTAGAATACAAGCAGGGATTTTGTCTGTTTTATTGAATTCTTGTTCTTCAGCACCTAAAACAGGGCTTGGCATATAGAAAGTGCTCTATAAATATTTGTTGATTGAAGAAATTAATCTATTTCTTCCTCCAAAACTCCAGTAGAAGTATACATAGAAATGTTAATTTTTCCGGAGTAGCAGGTGCGGTGGCTCTTGATCTCAGGGTTCTGTGGTCTTTAACTTTCCTCTCCCTGCCCCCGTACTCACCCAAACCTCCAGACCTCATCACAAACCACATGATTTCATATTAAAAAAACAAACAAAAAAAACAAAAAAAACAAAAACTGAGTCCTGTGGAACTCGGTGTAAACGTCTAAAAACCAAACTTCTATTTATAAAATCAAAAACTTTGACTAGAAGGGAATCTTCAGAATATTGTTGGTATAATTATTTTCTAAACCCTAGTCAAAGGGTATTTCATATAATCTGTACAGGTTCCTAATGAGCCTCTGACAAGATTTATGTAAGTCCTGCATTTTAGAGCTTGCCTTTTAAAAATACAATATATTCTTTTTACAGTGATCTAGTCTTGGGCTCTCTTTATGCATCTGCTACGGAAAGAATAAAGAAAATAAGACCTTTTATTTTGAAAGTACCATGTATTTTTTTAGTTGAACCTGAGCTCTTATGGGAAGCCTTTTCTTTTGCCTAGCTCTACAGATGTTCTTTAGAAAAGTTTTTAATGTTACGTAAAGTATATATCCTTTACATTCTCCTTTTTGAATTTTAGCATTTTCTCACTTCAGACTGATTGGTTTGATAGACTTTGCTTTATTTAACTTGGTTACAGGTATTGGAATATTTCCGTGCAGCATAGGTCTGTTTTGACGCTTCCAGAACTTAAAATGTAATATTGATTTAGTCACTTTAAAAAGGAAGATGTGAAATACAGAGTCAGAGTATGTATTCTAATACATATTTTATGTATGTATATGTAGATTAGATATATAAAAGTATGCAGATAGAGATGCACACTGCGACGAAGATATAATCGGCTAATATTGAGATCAGTTGGCGTAACCTAATTCTCCGTAAACAGCCCGTATTTTCTGGCTGATACTATTTTTCCCACCTTCTTACTGGCCTTAAAAATCTTTGAATGGTTTCCAGTGTACTCAGACATTAAATGCGAATGCTTTTACCTTGCATTTAGTCGATAGCGTTCGAGTCAGAGTCCTGTTGAAAAGTCAGCCTAGGTGCTAAATCAGTATAGCGTGTCCCTGCTCTGGGGCCGGCCGTGGAAGCGAGTGAACCCCTCTTGCTCTCGTGCGAGCCTCTTTATGTGGGGAAGGACACTCCCACATGTTCTAGAAGCCCCCTTTCTCACAGACCCATCCGCTGATGTGTTTATCTGAGCTCATAGTCACTCACCTTTTACTTTCTTGAAGAAGGTAAGGTCAACACATGAAAATTTGCTCAAAAAAAAAAAAAAAAAAAGAGAACCTTAATCTCTCCTCTGGAATACGGTTGCCATTTGCGGTGACGTTATCACCGTGGGCTGGCATGGCCACCGCCGGTCACTAAGCTGGTCACTAGCGCGTGCCCCCGGAGGGTCAGCGGCTGCCGACACTCAGGCCCGTCCGCGATCCCGCTCTCGCCCTCGCTGTGACTCAGCCTCCCCTTCTGGTACTTGAAAGGCCTGAGCGTTCACCAGGTTTCACTTCGGTTATAACACGCAGAAGCACTCGTTTTTAAATAAAGACAAGTGGTTTTAACTCATGGATGAAAAAAATCTTTTTCAAATTAAGTACTTTTAATAACAGATCTCGAGTATGTAACACACATGTGTTTAGAGCTCCCCTCGGGGACGGCAGAAACACCTGCCCTCGTGTATGATCTCATCATGTTCAGATGCTAAGTTCACGCGGCAACGATGCATCTTAGAGGATTGATCTTTGTGGGCTCTTCCTTCGCCTTCTTGGCCTCTCCCTCCAGACTTCCTCGCATCACTCCTTCTTGGAGCCCATGCATGCCAGGGTTCTGTTCGTCGAGGCCGCATGGCCGCCCCGGTGCACCCGGGCCTACACGCAGCAGACTCGGGCTGTTTCCTTCCGGGTGGTGCCTCGGCAGTGTGGACCGTGTGCGGGGCTGACCCAATACTCTCTCTGCACGCTCTGTTTCCTACCTCAATGCACATTAACACATCCTTCCGGCTGCATAGCCATAAACCACCATGGCATCCTGGACCTCTCCCTCTCCCTCCACCAGCTACTTTTGGTTGGTCACATTTTTCCAGATCTGTGCTGTGATTCATCTGGGTAAGGCCTCGTCCTCTTTGCTGTTGCCTCTGGGCAGGCCTTCGGCAATCCGCCGCTGGAGTTCTTCATCTATCTCAGACCGACTTCCCTGTGTCCACCCTCACTGCTCTCCCAAACCCCAGTCCAGTCTCTCCCTGCTCTCCTGGAAATATTTATAAAATGCCGAGCACGCTGTGTTAAGCCCGATACCTTCCCAGCTGTTGGTCCCTCACAGAAGAAAAGCCGCAGCACCATGCATAAGGCCCTTGATGGCCGGTAGCTCCTTCCCTTGTACCTTGTGCTCCAGCCCTACCAGATGGTAGGCCTTCCCACACACTCCACACTCTCTATTTTCCGTGTCTGTGTATGGGCCCCTTTCTCTCTCTTGAACGTACTGTTGCTTCCTTCACCAGTTTCATCTCTCCCCTTCAGAAGGCCAAGCCAGTCACGTCCTCTAGGAAGCCCTCCCTGGCGTCGGCTCCTCCCCACCTGCCCCAGGGCGAGGCGTCCCTTCAATGTGCTCCCCCCAGCCTCCTTGTCTGCCTTTCTCCCTGGGTCTCTGTGGTCTTCCGGAGGACAGGCATCGTGTCAGTAGGGTCTGAGGCCCTGAAGGGCCAGCGCGGTGGCTGACACAGAGTAGGTGCTCAGTAAAAGGTAATTGGAAGAATGAAGGTGATATTTTTCCAAGGTCTGATTGCCCCTCGCACAGGTCCTCTGGCAGATGCATTTCTGAGGCATCTCCAGTACTCCGCGCGCACGTGGTAAACTAGGAAGCTGGTGTGAGCAAGCAGTGGTTCCACTGGATTTCCATGGTCCGTATTTAAAAGACATCTTTTCTATTCCCAGCGATGTTCCATTTATAGAAAGTGAAGGAGAAGGCTCTGAAAGCAGGCTGTGCTTTCTGTCACAGCCACATGAGGAGCGTGCACAGGCTCCTCTCAGTGGAGCGATGCCGCTTCTATACCACAGGTTCACACACTCGGCGGCACGTTAGGATCACACTAACGCTTGGGGCCCACGTGTCTGCACAACTTGTGTGTGTGTGTGCGCGCGCGTGCATGTGTCGTTGCTTCCAAATGCTCTAAATGAGATTATGCTAATTGGCGTCATTATCAAGTCACGCATTGCCATCTCAGCTGAGCCCTCGGTCATAATCCTTTTTCGCATCTGCCCTCAGCTCCTTTCCCCATTTCTCCTGGCGCTTGCCCTAAACATTTATCACTCTCCTACCACACCCCCACCTATATCGTGCGTACATGCATGCCCGCTGTGAATTGGTCTCCTGTTTCGATAGTTCAAACAGCAGACCTGAGTCTACCATTTTGAATTTCCAGTTTTACCCATAGTGTACTTAATCTGATAATGTGACGTGGCACTAAGGATCCTAATTAAGTGGCCTATTGGATATTTTATTTAGGGCTATGTTGCGAATAACCCAACTCATGCTGGCTTCAACAAAAAGATAATTTGTATTTATAATTTATTGGCTTTCTTAGTTAAAATATCAGATAGATTTTGCATTAAACAAGGCTTGATTCAGAACTCAGAGGGAGTCACCTCCAGCAGTCTTTGCTGTATCACTTGGCAATCTGATCTGTCAGCTATTCTCAGGTTCACCTCCTTAGAGTTAGCAAAGTGACTGCCACAGCCCCACTCATCACACCTCATGCTACCAAATATAGACAAGAGAGCAGGCCACTGTCCTGGGAGATCCAACCAAAGTTCCATCAAACCTGAGTGATTTAGGTTGTGTGCATGTCCCTGGATTTGGAGTTAATGTGTTGATTGACTTAAGCCAACCAGGATTCTCACCCCAGCAGCCGGGTGAGACGTTTCAAATTGATGTTTTGTCACTTGACTTCGGAGAAGTTATTTTCTCTAATCACTAGTTTTGTTACCTGCTAGATGCAGATATAAGTAATACCTGTCTTTTCTGACAGTCATTGTATCAAATGCGATAATATACATTAAAGCATGTAATAAAAAGGCACAGCTAATTGTGATCTATTATTTCACTACCTCACTAGGTTGATTTTGCCTGGCCAAAGAAAATAGCATTATAATTAAAATGTAATTCTGTTTTACTAACACATTGCCTTTATTACTTAAAACTTGCTTTGTTTTTGTTTTTGTTTTTGTATGAAGCCTCACAGTAGCTTATATACAAAGTATAGAACACTATATCTTAGGGCAAAGTACGAAGAACCGTGTTGCTCACCCACAAAATCTGAGTCATTGCTACAGTTGGGAATAAAAGCCAGGGCTTCTGGGAGCAAAAGCAAATAGATAAGCAGCCAAGTGCTTTTGTTTTGTAATAACGGAAAGTATATCATTCAAGTGAAGTGACAACCTTTTCTTAAGGCAAATTTCTAAATAGAATGTGTCCCATCCATCTTGCTGTTAAGGGGCATTGAACAGCATAATGGACCATCGTACCATAAAATTTACAAAACCCAGTAAGCTTTGAAACTATTCTGGACAGTTTTCAACAGAGAAGCGCTCCAGCCTGGGTTTCAGCCTGCCATGTATTTGCTGTGTAACGTAGGCAATTTGCTTCACTTCTCTGAGCTAATGTCTAAAATGGAGATTTTAAAAAGCAGTACCTACCCCATGGAGTTACTAGAAGGAAGGAAAAAAGAGGATGTATGTGGGAGAGATGGGAACAGTGGTCTGAATGTAGTAAGTGCTCAGTAAATGTTAGCCGCTATAGTTATCTTTACAAACTCCATCAGTAAACGTTTATTGATATAATTAGATATAAAAGACTCTTAGCAGTGAAATGACTTTATTGTGCTTAAAGCACGCCTTTGATTGGATACTGGTATGTGTCACCAGGATCCCTCAACTGGATGAGAATCTAACCGGCTGGGGATCTAAAGACAAAAAATGAAAATCTCGTCCGGGTTCTGTCTGTGAGCTGACTAACTTCAAATTCGTTTTAGAATAAGTGCTGAGGCAGTTTAAAATATCGTAACGGAGAAAAGCCTGCAGTGGGAAGGGTCAGGAAGCTAACTAACGTGTATGAATCCAAAGCGAACCTTATAATTCACACTTTGACTGACAAGACCTGCACTTTATAACCTGCTCAGGTGTGTGTCGTCTCACCGGTGTCCCGTAGCCTAATTGACATGGCCCAGCATTCCCTTACACCCACGACCGTGTCCTGCAGGATGCTGTCTCTCAGCTGTACCCCTCACTTACCTCCCTCCCTCCAACACTCCCCCCACCCCGCAAATAAGACAGGACAGGGAGAAGACATAGGACAATTACACTGATCACTCTAGGTAGAACCCAAAACAAGATGACCTGATGCACACCCGTATTTTGGTAATAGATGGATTTTATGTTTGTCCCTTACGTAGTCAAAGTAATAGGGTATATATTTAGAATCATTGTGTGTTAGCACACCAGGAGGAATTGTAAGGTCAGCTTAATTCGGTGCCTTCTTTTTTCTTTCTCTCTCATTTAGATATGGGAACCAAGGCCCCCAGGAGTTAAGTAACACAGACAGCTGGCTAATAATAAAACCATACCTTAAAATCAGATTTGTTCCCTCTTCTTCTCCTAGGCTTTTCATTCCACCATGAGGTGTTTTTTGGGGGGTTTTGATCACTGTTGTTTGTTTTTGTTTGCGGCTATGGTTGGTTTTCAATATTTGCACTCTGCAAATGAAAGCCCCTTTTATTTCCAGTTATTCTGCAATTCAGAACTGCAGCGCATTCCATACGTTGGCAAACTGGACGTAACATTTGAAGCCCCTGAGGTTGATTTAAACTTGATTTGCTCAACAAAATGTGAATTTCTAGCTTCCTTGGCTTTTAGCAGGGGCCAGGCGTACAGATCACAGACGTGAAAGTGCTTTAGGAGAAGACCACTACTCTTGGGTTATATAGATCTCTTGTGAGTTTGTGTAAAAGAAAGGAACTGTAGCTTTTCCTGTTTCACTTTTCCCCTGGCAGAAAGCCACAGAACAGGCCAGGCTAGTGGTAATTCTTCTACCCCCTGGCAGACCTCCCACAGCCAACCGGCACCCAGGGAATACAGTGGCGAGGGTTGGAAGACGCTGGTGGCGAGAGGAAGATATGGCAGGAATCACCGATGCCAGGACAAGAAAGACCTGCCAGTTAGAACTCTATTTGACTTTTTGGTCACAAGGCTGTAAGTCTCCTGCCTGAGCTTTTCCCTAAACACTAGCTATCACAGTGGAACTTAAGAAAACGTGTGTCCAAAGACTATGTAACAGTACAAGGTAGTGCTTGTGACATGCCAGAGTTCAATGAGCAGCTACACACCAGTAGATTCAGTCTGATGCCAACATTACGTATCTGTGCTTCTGAATCGTTGACTTTTTATATTAGGAGTTACTGTGATGAAGAGTAAAAGGAGTAAATATTTCTTTCTTTTAACAAGGCTGTAACTGGGCCAAAGGAATTTTGGATGACTCTGGATTTTTTTCAAAATCTGGTTGACTGTGATCATTTTAAATGTATTCTCTGTTTTAAATATAACTATCACTGGGGTGCCCGACTGGCTCGGTCAGTAGAGCATGGGGCTCTGGCTCTCAGGGTTGTGAGTTCAAGCTCCACGTTGGGTGTGGAGATGCGTTAAAAATAGAATCTTTAAAAAAAAAATCCATCAGTCAGTCACCGAATTTTGGAAATACCAGTTCTTCATGATGGGTAATACCTTTAGGGTGTTTACTCAATTACATCCAGTTCTAGAAAGAAACATAGTTTCTGTATCAGTTTAATTTTGACTCTCTTGTTGAGCCACTTAGTGCTATGTTCTTCTATGTTTTGGTCGCAAATACTTTTCTTTCCTACTATGCATCTTCATTACTCTGGTGAGGTCCATATTATTACATGTGTTTCAGAAAGCCAACATGAGCCAGTCAAGAAGAACTTGATGCTGGCCGCCTGATGTTCAGGTTTTAGAAGTAAACCAGACACACATTTCATGGGAGGGAGTTACCGCAAAAGACAGCTGTCATTTTAGCATTCCCAACACTGGAAACAAGCAAACAAAACACATAAAAACTCGATGGTTATTCTAAAATTCTATTGATCCGTTCAGAGCACTTAGTTATTTATGTTAAATCTTCACTGATTTGAACGAGTGTCGAGGGACACCTGGAACTCCATTAATCACATCCTGAACTAAGAAGGCGCAGACCTGTCTACTTACCCGTAAATGAGCGTAACGTTAGTTATTCATTCATCTTGCAAATCAGTCATAATGTATGCAAGGTCTGAGTAAGGAAAAATACTTTTAAATATTTTAAAGGAGTACAGTTTGTTACTTTCAAGTAATTAAACAAATTCAGTATTCCAAGGAGGAGTACCTTGTGATTCTTTTTATGAGATAAAAATGATACATTTTCTAAGACATCAGTAAGACTTCAAAAAGGGAAGTAGTTGTTAACCACAGAAAAATTCTTAGCCTAGCTGGTAATTAAAATAATACAAATTTAATTCACAACGAAGTATTATTTTCACCTATAAAATTACTAAGGATTTTAAAATTTAGACTACTGAATACTGGATGAGAATATAAGTTTAAGAAAGAGCCTTAAAGTTCATGTCACTTAGCTCTGCAATTCAGCTTCTGGACATCTGTTCTAAGGAAATAATCTTAAAGACCAAAATGGCACCTTCCACGATAATGTCCACTGTATTATTAAGTAATAGGAGGGAGAGAACAAAAACTTTAAACATCCACCATTAAGGAGACTAACTGTATGAGTCAATCATAGCATACTCGTGCCGTGGAATAATACCCAACCAACAAATAGGACTTATACGGAATTTATAACAGTATGGAGAATGTTCATATTTTTAGGGAAAAGATGGTAACAAAATTTCACTTAAGTTAGGATGTCTGTCCTATTTTAAAACATATGAAAATAGAAAAAAAATACCCAGATTTTTAAAATCTCAAGCTCAACAATTCCACTTAAGGTCTTCTTTATATTGATATGCATAGTCACTCCTGTTTTCATTATTGCTACAAAGGTAAACGTGGGCTGTTCTCTTTCCAAATTATCTTACATGTCAAGTTATGCAGGCCGTAATATAATTTTTAGGGTAAAGCAGAAATGTCTTTAGATTTTCCAAATATCTTCACTCCTATTAGCCTTTTATATTCGTGGGTCTTAATGTATTATTTATCTCATTTTGCTACATAACTCTTCTGGAAGAAGTTTGTGTTCCTTGCCGTTTTCTCCTTGCCTGCATATCTGTCTCCCTCCCAAAACTCCACAAAAATCAGAATACCAAATGGTATTTCAGTGACTAGTAGGACTTGGAACCCATATATTTGTTTTATTATTTTTTTTTCTTTTCAGCTCCCACAGCGCCTGGGGATTATTTAACATTTTCTAAGCACACATGATCCATTTACAAAGACAAAGCACTTTGTGTTCCTATAGTTATTTTTATGTAAAGCTATTAAAGGAACAGGAAACGTCTTTGGACCACCTTTCTCCCTACAACTTCCCCCCAAACAGTCATTAGTATTAAACATAACAGAGATGAAACTTGTGTCCCACAGATTCCACGGAGAAAGGCTGCAAAGTAACACTAAAGCATTTGGGGTTATTTGTAATAAAGTGCGTGCAAGGGAGACAAGATGCCAACTCACGTGTCAGGCAGACAGTGGCAGCTGCTTTGTCACTATGTGGCACTGTCCCATCCTAAATCATATGGGAAATGGGTCCTGTTTGACAGATACTGTCATCAGTTCAAACGTTATTAAAATACTTTAAAAGCTTCTAATTTTTTTTTTTTATTTTTATTTTTTTAATTTTGAGGACAGGCTGTTTGGTTAGCTCAGGCTTCTCAGCTCTGCCGCTCAGGGCTCCCACAGTGAGCATTCCTGTGCCAGGTTTTTTATCTAGCCAGCCCTGAGCTACGACTTTTTTATCCCAGTGGGACAGCACAGCTATGTTCTTGGCGTTTTCTGCCTATTACTGGTTAGGGTCTGTGAACAGAATCTCCATTTGTGAGAACCTCATTGTGGATAGCACGCAGTGGTCTTTTCATTTTGATTGATGGTTCTGGTTCTGCACCATCTGGCTTCTGATAGGCTGCATTAATCATATCCTGAACTAAGAAAGTGTAGACATGTCTGTTTAATATGTACCCATACATAATGTAACATTAGTTATTCATTCAGCTTGCAAAACAGAGTCCTAATGTATGCAAGGTCTTTATATAGTAAAACATAAATATTAATATGCGACCCATTAATGCTGTTTTTACTTGTACTAACCTCCCACTAGTACATTTGTTGATGAAGATTGAGGAATGAAGAGAAAGAAGACCATGTCCGTATCTACGTGAACGTATATAATTTTGCTGATGTCTTCAATGAATTTAGAGTGATGTATGTCCATAGTACTTCTCCTACCCATATTTTTTCTTTATATTTATGACCGTCTCTTAAAATACAGGTTAAATGTAAGCTGCCACACAGATTCCCTTTTTCTCATGTGAACTGCTGGCCTCCAATGTGGGTCATCTGTTTGCTGAGGTTACTGGGGGTGCGCGTGGCCCTGCCCTTTGGGGCCACCCCCAGCCAAGCCCACTTTTGACACATTCTGTCCCCTGCTGTGTAATAACATCCAGAAAAGAGAAAGAGAGAGAGAGAGACCAGGAGAGGCAGGAGAGGAATTCACAAGTCAAACGAAGTTTGCTCCAGATTTAGGACCATCATACTTATCAGTAGCTTAAATTTGGCTTCAGAAATTTGCTAGGACCTTTCCCGGTTACGAGAGATTTCGTGTGCATTAATCATAATCCTTTCAGTACCTAGTAGAGGGGGAGGGTTAAGGGGATTTCAGTTCTCATGGGAAGTTACCTTGTGCAAGATTGCTAGAGCAGATTTCTTGAGGTAGCAAATTAAAACCATAACTCCATAAAACACAGTCTATGTTTTATTAATTATATTTTGTCGTAACAGCACTATATTCCTCTGTGGTTACATCTTCTTGTATGTGCCCCAGATTCAAAGTATGTATTTTAATGAATTATACTATTGAAAAATGAGTGAAGATTAATACTCGCGTGTTGCAGAATGCAAACTACAGTCCACACTGGAACAGTAATCAATCATGGGATAATGCACGGGAAACAAGGCAGATGAGCGTAGTTTTTGCTGAGAAATAAGTAAACTGCAGCTTCTGTCTGACACGTAATTTCAGTGAGGCTTAATTAGTCACGTGCACACGGTGAGCAGTACCCACGGGCGCTCTATGAAATGTAACACACGGGTACAAACTGACGTCTTAACAGCTGAAGACATTAAGACAGCCTATATAAAGCTGGGGAAGAAAGGATGACTTTAGGAGTAAAATCAGTAAAATTAAATATTCAGTTCATCCATTTCTTTTTTCGAAGGTATTTTTAGCTGTTTCATCCAGTACTTTAGATCCTATTATTGCTTAATTCATCCTACTAATTGTTTTTTGTTTTGTTTTAAATACATGCACTGCTGAGAACACTGCATGGACAAACTGGAGAACAGAAAATGCATAATGTAAGCAGGCCAATGACCATGAGAACACTGGTGTAGTTCTAGGAGTTTGTAAAAAGCCCCGAGTTTGCTGTGAGAAGCAGGGGTTCGAGCCTGGGCCCCGTCACCCGACTAGTTGGATGACGTTGGAAATGGGTTCTGGCTGGCCGGCCTGCCTGCAGAATAACCCTCCTGGGGTACAGTAGTCTTGGTGAGCTTTTTATCTAAGGAAAGGAAGATCTTGAAGAACCTCAGACCTGATTTCTTATGTAAAAGACAGACGTCATCCCCGCTCTGCCCACCGTTCGTGCTTGTGAGGGTCAAATGAGTTAGCTGCATGCATTATAAAGTGTGAAATGCTCTGAAAATACAGGTACTGTCATGTTTGTTCTCTGAGCTTCCCTGCTCTCATCTGCTCTGTTCGTGAGTGTTTGCCCTGGGATCCATCCTCCTCCCGTCACAGTAAATTCGAGAGGCAGCGTGATGGCGAATACATGTGTCTCCCGGTGCTGCTTAAGGTCCCCTTCTTATACGAGTTCCCTCTAGAGTTTGCAGCAGAGGCTGAACTCTTTTTTCCCCTGTAAAAGACCATATGCTAGAGAAATACAGCATAATGTAATTTCCTTCTTTGGGCAGCATAGAAGCTCTTGGACTGTGCTTCCTTAAAATTAAGGACATTCATTCTGAAGCTCCGACAGGACAGGACTGAAATGGGGGGGGGGCTTTTAAAACAAAACATTTTATTAGTTCGAGGACACAGCGCCAAAACGACAGCTTTCAAAGGCCAGTGCATCACTTCCTTGTTGGAGAATGGGGACCATGCGAGGGGCGGGGGGTTGGGGGGGGACAGGAACAGATGGACAAGTCAGCAAACTAGACCGCTCTCCCCTTACCCCACACCTTGTTGTCATTAGACTTCCGTGCAAAACACAGAGAATCCCCAGAAGGACAAAGACACCCCTTTCAAATACAGAGATAGCAAAACACAAGTCATTTTTAAATGTGTAACATTTTAATGAATCTGCGCTATTGTGTTTTTGCGTTATCATGAAGGAATGGACATTGACGTTATCATTGAATCTGAAGCATCCGTTAATGTTCCCGGGTTGGTGGGAAGGACACCTGGACAGATGTATGGTTCTCCAGATCTGCGAAAAATGACTTCCATTCTAGGGTCTATTTTGTGCTCCCTTTGACTTTAGGTGAAGTCAGGTATCCTCTATACGTTGTACCTAGTATCCCAGAGCAGATTTTTATGTCTGGAGACAGTGTAAGTCGTGCCCTAAAGTCAGCATTGTCAGTGGGACTCAGTCGTCATTACATGAAATTGAACAAAATGCTCATGTTCATTTGGTTGTTCAGCCACAGAGAATAAGGTCTCCCATGGTCCCGTGCATCAACACACGGTGTGTTGGGGAGAACGGAGGCGAACAGCTAATTTTCCTTCTAACAGTCCTGTCCACGAATACCACTGTTATTAATTACTGTAGTATCACTAATAGTGTTAACAGTAAAGCATGAATATCTTCTAAAGGAACCCCCTTATAAAAGTTTAACTTTTATAAGTTAAAAGTTAAATGAAGGTCATTTGAAACTTTG
The DNA here is from genome assembly GCA_028534135.1 of Potos flavus. Lineage (NCBI taxonomy): Eukaryota > Metazoa > Chordata > Mammalia > Carnivora > Procyonidae > Potos > Potos flavus. Next base: position 123,512,087 of record CM052886.1, read on the forward strand.
AGAGCACAAGGAACGCAGTGCTATCTTCACACCTGAAAATAGTTGTGGGAACGAAGACTAATGAATTATTTGATTCAGATACACTTATTCCTCATTCCCCTAACACCTAAACATGCCCGTTTTTTCCCCCTAAGACCCATATGCAGAGGTGTGTCTACCAATTCACCAAGGATGTAATGGTCCCAACTTACCTTTTTGGGTTTCACATCTGGCTTAAATTAGAGCCCAAACACTGAGCACATACCTGCCCAAATAACTGTCCAGGGCTTTTTCCTTAATAACATCATGCTTTCGTATATTATTTCTTTTGACTCGATTTCCAATCATAAAGATAATTCTGAGGAGCTACTTCCTAGCTCTCTCTCCTATACTATATACTATATCTCTGATATACTATACTATACTATAGTAAATTATTTGCCCTCCACTTTTCCCAGAGGCCTCCAAGGTTATTGACAGTCCAGACCGATGGCTACCGTTGCCATCTCCTCACCACCCCAGCCCTCCGTACTGATGTGTCCTGTCCCATCTCCATAACCATCGAATACACTGGTAGGAGTAAAAGCAGGAAGCAACTGGAAGGGGCTGGAGGGTGGGACAGTCATGCATGAGGCAGAGTTTGTCGTGTTAATGTGAACAAAAGGTCACCAAGACTCATCATATTTATAATGAGGAGGGAACATTCGCTCTTGAGAATTCCTCATCTTATCGTTAACCTAGGACGCTGCAATGATTCCGTTTCATGAAGATAGTGTTCTTGCTATAAAAAAAAAGAAAGCTATTTATTTTTAGTAATAGTTGATCAACCTGTGTACTAGTGGTTACGAGTTATTTCAGTTATTTACCAGCTGCACTTGACCTTCACTGCCAAAGGCGGATCTACCCTTCTTAACTTATTTTCTTTTCCACAGTCTTATAGTTTTCAAATGTAGTTAAGCATGAAAAAGCCTTGACATGATAAATATATGAGATATTCTTCTAAGTATATGAGATACTTATATTTTGAAAGAGTCATTTTTATGGTGTGGGTTTTTTTTTTTTTTAATAAAACACATATAAAAATGTGAATTGGTTTTCTTTTCTAAAGCAATAATTTCATTAAAATTCTTCATTAGGAGAACCTATTTGTGGGGTAAATGACAGCACGATTGCTGTTTACGTGCCCTATTTTCAGATGGCAGAGACCTAGTATCATGAAAGGAGAGTCTCTTAAACGGCTAATATAACTAAATGTGGGACGAGATGGGAAGATGGCTTGTCAGAATCCAGGGACTTAGAGGCCATGATGTCCGTATTTTTCCCAAGAGTGAGAAGTCTTAATATCACAGCTATTTGCTTTCCAGTCCCCATGTATTGTTGATAAACATCTCTAGAACCGTCTCTAGGTAACCCATACACGTGCCTGGTGCTCCTTCTCCTGTGTTCCCGCCTTCTTCTTGGTGTTTTATTCATTTCCCCTCCCTCCCTTGAACAACAACCTATTGGTTCACCCTCACGTGTATTACCGGAGACATATTTTTGTTTCAGATGATGCTTGTGGCCCTCAACCCCCAAAGATCTGGGAAAATAAGTTGTTAGCCATCTACACTTGTCACACAAAAGAAGGCAGTTCCTCCATATAAATTCAGTAGCTCAGCCGTAGCAACCAATGTTTATCGGGGTGTGTGTGTGCGCGCGCATGCGTGTAAGCTTAGGGAAACCATTGTTTTGTCATTTCAGCCACAGGCAGCCCACAGCCCAAAGCTTTTTAAACGCCCATTCTGTCATGAACATAGTTTTATTTCTAACATTTCTGTAACCCACATTTGCGAAAACATCTAGGCAGCATGGTGTCTGTCAGCTCAAGCGAACCTGGCCCGGACTGTGCATTCTCTCACTTACCAGCTCTAAAACTTGGGGCACATTTCCTAATCTGCCCGAGCCTCACATTTGTCATCTGTAAAATAGGGAAAATAGTATCTACTTTTTGTGAGAAATAAACCTTTGAGAACAACTGATTCATCGTAAGTAAATATTCATAAAATCTCTTGCCCATTTCCTTTCCCTTCCTTCTAAACAATTACTATTTCATATGCTCAGTTGTCTAGACACTTGGAAATACTGAATTATTAAATATTTTCATGTTTTATTTCTCACATCGTTCCATGGCAGTTGAGTAAAGTACATTATAATGAAAACATACACACGTCATGGATCAGCTCAAGCAAGCCCATTTTTATACATAAATTCAGAGTCAGATCCAGCCCTGGAGAAAATTGTGAAATAAAGTTTGCCTCTTCCAGCAGTTGGTGTCTCCTTTACCCTTTGCGTGACCTTTCATTGCCTGTGACCGCCACAACCTCTTGCTGTCTCCAGTCATCCACGGTCAAGACTGCTTTCAGGAAAGAATGTGATAAACAACTTCCATTACGAGATATAAATTATGGAAAAGGGTCAATATGAGAATCTCCCTGGCTATTTTCATGTTAACATAAGAGAAAAGGATTTAAGCCCAAGTCTTAACTACTAATTGTTGATCCTCACGTATTAATGAACTTTCCTATTTTCTAACAGACTTTCTGGAACTTGTCAGTTATAAGTGTCCCTGAAAATTACAACTTTGCTTTGGTTTTTTCCCCTTTAAAGAGGTTACTTGTGATGACTTGCAACCCCAGCAAAGAGATCCACAAATCACTGGAAACTTCCCTTCGGGCAGAAGCCCATTAATAATGCTTTGTGACCGGTCAGATGCGTAGTGTCATCAAGGAAGGGCATCGGGTACAGAGCAGTGGATGGAACCCACAGCACAGCTACTAGATGTGGGTATTTCTGGCCGTCAGCATCTCCTGAGAAGGACATGATAGGGCTGGGAAAAATAGAGAAAAATAATTTCTACCTTCAGTGCAAGATTGGTGTTATTTTGCCTTTCCTTAGAATCTTCACTTATGGAAAATATATGAAAGTGAATGAAAATCTCAATTACTAGGATATATGTTACAGGCAAGAATATTTTTGTTTCTCCCAGATAAGTTTGAATAGTATTTTTCAACAGAATAGTACTTTCAACAGTACTATTTCAATAGTATTTTTCTCCAGAATTCATAATAAGGGGAGCACTGGGAAGACTCACAGGTTAATTGTCAGGAGTCTCAGCTCTCTGCCAGTTTTCCATGTCTTTCTGTATTGTATCCTTCTGATAGAGGATGTGGGTCAGATATGAAAGATCAAGAAGCAGGAATAAAGAGGAATCCACTCAATTGCTAAATGTCCCCATGAAACCTATGGATAATACACTGTCAAACACGGGATTATATACTGCCTTGTGTGTCTACTTAATTATGTCTTAGCAACTAGACTGTAAATTTCTCATGGGTAGAGACTCCGTCTTATATTTTCAAATTCCCTGAAAGGAAACTCGCTAGTAATTGACATTTCATAGGTTTTAAATACATACTTGCCGAGTGGAATTGAATTTATGGTAAAGTTCCTTCCAAATTATTCGTGTAAGATGCCAGATATAAACACTAGAGGAGTCCAGTGTGATTTTCTTTGGAAATCCCTTGGGCGTGACTGATGTGGTTTTCCTTGGACATTTAGGATAACACTTTAATTCAGGCAGATTGGTACCACTGCATCTTCCTAAGAGACTTGTCCAGTTTTTGACCAAATCATCCGTCTACCCAGGGGTCTCAGTCAGGGTTGATGTCACCAGCATAGTAACCTGGATTCCGTGGCCAGGGACCAGGAATGCTAAATATCTTGAACGTGGCACATCACAGTCCCTTCATAGCAAAAAAATCGTGCTCACAATACCACTAATACACCTCACTAGGAAACACTGGATTCTTTGTAACTCTTGCCCTCCCTACTATTTGGATCTCATATTCCCACTCCCTCCTTGTACTCTGCATTTAAGTCTTACTGAGCTGCTGCTTGATCATGCCAAGCTCTGTCTACTTCTTTATCTTCACAGATTTTGTTTCTTCTGCTTTTGTCCTTTCTCTTCTAGTGAATGTCTTCTCATCCCTCAGGACTCAGCTCAGGCACCATCTCCTCCAGGAAGCTTTTGCTGGTTACAAACCCAGACTGGGATAAGAGGCACTCTTATGTTCTTTTGAAGCACACAGTGACATTTAAACCAGTGAATTATGGTTGTCTGTTTACTTTCTGTCTTTGCCTAGACTGAAAACTATTCAAGAACCAGTTGGATGTCCTAGGAACTTACCCAGTGCCTAACACATACTGAGCACTCAATAATGTTTTGAATGAATCAATCAATTGGTGACATTTTCAAACAAGGATTAGTTCCATTCAGCAAATATTAACCGTGCACTTTTCATAACTAGGAAGAGTCCTGGCATAGGGCATGCTAGGATTTTGGCAACACTGGGATTGTGGATGGGGAGGAAGCCTTGTGCAAAGGTAGGGAAGAGATAAGAAGAAGGGACAGAAGATTCTCCCTACCGTGGGGCTGGCTTAGACTCGATACCCTCAGTAGCTCTAAGACCATGAGTGGGGCGTGAAAACAGATGGGCCCTGTCCAGGGCTGTTGGGAGCATGGTCCTCAGGCCCAGCCAGTCTCAAATAAGGCAACTGCAGAAGTTGGAGTAAGATCTAGGGATTTGACAGAATAATTTTAGGTCTCTTGAATGTTACAATAAAAAGGCTTTTTAACTTTACTTTTCTAGTCACTAATTTTTATTGTATTTTAGAAGTAATTCAGTTCCTAATGCATCTGAAATATTTTTCAGAAAGGAAAAGAAGAACAAAAGGAGAGAACATTCTTTTCTTTTAAGATTTTATTTAATCATTTACTTGAGAGCACGCACAAGGAGGGGGAGGGATGGAGGGAGAGAATGTCAAGCAGACTCCCCGCTGAGCACGGAGCCTGATGCGGGGCTTGATCCCAGGACCCTGAGATCATGACCTGAGCCTTAATCAAGAGTCAGACTCTTAACCCACAGAGCCACCCATGCGCTCCAAACATTCTTTTCCAAAGCTGGTCTTCACCACAGGCAGCTGAAGCATCACTGGTCCAGTAGAGTGATGAGTTTCTCACCAGCTTCCGTATCAGGGGCCAGAGAAGCAGAAACTTCTGCCAATTCTCTTCTTTCTTTCTTCGGCTCCTACGAAGGGAGTGGCTAAGTTGGGAGAAGGGCAGGTGATGAGGATTAGGGTCCCCTCTGACTCTAGAGTTCTGGATAAGACTATAGCACCTGAGCAGGGCTGCAGGACCAAGCAGAAAACCAAAAATGAAGTCCACTTGTGTGGTTCAAGCCTGTTCGTCAGGAGTCTCAGGAGAGCGCCACAGAAACCGGGGTGGCCCGCGCTGGCAGCAGGGGTGTGGCCTCACAGCTGGGAGGCCGGCGCTGACATGGGCAGGGTGTGGGGAGCACGGGGCCAGGTAGGACGAAGACTCAGAGGTGACCAGTTACGTTGAGACTGTGCCCCAGAAGCTTAGGCAGGAAGACAGCTAGAGCGCTGGGGGGGGCAGGGGAGTACGCATTGTAGTAAAGCCGTCTTGAAGCATAAATACCAACTCGTTTGTGTGCAGATTCGAGCAAGGAAACGTAATTGTTACAGAATTATTGCAAGAAGTTAAGACACAGGAATGGCAGCAGTGCGACTGTTAAATAAGAAACAGAATGACCCTCGTAAAGGTTGTGGATGTAGAGCAGGCCGGAAGTGCCAAACGAGCAAACTCATAAGCTTTACTGACTACAGTTCTAATCAGTGTAGAAAAAATTCCTGCCAGACAGCATGTCTGCTTTGTTTGGAGTAGAAGCATAAATCTCTAATTTGCCTTGTTACAGAGAAGAATGCGTGATCTGTGCTGCATGTAGCCATATAATCATTCCATCAGGCTTCAGATGTAAAGAAGGTAATTAATTTGCTGATTCAGCCTAATCCTCATTCTCAGATGGTGAAACCAGTCTGGAAGTTCATATTTTATTTAGTCATATTTTATTTCTCAAAGCTGAAAACACAATTTTGCGAGAAGACCAAAAACGAAAGGGAACCAATAGTATATATAGGTCAGTATACCGTGATTGGGAAAGTTAAAAAACACACACAGTTGTAAATTTCTCAAAGTTTTTCCCTCAGCATATCTCTATTTTGTAAGCTGTTTTTTTTTTTCTTTCTGCTTAAGCGTTTTATCATCAAAGTAAGTGTGTCTGTCACGATAAATGTGTCTCATGAATGCAAGATAGAACCATATAAACCTTTAACATTTTCTATCACAGAAGCTCTTCTGTTCATTTCTTTATTGGGGAAAAAATGAAGATGACAGCCTCAAAGAAAAGGGTTTTTTTGTTCATTTTTAAGCAAAGTTGGCTTGATGTTATTTAAATTAGAAATCGATGCTTTGTTTTTTTTAATTTCTGGGCTTTTTTTTTAAGCTGGTGTCGTCTCGCCTTGCCAACTGCCATTCTGTGTGAGATGTTTCGATTTCCTGATGTATTTGTCATAAACAAAAGCAAATACATTTTTATTAAACCGTAAAAATGATCAACTGTGCCTTCTTACAGAGAATGCTCGTGGGCAGCCTAATTGTTGAATACTGTTTTCTTTCCACATTAAGTCGACCCGAAAGACTATTGATTGTACCAAACACTGTGTCTGAATGCCATCTTTCTCCAGACCTGTGTCTCCAGGGACCCCAGTCAGGAGGGTGACTGTGCAGCTCGCGGCTCTGTGTCAAATGCCCAGCGATAGCCTGTCTGGACCTGCTCAGGTCATAGGACAGCGCGCGTCTCCTATTCTGGGATAGAGGGGGAGCGTTTCCTTATTTATAGCTCACGAAGAGGGAGTTTGAAGATGGGAAAAAAAAAAAAAACGCACCAAAATTTTAGTAGGCACATCCTGTTCAGAAAGAAACTGAAATACTCTTCTATTTGAAGTTTTAAATTATGCCATAATGCATGGAGATGTGCCCAAATTCTATTACTCACTTTCATTTGTATAGCGCTTCACACACAGCGCTTTATCTAAGAGTCTTCTCACCATCACACTGTATTCTCTTGAACATTTCCATGTTCCTCAGTTTTCTGATGGGTGAAAATGGGCATAAAATTGCAAGTTGTCCCATCATTCCCACAGCTGGACAGGCCAGAGGACACAGAGCTCCCTCAAGCAAGTGTTCGGCATTTTTCCTCCACTAGAGTGAAGTCCTGTATTCCATTAACAACTCTTTCTAAAACAACTACCATGTGGCAGGTTCTGTGCTGTGAGCCAAGAGCCCCGTGTCACATGCTAGGAATGGATTCTGCAAAGGGGCAGTCCAGACTGATGCACCTGTTCTTAAAGACGAAGGAAGTGAGACCACACAGGCTGGGGCTGGGGGAAGGAGGGAGACAAGGAGAAAGCCATGGCTTCACCTATTTTCAAAGATTTCCTGTTTTAAGTATTCTTACTTAAACCAGAGATTTACATAAAGTGGCTTCAACCTCATCAGGGGTCCAAAATTCATTGTGCTGTTGGACTTGAGCGCTAGGTGGTCATGTCCCCTTAGGTTACTTGGAGCCTTAGGGATTTCAGTCCTCCTCTTGCTTCTGTGAGGTCTGCAGAGCCCCGAGGCATGGAGCTCATTTGCATGCACGCGATTCACAGCCTCTGTTTCCAGGCAGGCACATTTTCCTTCCCCGAACAATGTCCTGACTGTTCAAAGTGTGCAGATTTTCATGTTTGTTCTTAATGATGAAGAGCAGAAAATCTATAAAAATTTTGAATTAAAGTAATCATGTAAATGTCTTCATTTACTGAGCTGATCTTTTCACACTGAGAATAAATATCTCTCCTCCGTGGTACCTCCTTAAAAAGAAAGGGGGAAAAAAGATCCCCAAAGCTTTGTAACATTATTATTAGAAAGGATATATATATATATTTTTCCCTCCTGTGAAACTGTGTTAGCAACATCCTGGAAAACTGGGATTCTCTATTAACCCCTAGGTCAAGCATCCATCTTGACACACATCTCTTTTATTCCACCTCATTTATAAAGGAGCAGTTTATTCTTAACTTAATTCCCAGCTTCTTTTTAGGGAGCGTTCGAAGTTAATCTCAACAAAGAATAGTAAATCAGACTTTGCAATCTGTGGTATTAGGGAATAGAATGAAATCAAGTAATTTTAGTATTAGAAGGAATCACGGAGCTCATCTTATCTAACCACTTCATTTTGCTACGAGGCCGCCATGGCTCAGAGAAACTCAGAAAATCTCTAAAATCACGTGGCTGGTTTGTGGCTGATCCTGTAGCTCGGTACCAGTGATGCTAGGCAACACAGTGATATTTTCTAAAAGTTATGGAGGACTAGAATGTAACATTTCTTATTAAAATAAATGCATGGGAAAGGTGGCTTCGAGATGCTGCACTTCTGAACTCTTTGTATCGAGTTGCACCTTTCTACTTAATGGGTCTGAACAGTGTGTAATATGGTTGCCTAGTAAGAGAAAATTTATCATCAAATATTGCTTTGGGAGCCAGGGGCCAGGCATCTGCCAGAGATCCAACATGCACCTTCTGGGTCTTGGGTTTTTACCCACTCCAAAATTAGAATAATAAGGGGTCTGTCATGACCCACTGACAGCTCCGCGGAGCATCATTCTTCCATTAAAACTCCCCCAAATATTGCAATGTATATCCCTTAGCCCAGAAGAAAAAACGCTTTTGATCTCTGACCCTAACTTTTCTAATCTATCCTACAAATTCAAAGGAGGTTCAGCTCAAAATAAATGCAGCAAGACCCCCCTGGAGCCCGTTGCCTTCACTCTTAACCTTAAGAGTTTTGGAGTGAGGAGACTGTGTGGGCTCATTTCTAGAGCCTCTACTGTTATTCCTGGGAGAGACCGGTTGCTCTGATGTATTCTCGAACTTACCTTCCTGTGCAGGGTTCCTCCAAGTCTCTTCTGTGGTCCAGTGATCAAAATCAACCTCCTGTCTGCTGCACTTTCCCACCCGATAGTCCTGGTCCCGATCTACAGCTCAGGGAGCCTGCCGTCGCCCATGGCCCATAAGCCACAGTAGCTGTGGGTGCCACGACCCAAGGCCCCTTCAGCAGGCACAGGCAGGGAGTCGACTGGGGGAGTGTCAGTGCCCCACAACCTGCCGTCCAACAAATAGTTTTTGCTATGAGTGTATCACACGATCCAGGTGAGGACCAACTTGCGTTATTTTTAATACATGAAGTCATTTTACTGAGATGCTTCTTTTTTTCTCCACCTTAGTAGTTATTCGATACCTCTTTTCATACTCTTTTAATTAAACACATGACGGATGACTATATATTTGCATGCTACTTTGACCAAAAAGCAGAATAAAAATCTATAGACAGTCCCCAACTTACAGTGGTTTGACTAATTTTCCGGGTTTTTTTTTTTTTTTTCAAGTTCTTATTTAAATTCCAGTTAGCAAACAGTGTAGTATTAGTTTCAGGTGCATAACCTACTGATTCATCATTTAAATACAAAAGCCAGTGCTCATCACAAGTGCCATCACTCATTTAACGCATCCCCCCACTTACCTCCCCTCCAATCACCCTCAGTTTGTTCTCTAGAGTTTAGAGTCTGTTTCGTGGTCTGCCTCTCTCTTCTTCCCCCCTATGTTCATCTATTTTGTTACTTTAATTGCACATAATAGTGAAATCCTATAGTATCTGTCTTTCTCTGACCAACAAGTATTTGCTTATCATAATACACTCTAACTCTGTCCATGTCGTTGTAAATGGCAAGATTTCATTCTTCTTGATGGCTGAGGAATATTCCATTGTGTGTCTACACTACATCTTCCTTATCCATTCCTCAGTTAGTGGGCATCTGGGCTCTCTCCGTAACTTGGCTGTTGTTGATAATGCTGCTATAAACATCGGGATGCTTCTCGACGTAAAACAAAGCCTAACAGCTTCATTTAATACAGAGAATGTTCAACAAGATGAAAATCTGGAAGGCTTGGGTCGTCAACTTTATAGTATATTGTTTTTCACTTGTTTAAAATGACTGTACCCTTTCATCATGTGAGGCGTGGCCCCACCACACGTATAACTAACTCTCTTACCAGGTTGGCAAACAGAGCGTGCTGGGGACCGGTGGAGTTAGGAGGCCGTCCGCGGCTCCCTGAGCTCGCAGGCCACACAAAGGCTTAGAGGTTAGGAGAGTAAGAAGAAGGAGGCGCCCTTGCATCTCTGCTTCCACCGTCTGTTCACAGGAGCCTCGAAAGTTCCATAAACCACACTTTCCGTTAGCATGACCAAGACTACCCTCTCTTCCTTTGGTCGCGCGGGACTCTGTCTCTACTTTGACTTGAGAAGAAGCTAATTATGGGTTGATTTTTGGAAAGAGTGATTAATAATCACTTCCATTTGGTGGAGTATACTCTGTGGAGGCAACATTAGTGTTTTTACGACCTCATGAACAACATAAAGAAGAAGGAAAAAAGAAAACCCTGTGTACTCTTTTGCAACAAGCTATAAAATATTATTTGATCTTGCATAATTAAACAAAAACATTTTTACTCACATCATGTTACAATCATATTGCTAATACCAGCTTAATACTTACTTTTAAACTAATTCATTTTCTCATTTGTGGCAACCGAGAAAGGTTTATTAAATCTAATGACTGTTTTAGGATTAAGTAGGGGAAAAGCATGTTCTAATTACAGGGATGGATAAAAGCAAATTAATTAACCAAAAACGTGTATTTCCTTCCTCATAGATGTCTGGTCAGCCATATCCGAGATGAACTTGGGTTACCTAGCTCCTGAGTTTTTTAATCATGTTTTTAGATTGCATTTTTTACACCATCTGTACCATTAACATGACTGTAATTTCTGTCACAGTTGGAAGCTTCGGTTAATAAATGTTTTGTTTTGAAGGGGGATGGGAAGGCAGATAAGAAGGTGGGAGTGTTTGTCAGTGAACCGAAGGAGGAGACTGAGCCTTCACCGAGGGGCCATGGAGGGAAATGCTGGACTTCCACAGCTAGGAACTTCCCTGCCCCATCTTACAGCTGCGGTTACTTGGAAAAATAGTCTTAATTCATCGTTAAAAAAAAAAAATCTGATCTAATAGAAAGCACAGCCATGAGCTAGTCAAAAATCTAAGTAGCCTCCTTCCTATACAATAGAATATATACAGAAGAACATGTAATTATTTTATAAAACTCAGACATTTATTTTTCAGTGTTTTGTAGGTCTTCTACAGAGCACAGATCGTGGAAATAGCTTTTAGTTCCAAATAAATTGTTATTTTATTTAAAAAAAAATACAGGTTTTCAAGATATGCTTTCCCTTTTTTGCTAGTAACCCTTGCTATAGGCTTTTTAAAAGCATACTGATTATATTTTCAAAATTCGAGAGGATGATCAGAATTTTTAAAGCATCTGATTGTAATTTCAAAAGAGTTGTGGTATCTTGATAAAAAGTCCACAGTAGATAATAAAATGGGGGAGGGGTGTAGGCACGCAAGACACAATGCTAGCTGCAGACTGTTAGCCAAAGAAAGCATGCACATACTTCTCAGATAGAAAAAAATTACTCATGACTAAGAAAATTAAAAACTATGTAAGGTGAAGGTTGAATTTTTAGTTAAGTCCTGGAATCCTAGGATGAACTTCTACATCTGGAATCATGAGACACATTGGCTTTCGTATCGCGAAGGGAATATCAGTATATAGGGTGTCTCTGCTGTACTCTGGGTGCTTAGGGATACAAACGATTAAGACAGATTAATCTTGGGATAAAAGATTAAGCCTCCCTTAAAGAATTGAGGTGTAAGTAAGCATGTGGGGGACAAGGAGTTGCAGCAAAATAGAAAAAATAGAAAATAGAAAAATAGAAAAAAATAGAAATATAAAACATTTTCTGAAAGGGGAACTTCTATAATAAAAATTAGTTTAGTAGACAATGGAAATAGGGCTCCAGTTGTCTGCTTGCAGTAATTCGTATCTAGTGGTCTTTTGACGTTTCCTGGCTCTGCACCCTGAAGCCTTTGTAAATCCTCAGATTCCCACACAGCCGTACAGTTTATAGCGGTAGCCCTAGATTATGCTCATCAAAGGAATTGAACATTTAGAGTGGCAACTTCCGGCCTTTCTGAAGGTGACTGTGAACAGGGACAGTAGAGAAGCCACGTGAAGATGTAAACACTGGGAAGTTGGCGAAATTCACTCTTTGAATGGGTCCATCCCAGGGTGCCTGGTGGCTCAGTCGGTTAAACATCTGCCTTCGGCTCAAGTCCTGATCTCAGGGTCCTGGGATCAAGCCCCACATCGGGCTCCCCACTCGGCGGGGAGCCCGCTTCTTCCTCTTCCTCTGTCCCTCTCCACTGCTTTATGCTCTCTTGCCCCTCTCTGTCAAATAAAATCTTTAAAAATAAGTAAATAAATGCGTCCATCCCATCTACCAATCCCGAAGTGATTTGGGAATTCCAGATTGTGCATCACTAACATAGCAAACAGGTCAGGCCCTGAACACCCTGGTTCCGGTGAGTAGCGAGGATCTAAAGAATTTCCACGTTCACCGCACATTTACCAAACTGCACACGCTTTCCGGAGTAAGTAAAAGAAGACGGGTGTGTGGTATTTATAAGCAGGCATTCTCTGCTTGCGGTGCTGTAAGTGCCGGTGATTCCTGAGCGAATGCCTGGGACGGGCTTGCTCCCCTGGCCTCCGGTTCAGGACCGTGTTTTCTGGCAGTGCGTTCTTTCTACACAATTCCACCACCAAAGACAAGAGTGCAGATACGAAGTTCGCTGTACTGAACATTCTGCTTTATTAACTAAGTCTTCGCCTTGGGCACAATACCTGCTGAGGGTCGTGAAGGCAGGTATTGCCAGAGCTTCCGCCAAGTTTGCGCGAAACCTCGGCTCCTCGGGTCGGTTAGCCCGGCACTCTTACCGATAAAACCAGTGACCTTGGAATTGACGAGATTAAGCATTCAAGCCCACTTAATATTTAGAACGCCTTCCGATAATTGCCACAAAGGCTTATGAAATACAGCAGCCCAATTTCAAGGTTGTCCTCTCAGCTCCATCCTGACAGGCTTTCCACATTCCACTGCCGGCTTTCTAACTTACTCTTCACCAGACCGAAATCAGAGTAATGAAAACAGGCAAACTGCTCATAAAATGTCACATTACTATGAGAACACACATTATTTCTACAGATATTTTCTGTCAGTCACTAGATCGCTGCTCGAATGACAGCAGTGCCTGCCTGGAACGTGCTTTAAAAATGACAGTCCCGTCCCGTAAAGACTCCTTCAGCAGTAAAATTTACTGATCTGTCCCTTTGATCTCAGCCCACAAAAGATACCAAATGTTACTCAGGAATAAATAAAACATTTATAGAAAAGGGGAGAAAAGGTTATATGCTTCATTTTGCTTATCAATGTCATTTCCAAGCCAACAATTTTATTAGGGGTAGGGGTAGGGTGACATGCTATTTTTAGTTTGTGGGGGAGAAACGTGACATTTAGAACAAATGTCATAGCATTTCTTCAATAAAAATCCATGCTGTCAGCCGCCTAGCTCTGGAGAATTACAGAAAAGCTGCGTTGAATCACAAGAGAAGCAACAATAACTTGACTTGTAGTTTAACCCCCTCCGACCCAGCCCCGGTGGGGATGGACAGCAGGAGCCATGGTTGTGGGTCGGGTAGCCCCGGGAAGCCGGCCTCTGTCTGCACAGAGTAGTTCTTAAAATAACCCATCCCGTCCACCCAAGAACCCACCCGGTGCTCAGCCAAAGCTCGGTGACCAGTTTTGTTCAGCGAACGTTGCCGAGAAGCCGTTTCTTCACAAACAAAAGAAGAACTCCCAGTACCTACTAAAATAACTCTTCCAGTAGGAAGGCCAGAAAATGACTATTGACTGTAAGCCAGGAAATAAACACTAAAAAACAGTAGCGGAGAGAATGATTAGAATTTAATGTAGGGAAGGAATGACGCGCCGTGAATATGGTTTTTGTCGTGGGACGTTTGGCCCTTATCTGCCCCACTTGCTTTGGCCTCTGTTCACATCCTACCATGAAATCTCTCTGGGTTGTTATTTAACTTTTCAGGGACAAGAGCCGTATCTTACATTTCTCTCCGTTCCCCACGGTGCCTAGCACAGTTCTTGATAAAAGGACTGAACAATTAAAGCATTGGTTTGGGAAGTATGGTTCATATCTTTTTTTTTTTTTTTTTAACTCTCTAGCCCTCTCCAGCATGCCACCCCCACCCCAGACACACCCGACGGCTGTTCTCAGCCTCGGCCTTTTTCAAGGCTCCATCCCACTCCCTGCATCCTTACTCCGATGGAGTAATTTTAACAGTCTGCCACAGTTACCCACGCTTTTAGATGGGGATGACCATTTCTGTTCAGGGAGAAGATGAAGACATCGGTGATCTTTTTTTTTTTTTTTTTTTTTAAGTTCTTTCCTTCTCCCTTGCATGCGCGTGAAGTGTGTCATGCATGAGCTTTTCTTCCTTTCTCAGGAGAGGTACCTGTCTGCCCTGACAAAGCCCTTGTCGCCCTTTTTGGGACTCCTTCCTTTCAGCTTCCAGAGGAGCATGGGCATAGCCTCCAGTTTAACCTGCCGCCTTCTCTAATTCCCATTAAATTGCCAACTAGGAACGGAGCACTCAGTAGGCCCCCGACAATGGGCCGGGTTAGAAGGGCGTCCGGCGGAGTGAGACCGAGTCCATCCTCTTAAAAGCCTCACATCCGCGTCCTCCACAAGTAACCACCTCCACACACCTTCCTTCCGCAAACACTCCCCGAGTAAATTTAAGGGACACGGTGACTACTGATGGCAGTCCTTGCTCTCAAGGAGCACCTAGGGTGCACTGTTCCTGGAGCCCGGACCAGCCATGCCTCTCATTTTGAACTTGTACTCGTTTCCTGCTCAGAATTACAAAGTAGGTTTTATACATAATAACGCTCAATGCGATTTTTCTTCAGTTGCTGTGAAACCATCTTGAAGGCAGAGACTATTTCTCAAAAACGGAATTACTTTTTATCTTTCGTGGTCATTGCCCCTAAACACAGGGCATCTCGTGCAGCTGCTCAGCTCCGGATGGGCGCGTGTGTTGGGGGGGGGAGCGGTTAATCGAACACATCTCAATCCAGGAGGCCTTGCATCAGTGCTCGAGAAATATTTTTGTTTGAGTCTTAGGATACTAGCAGTTTGTGAAACATCATTTCGTTTTCTGAAATTTATTTTTAACTCCGTGTTCCTACTCTTTTGAACCTGCTCCTGGTATATAAAGGCACGTGAATAATTCAGAAGTAGGTTCACAAGTAGGTGATGTTTTGAAAATTCATTTTCATAGGAGTTAAATACATATGATTTAGTCATTTGTATATGCCCCCGATTATATTCCTAACCCATTTTTCCTAATAGTATTTTGACATGACTTTTTAACGTTTGTTAAGTATATTGACAACCTCATTGGCAGGGTGGAGGTATGTGATTTCTTTTTTATCGTCAAGCATTGTCATTTCTAACCACAGTCTCAAATACAAAAAAAAAATAATTGCTCCCGTATGGATTTATTTAAGACTTTAATGAATTAACCTGATGTCATTTGAACTTGGATTGCCTCTGTGTCTCTTCTCATAAGTCAGTGAACATACGCCAGATCTGTTCCATTATGGCAGCTGCATAATCATCAATAGCAGTGTTTTCTGCTAACCATTCTAGAGGGTGTCTCGCCTCCACCCTCCTGTGCACGTACCGGGGGAAGGGCATCGTTCATTCTCCCAGCTGCCAGCAGAATTCCTCTTAGGCAAAGAAGTCGCCCCGTTTAGGAAACCGTCTTGATAAGTAGTTGAATGGACAGAGTGAGACCCTGAGGCTGTGAGTTAGAAGGAAGTTAGAACTAACTGCTCTGCAGTAGAAAAATACAGGGAATCTTTCTCTCAGTGTAAATGAGACAAAGTGACAACGAGGGAGAAGTAGTGGGGGGAGGAACTAATATTCAATTTGAGGTGGTTGGCATTTTTTCGCCTGTGTGCACTAACCCACAAAACTCAGTCAGAAGGCCAGAAATTGGGAGCTACATATGACCTTGAGAATGCAAGTCCCCTCCCCCTTGATGTTTGAAGTCATTTGGGGAAGGGCACTGAGCTTTTTTGCAAGTGCGGGAGGTTGGAGCCTAGATCTAAAGGGGCTGTGGGACCCCAGCTGCCATCTGAGTTTCATGCATATTCATGTCTGGCTTTAATTCCCAGCCCCGCCTTTTACTAGCTAAATACTCTTGGAAAAGATACTTAATTTTTCTGCGTCTAGGTTTCCTCATCCGTAAAAGAGAAATAATAAAAATACATTTTTCCACTGGGTTGTCTTAATGATTAAATTAACACATGTGAAGAGACTAGAGAAATACTTTCCATGGTAAACATCAGATCAGTGCCCTGTGCATCAGCCACACTTGTGCAGACACGTGCGTGATGGAAGACTTGGGTTTGCTTTTTATGTGTGGGCTTCAAGTTAATTACAGAGAAGCTACCACGTATAAAACCAGTCTAAGGAATCACGTATGATTCAGTATCCCGTCTCTCTAACCCCTACCTTTCTCCTTTAAATGGGAAGTGTCTTATACCTCAAACAAATCAAATGGCGTGTGATTTATTATCTTTGTACCCGTATTATCGTGTATTTAAAAAGACCAGAATGTTATCAAAGTCTTGATATATTTTCCAATCCTAATACATTTGCTCTTTGGCAGAAAAACGAATGCTCTGTTTCTAAAGCAGTGGTGTACCAGGACTCATGAGACATCATCTTCAAAGTCTTAATTGTTTGGCTCTCATCTGTATGAAGTGGAAAGGTAGCATGCTCCGTAGAAGCTGTTAGCTTCATTGGTTGCTAAATGCTATGCTGTGTAAAATACTAAATGCAGAGGCCATGAAGTTATTTCGAGAATATAATCACTGTGTGCTCTGCCCGCTTCCTTTTAAAACCTTCAGGCTATTTGCTGCTGACCAATTTTGGTAGCCACTTATGTTCATGAACATTGTTCACCGTATTGATTACAATACATCTAGAAACTTAGTTCTGAAAAAAATAATTCTGATCTACATAATCTTGTAGAAAAACACTTTCCTCCAAGTAATTGCCTTATTTTGTCTATTTTTTCTCCAGAATTAATTCTGTTTTTAATCAGTGTGTATGAGGGGGAGTGGTGCGGGGAGTTACGAAGCCGTTCTATTTAGTAGTGATTTCTTTTATAGTTGTGAGGGGACTTTGGAAATAAAATATTTTGTTTTACCTCACCTCACACTAGAAATAAAAACAGAAAGCTTGGGGAGATAAGGGGGATAGTTGTGGCAGCAGGAAGGCTGAGGAACTTGGTTTGAAGAGCTGCTGAGAAGCCTGACCCCGCCCAGGACACCCTGTCCATCCCAAGACTTTTAGTTCTTCCGCCGCTCACCTTCCCAATCTGGTCCTTCTTCCCGACTTTCATGAGCTCCCACTTTTGTACTTTTTGTAGTTTATTGTTATTCCTTCCTTCATTTTCTGTCTTGACATAATGAAAGCTGTCTAAGACCAAGGACGGTGTCTACTTGCTGCATCCCCAGTACTTAGAACATGGATTAGTTGATTCACTTATAAGTCACTTTGCAAGTGGCGATTATTCATTATGTTCAAGATACCCATTTCCCGTGCGTTAGTACTTAATACATAAAATCTGTAAAGAGGGCAACCTGATGGTTGAATATGTTCTTTAGGAACATATTCTAAAGAAACCATTACAAATCTCAGTAAATATAAATCTGTGAGGATGTTCATTGCAGAACTGTTTATTATAATAAAGTATTATAAACAACCTAAACATCCAATACTAGGTAATGAGTTAAGTATGCTGCATTCATGTGATATAAAGCCACACAGTCACTGAAAATCATGTTGAAAAAGAATATTGAAGATGGGGGAAATGTTTCTTGATATGTCAAAAATTGAAAAAGTGTTATGAGATAACATATATACATGATAGCAATTATATAAAGACAGTAATTGTTATGCATTTACTTAGGAAAAAATAAGATTGGTAAAATATACACCGTGATGTTAGCTGTGATTATCTGTAAGTGGCATAATCCCAGGTGATTTTATTTCTGTGTGTGTGCCCTTCTAGATAGATAGATAGATAGATTTTTTTTTCAATTTCTAAAACATTGAAATGAGAACAAAGAAGTGAGAAAGAAAGGGAAGTTTCCAGTGCCATTTGTAGAGTGGTGGGACAAGCCCGTGAAGAAGAAATGTGCAGGAAGGAGACAGAGCTAGGTCAGCAAGAGGAGCAGCCACTAAAGCATTCATGGGCTGAGAATGACAGAATTCAAACAGCTGGGAAGGTACAGAGCGATCACGTGACCCTAAGGGGCAGGGTTGGTATGCCTGCCATCGTACCAAGCCATTTGCAGTCAGTAGGAAACAGAACCCTGAATGTCCTGTAATCTTTGACAAGGGAAAGGGTCTACTCTCTGCCTGGTTTGGTTTTTCACCTAGGATTGAAACCTGTTACAGCCATGCATTCATTTGGCTCTTAGTATGTGCTTACTGATTTCTTTTCTGCACCCTGTTCTTTGTCTCTGCAATGATATTTTGAAAGATGGTGGGTAGAGTGAAAGAGATGAGCTCTTGAGGTTGGCAGAATTCAGCAGATAGGTTTGACCCCTGCTCTGCCACTTAAAAGCTCTAAGACGTTGGACAAATTTGCTTTGATGCTCTGAAATGGCAGTGTTAAAAATGAGACTAATAACAGCCCCCTTGCAGGATTTTAAACAAAATAAGTGTATACAAAGTCGCTAATACAAATGTACCTTTCACAATAAGACTATAGACAGCCAATCAATGTTCGCTGTTGTTCTTAAGATGGTCTTTTCTCGTCACGGTGTGTCTTATAATTACAAAACCATATGCTACTTTTGATGTCTTGTTTTTGTTTCTATAATTTTTTTTTACTTAAGTAATGTAAAGAAAAACTAAGTCAAAAGCTTCACCAGTAGAAAGCAGGCTGCTTGGTTGGTTCTGAGTCATCCTAACCAAAATCAGTCGTTTGGCGGTACTCCTGTTTCATTATGACATCCACCAGTCACCTAAACTGGCCTTATTGAAACAAAACAGTCTTTGAAAATGCAAGCACATCACTCAGCCTTGTTATGGGAAACTGGCAGACACCTGGCTGTGCCCAGAGGGACTGCGATTTCACTTCTCACTCCAGAAGCAACATCCTTCTGTTGTGAATTAAATCTTCACAGTCAAAATCTGTGTCTGCATGTGCTTGTTTATTTGGAAAAGAAATGTTATTCAGAAGCATTTTATTTGTAATAGTCATGGAGCCATATGATAGTCAGTAAGCCTGCGGTCGGTGTAGTGCGACTTCCACGGGAAGAGCTCTCATGAGCATTTGGTTTTCTTTCCGATCTGACCGTGGTTCCGAAGTCCAGCCGGCGGGTTCTCCTGTGTACGTGGGTGTCAATACAGTGTTTTACACGTGTGCGTAACATCTGTGAATATCGTACCCCTTCTGTATGTGGGTTGATGCAGGTATCTGAGGATATGCATGTGGGCGAGCCAGTTTCTGTATATTACGAGGAGGTTTCTTCTCTCTGGTTTCAGCCAACCTGACTTTATTCAGGAGGGAAATGCCCTTCTCTTATCTCATGTCCCAACCTGAATTCGGCATCTGGAGAAGCTTAAGGACCCAATACATCAAATTGTCCCGCTCACACTGTTGTTTATTGCAGTCTGTTTTGTCCTGTCAGCCCAGTGACAGAATGTCAAAGCTTTTCTTTCTGTTGCCTTCAGCTTTCAGCATCTGCAAGGATCTGATATGCTGTGCTTGCTTTCCTGGGGGGGGCGCACAGGGGAAAGGGGACTCACATGATCCTGATGAAAACTACAGGCCAGATATCTGCAGGCACTGGTTAACTTCTTCACTAAAGCTTGGGATGGGTTTCTGCCCCGCTGTTTCCCTTCCTGGAGCACAAGCAGGCAGTCTGTTTTAGGGATATGTGTTTCCGTGTTTCTTCCGTTGAGACTTGAGGAATCACAAGCAGATCATGTATGATGGTATTCATAGAAGTACTGACAGTTTAAGTCTGCAAACGTAGTGTGAATTTCATCGCCAACTACAAATAACGTGGTCTATAATCTGAGTGATTCAATTTAGGTAAATAGAAATATTGCATCCTTTAAAACTCAGTCCAGAATAACTAAACATGCACATGAATTTCCCATTTAACTGTTTAAATCTTCAAGCTCTAACCTTTATTTTTTTCCATTAGAGACATACATGTACCTACTTACGTATTTTTAGCTTTCTATACAGTCATACATACAATTGCGTATGAATTATCTTTCCAGGACAAAGGTTCATTGTGCCA
Organism: Potos flavus; assembly: GCA_028534135.1. Classification (NCBI taxonomy): domain Eukaryota; kingdom Metazoa; phylum Chordata; class Mammalia; order Carnivora; family Procyonidae; genus Potos; species Potos flavus. Next base: position 123,532,434 of record CM052886.1, read on the forward strand.
AAAGATGCTCTCATTTCTAAGATACAGCACAAAATCTCTTGTCCGGATACAGGAACATCCGCCGATGAAAAACACGACACTGATTACAGACCAGGACACATTTGCACGTTTCTACTTAAAACCATCTCCGGCCCGGGCAGCCCCCTTCTCTTGCCTGGACTACAGCAATCACCTTCCGACTGTTCCCTCGGAGTTCATTCCAGTTTCCTTCTCAAGCCTTGTCACCGAAGGGAGACTAGAAGGATCTTCTGTGCCAACGAATCTGATTATATCACTTTTCCGCTTAAAACTCCTCAATGGCTTTCCATTCCTTTTAGAAAAAAGGCAAAACCCCTTTGTGCGTGTGAGGCTGAGTCCTCTCCCCGGTCCCCCCCGGCTCCCCTCGGCTCCCTCTGCTGCAGACTCTCCAGCAGTGCCGTCCCTTCCTGCCGTGGGGTCTTTCCTTGCTGTTTGCCTGCCCCACGTGCTCTTCTCATCTTTCACCACGTCAGTTCCTGGTCGCCTTGCCAGATCCCAGCCCCAGAGGCTCCGCAGAGAACCTGTCCCAGACTCTCCAAGTGAGTCAGGTCGTCGTCCCTACGCTCTCGCTCTTGTAGAGGCAGGTGATGCTGCTCTCAGCACCGTCAGTTAGCATTTACATTTGTGTGGCTGTCTGGTCACAGTCCCCGCCCTCTCTAGACTGTAAACTCCGGACAAACCGGAACCCGATGTGGTTTTATTCGCCCCGCTAACCCCAGAGCCCAGCCCAGTGCCTAACATAGGGTACGGGCTCGGCGAAGACTCGTGGGAAAATTAAATGAAGATAATCACATCCGTAATATATTCTCTTTTATGAAAGCGTGTCCTTACTCGCCGTGGTCTACACGTTTCTCACAGACAGCCACTCTTAATGGTGACACCTAATGCACTTAGGTCCCACTCTGTTGAGATCCTGCCTCCTTTGTTTTGTGTCTGCAGTGTAGACCCCTGCTCCAGGCCAGAGGTGGAGATGCAAAAATTTCCCTCTAGTTCCACTGAGCACGGATGGGTTTGAGGATATGTTTGCATCTACACAACAGAGGGAGACTAGTGACTTCCTAGCTACTCTTAAAAAAGATCCTCACGGGGGCGCCTGGGGGGCTTAGTGGGTTAAAGCCTCTGCCTTCAGCTCAGGTCATGATCTCAGGGTCCTGGGATCGAGCCCCGCATCGGGCTCTCTGCTCAGCGGGAAGTCTGCTTCCCCCTCTCTCTCTGCCTACCTCTCTGCCTACCTCTCAAATAAATAAATAAAATCTTTAAAAAAAAAAAAAAAAAGATCCTCAAGGTGAGACCTGATTATTTTCCTACCAGTGTATTTCCAGAGCAAGAGACGTTAAAAAAAACCCACTGTGACGCTACATGTGTAGGATTTGTTCTTTGTGATTTGGGATTACCGTTTGCTTTTGTCTGGTTGGACAGTTTTCTGAGGAAGACTTTGCTTCTCTGATCAGTCTGTAGTGTATTCGTGGCCTATGTGTATTTTGGCAGATCCACTTGAAACTAAATATACCTAGGTTTGAAAGTTTCAGTGAAAGATCGCTAGGAACCTTTTGGCTTTCAGATGGTGGGTGAGCCTCCTACCTTTTTGTCTTCATTCTGTCTTTTGCTTTTGAAAGGGAAGAATGGTTTTTTATTCACTACAATTTTTGGACACATATGTATTTTTACTTAAAGACTAATTCAGTCCAGAAAATAGCTATTGGAAATTTAGAAGATGCAAATTGAGGGAAAATAAGAGTTCTAATGCGGGAAGCCCCCTTTGTTGTTGGGGTTGGGGGGGAGGTGCGGTGAAGGTAAGGTCAAGGTGTCCAGGGAAGATGACCCGGTGACCCCAGCCCAATATTGCATGTCAGCAGGAAGCAATTTCCCTGCTCCTCCGAGTTAAAGACATTGCGGAAACCTTATATTATATGGGCCCATCTTCCTCAGGTACTTGACAAGGCTGTATTTTTCCCCCCTCCAAAGATACTGTATAAGATTGACATTATCAGAATAAAAATAATCTTGCTTGCAATATTTTCCTAAACAGCAGCAGATAAGCAAAGCCCATTTTCTAAGTAACGGTGACTTCCTGCTTCATTAAAAGATTATTTATGTTCTGTAGAAAAACAGTATTGAGACAGCAGTTCCAACAAGCAAATTGTATCTCTCTTTCCTATCAACGTAACAGATAAACTGTTGGCAATAATAAGGAGATGCCCAGTGAACTGGGAATATACTGTTCTGAGATAAAGAACTCTGTGGTGGTTTTAATCACTTTCTGCCTTCCAAGAGAACTTATCCACTTAATGTATTTATAGGCGCGATCTGTGTTTTAGATTTACAATGTTTCTGAATATATGTTTTTAAATGTATACATAGAAATTAAATTTAGAGGAAAGAGTCTCAAAAATCACTCGTCCGTAAAGCTAACATATAAACTCTGCTTCTACATTGCTTTCTTTATGGGCTTGGAGTAATTAAGCAGACATAATATAACACATAAAGGAATTTATTAGGCTTTTATTAAGGCTTGATAATTTGAGTTTCAGATTTTAAATCTCAAAGGGCTCATAATTGTCATTTTCTACTAAAAGCTACATTTAGAAAGAAGTTAGCTATGGTGCTAGGGAAAGACGTGTTCAAATGGAAAGTAGAGTGCCATTTTCATTAATTCAGCCCTTGAATTCAAATGTCTGTGTGCCTCGTGTGAGGCTTTTACTAAGTAATCCAAGACACAGCTTCCAAGAGTCAGTTTATGCTGATATTTTCTTGAAACAGTGTTAATTACAGGAAAGAGAGGTTTGAGATTGAGAAATGCCTTGATAGGAAGGGAAAGATTGGTTTCAAACGCCAAAACTATGAGTGACTAATTTGCCAGACCCATTTAAATCTTAGAAAGGTTTTCAGTTTGATTTTACTGACTCAAAAAACACACGCAGAGGGTTCCAGGCAGGACCCGGCGGGGTGAATTCTGCAATGGTTTGTAATAGTGAGTAGCTGTCTTCTGGTCAAACAGTGTCTTTTCAGTTTTAATCTTTGTTTTTTTAAAATTCTGTCTGAAATGTATTAGTAAGTATTGTATCTTTGATTCTTGAGGGTTTTTTTTTTTCCTGAATATTAATTTGTTTGGTACTGAAATTCTATCTATGGATACTGCGAGGTATTGAACTTTATTGACCCCACAGAATGTCTTCAGATTTTGCCTTGAAAAGAATCCTAATAATCAGGGGACGTTAATCTACAGTTCTAGAGTCTGCAGCGCACCCGGAAGCGTTGCCTGGTGGTCAGGACGGCAGCTGGGACACACCTGCCATCTTTTCTCATGTTGACTCCTGATTCCCCAGAAGGGTTCACCTTGTGGGGGGCTCATGAAAATGAACATTTCCCCACACGGGGCCTCTGATTGAAAAAGAGCAACTGGGGCTCCGATCCATAAGACTTATTCCACCATTTTCCCTGGAAGCAGCTTCGACCCGGTGATTAGAGTTAGAGGAAATCCCACTCAGTAGAGATTTTGCCCAAATACTGAAAATAAGCACCGAAACCCCCTGACTCAGGCTTCATCCCATGCGTCGCTTCCCTGCTTCTTGTTTACTGTCCAGGCCCCGCGGCGAGATTGCCTTGGGCTCCCCTTGTAGTCCGGGCGCCCTGAGCGTGTCTGTTGTCACCCATCAGGGCCCCTCGCCACCACCCAGAGCGCACAGAACGCGGACCCGGCCTCCGGGAGGCTCTTCTCCGGAGCGGGTGGAAGAGGCAGGGGTCCTGTCTGGGCTCCGGGTTCATTGGCCCCCTGCCTGGGGTTCGGTTCCATCCCCTGCCCCACTCCGCACCTGTCTGCGGTGCGCTGGCCGCACGAAGCTGGACCCAGGCCTCCTGGCCTTCCCAGTAACTCAGAACAAGCACTGGCCTGGGGCAGGGAGCAAACCAGAGGCGCCTGGGAGGGAAGTAACTGGAGCTTCTTGACCCCAAGGCACCACCCTCCCCTCTTGGCTCTGGCTTCCTTGCCACCCCTGTCGCCTCCTTTCCCCTCAACAGTTCTCGGACCCTCTAACCCATCAGCCAACATTCCCGTTCTGCGGAGGCTTGTAGGCCCCCGATGTTTGCTCGAGGAAACTCAGAAAAAAGGTAGATGCAGGTGAGTCCTAAAGCAGATCAATCTTACCTTAAGCTTTGTAGTCTGAAAATGATGCTGTCTTCTGTAATGATTAGCTAGCCCCTGCCCCCAGCCTCGACTCTCTATCCAGGTCTAAATCACAGACCCAGAAAGATCCAACCCGGTGCTCCCCACTTTTGGACTAGGAAATCCTGGCCCAGAATGATATTTTCATCAATCTGACATAAGAAAAATAAGGATCCTACAATATAGTCAGTTTAAATTCACTATTTAGAAGACTCTTCTTTCAAATCCCTTTTTATTATGAAGTACTAATATTTCATGTGGTCATAGATACTAAAGTTTCAAAAAAGTTATGCACCTATTCATAAAATAAAAAGTATTTAACCTTATAAACACACTTTAAATAAAAACACCTTTCACCTCCCCCAACACATACAATTTTACCAGCATTTAGAATCCAAAAGAGTAAGAATCATAGCTCTAGCCAGAACACAGATTTAACCATATCACTGCCATGCCTCATACTGACAGCATCCACTGTGATGTACCAAATCGAGTCCCCGTCCTGGAACACAGTACTCAAAGGTCTGCACTGGCCCCTGTCTACTTGCCGTCATCCACTCCCACCATTTCCTGTCCTGAAAGGACTTTGGCTTGGTGGCATCGATCCCTCAAAGGAAAGCCAGGTAGAAACCCATCAGTAATGACACTGATGTAAACTCAGTGTAAACTGAGAAGCTTACCTTCATGAATGCAGAGTCCGGGGATGCTCGCCGTCTACGATAAGGATGCCCTCTCCCCTTTCATGGCCTTTTCCTGCTTGCAGCAGCCTTCCCAGCCTGACATGCCTCAGTACCTTTTACCCATTCTTGAAACCTGTCTCCCTGCTTCACATCAGCACGCCAGCCCCTGTGGTCCGTCCCTGTGCTTGCTGCTTGTATCGAGAGCATGAACACACGCAATGCATTGCATCTCGTTTCTATGTCTGTCACCATCACTAAGCTGGAAGGTTCCTCGAGGTAAGGGTCTTCGAGACCTCAGCTTGCACACCCTCTAAAGACTTTTTGAAGAGAAACAAGCGGAACAGACAGCTATGATGTGGTTAATCTGGTATGGAGGCAAAAACTCTTTCTTTCCTTTTCCCCCAACTGTCTCTGCGGAAGAACAAACCTCCTCCCCGACTAAAACCTTACTGCAAAGTGACTGACCACAGCTTTGACCGCAGCAAAGACAACTTCCCAATATCCCCTTCCTCACGTTTTCTGGCTCCTGAGAGGAAAGACCACCTTGTCTTTATTTAAGTTGTTAGCCTTTTCTGAGAGTTCCTGACCGGCTACTCCACTTCTCACATCAGCTGCTTTATTCCCCAACTCACCTAAAATGTGATGCCGAGATTTTCCTGTGCTACAGTAAAAATGTAATTCTTATTTTTTTATTTTATTAAATTACAGTAATTTAATTTTATTAACAAATTATTATTAGGTTTTAAGGTCAGACTATAAAGAGCCAGAAAACAGTTGTAATTATTTTTATTTACTCAGAATAGTTCTAAAACAATATAACAAACCAGTTAATAGCTTCTTTTATTTACTTTTTGGGGTTTTACACTTGATCTTAGCCAAAAGGCCGAGAAGTGATTACTTTTTGGGGTTTTAAAAAACTACTTATTTATAAGCCCATTTTCTTTATTTTGCCTTATGGGGAAGAAATATTGAAGTTAGACACTCTGGTTTGAGAACCGTCAGAAAAACCTAGATTAGTAAAGTTTTGTGTTGACATATTGTTCTCATTTTGTTTTATTTTATGTTTTAAAGATTTTTGTTTATTTAAGTAATCTCTAAACCCCATGTGGAACGTAAACCACCTCGAAATCAAGAGGCACATGCTCTTCTGACTGAGCCAGACTTGTTCTCGCTTTAATAAGCTTTTTCATTTTATTCCGTCAAAAGGTATTTCTTTAGCATTGACTATGCCCTAAGCATGTGGCAGATGCTAAGGAGAGAGGATGAAGAGAAAACTGATCACGGCCCTAGACCAGGGAGGTTAGTGGGGGGTCAGTATTATGCATTACAGAAAATTACGGGGGCACCTGGGTGGATTAGTGGGTTAAGTGTCCAGCTCTTGATTTTGGCTCAGGTTGTGATCTCAGAGTCCTGGGATCGAGCCCCGCATCAGGCTCCACGCTCAGTAGAGTCTGCCCGAGATTCTCTCCCTCTCCCTCTGCCCTTCCCCCCACCACCCACTCACTGTCTCTCAAATAAATAAATAAATCTTTAAAAAAAAATAAAATCTTTAAAAAAGCAAATTACAAAACAGTGGGTGGCATGCAGTCAGTTTGATAATGGAGAACGGGGGAGGGGAGGGGGCGACTTACCTCCCCGAGGATGGGGATGACTTAAGTTTCACAGAGGAAGTGAAGCCTGAGCTGAGCTTTTTAAAAGACGGGATCACTGCTGGGACGCCTGGGTGCCTCAGTCGGCTGAGCATCCCACTCTTGATCTCAGCTCAGGTCTTGATCTCAGGGTCGTGAGTTCAAGCCCCACGTTGGGCTCCACATTGGGTATGCAGCCTACTTAAAAACAAGCAAACAAACAAACAAAAAATGACTAGTTCAGTGCTTAGGGAATTCTGGAAGCAAATTGCCTTGATTCATATTCTGGCTCTTCCATTTATGATCCATGTGACCTTCAGAAAGTAACTTCACCTGCTTGTGCTGGTAGTTTCCTCTTTGTTGAATGGAGGATAAAAGCAGGACTTACTTCATAGAGTCTTTGTAAGTATCATCCACATTTAGTGATACATTTACATACTCAGAACAGTGCCTGCCCCAGGATTAGCTTTTATTATTATCACGAGTTGACCCGATCATTGATTTAGGAAGAGAGGAGTAAATGGCAGGGTACAGACAGATGAGAAAGCATGTCACATTCAGAGACCTTCGTGTAGCTTTCAGCGTTGTTCCAAAAAGGAGGTTTTACACGCAAGAGTGAACTGAGGTGAAAAGTGTGCAGGTGAGCGGGGTTTGAACTTGATGCCGAGGTGATGGGACCCGCTCACAAGTTTCAGAGGCTTAGATTTGGATTATGTAAAGAATATCCTCCTACTGGTTTTAAGGCTAGAACAGGGACAGAGAGGGAGAGACTGAGGATAACAGAAAATGGCTGGTGGACCAAGCCAGGCAAGAACAGACCTGCAGGGGTGCTGGGGAGAGGCTTGTCGCTTTAAGGCCTTCCCGATGGGCCAGGTCCTTCTGTGCAGCAGCCCCCAGCCAAACCAAACATCAGTATGCACCTATCGTCCTCATCTCGAATCTGAGCTATGAAAATACTTAGATAGACTAAGGCTTAGCTGTTAAGAGATTACTCATAGCTGAGCAGGGAGCCCGACACGGGGCGATCCCAGGACCCCGGGATCATGACCTGAACCGAAGGCAGACGCTTCACTGCCTGAGCCACCAGGCGTCCCGGTTTTAGGGGAATTTTTAAGCCAGGTGAGAAGGAATTGGAGTTGCAGTGCTGTTACATTTTAATTTTCGAGTTGCCTTTCCAAAATATTCCTGCCAAATGTACCATCAAAGCTGACACTTGATTGATTTAATTATTTCTCATGAAAGTGCTACCAAAAGTAACCGTCACCTAGTCACATGAACCGTGTAGAGACTAATTAGTAAATATCAAAACATATTTAATTCATAGAAACAAAGACAGCAACTAATTTAAAATAGAAAGAGGATCTTATCTCACGATGGCTTCTCAACTCCCAACTTTGTCATTTGGCCTGTGTCACCAAAAGTACTGAATAATTTTGGACCTCACGGTGCTCAAGAATGTACACTTTGTTTACATCAAATTTATGGAAAGTGCAAGAGCCTCTGTATTCTGAGACTTTAATTGGACATTTTGGGAATGCCCATTCTCGGGTGACCACGGCAAAGCTCGTAAACTGAGCGAGTGACCCAAATTCAAGGCATGTTATAAATGGATGGCCAGTGGACAGCATCTTGTCTAACATATTCTTCATTGCCAGTGAAGTAAATTAAGATTGTCACAGATTCCATTCAATTTAATACAATTCATTTAACATGGGGCTTCAGAAGCCTTACTCATGGAGACACAAGGACCTGCAGGCCGACGTTAGAATATCTGTCTGAGCTTCTGGGGCCTTCTTTCATCTCCTGCTTCAGAAGCCCTTGAAACTGTTGTGTGCCGATAAACACACTCTAGACGTGCATACCCAGGAAGGCAACTAGATTCCAGGCACCTTTGCAGACTTGGCAGAGCGTGATTGTTTGACAGGAAGCCCAAGCAATGGTGGGTGCATTTGGGGCACCCTATACGTAGCCTGAGAGTGCAGTTGACCATGAGGGAGCACAGTAACTTGTGACATGAATACAAAAGCAGAAAACGAGATCAAGTCAGTAGGTGTGTTCTCTGGGAAGGTGATAGCTTGTGACGCCAGTGAACTCAGCCTTCTACTCCTGGCGAGAAGCAGATTCCACACAGATTACAATCCAGGTGCTCGGGCTAGTTCATCAGTGTTCCTAGGAAGGGCATTGGAGATTAAAGCAAGATGGGATCATTATCAGGGTCCTAAAATGTCAACCAGCCTGGAAAGACAACTCATCTGAGCAGATGCTCTACAAGTAACATATGGAAGCTACAGAGAGATTAATTTTGATTCACTCTTGGGAAGAACCTTTAATACTTAACTGACATAGCTGCACATGAGGAAAATTTTTTGTGTGTAATTGTACATTTCCTTGGACTCGGAGCTATTGTCTCACAAATCAGAAAGTAATATACCACAACTGGGAAAAGTTGATGGGGTGATTTCAAAATAAAAAGCATACCATCTGTTTCTACAGGCTAAAGGGAATATTCTAAAAATCAGTATAGTTTTGAAGAACTATAAAAACAATTTCTAGGGCACCTGGGTGGCTCAGTCAATTAAGCGTCTGCCTTTGGCTCAGGTCATGATCCCAGCGTCCTGAGATCGAGCCCCACATTGGGTTCCCTGCTCGGCAAGGAGCCTGCTTCTCCCTCTGACCCCTGCTCATGCTCTCTCTCTCTTGCTATCTCACTCTCAAATAAATAAATAAATAAATAAATAAAATCTTAAAAAAAAATTCTAATGTACGCATAGCCCGTATAAATAACAGGGTTTTATCAGTTTCTTGTAGTTGATACGTTTACCCCCCAAACTAACAGTGCTTTAATATTTTTCTGTATCTCCAGCTTGCTTCTTATACCAGTCTTGCTGCTTATCCCTCTCTCTTTCTCCTTTCTTCCTCCTCATAAATATTCTCCTTCACCAAAGCATAAATATGTAAGTGCCGAGGCAGCCGATTTAATGTAGATAGACCTCTTGGGCTGGGAGACAGGGTTCCAGGTCAGTGAAGACTTGCGAGAAATTCATGTGAGAAGCAGTGAAGAAATTACTTATTTAGGGAAAGCAGGAACCTACGCAAGATCATTTTTATTAGACGAAAGGAATGCCAGAAGAAGCGAAATAAGATGGTCTACAACTTGGACATTAAAAATATATATACAATTAGAATCTATTTTACAAAGGCCACCCTGACAGTAACGGGCATGAGCAGATATGACAAATGCTGTGCACCCGGGTCCCCACTGAAAACCCGTATAATTTTAAGAGTGATATTTACCAACTAGCATAACCCTTGGTGGATTTGTCAGTTTTCTGACAGGAGGGAGAAAAAAATTATAGAAAAGCCATCGAATGTTTGACGAATGTAGATGAATTCGTACCTACCAATGAGAGAAGCAAAGTAACGGCGAAGACGGCTAATGATCTGTGGAGCAGATGAGCCAAGTTTAGTGCATGCCGTCTGCGGCTTTGTCTGGGAGCTCGCCTACAAGCGTGCCGCCACGGGGATCACCAGGACTCTGTTGTAGGTTAGGAAAGATAGACTGGGTGACCGGAAGAACATGTCATGCTGGAGTCAGGAGAGAAGATGGCAAAAGTAGTCTTATTTGTCATGTATATTACCTACTCAAGGACTTAGTTTGCAGGTCTTCTTTCTTTATAAAGTATGGAGCGAAAAATCGTGACACTGTTTCTAAAACATTACTGATGCACGGGCCACCTGGGTGGCTCAGTGGGTTAAGCCTCTGCCGTTGGCTCAGGTCATGATCTCAGGGTCCTGGGATTGAGCCCTGCATCGGGCTCTCTGCTCAGCGGGGAGCCTGCTTCCCCCTCTCTCCCTCTGCCTGCCTCTCTGCCTACTTGTGATCTCTCTCTCTGTCAAATAAATAAATAAAATCTTAAAAAAAAAAAAGTTACTGATGCCCTGAACATCTTTCACGGATATATTATTTTTTTAAGGTTCATTTATTTGAGAGAGAGAGAGCCCGTGTGAGCAGGGGTTCCCGTGCTCTCTCTCAAATAAATAATCTCCAGCAGACTCCCTGCTGAGCATGGAGCCCGACGAGGGGCTCAATCTCACAACCCTGAGATTGTGACCTGAGCCGAAATCAAAAGTCAGATGCTTAACCGACTGAGCCACCCAGGCTCTTTTGTTGGTATTTTCATAGATAAAGGAAGGAAACCTCATATCATTTACAGAAGCTGAGAAAGATAGTACCCTGAATTACCAAAACTGATTACATGGCTTTGAGCCAACACTCTTCAGCTGTTTAGAAGACACGTCAAGTAATAGTCTGCTTGCATCTCTCTCATTAATTCTCAGAATTCTTAAATTCTCTTAATAATAAATGGAAAGTTGAAATAATATGATAAGCAAAAATCACAACATGAGGAGCAGTAGTTCTGATGATCCATTTGATTATATAGCTTTAGTAGTAGAGTATTTTAAGATAGATTTTTATTTTTAAAAAATATTTTATTTTTTTAAGGAATCTCTGCACCCAATGCGGAGCTTACACCTGTAACCCCAAGATTAAAAGTTGCTTGCTCCACCAACTGAGCCAGCCGAGCACCCCCTTAAGTAGCCTCTTTTTTTTTAGAGAGGGGAGGGGCAGAAGGAAAGAGAGAATCTCAAGCAGGCTCCATGCCCAGCACAGAGCCCATCGCGGGACTCGATCTCACAACCCTGAGATCATGACCTGAGCCGAAGTTAAGAGTCAGATGCTTAACCAACTGAGCCACCCATATACCCCAAAAATAGCTCTTATATGATTGTTTTTTAAATGCTTATTATAGGGGTACCTGGCTGGCTTGGTCAGTGAAGCTTGTGACTCTTGATCTCGGGGCCATTAGTCCAAGCCCCATGCTGGGTATAGAGATTACTTAGATAAATAAATAAACTTCAAAATAATAAAATGCTTATTGTAGAATATCTGGAAAATGTTTTGAAAAGAAAGAAAAAATATTAATCACCCATAATCCCACCACCCAGAGTTAACCATTAAGACCTTTTTGGTGTATTTCCTTCCTTTAGATTGTGTTCATTTACTTTATTTATTTATAATTATTATCATATTATTTTATTTATTGTGTTCATTTATTTTATTTTATGATGCTGGCTACTTATTTTTTAAAATCATATTTTGAGCATTGCTTTGTGTTACCGAAGTTCTCAAAACCTTTAAGTGGCTACAGACTGCACCATTGAGTGGATGTATCTGTTTATTAACTACCCTCTATTGTTGGACAGATTGTTTCTAATGTTTTGTTATTATAAATTACCCGGTAATACACATCTATAGACAAATTTTTTGGTCTCAATGGCCATTTTATTTAGATGCATTCCTGGAAACACAGTTATTAGGTTGAATAGTACAGATATCATCGGGTTAAAGGGTTTTTGATAGATGCTACCAAATTGCTTTCTAGAAAAGCTGCCCTAAGTACACTCTCACCCCAGAGTAGCCTTCAGTTTCAAAGATTAATTTTTGGGGGGATATTGAGGAGTAGTTCTTTTAATGTGCTGTTTTATTTATTTTGCTTATATTGCATCCAGATTTTTGTTCTGTATCTATACGCAGAAGAAAGATTCACGTAAGTGGGTCTTAAATTGAAGAGGGTGAGGTGGATGATTCATTTAGAAATCTCATCAAAACCATGAACCTTCCTTCAGAAAATGAACATACTGATAAGATGCAAATTTTTACATATTTTAAGGGGACCTGGGGTGGTTCTTATAAAATATTGCTGCCCACAGGATACTGAGTGCTCTAGATGGATTATTTCAGTTAACCCTTAAAATCTGGGGCATCACAGAGGAAAGTACCTCACTCAGAGGGGCAAAGCTAGTAAATGGTAAAGCTGGGATTCAAAATCCAGGACCTGTCCTTTTAACCATGTTTTTTCTATCTTAAGGTCTTAACCTTTGTCTTTATTATTCTTTCTTCGTGTTTCTTTTTTTCAGTTGTTTCTAGTCATAGTGATGCTGGCTTCCTAAAACCTAATAGGATAATCAGCCATATTTTTTCTGTGCTCTGGATTTGTTTCCTGTAGCATTAGGTTATCAGTTTCTTAAAAGTGGAAGAAATATTCTTGCCCAGAGACTTTGAAGAAGAAATTGTTTTATAACCTTTTCAATTGCTTGTATGTATATTGGCTTTCTTTTTTCTTTTTCTTTTTTAGTCAATTTCTATAATACATTCCTACTACAATAGTTACACATTACATCGATTTTCTTTTTCACATTTTTTTAGCATACAGTTGGATACAGTATTCTCTTGATTATTAGCATGCCCTCTTCATTCCCCCATTTTGTCTTTTATGGTTTTTTTCCCCATGATTGGTTTTGCTGAAGTTTTGTCTGCTTCGGTATTGATTTGTTGTTGTGTTGTGTTTTGTTTTGTTTTTGTGAGACCCCACCACTCCCCATGTACACACACATTTATACAAACACAAATACGCTGGCATGGTTAATTGTCCATATTTTTGTATTTTCTATTTCTGTTTTTTTTTTTTTTTTTTTTTCTATTTCTGTTTTTAATTGAATTCTTTTCTCCTGCATTTCTTGGGGTAAGGCAGTTCTTGGGATGTTATTTTTCTAATTTCTAAAGTGGAATATTTGTTTCTTGTTTTATTCTTCCAAATCTTGTTCTTCCATATCTACTATGTACTGTTTTGATCTCTTTCATTTTCAAGTTGACTTATTTGGAGTTTTTCTTTCCTCCTTTATTCAGTGGTTATTTAGAAAAGTGTATTTAATTTTCATATGTGTTATTTTCATAGGTTAATTATTCAGTTTTTGGAGAGTTAGAATCCTAAGTTAATTTCTTCAAGAAGTTTGATCATTGTAGGGAGAAATGAACGTGAATTGACACCCATATATGAGAAGAGAAACCTGAATTTACATGTTAAATTCAGTTCAGCAGATATGTATTAAATGCTACTGTGTGCCAAGAGCTGTGCTAAGTTGTAGGAACACAGTAGTGTGCAAGGGTAGAAATAGTTTCTATTGTCACAAAAATCTTATTCTAGTAGAAAACATAAGTATACAATTACAGGAAATACAATGGAATTAATTGAAAAACTAATAAGACAGTTGAGTATAAGCCAGCTACAAGATCCCATCAAAACCAAAATTAACAGGAAAAGGACAGGTTAAAAGGACATGTAAGTTCATGGGACAGACTAGAGAACCCAGAAATAAACCTTGCACGTTTATGGTCAATTAACTTACAACAAAGGAGCCAAGACTATGCAATGGGAAAAGAACAGCCTGTTAAATAAATGGTGTTGAAAAGGGTACTGGGTGGCTCAGTGGGTTAAGCGTCTGCCTTCAGCTCAGGTCATGATCCCCGGGTCCTGGGATCGAGCCCCGCATCGGGCTCCCTGCTCAGCGGGGAGTCTGCTTCTCCCTCTCCTCCACCCCTCCCCACTTGTGCTCTCTCTCTCTCTCACTCTCTCAAATAAATATATAAAAATCTTTAAAAAGAATGTTTACAAAAATGGGGTTGAGAAAACTGAACAGCCACAGGCAAGAAGATGAAACTGGACCACTGTCTTATACCATACACAAAAATTAATTTAAAGTGGATTAAAGACTTGAATATAAGACCTGAAGCCATAAAACTCCTAGAAGAAAATATAGGTGATAAGCTGCTCAACACAGATCTTGGGGATGACTTTTTAAATTTAACACCAAAAACAAAAGCAATTAAAGCAGAAATAAACAAGTATGACTCTATCAAACTTAAAAAGCTTCTGCACAGCAAAAGAAACCAACAAAATGAAAAGCAACCTATTGAATGGAAGAAAATATTTGCAAATCGTATAGGTGATAGTGGGCTGATACCCAAAATATATAATGAACTTCTGCAACTTAACAGTAAAAGACAAAAAATTCAATTTAAAAATAGGAAGAAGATCTGTTTTTCTGAAGAAGACATACAAATGACCAACAGGTACATGAAAAGATGTTTAACATTATTAATCATTAAGGAAATGCAAATTAAAACCGTATTGAGATATCACCTCAGACCGGTTAGAATGGTTATTATAAAAAAGACAAGAAATAACAAGTACTGGCAAGGATATAGCAAAAAAGCCCTTGTGAGGTTTTGGGGGGATGCAAACTGGTGCAGCTACTCTGGAGAACAGAATGGAGGTGCCTCAAAAGTTAAAAATAGAATTACCGTACAATCCAGCAATTCCACTTCTAGTTATTTATCTGCAGAAGATGAAAACACGAACTCAAAGAGCAGTCTCATCCCCGTATTCATGGCAACGTTATTTATAATAGCCAAGACATAGAAACAACCTAAATGTCCATCAGTGGATGAACAGGTAAAGAAGTGGGGTGTGTGTATACGTGTGTGTGTGTGTGTGTGTGTGTACCTACGTACGTATATACATACATACATACACACACAATGGAATTTTATGCATCCATTAAAAAAGAATGAAATTTTGACATTTGCAACAACACAGATGGACCTTGAAAACATGCAAAGCAAAATAAGTCCGAGAAAGACAGATCCCATAAGCTCTCTCTTATATGGGAAGTCTTAAAAAATACACACACAGGCTCTTAGGTACAGAAAGCAAATTGATGTTTCGAGGGAGGTAGATGAAGGGCGTCAAAAGTAAAAAGAAATCTGGGGAGGTACCAGGCTGGCATTATGTGAAACAAGAGGTGTCCTGAGTTAATTGGTGAAGCTGAGTAATGATAAATGGGGTTCATTAGACATGCTTAAAGCAGAAGAACAACTCTAGAAGTTCCCCCCTCGTACCCGCAGGGGATACATTCCAGAATCCCCACTGGATGCCTGACACCACAAATAGTACCAACTTACATAAGAAGCTTTTTCCCATATAGACATACCTGTGATAAAGCTTAATTTATCAATTAGGCGCCGTAAGAGACTAAGAACAATTAACTAGTAATACAACAGAACAGTCTGTTCCCATACTAACCTGGCAATTAGGGAAAGCTGTGGAACCACTTGTCTTTTGTAAGAGTCTACAAAATACACAGGTGACTTAAGTAGGAAGTTAGACCTAGAAACACCCTCAGGTGACTTTCCGGGAGACTGTTTTCTCTAAAAAATAGACACTGTCATTTTCTGGAATTTTTAAAATCAAAATTATAAATTAGTTTCTCTTCACTCTGGTTTCCCTTCTTTCCTCGTCAGTGTAATGCTTTAGTAATCAAAAAATCAAAAGCATTCCTCACTTGGCTGTCTTCCACCATCACTCACTGATTCTTTAATACATGATACATTTGTTTGCCTGCCAGAGAGATACTTAAAGTAAACAAGTTTTTAGAATAGATAGATAGGTAGATGTAATAGAAAAAGACCTCATTCACAAAAGAAACTAAGCAGATACATAATTTTTTACATGTAAATCTAACAAGAAATCTACAAGACCTTCATGATGAAAACTAATGTCATTTCGAAGAATATAGAATCTATTTTATCCAAACTTCAAAAAGTTATCTCAAAAATATAAAATATATTTAAGTTATGAGACATAACACCTTCCTGGATAGGGCAATTTAAAATAATGGTAATGTCAACTCTCCCCATATTATTCTATAGAGCCAATATAATTTTAGTCAAAGGCCCACCAGGGCGTCTTGATAAATTTTACCTACAAAACAGCAAATGCTTCTATATAATGAATGACATGATAAAGGATAAGTGGTCGAGACAGATGGTAACCACACTTAATCACGGTGTGCATGTCGTAATGTACGTAACTGTCAGATCAGTGTGTTGTACACCTGAGACTAATATAATATCATATGTCAACTATACCTCAGTTAAAAATAAAATTTTTTGAAAGTTAAAAGATAAGCAGCAAACCAGGAAAAAAATATTTGCAGTAATTGTAATTCAGTAATTATGACTCAACAGAAAAATGAGCAAGTAGTTCAAGAATACATATGAAGGGTATTCATTCTGTCTCACTGGCAACAAGGAAAAGGAAAATCACAGCAAAAATATTTGTTCACCTTTTATGCTGGCAAAGGTTTTGTTTTGTTTTGTTTTTAATAATAGACAATGTGCTGGGGGTGGGAAAGAAAGCCCTCATATACAAAGTGGGAATATAGAAATTGATAAAGCCATTTGCAGGCCAATTTAGTTGTACATATGAAAATCATAAGTTTAAATATTCTTCCTTCAACCTAGTAATCCCCCTTCTAGAGAAACATTTGTGTGTCCAAGGAGGCATGTGTTTGGTGGTGGTAATAGCCAAAAAGTGGCAACAAGCCAGACATCTATTAATAGGAAAGTAGTTAAATAAATTATGACATCTTCATTATATGGCCTCCAGTGCACTAATTTAAAAAAAAAAAAAAGTAGGGCTTTATATGGTAACTTTCTCCTGAGAGCAGTGAGAGCCATTGTACGGTTTTAAGTGGAGACGCGACATGACCAGACTTGAGTGTTTAAAATATTTCTCCAGGTGGATTATGGGGAATGGATCCGGGAGCTATAAGATAGAGGCCAGGTTCCCATTACAAGGCTGTTAATCTAGTCGCACATTAATGGTGGCCCCATGATATGGCAGAGCTGAAACTTGTCACACAGCCAAAAATATTCTTACATCGCAGTACGTTTTCGTCCTCTATTTTAATGTGCATTTGTGGAAGAGCTCCTTTGTACAAAGTACTTTCCTAGGCAAGGAATATACAGAATGCTCACGGAATACATAAAATAGGTTTCCCAACTATAAAATATATCTACTAAAAGGTTCAAAGTGTTAATATGTGGGTTTTATTAAGTTCGCTTTCCAAATGAGGCCGCCACCCCCCCGGTTTGGAAACAGTGGAGCTCATCTCTTGGTTTTGGTTTTGATTGTCAGGAAGCTCAGAGACAAATTCAGTGCTCAGCTGCAGTGACCAGAGAGCTTAGGTTTAGGGTATAATTAGCTTCCTCTTTTACCGCCAAAGATTTAATCCGTTACTTTCATTTCCAAAGGCTGCGTGGTTATGTAGGTCTTTTATTGTACACTGATTGTCCATTTAAAATAACCAGACCTGTTTAAATTACTAATAAATAAATGAGCGTCGAACTCAGCATTTTAGCTGCATAGTCTCTTTGATCCCTTGGTGATTTGAAAGCCATCATTTGACTTCTAACTCCTAAAGTTGTGAATATTGTGTATTGGTTCAGCAAAACCCTTTTAATAAGAAAGGGCCCACTTTAACTCCAGGACAGGACACATTGTGGTTATCAGCTCCCCAGGATTAATGAAGCACTAGTAAAATCATTTTAAAATTGTAAAACTTTAAAATTGAAGAGATAGCGGGGCACCTGGGTGGCTCAGTCAGTGAGGCAGCCAATCCTTGATTTCAGCTCAGGTCACGATCTCAGGGTCGTGAGATCGAGCCCTGTGTTGGACTCCACACTGGATATGGAGCCTGCTGAAGATTGTCTCCCTCTCCCTTTCCTTCTACCCACTCTTTCTCTCTCTTAAAAAAAAAAAAAATTAAAGAGGTAACATAACAGGGTCGTTACAAGCTCAGACTCCGGAGCCAGACCTCCAGGTTTGAACTCAGTCTGTGCCTGTCACTTACCAGCAAGGGACTTGGTGCCTCTGGGCCTCAGAGGCCTCATGATGAAGTCCCTGCAGCATGAGGTTGTTTCCAGCATTGAACTAGTTAACATTTGTAAAGTGCTTGCTATAGGTATCTGTTAAGAAAAAACAAAACAAAAAAAAACCAAAAAATGAAATGAAGATTCTTTCCTAGCAAACCTCTTCAGATGGAATAGACATTTATTTTATTTAAGACTGTGTGATAAAAGAAACATTAGAGTCTGAAAGCTTTGGTCTTGGTTTTTCATGTGAGCATACGGCTGAAAGAAAAGAACTTTTCCCTATACCTTAACCAGTCGAAAAACCGTAGATTGTTGACGAGTGTTCCTGCTGATTAATTGAGTGTGGCAGTTGCAGGACCAAGCAGCAAAACACAAAGACGTGAAAGGCTGCTCTCTAAGTGTTGTGTAAGGAAGGCAGGTAGGTGTGCTGAACACACAGCTCATCTCCCCAGGGGTGAAACGTTTGGTCCACTTGGGGGTGTTTTGTAAATTACAGTCTACATAAAGAAGTCAGAAATATTGCTTTGAATTCACGTGTGCAGGGAGCCACCCAAAAAGGAATGAAGGGTGACACGTCTGTCCTAGAATGGGACATCTTAGGACACACGGACGGTTGAGGCAAAGGCTCTCCCTGCCCCCATGGTCTGAGGATGTCTCCACAGGATGAGGTTCGCTTTAGAAAAGCAATCCTCACTGTCCCCTGCCTATTAGAGAAGAATTATGATTTTAAAATCCACAACTCTGCTGTTCATTTGAATTATTTACATGAGCAAGGCTTCTCCTTCTTAAATGAAAATCATACTGAAATACACTATTTTAGACTTTTGGGTATTCTCAGTTAATTTAAGCAGGCTTGAACAGAATGCAAATCTATAAAATACTGCATTGTTTTTAAAGCTCGGCCTATTCCCTTTTACCTTAGAAGGTGTTTTTTTTTTTCCCCCTTCCTCCACTTTAATACATTGGCTTATTTCCATTTTTATGATGCTTAGTTTTTATATATCATGATAATTATTGTTTTGATAAATTGAACATCACCCCCCCCACCCGCACACACACTTAATTTTGTAGAGGGAATATCTGTTATCAAATACAAGGAAGGCTTAGTTCTAGTTTGTAATGATTATGAATTTTTCATAGATTTGATTTAACTGCCTAATTCTGTTTGGAAACTTTATGTGATTTTTTTTC
Source organism: Potos flavus (assembly GCA_028534135.1). Classification (NCBI taxonomy): domain Eukaryota; kingdom Metazoa; phylum Chordata; class Mammalia; order Carnivora; family Procyonidae; genus Potos; species Potos flavus. The sequence goes on from CM052886.1 coordinate 123,551,730, forward strand.
TACCCTCTTTTCATTAGCTTCAAAAAGGATGCATGAAGAAAAAGTAGGTGTTTTGAACAAAACCAGAACACTTGACTTACAAAACCAAAGGCTTGATTTAACGAGTGTGATATGATCTTTAACCTGGCTAGGTATTATTTAAGGTTTTCATCTGATCTTATTTTTTTAGTAGCAGGGAGATACATTATCTCAAAAATGACTACTGAATTTATTCAAACATTTGTTCTATAAGGAAACTGAAGAATCATCACTTACTGATCGTATTTGATGATTTCCCAAAAAGATAATCAGAGCAAACACATAGAGTAATAGTTTATTTTTGATACAAATGTTCTCAAAGTCTAACAACCTCCCCAGAAATGTTGAATAAATCAGTAGGAGAAGTGAAATTTGTATTCTGTTGTGTTTTCACTGATGTTTTCGTGTGCTTTCGAATTCAGAGGTGGTTAGATTCAAGCTTTCCTCATTTTATAGATGGCAAAGATGAATCACTTGTCCAAACGAAAGTCAGAATCTCACTGGAACTCAACCTGTTTTATCATCCCTTGATGCTTCGGTCAGGCAGCTAAATAAGAAAACATGACTTAAAAAAGAAAGTAGCAGCCAGGGTTGCAAGCATTGGGCAGTGAGGATGAGAAATGGAGACGCAAGGGGCAAGGGCGGTGTATTGGGGAGAAGGGAAGGTGGGAGGGAAAAGGAACCAATCGTGAAATTACATTTCTTACCATCATTCTAAGCTATATGGCAGGGGCTGTGTATTTAAGGATCTTTATAAGACCAAATTATTTCACAAAGCCAGTGTTCGTTGTTTCTCTGTAAATGCTTCACGATCTGTGCGGTAATCCCACTGATATATATGTGGCCAGAACCTGGGTCTGCTCTTAATAGGATGTGTGCCCGTTTCATTCCAAACTCAGATAATAAGGAGGAGGCCCTATTTTTTAGCTTTAAAAAAAAAAAATTGTTTTTAATGTTAATTTTAACTTGTACATAGGCTTTTCAGTTGGAGGAAAGGGAGGGATCATGTTATGAAGGATGATCTTGTTAAAGTCATCGTGAAAGAAGGGAAGTAATTCGTCTGCCATGAACCTTGCACCGCTGGTCTTCCCTTACCTTTTCTCAGGGTGAGGGAAGACCGAAATACCTTTGCCAAGAAGGTCTGGGATTTTCCGAGAGAGGAGAGGGTTCAGGAAGCCTGCGTTGGTTGGTGGGGAGGTGATGGAGAAGCTGAGGGGAGGGAGGAGAGTGAGGGACAATGAAAGCAGAATAGAAACATTACCTGAAATAGGCTTATAAAACTAATGGCCCCGAATCAGCAATCCATTATCATGGATTTACTTCTTAATAATGAGATGCTTCCTTCATTTATCAGCCTGGGCCTTATGTAACCTCAGGACTCGTGCTCAACAAAGTCAGAAGCTGAAGGTGAAGTTGCTCAGTTAGGGGCAAGCAAGTAGGTCCTCAGGGGGCATTTCCTCTGTGTTTTCTAGGAAATGCTGGGATGGGAAGGGGTGAATAATTAGCATTAAATCCATTTAATTTTTTTTTTTTTGGGGGGGCCTACTAGCTTTCTGGCAAGCTGCAGAATTTGAAAGTCATCATTTATTTATAATATATCTTTGTATTTTTTTAAAATTAGGAATAAAATTTTTATGACGGAATATTTTAAGCTATTAACTTTCACCTTCATACAACATTTTTATTTGCTGTATAATTATGTTTACATATACTCCAAGTAATAGATTACTATCACTTTGAATTTCTAGAACATTCAAAAAAAAAAAAATCATTCAACTTCACCATTATAAACCTTGATTTCAGCTAAGAACACAACAGTGGGCCTTAGTTTCCTGATCTATAGAGCAAGGGTATCCGGTAAAGAAATAAGGGAAAGCATCTCAGCACTGGAATGGAAGTAGTGCTAGGGATGACATCTGTGCTTATAATCGTGGTGGTGAGTAGAAGGAGGTAGTAGAATGAGATTGTCCTCATCTGACTGTTTCAACTTTATCGTGACTCCTTCCTACCTCCCGCCCTACCCCCCACCACCGTTACTTGAAACAGTAAATCTGAGACCTTTAAGTTTTATATCACTTGCCAGTCCTTGTGATCCCAAAGAATGTATCAACAGTAATACACCAGTGGGCTTAGTAAAATCCGCTCTTTACAGCTCCAAGGGTGTTTAGAACCCTTCAGCCAATCTGAAATAACTGTTAAGGAAACTGGATTAACATTTTGAATTTTCAAACTTCTACCCAAGTTACTTTTTTGCCTTGGTGTAAATGATCCGTGGGACTACTGATTTGCCTTATTAATTTGTACTCATCTTCTACATCCCCTAAAAAAAGGGGGAACAAGTACATCTTCTGAATAAACTTCTGTGGTTTTGTCTTCTGCTTATGATCTGCTACTCGAGAAACTCCCCATCTGACTTTCCTTTTCCCCACATCTCCCATCTCTGACGGGTCAAAGTCGAGGGCAGCTTCATCTTGCTGATGTCAATCCTTAAAGACGGAATTTTCTTGGTGTGCATTTTTTTTTTTTAAGATTTTATTTATTTATTTGACAGAGAGAGATCACAAGTAGGCAGAGAGGCAGACAGAGAGAGAGAGGGAAGCAGGCTCCCTGCCGAGCAGAGAGCCTGATGCGGGGCTCAATCCCAGGACCCTGAGATCATGACCTGAGCCGAAGGCAGAGGCTTTAACCCACTGAGCCACCCAAGCGCCCCCTTGGTGTGCATCTTGACGTTAGTAGTTCTATATTTGATGTATTGTGACCAAAGCAGGGAACTCTCATGAGAAAATATTTTAATTATGTTCCATCTTTCTCTATGGAGGGAATGATGCCGAAAATTACTTTTCCATTTCTCATCTTTTTCTGCTTTACTGTGTTGTGTGTGCTTGTTATAGTACCTTTTTTTTTTTTTCCCCCTTAGGGAGTTTTGTTTGTGTGTGTGTGTGCGCTTTGTTCTGGACACAAAATGTGTAGCAAAGACAGGGTGTAGCCTTGTGTACTTGAGAAAACACTGGGCCTGGAAGGTGGCTCGTAAGAGCCGTAGCTCACAAAGTAGCCTTGAGCAAGTCACTTAACTTCTCTGTGTTTCTTCGTTTATGAGTTGGAAACAACAAAGGTATACGTGAAGATGAACAATAAGGGACTGTCATGGACATCCCTCCCCAGAGTGGTACCCTTGTTATAGTCAGCAAATCTACATAGACATGTCAGTTGGGGGGGCTGTGCATGTCAGGGCAGGGAGAGGCTGGGAAATCTCCTGAACCCTCCTCTCAGTGTTGCTCTAAAAAAATTAAGTCTTTAATGAAAACAAATGAGGAATTATGTGAAATAAGATTATTACAGCTGTTACTTGTTATGAATGCAGTAATGGAGAAATGCATTTCTTCCATGGCCCTTCAAATACATTACAGAATTAAATCCCTTGAGAATAACCTCCTAGATGATCTGATTGCAGTTTAGCAGTGTTAGAAAAAAGTATCAGCCCATGACCATAGAACTGCAAAAATATACCTATGTACTCCAGAGAGCTGGCTCTTTCATTCATTCATTCAGCAGATATTTATTGAGAACCTGCTATGAGCCAGGGGTGGCTGCAAATAGAAGAAACAAATCTCCAATCTCAGAACATTTAGAATCTTGTGAGCTTTCACCGAGGTCATTTATTTCCCTTAAAATTTTTTTAGCTGATCAGCGTGCTCAAGGCAAGGAGGGTATTTTGCCCTGCTGTAATGCCATATGTATGTACTGTTCTTCAACTTCACACTGTTCTGTGTGCTGTTTTGTAGCAGAGAATTGTTTATTATTATGATTCTGATATGTTAATGAAGAGGTACTCATTTGCAAATAACTGTTTAATCCGTAATTAAAATCTGGCAGCTCTCTTAAAAATAAAGACAGTTAAAATGCGTAGTCACCGGCCTGCTATATTGAATATGCAATTGCAAAACATTAAGAAAAGCATATCCTATTTATCACTTTTAATGAATCTTTCACCCCGGTCCCACTGTAAGCCCTTGATGGTATTCCTGTCATCTCATCCATATGCTTCGGAGAGCATTAGCTATTCTCAGGTCTGTGCATGCCGAAAAATAAAATCAAAATCTCTAGGTTTTTTTGGATCACATATAAGCAAGCCATACCATACCACACACACACACACACACACACACACACACACACACACATATTATCATTACCATATCCTCATTAAGATGATGGGCCTCTGACCATATCCTAATGTTTGCTTAGCAATCTGAAATTCATGTATGCAAAAGGAATTTTTCTTATCCTTTTGAAAGAAGAATGATAAATATTTATACAGCCTTAACTCTTTCAGGCAGGCACAGGATCATGTTTTAGAAATGACAAGGAGCTGCTCAGGATCTTTTTCAGCATAATTCATCTTTCCAATAGGTCCCGAGAAAGGAATTGTAGATTTATCAATATTGGACAGTTTTCTTCCTCTCGCCCCATTAAATATGCTTTGTCTTCCTTTTCTGAAATCCTTTTGAGTCGTGACTTTGCAAAGGGAGCCACAAGAATTATCTCTGCTTTTCAGGCAAGATTGTTCCAGAAGGATGCAAGAGGCCCCACAGGACTCCTGGCCTGTGCTCCTCAAGGCAGGGATCCTGATTGTCCCGCAGCCTCCTCGTTAGCTGGCTTAGCAACAGTCTCAACTCTAAATAGTCATATATCCGAACTGTTGCTTTCTCAAAGTTATTCCCGTTCTGAAGCAAGAATTGGATAGAGCCGCAAGACACTCCTCTACTTGAAATTAAAATTGTCTCCCAACTGCTTGAATCAACATCTCTAGTAGTAATGGTGAACTACGGGACGTGTCTCAAGCTCACAGAGCTGTCTGCTTACAGTAAATGGAAGATGCAGGAAATTTCCGAATTGACTCCTCGCGGTCGCAGGAATGCTATCAGCTCTATTACTGATAGCAATCAAACTTCTCCAGCATATACGCTAACTCCCAGAAGCTGGGTTATTAATCTGAAAACTCAAGGCTCGGGCCAGGTAGTGGTCTTAATCATTTCTTTCACGTAGGTGAACCGAATCCCTGAATTGTTAACTCCTATTCATTCTTCACTCACCCTTGCCCTTTGGCAAACATGAAACCCAGACTGTGTGTCAGCTCTGGAGGAGAAAGGAAGGAGCAGGGGTGCGGAGACCCTAGCCGCTGGTCCCAGCCCCTGCGCACCCGCCACCACCACAGCCACGGCCGAAAGCACCTTGCCGTCCATCAGGGGCCCTCTGTGTCACTGCAGGACTCCTCGGGTCCTGCCTCCTCCATGGGACTCCTCATTCAGAGACACAGGATATGTGAGCCAGAAAGGGCCACACAGATTGCTGATTTCCAGTCCCCCTGCTTTGTTCTTAGATGGGGAAACTGAGGCCCCCCAAGGGAAATGATTTGCTCAAAACAGCTAGTTAATGGCAGAAGGCGTCCTGACTCCCTGATTAGTCCTCTTGAAGATCTTCTCCTATTGGCTAGGGTCTGTCTTAAAGGGGAAGGAGATTGTACCACAGTACCCAGAAACCTTTGGTGAGATGCAGGGCTCTAAACTGGGACTGTGGTTGTAAGGAGAAATCGAGTCACTGGGCATTAAAATACACAATGATTGTGCTTTAAAAGATGAGGCAGTATGGAATTCATAATAATGCATTACATTTGGGTGCCCTTACAGGCAACACTTGAAGGTGGAAATAGACAGGAAGTGGCAAATAAATACAATGTGATCTGTGAAACAGGAGAAATTCAGTGGGAGAGAGGATTTTTAAAAACCCACTCTACCTGTAGGACGGACGATGGAAACCAGCTGGTGAATGCTGAGTAGTTCGCCAGATAGAGAAAGGCCTTTTAGGATTTAAGTGATACCCTGAGGTTTATTTTAACTGGACGCTAGCTCCTGCGCACATATGTGTAGCCTTCAAATGTCTTCCCCCAGGTCAGCAGTCTGCGCTGTTAGTAAGGGCTTGACTATTCAAGGTCTCTCGGTTCCTGCAATACAGTAACTTTGCATCAGTTTGGAAGATCCAAACAGACCAAATAGATTCCGTGGGGTTTTCTCAGCTACGTGGCAAGTTGGCTTGGTTTCTGCTATGGAGTCTTGGTAGCGATCGCCTACGTATGCGACCCAACAGCTTCTCCTAGAGCCCCGCACAGACCTGGCGATGCTCGGGTTTCAGTAGACTATATAATAGCGCGTTTGGCAGGAGAGGCCATTAAAAAAGAAATCAAAGCAGCCCTCAGAACTAGATTCCTTTTTGAAAGGTGTTCCTGATCAAAAAATAAAGCTCGGAATTGGACATTGTTTGGATTAAGTGACTGGCACCTTTCCTCTCTCCTCCCCGCTCAGTCCTTCCCCCACAATAGCTTGATAGGAAAGAGTGCATAGGATTACTCGAAGCTTTCCTCTTTCTTGGTGCTCATTGTAGAAGGATATCTTTTTGTTCTTGCTTTACGTAGAATCTTATTTGCAGTTTAAATTTTATATAAAAACTACCCACCTGCTATACAAAAACTACCATGTTCATCTGTAATCTCAGTTTTTTCGGGTTGGGTTTTATATATATTTTCGCACTTGTCTATCATCGAGAGGAAATAGGCACAGAGGATGGTTTTGAACCAGAGTTGTCCCATTTAAATTCCCCGACGCGCGTCTGCAGGCGTGTGCGCATGCGCACGCTCACAGCTAACTACCGGTTGCAATAAAATTGGGTAGAATTTCAGTTTAGCTTCATTAACTCTGAGACCATGAAGTAATATTAAAGGGGGAAAACAGACTAGGTGAAGAGAAACAAATAGATCAATTTTCTTTAAATAAAGACATTTTAGGGGGAACTAGTATCCATTTTTTTTAGGTTATCATTGCCATTCCTCAATATTATATACCCATAAACTGCATAGCAGAACTTGTATGTGCTTGAAGAAGCTACATTTTCACAGCAGGAGAGGAAATCAGAATAAATCACTGAGATGCAGGTGCACAGTAATACAAGTAGGCTCTTTCCCCTGCAGCCTGAATGCCTAGCCAATAAAACAAAAGGGCTGGGCCTGAGCTCTCAGGGTCTCCTGGAGCTAAGCCAAGAAGTGTTGGGGGGAGGAGTGGGAAGTGGGGGAGGAGGGAGCAGGAGAGAAGAATTGTTATTCAGTCTTCTTTAATGAGATGTATTGCCCACTGCTGAAAGATTGGGGCAGTGTCTTTTGTTATGCTAATTAGACACCATTAGAGCTTGGCTGTCTTTGATTTCTGCTTAATCCTTTCTGCCTCCCTCAGCCTCAATCCTGGCTGGCAAATGGTTGAAAGATGGTGGGGTGTAATTTATTGCCCACGTCTATGCTTAGTTATTCAGTAACAGGGATGGTAAGGGAAAGATGTCTCTTACCAAAGGTGGTGTGTATGTGGGACATTCATTTTGGGCTTTTTAAAAAATGAATTTGAGAATAGCTCGATCTCTGCCTTTTTTAGTCCAAACACCATTGTTTGTTTGTTTGTTTGTTTGTATGAAAAGGCTGCATTTGCAGCCACACAAAATGGGAAAGGCAGAATGGAAAATTTAGATGGCCTCCCCTTGGTTGCCTGGATCTTGCTAAAACAAACAAGCAAGTTGATCATCATGTCTTAGCTTTTGGGGAGACTGTGATCGTGATCAACCAGAAAAATGGAAGCGAGAATAATGTAAGGGTCAAAAAGAGGATTTTACCAGTTCAAAAATCCTGCCTTTATAATTTATAGATATGTGTGCTTTCTTTCCTAAAATTAAACTGTTGCATTTGTATGATTACCGAAATTATGAGTGTTTGTGGTGAGTTAACAATTTTGTTTTGAAAAATGACTAAGATGGTCCTTTCTGAAATAGTAAAATGGAGGATTTCTGTGAAATGCTTAAAAACTAGGTAATACAGGTTTAGAGCAGCCCTGTCCAGTAAAAATGTCCTATGAACCACAGATACTATTTTAAATTTTCTGGTAGCAACACTAAAAAAGGAAAAAAAACAAAACAAGAGGAAGTTAATCTTAATATGTTTAACTCAATATGTCAAAAATATTTCAGCATGTAATCAATATAAAATTCATGACATAGTTTACATTCTTTTATTCATGTTAAATTTTTGAAATCCAGCGATTGTGTTATACTGGCGTGTATTGTATAGCACCTCTCACTTGGGATCTGCCACATTTTAAGGGCTCTGCAGCCTCGGGCTGGTAGCCACCGTACTGGATGGTGCAGGCTTAGTGCAATTCAGTAATTCAGTTGCCGGAAAAACGATTGTCGGGATGAAATCCACTTTTTACGGTATGCGTAAATATTAGAAGCTGTATGACTTTGGCCATGACACTCAGTCTCTAATGAGCCCTAGTTTTCTCATCCGTAAAATGATGTATTGGTACTAAATGATCTATTAATTCTTCCAGCCATGTCCGCTCTGAAATTCATGATTCCAAAAATTCACATCTAGAACCTGGGTATACTAAAACTTACCCATCCTTTCCTCTAATTTAGTATTTGAAAAGAAGCCTTCTTCCACCACAGAGTAAATGGCAGGGTGTCCTGCGTACCATACCCATACCTTTCTTCCTCCAACTGTCTGGACCTTTCTTTGAATTCTTCTGAGGCTTATACTGTTTTAATAAAGTGTTTGGTAGTGTTTAGGCTCTCAGCAATCTTCGCTCGGTACTTTTGGAATGAGGTTTTTGAGCAAAGATGTGAAGGCGTTTGGCAAGTAATTACTGCACATTAGTAGAATTACATAAACACCAAATCTCTAAAACCCAGTGGTCTTTCTTCTTTCTTTCTCTTTGTGATCTAGCTAATGTACTGGGTCATCAGTGAAACACAAATCCTAAAGACGCTTTCCAGGAAAGTTATGTGTTCAACAGTCCTGAGCCGTAAGTGTGGTCACTTTCTGTGCCCCTAAAAGAAGCCCATCAAAGAAGAGTGGCCCAAACGTGCGGAGTCATGACTGTTAGAGACCAATGTGAAAAGATCAGGAAGGTGGAAGTGCGTGGAGATTATCATTCCATCTTAGAATCGAACTTTTAATAAAAAAGAGTTCCACACACGTATAGTGGCCCCCTTTAGTCATCCCATTGATAAGATCTCATGGATAGAAATTACTGGCAACATCTGGCCTTGGGACTTGAGATAGTTTTAAATGTTGAGCACCTTCCTATACTGCCTGGGCATTGTCAAGCTTACCTGGTGTGGGAAAAATAGATCTCACATACTTTGTGCTAGTTCTGTGATAAGAAAGGGCATCTCGTTTCGGTTTGTTAAGAGAGTAGATCTCATGTTCTGTGCTCTTAACACAGTTAAAAAAAAAAAAAATTCCACAAAAGCATTATAGGCAACACCTTAGAATGTTCTAGAATACTGAAAATGTACAGGCAGGTGGTTAAAACTGGGCTGTTTTTTGAATTGGCAGTTCAGTAAGCACCCAGGTATACATTTCTAATACTGAAAAGGGATCAGGTTGGCATTTGTCACATAACTGTTTGCTGTTGAGAATTATTTTAACCAGATCAATAAAGCATAGTTACTCTACTATTACTGTTGGCTCTCAACCAGCAGATGAAAAGAGCTCTGTTATTAAGAATGGGATTTTACCTCTAAGTGGGAAGAGACTCCGTTTTCTCTCCCTTTTCTCTTGCTGAAGTGGGCACATGACTGAAAGGAAGCCAGCCAGCGACTGAAGAAGACAGGGCACAGGGCTGCTGTTAGATGAAATGGCATAGTCTGATTTGATTCCAGAAATACCTTGCTTCTGGTCTTTGTATATTACATCACTACTTTTGCAAAAAGCCTTTGTTTTCCTCCAATTTTCTTGGTGTTTCTTCCGAACTGTGAAGAAGGAATAGGCATGGGTCAGCTACTTCAGGGTATGGATATTCTACCTCAAAGGAACGTTCTTTCCCTTTTGAATATATTTATTCCTGTTAATAAGGAATATTGGTTTTTTCACCCAGAAGATACTGCTTTTAAAAAGTCTGATGAAATGTAGTGTCAGTCATTGTCTAAGAGTCAGATATGAATCAGCCCCTTTGAGAATAAACCGCCCAAGTTCTCTCAAGGATCTCTAAGTAGACCCAACAAACTGATGGCAAGCATTTTGAATACGATGGACTTTGCGTCCCATTACTTGTTTTCTGCACCATCATCATTTTTTGACACACATTCCTGTGTCACGGCCCTTTCATTACAGAATGGAATTGTCGAGTAAGGATGATATTAAATTTTAATGTTATTGCTGTTATTACTGTTGACTGTTTTTAGCATTAGTATGCCTGGTTCTTTCATTCCAGCGTCTGCAGGGCCAGAAAAACAGAAGTGTGCATAAACAGTCAGGAAAATGACCGTATACCCTGGAGACCCAGCATCGCATGCTCTGCCTGTTGTGAATGATGAATCAAAATGGAAAGGTTATCATTTTCATTAGCTAGGAAAGAACAAGACCATACTTTTCTCCAAGTGTAATTACAGTGGTTCACCGGCAACGTTACACTGCAGTAATTAGTCTAAAGGTGTACGTGAGGGCAGGCTTTTGCACAGACACTAGAAATATTATTTCAGAGTTTAAGGTCACAGCCTTGTGTTTAACATGTTCCAGGCAGCTTAGGGGAGAAAAAAAAAAAAAAAAAAAGAACTAATTTGACTGGAGCTAAAGAAAGACATTTGACATTTCCCAGAGTCATGCATTCAGAAGCCAGTCAGGTGGAAAAATTGAATTTTGTTATCTACGAAAACCAAGAAAACAAGGAAAAACAATAAAAAAAGAAAGAAAGAAAGAAAGAAACCCTCAACAACGTAGCTGCAGAAATGGCATGTCAGAATATTTTGTAGGAGAAACGAAGAGTTTATTAGGAATTAGAAACAAGTTTATTAGGAATGTGAGATAAATAATTATGAGAGCTTTCGATATGTGTTTTAATCTCCTTTTTTTCCTAAGGCAATTGGACAGAAAAATTAATTTCTAGAAACGCTTCAGGAGAAGCAAAATAATTCCTTTACCTTCCTATAACTCTCGCAAGAAATACATACTTCTCTTATACCGGTACTCAAATATATATCTGTCCTTTGTGAATGTTTTTTGGGCACTGAGCCGTTACACTGGAATACCGAGATCTTTCTAACCTAACCCTCCAGTAGAGGTTGAATTGGAATTTTTTTCCAAAGCCTTATCTCAGGCTTCCTGTATAAGTAAAACAGAAGTGAGGAAGTAGAGGGCTAGGGAGGGACTAATAAAGAAAAAAAGAAACTTTATGAGAAGTATATATTTAAAGTCATCTATAGGAGTTTAAAAGAAACCTTCTACTTCTTCTAGTGCAAGCAGTCTTACAGAGTAACATTTCTTCCCGAGGTAAGGGTGAAGGCCCACATCCTCTACTGTCTTTGGTTAATGTCGTGTTGTGTGCCAGCCTGAAAGCAGTTCTGTTCAGTGTCTCTCTTCCAGTCCTTACGCAGCCAGGTGGGAACTTTCTGAGGACAAATGGAGAAGCAGAGTATACCCGAATGAGCATTCATTCAGCAACCACATTCTGCTGGAAACCACTGCTTTGTTAGCGCGAGGCTGTTTTATGTGTGTTATCTGGCCATATGGTTTGAACTGATGTTTCTCACAACTTCGGGCACTTGGAAATTTTAAGCATAGATGTGACACAAATAACACGGCTAGCTGATTATGTAATGTACTGAAAATTCTACCAGACACTTGAATTTAAAAACATTCCTTTTTGTTTGTCGCAGATGTTTCTCTACTCAAGGAAAAGTCACGCGCTGCAGAATCAGATCTCTGACGTTGTAGGTTTTCTCAAGCTAGCACTCATGTAGGAGGCCCCGGGTAGTGGGAATGGCTACAGGACTTCCTCCTCTTCCTTCTGCCCGTGCCCCCTAGCAAATCAACACATCTTTCTGGGCCTCAGTTTCCTCTCTGTGAAACCTGAGATTGCCAACCCCCGCCCCCCCCCAGCTGCTTACTTCCTGGTCCGTTTACAGGACTCCTGCCTTTATTTCCAGCCTTTATGGATAAACAAATAGATAACTAGCCATGAGACCGTTTGTCCCATCTTTCCAAAAAGGCCTGGAAAATTGCACCAAGTATGTTCTTTCATATCCGGCTCCGTGAGGTCACCAGTAAGGCAAGATCTCGGGACGCCGTTTTCCTACACTTGGCCTCACTTTGGTGATGCAGTCTGTGAAATGGAAGCAGAAGGTTTTACAAGACTTTTTATCATTCGTTTTTCATAAAACATCCGTGTTTTTTTTGTTTGTTTGTTTGTTTTATTTATTTAAGTAAACTCAACGCCCAGCGTGGGGCTCAAACGCACGACCCCAAGATCAGGAGTCACGTGCTCTACCGACTGAGCCCGACAGGCGCCCTTCATAAAACATCTTTTTAAAGCTAGGTTAAAACAGACTAACTGAAGTTCTGCTTGCCGTAGGAAAAACAGCTTTCTCCATGGACGTTTGATGAATAAATGACGAAGTAAGCCTACCTTGTGAGAGCAGGACTGACTGCCACTTGCAGAAGTCCTGACTTCTGCCGAAAAATCAGACTTCTCGAAAGGAAACTGAGTTTCCCCCAGAAATTCTTAACTTCCCATCCCAAGTTCCTAAACCCAAAAATGTTGAAGAAACTAAATGAGCATTTTAGTTAACCAACTATAAATTATACATCTGTAAAACAAATCAGAAACAAAAGGGTTATCTTTCTTAGGATTATAAAACAAGGGCTTTGTTGGGAAGATTTCCACAGCCTTCTTTGGGTTCAGGTCCCTTGACAGCTTTTTGAAAGACTTTGTGGGCGTTCGAGATCACATTACTTTTAAGTGCAGCAAGAAAATAGCTGTATGCTCGAAGCATACATTGACGTTAGGGAAAGTGAGCCTGGATTCAGAGTACGGATTTCCTTCATTGGGAAGCTTGTGGGCATACCAGTCCCCATCCTACCGATCTACCACGAAGGATGACCTAGAACTTTGGAACTGAGAGGCACTTTATATTATAACCCACTTCCTCTCACCCGACTCTCCTTTTCCCACATCCTGCCACTTCCACTGACCTCTCCTTTTTGCGGAATGTGAAGGCCCAAAAAATACTCACATCTCTGTTATCTTAAAAATAATCTACTCAGACCCTGTGTCCTCCCATCGAGCCTCCGCTTCAAATGTGTGGTGGCTAGTGCTTTTAAAGAACCTCCTTGAGACTTCTCTCTCCCAGGTTCTGCTGGCACTCCGCACCCCTGCTTCTGACCATCCCTCCTCCCTCCAAGCATCCCCTTCCCTCCTGTCCTTGAATGTCCCAGCTCTCTTGAAGCCGCCTGTAGGCCATTCTTTGGGTTCGTGAATCCACTAGCATCCTAATTTGTGCTACTACTCACCATCTTTATGAAACACTTCATTGTCAACCTCTCGGATATTCTTAGGGATTTGTCCATTCTTAAATTTTCCCCCAAGTTCCACCTGAAACTCACCCCCCACCCCCACTCCTTAATGTCATCGGTGTTTTTAAGGTTACTGGAAATAGTCGATTCTCTTAAAGGTTGTATTTGATAGTCGCTTCATTGCAACTAAATTCTTTAAAAAAAAATATTGAGGAAGGCACTTATTATTCGTTTTTGTTGGTTTTTTAAGGGGATTGGAATAGATTGCAGCAGCTTTTGATCAAAGCCCTGGCTTTCTTATGCTCATTTTTGCTTCGCGTCTTTCGAGGAACTTTAAGAGCCTCACCTGTGAGACAGAATGCGTGGCTAAGGGGACAGAAGAGGCGACGGGAAAGATGTTTGCCACCATAAATTGCTGCACATAAATTATTGCCATTTTCCCGGGCAAATAACAGTTAAATACTCCCCTATAAGCAGTTGTCTGGTGGTTGATCAGAAGCCCCGCCCTGCACCATGCATGCAGGTGCCGAGGCTCCCAGACTCTGTGTCTGTGTGAGCCCGCGTGGCTGTCCCTCCAGGTGAGCGAGGACAGCCCGGTGGTGCGGACCACAGCCAGCCACTTTCATCCCAACAAGACGGAAGAAGCAGCCTGCCTTCTCAGTGGCTCGACAGTCTCATATTGTTGCTAGATTCATTTCCCGAAAACTTAATGTGAGATGAAGTGTAATTGCAGATTTCCTTAAGAACCATCGACAGATACTTAGCCTAAGTTATAAGCAACTCACACTGTGAAATGTGTACAAACATGCTAAGTTTTCCTCCAGAAGAATATACTTCAGTAAAAACCAATATTCATCCATCTTTTTAAATAAACAGACGTTCCCGTTCAAAGGAGAAGTTGGGGAGACGTTCTCTGGTTCCCACTCGATTTTCAAAAGGAGTAAATGTGGCAGGAACGGTCATTAGTTTTCGGGGAGTGAAGGAAGTCTCTGATAAGTATCGTCCTAGACACCTTACGGCCTTTGGCTAAGGGGGCTACGTTTTGAACAAGATAGTAAAAAAACAGTAAATTATGGTGTGTTTAGGTATTGGCATCGTATGATGGAGAGGAGAGTTTGGTGTTTTGATTTTAATTGTTAGGTGGTCTGTTTAGTGCAGCTGTGTTTACGTTTCCTAAACACGAACTGCCCGAACACGGTGACAAGTCCCTATATATGAGAATAGGGACTGCTTTTTTGAAATCTTCTTGTCAATGTGCTTTAATACAGAGAGTTGTGTTTATGAAGCAGCGAAGGTGGAAATAATTCTAGGCACAATCATTCTGTACAGCTAGTTGCTACTACATCAAACATTTTGACAACCTTGTTAAAAAGAAGTCATTGGTACTTTAAATGTTGTACTTCACAGTGGACGAAACTTGGAAATGGTAAAATTTTTTCGACTAGTCACATTTCTTTAACCAATGTTTTGGTTGATTTAACTTCTTGATTATTAAAGATGCACACTTAGACCGTAAATGTAGACCGATCCTGTAGAAAATTAACAGTCCCATATCTTTGCTTTCTTCCTAAAAAAAAATAAAATAAAAAATAAAAAATGAACATGGAGTCATGGCTGCAACAAAGAAGAGAGAGTTGCTTATGAGAGAGTAAATGTATTTAATAAGTAAATAGCTGTTGGAATTAATAATTTCAGAGTCATATGCAATGTGTGAAATGTTTAGATGCAGGAACTTAATGACTAGTTTTTGAGGCATTTTCTCTAGTGTTACATCCCTCATAACTCAAATTAATGTTTATTACTACTCTCCCTTATTGCCAAAATATTTTCATGAATTTGGATTAGAAGCAGCTTGTTCTGGCTTGTTTTGCAACGTTGTTTGGAGAAACCAAGTGATACTTAGAAGATTTTTGTGTGTCTCAGAGACCTTAATTATCTTACTTATGTTGAAGGAGGAAGCTAAGTTTTGTTTCAGAGTTATGTAAGAAAATAAGATTTCATGCTAGGCTCATTTTATATTAGTGCAGAGATAATAATGTCTTTCAGGAAATGTGAAGTCGTGGTTCTTATATTAACTGCTCAGTAACTAGCAATCGAGAGTCTGCTTTAAATCCAAGAAGACACCGCTTACCAATCCAGGACTGTTTGGGGTGGCGTTTTTGGATTCTCAGATGTTTACCCTTATCTTTCCTTTTCTCTCCCCTTCTCTCCACAGATTGGCGAAAGACAGCGAGTGTTAGTGACCGAAGAATCTTTTGATTCCAAGTTTTATGTTGCCCACAATCGATTCTACGAGCAGGTGAGAGACACTCCATGTCCTTATGCTTTCTCCGAAGTGAGAAAGGGCTGTGAAGTAAATCCCTTCAAGCAAAAGGAACTGAAATGAGGGGGGAGGCTTGTAGAGTCCTGTCACAGCAAGGGGACGTTAGGGCATCGAGTCAGCGAGACGAACGGGGGCCTTCTCTCTGCGGCTGAGTCCACAGAGCATCCTCTACAAAGGAGGACGTGTGTTTTAGTCCTCAGTCATCTTTGCCAGGACCAGCCCTGGCTTTGGGAGTTGAGAACGGGGAGTTCTCGCTGCCAGAATCCCCACAGCCTGGCAGCGGAGAGGGGAAAGTTCTGCCCGGGGAACAGGAAGGATGTCTGCGACTTCAGCGTGGACGGGCAGGGATTTCCTCCTGCTGTCCCGGCGCTCACTCAGGTGGTCGGTTGTTTTTTTAGTTATGCTTAGTTGTAGGATTTTTTTTTTTAACTTCCACCTTGGTAAGAATGCTGGGAGCAAAGGGAAAAGAGTCGATTCTGTGGATTCAACTCAAATCGTGTGACCAGCTTTGGAGACCAGCATGAGGAACAAAACAACTTGACTCTGAGCGTCGTCTGCTCCGGCCAAGCCGGCGCAGAGGGCCCCCCGCTCACCAGCTGCCTTGCCCTCCCTCGTAAACTGGCCTGCCTTGCCACACTGCCAGCCGGCCCAGCTCCTCTGTCAGCATTTGGGATTCCGCTTCCCCAAGGCAGGGAGCAGTGCAGAAGCCAGCGAAGAATACAGGCGCCTCCTTCAGGGGCTGTGGCCCTGGAAAAGGGCCCAGGAAGAGATGCGCTCTCCCCTTCTCCATAGGAGACTCTCCCACGGGCATAGGGATTTCGTCGGTCACTCCTGGACTCTGTTAACATTTTTCTTTTCTTTTCTTTTCTTTTCTTTTCTTTTCTTTTCTTTTCTTTTCTTTTCTTTTCTTTTCTTTTAGATTTTATTTATTTGAGAGAGAGAGCATGAACAGGGGGAGGAGCAGAGGGAGAGGGAGCAGCAGACTCCCCATTGAGCAGGGAGCCTGATGGGGGTACTTGATCCCCAAACCCTGGGATCATGACCTGAGCCAAAGGCAGACACTTAACCCACTGAGCCACCCAGGCGTCCCTCTTATTAACTTTTCTTAATACCAGATGTGTTTTCCTACTTTTTTATTCTTTCCTCATCAAATGAGATGTGAATTTTTTTTTCGCTGTGGGTTATGGCTGAAATTAGAGTGTGGGAAGCCTCTTCAGGCCAGGGTGGGCGAGTCAGGGAAGGGGAGGGCTAGGGAAGCCCCCTGCCCGTGTCAGAGAGCAGGGAAGCTGTCGTCAGAGAGACCTCCCGCACTGATGCTTCCTGGGGAATAACCCCAAACTGGGCCCTGAGTCCTCAGGAAACGTGGGAGGAACTTTTCCAGGCCCAGACTAAACACGCCCTATTTCATACCCAGCAGAAACTACAGCTGAGGAGGGGTTCCCAGCACTCCATGCTGGGGCTGAGTTTCTTCCCCATTTTCCATCTCATTAATTGGCTCCGGAGAGCTATTGCCCTGTTCAGGCCAACCTGCTCAGCCTCGGGGAGGAACTCCATTGTATTTGGGTCGCCTCTTCCCTCCCTTTTCTCTGCCATCTGGGTTTCTACCTCAGCAGGGAACTTTTCTCCCCCTTCATTTTAAAGGCAACGGCATGCCTCATTAGCTGTTTCTTCCAATTTAAAGCAATCGGGCTTTTTCCAATTATTAAAACTGAAGGGGGAAAAAACACTGAGCCCTTCATTCAGATCAAGGCAGCAGATCAAGGAGAGTTATTTTTCCCCAGAATAGTACCACATCTCCCAGGGACAGTTTACTCTAGAGATTTTCTTGTTTTATAAAAACTGATTTAAAGGGGCTTTCATATTCTGATACTAAAGCTCTTTTAGTTCGTGTGCTTGCTGTGAGTAATTCACCACCCAGGTGACCTTTTCCTATCCTTTGATGAGGCTGTGGACTCAGTGGTCATAAAAAGAATCAAACCCAGGAAGACCCAGATCCCGCTTCGCCTCCCCGAGAAATCGGCCATGGAACCCTGGCTCGCCTCCGACTTGTCTGTCTCTACAGCGAAGCATATCAAAGAGTTCAGAGGAATGATTTTTCTAAATAAGATGAGTTCCAGAAGTGAGGTTGTTCTCTAGAAACGACAGTATTACTGGGTTGGAATTCATCTGTTTGTTTTGGATCCTGACTTGAAAAGCCTGGAGAGCGGCTAAGGCAGTGACAGAACCATGAGGGAGACACAGCGCGCACAAACCTCCTCCGGGTCCCCAAGGAGGGGAACGTTTGCTCGAGGTAAACAAGTGCTTTTATCAGAAGTCTCGAGTGGAGAGAGACCCTCTGGCAGCTTCCTGCGAACTAGCCAAAGGAGCCCCTGGAGCCGCTGACCCTCCACGAGGGTAGAAGGAACCAATGTGCGGGTTCCATAGTAGAGCGAGACACGAGAAGGGGGGCCGTTAGTCAAAGGAGTCATTTAGCTCCAAACACCAACATTTGGGCCATTAAAAAGGGCGCTTTTAAGTGTTCTTCCTCTCCCTGCCCCCCAAATCACACACCCGTGAGCTCTCTCTCTCTTGCTCTCTCTCACACACACACACGCGCTCATATACACACAAACACGCAGGCCTTTATTTGAAGTGTCTACTCAAGCCATTATTCTGACAGCTGACTTGGCAGGTATTAAAAGTATGGGGCTTTCATCATGTTATCTCCGTTTTCTTCATCGCATGGGACAGCCAAGAGCAGAATATCAAAGGCCTGTCCAAAAGCGACTGGCTGATTGCTGGGGGCTCTCCCGGGTCTGCCTGCCACATGCCTAAGGACAGCAGGCATCCCGCAATGACCCAGCATTGTCTCCAGCCCGGGGGCTCCTCCCACACACGCCTTCCTGGCCTACGGGGTCTCCAGATCCTTGAGCAGCCTGCTCGGGAGAGGATCTCAGGACAGAAGAGAAGATACTAGGGGGCAACCAGGGAAATCGGAATAAAGGATGGATGTTGGTGAATAGTAATACATCAGTGTTGGTTCATTCATTGTGACAAATGTACCATACTCGTGGTAGGATATTCGTAATAGGAGACAGGGTCTGAGGTATCCAGGAATCCTCTGCTTTCTCTGCAGTCATCCTACAAATCTAAAACTGTGTTCTAAAATGGAAAGTTTATTTTTTTAAACAAAATTAAGCCTTCTGAATTTTTCTTTAAAGGTTTTAGTGCCCAAGAACCCCACATTCATGGGGAAAATGATCGAAGTGGACATTTATGAATCAGGCAAGCATTTCATGAAAGGGCAGCCAGTATCAGACGCCAAAGTATACACGCCATCCATCAGCAAACCGTTAGCAAAGGGAGAAGTCTCAGGTTTGACAGAGGTGAGTAAAAGACGCTTTTCTCTCTACCTTGCTGGTAAAACAGCAGCTGTGGAAGCACGGCGATTCCAGACCATGTTTCTGTTATCATTTCTAGTTCCCTTTTTATGTATGCATGAGGCTTTAATCCTTCCTGACAGATTGAAATCTGAATTAGCAAGATGCAGTTTTGCCGATGCCTTTAGCTCTGCTTCTCTGCCTGTAGAGGGATTGAGCCATTCCTGCTTCTAGGAGAGACTCGGAGGGCAAAAGGCATTATTTTCAGGTGGAAGAGGGAACGCTGGATATCGTCTGATCCTGGGCGTTTCTGTGTCAGGAGATCCCGAGTGGAAGGGGGTGACGAGAGGAAGGTTTTCTTGCTTTATGAAGCTGTTGATCATACAGTGAAAGCCTACAGTTAAACAGGCACTAAAGCGTGTCGGTGTGTGGGGTGAGGGTGCCTTTCTCCAGGCTGTTTGTTGAATATCTGCTTTAGTCATCTGGAGTGAAAATTAAACAATTTTTTATCCTTTCTATAAAAAAGTAACCTGACCCCTCTTTTATACCTTGGTGCAAATCTGGCTATTTGCCAGTCTCCCTCTTACATTTCATTGAGCTACAGTTGTAAAAGCTGATGGGGTGTGAAATGAAAATGTGTATCACATTTCTAAGCATCATTTGATGTCCTTTCTCCAACACAATTGTTAAGCACTCCAAAAAAAGTATGCAGCAATGACTTTGTGTACCGAAAAATGAGAAGTGGTATTTATCTGGCCATCGAGTTCCATGATTGTTTGAATATATGTATTATCTTTTCCTTCAAAATAAATTGCCAGAGCATGTTAATTAAGCTTCGAGCGTAGCGACAAAGAGAGTCCTGTTATCTATATTCTCACTCACTGGGGTGATGGACTCTGGTGTCCAAACATGAGTGACACCTCTTGTGAGCCTGACAGGTGCGTGTGAAGAATCAGCATGCTCGGCCATCTGACTGATAATGGAGTGACGTCGGTTCGCCTTTGTCAGGGCCCTGCCAACTGTGTGTCATCCCACTCAGCTAGGAGTGAGCTCTAGCACTCGATGAGCATAGCCATTAATGGTTGCTATTGTTTAAAAAGAAAAAAAAATCCTTGGGGTTTGGGATGGACGACCGGGAAGGAACAGTAGAATCCAGACTTTAAATTATCTTGGTTAGAGATTTGGCTTCTGATGTGTTAGCTGATACTTGAGAGATTTTTAAAGGAAGTTGGCTTTTTGTTGGTGGTGGTGGTGGTGTTTGTTTTTCTACAGAGTTGTGTATTACAAGGTTGACTTTAAATTGCCACAGTGAAAAAGATCTCACAGCAAGTGGCAGTAGTGGGCAAATGATGGTTTAATTCCTTCAATGTACATCTATTGAAAAGAATAGGGTTTTGAAACATTATCCTCAACAAAGAAAAGCAATACCCTTTTGTTAGTTCCTTGACTCTCATGTTACCTGCAGCACCATTTAAATTCTGGGGGGCGGCCTTTTCCCCTCCCCCTTCCTCCCTCCCTCCAGCCTGGAAAACACATTGTCATCGGTTCTACCAACAGCTCTTCTCTGCACTGGGCTGTCACAGATCCTAGGTGAGATGAGGAAGGCACTTGTGTGTTGCCCCTCCTCGGTTTCTGGGGAGAGACAGGGCCACACACACGTGGCCAAAGGATTAGGACTGTCCATCTGGCTCTTCGCATCAAGGGAAAATCAGGCAAGACTTCCATCACCATTTGTGACTTCCTGTACGTTAATGAGTGTGACCTTACACTTCGTTACTGGTCAGCTCTTAAACATACGCCAAGCTCAGGGTCGAAAAGCCTTCTTCAGTGAATGTGTCCTGATGTTAGAAATGTTTTTACTAATGCTATGAGCCAAAATAAATCAAGCAGGAAGAGAACAGCTTCTTCCATTTTTATAGAGTGGAGAAGTGAGTAGAAGTGTGACCATGTCTCAAACACTTTGAGCTCTTGGAGCACCGATAAAGGTGCTGGAACTCTTGGATGACAAAACCAGCGTACCCCCTCCGTGGATGAAGCATGACCCTGGGGTCCGACAGACCTGAGTTTGCATCTGGACTTGCCAGTTTACCCTAACCATGCAACTGCCGAGCTTAATTTGGTCTTAATTATAATGGGAATGCTAACGTCTAGCTCGTAGGGTCATTGAAAGGAGTCCATTTGGAGGTGTATGTAAGCTACCTAATACTGTTCCTGGGACATAGCGAACAGCTACCACGGGGTTGCTTCCCCTTTCCCTTAAATCGAGTTGCATCTAGAAAGAACACACTCTGAAGATGACCTGGTGCTAATAATGGTTGTTGTATTCGCTGTTTTAGCTCTCATCGTACAGTACCCACTATATGGGGCTCAGCAAGGGGGGTGGATTTCTGTATTACCATCACCCGTGCAGGGCCAGAGGACCCATCCCATCGGAATGTGTTTCTGCATGTTGTAGGCTTTTCCTTAGTTTGTCTAGAATGGCGACCTCCCCTGTATACTTTGTAAAAAAATCTGAAAAGATCTAAGCATCTAAAGCAAAATCCTGTGTTAAGAAATTATTGTCGATACTAAGTGCATTTACCCTCATTGAGAATTTTATGAATTTTATTTTAATCTCTAAGTATTTATCCCGATGCTCCTTTAGAGTTATCTTGTCTCACTTTAGGCCCTGTTGGCCTCTTCTGAGAAAACTGGTGGGAGGTTGAACAGACTGGGGGAAGAAGCACAAACTGGGTGGGCATCATGAGATCCAGATTATAGCATTCTGGCATTTGTAGTAACAGACTTTGTGACCTTTTGGATATCACTTAGGTTCCCTGGACCTCAGTTGTCTCTGAGATTCTGTGATTGAAATATTCTATTTGACAAAAATGGATTGACTGCCTACCCTGTGGCAGGGCGTTGAATTCTATAAATATTAATAGACATCAGGCCTTGTTATTTTCAGGTAATAATAAGTAAATGCCCACAACATGATGGAAAAGGAAAGCAATAATAAAGCAAAAGGTTACTGTCCTCTAAGAAATTGTATGCTAGTGGAAACAGCGTATGGTAACATCTTTTACGATTATTCCTGTCTTTCCTTTCAGTTTGGTTAGAGGAATAGAGAATTAGAAGGAGAGGGTGATAGGAAAGAAGCAAAATTGGTCTGAATGTTTTTAGAGAATACGGAAGCAAACTGCTACCTATAAGCTAATAGGGAACATTTCTGAGTAAGTATCATTTTAAGGATAATTAATTTCAGAAAAAGGTTATATAATAATTAAACAGTGGAAGGCATCATGGAATTCAAAGGGATAAATATAAATCAAAGAAATGGGAGATCATGAACTTTTATATGGAAAGTATCAGGGGGCTTTGTTCTTAGGAGGAGGCAAGGGACACATACGTTTTCATAGATGTTCTTGGATAATAATTCTCAAGTGTGGTCTCCGGATTTGCACCATCAGCAAATTGGGAACTTGTTAAAAAGGCGAATTCTCAGGCTTCAAACCGGACCTGAATCGGAAACTCTTGAGAGCAAGGCCCAGTAACCTGTTTTCTTAATAAGCTCTCTGGGTAATCCTGGTGCATGCTTAAGTTTGAAAACCACTCTTCTAAAAAAATGATTATCAAGTGGGAAAGAGTGTTTGCTATTTATAAAAGCAGTTTTAATATTGTAATGTAATAATGCCAAATTTCCACACTTCCAACATCAGAAAGCGTGGGACAGCATCCCCCTGGATGGCGGAGACTGTCTCATCTGTGTATTAATAATTCTCCAGAAGTGGGTTGTAGAAATGATTGTGGGGACATGCAAACATCACCTGCCTGTAGGGAGGGGTTACTTAGGGGGAAGGGCCAGAGGCATGGGAACCATGAGAAAAAACACAAGTTTTAAGATGTTGAAGAGCAGTGATATTTTTGCCATGCTCCCTCACAGAGCTTAAGTTTGTCGTAACATATCCTGTTCAATATGATGATCGTTTTATACAGTCGAAGTTTCCTCAGAAAATTGCCGTGCCATCTAGTCATGTCACCTGAAGAAAACCTGTGGGGAAACAGGGCCTACTGCACCAGATTCATGACCACTTGATAATATGAAAAATTACCCGAGAGCCGTCATCAAAGACTGGGTTCAAGGAGTTGTTTTGTTTTAATTCACTTATGGAAAATTTGTACTATAGCAAATTTCAGGCATAATACAGAAGTAGAATAGTATAATCATCTCACATACCCGTCACCCACCTTTAACATGTGTAACTTTTTTTTCCACACTGAACATCCCAGCATAAGTACTCACAGGCCTTGTCGTGTAATACTCACATAACTGTCCAATAATAACCATAGCAGCGCCATCACCAACACCGTGATTACTGAGGCAGAGTTGAGTTGAGGTGGCGGTGGTGGTGGGGCTGGTTTTACAGTTCTTTTTGTTGCTGGGTATTTCCTTTGAGGGATGTATGGGCAGAGAGTGGTTTTAAAGTGAGCCGAAATCATTCCTCTCTGTATGGCTGTACCAGCCAGTGAATACTCTGTTAGGAGCATTTGTTCCACTTTATTTTCAATTTTTTTGGAATTTTAAAAATTTAGTTTTGTTTCAAAATTATGTAAAATATTTAACAAAATCAAATCTACGGAAGTATGTTCTGAGAAGTTCACCTTCTGTCTTCTCTACCCTGTTTCTTCTCTTACCTATTTAAGGAATTTTGTTTGTTTTAGTTTTCAGCTTATTCTTCCAATGGTTTGCTTTAACAATATAAACAAATACATGTACATGTTTTTTGTCACCTCCTTCCTAGATAAATTGTAGACACTTTTGCTGTTTTTCACTTGACAGTGTATCTTGACAGTTACTGCCTAGAAGTATATAAAAATTCAATGAATGTTTTTAATGATTTTTGTTAGGCTTTTAAGCAAAATACATGAGAGTCTGTATTATTCTAGTATCTATATTGAATACTATTACCCTGTATGAAACCCAGCATCTTCTTGGTCAAAGAAAAGGTAGGCGGGATTACCTCCAAGTATTTAGGTAGCCAGAGAAACGGTAGGCCAGTCAGAGGGTAGGAGTGGTCAGCCATGTGAGCACAACACGGTCTAGAAGCCAGTGGTGGCCGCGAGCACCTGCATCCAGAAGAGAGGATGCTTTGGCCGTGGGAGTTCATAAACTCCGAAGACCATCCCTATTTGGAAATGAATGCAGCGAGTTACCTTACCTGGTACCATTATACATGTGATTCATTTACTTCCCTCTGTTGAGTCTGTGCTTACGAGTCAACCTTGTGATTATCCTCACCAGCAGGTGGTATTTTCTGGGTTTTTGGCAGTGGCCATACTGATCGGTGTGAGGTCAGGCCTGGGTTTTTCAGCCCAGGCTCATACCACCTTTCCCTTTGGAGTTGCAAGAGTCTTACTGATAACTTCAGGGCTTTAGTTGTCTTCTGTGTACCAGTGCGGGCTTCTGCTGGATGCAGAGAGAGAGACAATGATGAGAAAATGGACGACATTACCCGTTTTCTCTGTGTTCCGTGGAGAGTGGTATTCGAGTTATCAGCCTATGTTAGGGAGACAGGAGAATATGAGCACTACCACTGCTGGATCCAAGCTAACTAGTTTTACTCCTGATGTTCTTTTTTCTTTTGTGGCCCATGTTCTAACACATCACTTGAATCCTACCATGTCTGAGATCGATACTTAAGAAGTCAGAGCCATTTTGTGCCTGAATCAGAAGAAAATTCTCTCTGATTCCAAACTTAAGCAGTGAGTTTTATTCCAAAGTTTTTCTCTTTTTGAGTTTATTCCTAGGAGGAAAGGATTGCTTTAAAGAAAGAAGAGGTAGAGGGGGCTTTGTGAAAAGAGCTCGAGATTTGGAGTCTCTCGTGTTTGGGTTCAAATTGGAATCACACGCTTCTCTGCTTCTGTACAACTTCCTTGAATCACAGTTTCTCCATTTGTGAAAGGGACACAATTGATCCACAGAGGATTAAATTAGATAACGTGGACAGAGTGCCTGGTGCGTCACAGGTGTATTAATACTTGATAAAGGGATTCAGGAAGCGTACTTTTAAAAATCAGTGATTTTTCTGAGTCTTGATTTTTTTTTTTTTACTTCGATGTTTTTTTAAAAGGTACTTTACTTCCATTGGCTTTCACTCTACAGTATTGTACATCAGTTAAGAATACCTATGCTGGATTCTGATTACGTGGGTCTGAATCTTTGTTTCACCACTTAAAAGGAGTGTGACCTTGGGTAATCTACTCTTCCTCTCTCCACCTCCTCTTTCTCCTTCGTAAACGTAGATAACAATAGTACCTACTTCACGGGATGACATGGAAATGGCTTCACAGTCAATAAAGGTTGGCCACTCTTAATATTATCATTATTAATTTGTGATACATTCCACACAGTGAAGCAGAGAAGGTAAAAATTGCCCAACCTTTTATCATTTCAGAAGTTACCATCGGGACACCTGGGTGGCACAGTCAGTTGAGCGTCCGACTCTTGGTTTCGGCTCAGGTCATGATCTCAGGGTCACGAGATCGAGCCCCACGTCAGGCTCTGTGCTCTGTGTGGAGTCTGCTTAAGACTCTCTCTCCCTTTCCCTCTGTCCCTCCACCCTGTGAGTGCTTTCTCTCTCTCTCAAGTAAGTCTTCACGACAACAACAAAAGTTGTAGTCATCAGCTGTCGATTTCCTACAAAATGGCAGATGGAAACAGACAAACTCGGAAGCTCCTCCACATAATGAGAATAACCAATGGGCAGGAAGAGACTCCATAGCAATTTAAGAGCATTGGCTGTTCTTCCTGATAGACCTTTCTTTCTCTTTATGTGTCTTTCTAAAGGTGGCTATTCCAGAACTGAAAGCTGGACCTACCATTCCGCTTCTCAGAAGCGATGGGAAGGCTGCCCCCAGGGTGCCCGACTGCCACCTGTTTCTCATCCGTTGAGACTTTGATCCCAATAATGGATTCACTTGAGCAGTTAGATAGCTCAGCACCAACACAGCCGACTGCACATGGAAAGGAAGCAGGAGTTTTACAGGGTGGCATGGTTTGCCTTCATTACCAGGCAAAGGGCCAGCAGGATATTCAGGTGGACTGAGTTTTATGTACAAACCATACTGTATTTTCAGAGCTCTGACCCTTACAAAAGCACCGTTAAAGTGCTTTCCTCTTCATCTAACATTCATTTCCAAAACCACTGAAGTGAAAGGGTCTATTAGTTCAGGGCCAGATTTGAAAGCACATGAAAACTGCGTTCATGAGGTTAAGAAATGGCTTAATAATTAAGTTAAAACAGTTGAAAGTGGATCTAATTTCAAACAGATCAGCTAACCGTGTTAGAAGCAAATGAGGGTGTGTTCCTTCCTATTTTCCTTCCACCCCTAAGATATTGGCTCCAACCCCACGCGGTTTTTCTCATTCCTTTTTTTTTTTTTTCTTTTTAAAGTTTATAGAAGATTGCCTTCTTCATTGCCCATATGTTAAATGGTAGTTCCCAGTCAGTGATCCTGTCCTATGGGCGTGGTGTGAAGGCTTTTTACCCGTGTTACCTCATTGTATTCCTGTCGCCTCGGCCAGGGCAGCTACAGCACAGGAGCACTGCTGTGCTCGCTCACCGAGAGGCATCAGAGGGAGGGCTGGGGTGGACGCTGCCCCTCCCTCTGGACCTGTTGTCCACACTGTGGGAGGGAGTAGAAGGCACAGCGAGCTTGCGGTCAGAGGCAGGGGCAGACGCCCAGAGCAAGGAAGAAAGAAGACTAGGCCCCCTGACACTGGGTTGTCACACACGTGTCACGTGCGTGATGCGTGGCGTCTCACTGTGGGTTTCAGCATTTACCAACCATAATGTTACCTAGGCACTGGCCCACATGTTGGCGATGGAAATAACAAACGGGATCCTGGCCTTTGAGAGGTTTTAGTCTGGGTGTTCTGGTAATCCTGCTCCTCCATCGAGACCCTGGAAGGCCAGGGAGGGCGTCTTATGTAGGTATACCAGCTGCCCCGAGCAACAGAATGGCTCTGGGGGTGAAAGTTTTATGGGCGATTTTTACCAAGTCTAAAATGAATTCATTAAGAACTAAAGGTATTCTTCATCATAAAAGCACCAAATAGAAAAAGCTTTCTTAGGAAAACCAAAGTCGTATCTCGGCAACACCGGAACAAGAGAGGTCAGCGAGGCACAGTCTCCTGTCCCCACCGACTGGGAGGAGGGAGACTCCGGGAGAGGATTCTCTCCTGTGATGATTTGAACTCTGTCCTGAACTGCACCTTGATGCTCTCGCTTTGGCTACGTTACTCTTCCTCCGTCGGCAGTGACCCGTGCTAGCACAGCCCTATGCCTCAGTTTGCCTGGGACAGTCTTGCTTTACACCCGTTGTCCTGATGTAATTGATCATGGTGCCCGCTCTTCACTGCCCACCGCGTCCTAGTTCAGAAGATGAATTACGCAGCCATCCCATCAATTTCTAAAGTGGACCCAGCACTTTGCCAAGCACTGCTTGGGGCGCAGAAGTTTAGGATGTGGTTCTTGCCCTCAGGGAGAAGAAAGTCTAGTGGGGAAGAGGAGATATGTACGTTTGAAGCAAAATATGTAACATAGCAAGTGCTCAGTAAGAGATTGGAAGCTAGGAAACCTCTCAAGTTTGGAGGTGTCAGGGGATGTGTGGGTCAGGGTTCTTTGTAGACAACAGGAAAGCATTCATCTAGTTTAAACAGGAAGGAGGGATACAGTTCATAGAATTGTGGGAAGGGCCGGCGAGTAGACGCTGCTGGAACAGCAACACCCAGAACCACATAGAAGGTGCCGGTAAGAAGTGCTCCCCGGCCCCGGCCTGCACCTCAGCGGCAGAGCTCCCACGCCCCGTCCGCCTCCTCACAGAGCCTGCTCCACAGTCAGCCCCTGCAGCATGGCCTCTGAGTGCGGAACCTGGCTCTCAAGCTTGCGCCAGGGACGAGGAGGGGAGACGGCCTCTGGACTCTGTAGTGGTAAGAATCCTCCGTGTGGAGACCCGGCGCTGTGAAGAGGCTGTGGGAACAGTTTCCCCTGCAGGGGGTGTTTTGGATGTGCTGGGGTTAGAACTGGACTTGGAGGGTGGGAAGGGCCGAGACGGGCAAGTGAAGGACATTTTTCCCACTGTGAAAGGAACACAAGTCAAGGGACAGAAAGCACGGGAATGCAGCTGGCCGTGTGGGCATCCGTACACAGATGCGGGCAGGTGGGAGGCGGTGGGAAATGATGTCCGCTGGGAAAGGGGAGACCTCTGGGTTTTGAAGGCAAATAGCACGAGACAGAAGTTGGGCTTTGCTGCAGTAATGCATGAACTCTGAAACCTCGGGCTTCATCCTGCACACACTGCCACACATCGAGAACCTTGTGGTGGGCCGTTGGGAATCAGGGATGGTCCGTTCCACGCAGTCCCTCGGGGACCCAGGCTGACGGCAAGCAGAGAATTGCTGGAGAGCCAGGCTCTTCCCTCAGCACCGGAGCGGCGATGGCATTTCTGTTCATGGCCATTGACCAGAATATTCACGTGGCCCCACCTACTTCAAGAGTTTGGGAAGTACATACTTACCAATAAACAGGGAGAAGATACAGGCAAATGCTAGAAGCGTCTGTCATGGCCTGTTGGAAAGTCCTTGAGCACGAGCAGAACTGTGAAAGTCATCTGTGGGAAGAAAAGCTCAGGGGCACCAGGCCACCCTGTCTGTCCTGCTCCCCACCCGCCCCCCGCGCCCGCCACAGCGCCTGGCTCATAGCTGGCACTCGGTACATGTTTGTTGAATGAACTTGGCTCTCGGTGACATGCAGGATGGAATGGAGAGTTTCTCCACCAGACGCAGGGAAGTTGAGAATAAATCTATGACTTCAACTTAGGATATTAGTATATTCTTCAAGGGCTAAAAAAGAAAAATTATAGTCAAGTTACAGAAGCTGTTCTTGGAAGTCATTTGACGTCTTGATAAGCACATTGCAAAAGCCCCTTTTTATGTTGATAATTTGCAAATTTAAATTCTTTTTGTGGAAACTGTAAGGATAAGTACTTTAGAGCTGGGATGCTTCTAACCATAAATTTGTGTTTTCTTCCCTTTTCCTTTCTAATGATGAATCTGACAGCCTGTTTCTCCCATCATACTCAGAGTATTGACTTTGAGATGTGCCTCAAATAATAGAACTACAGATATTTCTGTTTTCTAATGTAGTTTGCAGCATTTTAAATGCAAAGGGTTTTGGAGAAATAAATGTTCTCCTGCCTCTCTGTCTCCCCAGTGCAATTCTGTAAAATTACTGAGAAACATAAATAGTCAAGCCATATATGTCAACAATTACCTGGTAGGAAGTCAGAAATGGGATGCAGTGCCCTTCAGATTTGCCCCTGCTTGAGAGAGAAAGCTAAAGGACCACAAAAGCAAAGGACCACTGCAGGCGTACTTTATCAAGATTAGCATTTTCCTTCCAGAAGCTCCTGGCTCCCAGGGCTTCTCCCTTGCAGACATCCATTCTGATAGATAGAGTATCTCTTAAGCACATGAGCTTTGGAGTCATACTATGTGGATTTGGACTTCTGGCTCTGTTCCTTATGAACTGTATGATTCTCGGCTGATCACTTACCTTCTCCGGGTATGTTTCCTCCTTTATAAATTGGGGGTAATAGAATCTATCTGACGGGGTGGTTTTGACGAATGAGGTGATGCACGGGAAGCACTCAGAGCATTACCTGGCACATAGGAAGTGATCGATGGATATATGGTGTGAAATTGGGGCTGTGGTGAGTCACCGGAGATTTATCTGGGCCCGGTTAATCAAGGCCCTAATGGTATTGTGTCCGTGGGCATGGGTTCTGTTTTGCCCGAATCACATGAATACCATGAGAGGAGGACTTGGTCGTTGGTTTTTTCGGTACATGTATCACCAGCAAGAGCATTTGTAAAGTCTGGTTGCCTAAAATAAATATCCATGATCGTGATTTAAGTTGCCCCTTTTCCACTGACTTTGAGTAACTATTCCTTTTCTCTGATCCCTTCAGATGAGGTCAGTTCTTCTGAACAATCACAGAACATCTATGGTACAGGATAGTGTTATGTGCTACAGATTTGTTTCTTCTAGATATTCTCATAGGAGCTAATTTCCTCTTCTGTGTTGTACTATATTATCTGAAAATAAACACAATCTGCCTAATTGGTCTCCCTGTTTCTACCCTCTATATAAATCAGATCGTGTCTTCCTTATGTTTAAATCCATCAAGGATTCCATATGACCCAGCATATGTACCCAAAAACTGAAAGCAGACACTTGAGCCAGTAGCTGTATGCCAGTATTCACAGCAGCATTACTCACAATAGTCAAAAAAGGGAAAGAACCCAAGTGTTGATCAGCAAATGAATGGATACACAAAACGTGATGTATACATACAATGGAATTTGACTCATCCATAAGAAGAAATGAATTTCTGACACGTACTGCCATATGAATGAACCTTGAAAACATTATGCTAAGTGAAATAAGCCAGGCACAAAAGGAGAAATATCATATGATTCCACTACTATGAAAGATCTAGAATAGGCAAATTTTATAGAAGCAGAAAGCAGATTAGAGGTTATCCAGGGCTAGAGGTAGAGATGGGGAGTTATTTCTTATTGGTTACAGAGTCTCTGGAATGATGAAAAAGTTTCAGAAATAGTGGTGATGGTTGTACAACATGATGAGTGTAATTAATGCCACTGAATTGTACATGTGAGAATGATTAAAATAGTGAATTTTATGTTATATATATCTTACCATAATAAAATTTTTTTTTTTCAAATGTTGAGTTTCCTCGTGCTCACAGCGGAAACAAAAGTCTCAGCCTGTAAGGCCCAGTGTCTTGGCCCCGCCATTGCCCCTGTGACATCATCGTTGACCTTTCTAGCCCTTGAATGTGCCGGACCGGCCACACTGGTCTCCATGCTGCTCCTTGAATGTGAACACACCAGCCTTACTCCCTCAGGCGGGCCTTTCCACCTGCCAGTCCCTCTGCTTGGAGCCTGCTTCTCTTAGATGCCTGTGTGACACATCTGTCATCTCCTTCATTCATCTGCCTTACCAGGAAGTCCTTCCCGAGTAGCTCTCTATAAAACAGCCACCCCCACCACAACCTAGGACCCCCCATCCTTACCCCATTTTTCTCCATGGAAAATCTCCCTGTCAGACACAGCACATATTCTGTGTTTCTTTGTCTCCAGTTACTAAAATGGAAACTCCATCCATAAATGCTGGGATATTTTGCTTCATTCCTTTCTTTGTCTTTAATGTCTAGAACAGTGCCTGGCATGGCAGAACAAATCCTTAGGACATGTCTGTTAAGTGAATAAATTAATGTATTAGTGTTGGAGATAGAGAGAGAGAGATAGATAGGGATGGATAGATGGATGGATAGAGCGATAGAGCGATAGAGCGATAGATAGATAGATAGATAGATAGATAGATAGATAGATAGATAGATAGATAGCTATTCCCTTACCAAAAAGCATGGCAGGACCAAATATCTGGTCATCTTATATATCAGTTAACTATTGCCACCCTAAATGCCTCATGACACAACCACAAAACTTAGAGCAGTCCAGCTAATTTCAACTGTTGGATGACTTTTTACCTTTTGACAACCCAGCATCTGTGAATTGGTGTCTCATTGTGTTTTTAACTTGGATCTCTCTAATTACAAATGAGATTGGCATATGTGTATACATTTGTTGGATTCCTTTGATATATTTATTTAGATTTCCTCTTTGATAAAGAATCTATGTAAGTCGGTTGCCTATTTTCTTCTGTTGAGTTGATGCCTTTTTGATTTTTAGGATTTCTTTATCGTGGCTTGTCTTTTAACCTCTCATTGACGCCTTTAGAACTTCATGTATTGTTGTTATTTAAGAATGGTTTCCCTGCCTTGTGGGTTAGAAAGGTTTTCTGCCCATATTACCTAAAATTTTTCCAGTTCTGCCTTTCCCAGGTAAATAATCAATCTACCTGGAATTAATTTTTAAGGATAGTGGGTAGGGGTTAAATTTCATTGTTTTATGTGTGTATAATGAATTGTTCCAGAAAATTTTATTGAAAGGCCATCTTTCCCAGTGGTCCAAAATGCCTCTGTTACAAAAATCACGTCTTAACATATATACGAATCGGTTTCCAGCCCTCTACCTTGCATCTTTTTATATTAGTTGTCTATTGCTGTGTAACAAAGCTGTGTAACCAATCACCTCAAAATTTAGCAGCTTGAAACAAAAAACATTCATTATCTCAAAGCATCTGTGGGTCAGAAATCTGCGCACAGCATAGGTAGGATGCCTCGGGCCCCGTGCCTGTTAGGAGGCTGCAGTCGGAGTGTTGACCAGGAGTGTAGTCTTACCTGAAAGGTCAGCTGGGGGAAGAGCTGTCTCTCAGTTCACTTTTTTGGGGATGGTGGGATTCTGTTTCCCATGGCTCATGAGATTGAGATCTTGGTCCTTTGTGGCCGTTGGTCAGAGGTCTCCTTCAGGTCCTTCTCATGTGGGCTTCGGCGTAGGACACCTCACAACATGGCCGCTGGCTCTCCTCAGAGCAAGCATCGGAAAGAGTGAGAAACAGGGAAGCCACGGTTTTTTTGTGACCTAATTTCAGAAGTGGCATCCCATCATTTATGTCGAGTGTTATTAATTAGAAGCAAAGCCAATCGGCTCATAGTCAGGGGGAAAGGGAAGTTGTTATACCAGGGTGTGAATACCGGAAGGCGAGGATCACTGGAGCCATCTTGGAGGTTGCCCACCACACTTTTATAGTGATATAAACAATTACATCTCCTTGTATTAATCTTCTCTGTTATTTTCAGTGACATTTGGTAGGGTCGTTTATTTTTTACTTTTTAAAATCTATCCATATTCCAAATAGAAAACATTGTATATGTTAGCTCATCATTTATGAGATTCTTTGGACAGAGCAAAGCACCTGCCGTCTCGTTTATTCATTTTATGCGATTTGTGGAGCTCAGTGATGCTAGAACCATATTCCCAGTGTCGCTGAAAATGATGCTTAGAACAGAATGGGAGGGTTGCAGGGTAACAGCGGTTAACATCACACATGGCTTCTTTTTTATTTAAAGCACAAACATCTGCCAACACACCCTCCTGGTTACCTAGTGGGAAGAAATCCTTGGGAGTAATTATTTTGAGTTGAATTGCTTGCTTAAAGATTAACTTTCGTACACCTGCTTGTTCCGTTTGTCGACATCCTAGTTCACAGCTTCCTGTATACGCTCCATGACACGAGGGGGGGTTCGATTGGAGCTTAAGCGATTATCAAAAAGACTGCATCATCAGGAAAGCATCCGGACCCAATTCACCTTTCCTTTCGTCAGCTTTGCCCTCACCTGTGGGGCAACGTTAGCTCACACAGATGTGGGCCTCCAGCCAGTGTTTCAGGATCGAGGAGTTAGATTTCCGCCACCATCATGAACATGTGGTTACGGACTTCGCAGTTCTCAGGGAGCCTTTTGGTTCCTTCTTTATGTTCAGTCCCTTGTGTGTGTGTGTGTGTGTGTGTGTGTGTGTGTGTGTGTACTTGTGTATACATCCGTGGCTGATATTGAGTTAACAAAAGAGAGATATACATGTACATTCTAGAGTAATTTCCAAATTTTGATACAGTAAACAAATAGCCTGGGTTCTAAGTGCGGCTATTAAGAAAGTCTTCTCTATGTGCCTTCTCTTGGAAGAAGGAGATGTAAATCACAGTGAATAAGAAGTAAAAATAAATGCATCTCCAGCTAAGATGCCAGACCTCTGATAACATACCTTTCAAGCAAAGTTCGCAACCCCTTGGTTTTTGTAGAACTAAGGAGGTTACGTATAGACAAATGACAACATCCCACTGTGGGCAAAGGTTTTTATGCTGTGTTGTTAATTCTAAATCCCCTTCTTCTACCCTGCACTCCACGCATTTATTTGGTAAATGTAACAAGCCAAGAACTAGGCCAGTGTCAGGCATTTGAATACGGGGTGCCAAGTTAAAGAACGATTAGGAAGTTTAAAGAAGATGACAGAATTCAGGTAGAAGCCCACAACTGGAGGGTTGAGGAGGCCTTACAAAGGCTGGACCACTGTTGTTCATTCCTGATTATCGAGGTCTGAGGCAACAGTTTACATCAGAGATGCTTACATTAAGAGGTGCTTCCTTAAGTACGTATTTTGGGAATCAAAATGCAATCATGATAGCGATAACTTTCAGATATGGAGATGATTTTGTATTTAAAGCAGACTCTACAGAGTTAGGAGATTTTGAGGGTCTTTTCTGATAGCATACTGCACTGCAGAATGTATATTTTAACATAATTTCCTTGCATTGATCACATATTTGGTGTTGATAGCTTTTCTGCATAGGCCATATGTGCAGGCTCAGTTGGAAAAAAAACCCAAAAAACAAGAAGGTGATGCTAAACTCTAATTTATCTTGAGCTATGAGCTATCAGACATTTTTATCTTCATCCCTAGCAGCTTCCCCGTCTAGCCCTAACAATGCCTTTGGGCCATGAGAAAAACTTACACATAATATTTTGAACCCATTAAAAGACGTTCAGAGCTTAAGAGTTGTTCTTGGATCTCTTGAGTCAGGCAAATTATGATCTCACAGAAAATAATCATTAGGTGATGCATCAATGCCAAGCTTTGATTTTTGGTATGAGTATCTCTTTCTTTCATTGGGGCTCAGTTCAAATCAGAGGGTTGGACGTCCTGAAAGAGAGGGGTCACCCAGACCAGGCAGATGCACGTGCGAGCTCTTCCTTTGGTGAATGTCAAGGCAGAATTATTCAGACTCTAATCTGAAATGCATTTGATCATATGGCAGATAGTTTAATAATTTATTTTTGGCCTTATTAGCAATGCCTTGTATTTACTCTGCTGTCACCAAAACAAGACATAGAACACGATCATAGTGATTTTGTGTGTCCGAGTATGTTCTGATTTAAAATTTTTTTCTTTGCAATGTTAATGACCTGATCGCAATTACATATTTGAGGTGAAAGGATGTGGGGGAAACTACATACGGATAATGTCAAATTTAGAATTTCCTGTGCCCAAAAGTGATACAGAAAGGCTGACAGGACTGTGCTCTCATCGCGTAACTCTGTGGCAGAGGTTTTATCCTGTAAATATTGTCCCCAAATAAATGAAAAGGTGTAACTGATTCCGGGTTTAATTTGTGGAGTTTGTTACATGCCAGTGTACCGACAAGGCTGATGGACAACGCATAGAACATTCTTCGCAGAGACTTCAAGAACTAGAAACAACTAAGATCTTTGGTTCAGAGATAATCGGGCGCTCCTAATTATACGATACTAAGATCCTCCCAGTTTGAGGAATTGTCGGGAAAAATAGTGAGAAAGGTAGGTTGGCACCCTCGCTCCCCTGTATGAGGACCCGAAGCATGGGGACAAGGACGTCTGTCAGTCAGTGGAGGCAGCTGGCACGTGGGCCTGGCAACACCTGCAGGTGTCGGGGACAGAAGAACTCATTTAGACGCTGCACGGCAAGATGGGAAGACAGGTGGCGACTCTCTTCCGGGGATATCTTTTATTTGAGCAGAACCAGACCAACTGTTCCTCATTAAAACACATTTTGCAACATGTTCTAATGTGAGCAGACCGAGTGTGCGCGTGTGTGTGTGTGCGCGCGCGTGTGTATGTGTGTTCAGAGAAAATGCAGCACCGTGCCATCTCCAGGTCCCATTTACAAAGTCTCAGCATGGCTCAGAGCTGCAGGGCAGGTGGGGTGCAGCAGCCCCGCGGGGCCTGGCCTGGCTTTCCTGGAATGGCCTTCCGGAGAGAAACATAAAACAAAACCATTGTGTCCGTGAGATCCAGTGGCAAGTAAAGTGGGTAAAGTCAGCCTGGAAGGAATCTCGATCCCGATAGTCGTTTGATATGCCGTGCCTTGGTTTTTCTCCCTTCTCTATGTGGCGTTAGAAATGTACCTCTGATAGGTTATTACCAAGGCTGGACTTAGTAGGACTGGAGCCAGGCCTCTCATCGGCTTCGCCACGGATACCTGCTCCCCATCAGTTGGGCAAGTTGGGGTTAAGTCACGGTAACGGACTCCCTGGGAATTCAGGGGGAATGAAAGAATGCACATTAGAGCACTTAGTGTACTAAGTACTTAGTACTTAGTAGTTACTATGCCGGGCGCGTGGTGACCAGTGCCTGAAGGCTTCTCGTCTACATAGTGTTTTTATGTAGAGGCTGTCGTCCGTCTGTCCTCCTGGGTCCTTAGGCTTCTGGGTCAGTGGCCACATCACGTGCTGCAAGTTCCCAATATTGCTGAGGGAGGAGGAGCTGCAGGAGAGGCCTCTGAACGGCATGACTTCCCACTGGAAGGCCAAGCCCGAGAAAAGGATGTTTGCACCTGGACAAAAATACAGATGCATACTGGAAAGGGACACACAGAAGTACAGATACCCCTTCACAGAACATTCGTTGAACCTCCTTCAGGTCCTTATCTCTTTTGGCTGAAAAAGCCATGAGTAGGACAAACGCGGTGGCTTAGCAGGTCTGCGTGAGCAGAGGCTGAGCCTGGAGACCCCATCTTCCTCCACCAGGCGGCTTCGTGGCCGGCCAGCGGTACGCCCCCTGGGAGGTGCCCTGCGCCCCTTTTCCCTGTAACACAGAGAACGTCGGGCTTCTGTTGGAGCGCATTCTCTCCTGCAGCTGGTTCAGCTCTGCCTGAACTGAGGACACCTTCCGGTGGGACAGTGACAACATGGGGAAGTCACGTATGCCGGGAGCAATAAGCACAATAACACACTCACACACATACACACAGGCATGCATGCACACACACACGCACACACACCAGCACACGTACACACACACCAGCACACGTGCGCGCACACACCAGCACACGTGCACACACTCCAGCACACATGCACACACATGCGCACACACACAACACACACCAGACAACCCACATCCTGATCCCAGCACCCTGTGAATGTGCTGCCTTACATGGCAAAAGGGAACTTCAGGCATGTGATTCAATTAAAGGTCGAGGTGGAGAAATTATCCTGGGTTCTCCCCACGGGCCCAGCGGAAATCACAAGGATCCTCATTGAAAAGCCTGTACTACTGGCTTTGAAACTGGAGAGAAAAGACCCCAAGTCAACGGATACAGGAAGCCTCTAGAAGCTAGATAAAGAGCAAGGAGACCAATTCTCCCCTAGAACTGCCGAAAGAATGCAGCTCTGCCAACACCTTGATTTTAGAATTTCTGACCTCCAGAATTGCAAGCGAATGGATTTGTATTAAAACCTGAGGTTTGTGGTAATTTACTAAAGTAGCAATAGAAAACTAACGTACCGTGCTACTTCTCTGCTGGCACGTTTTTCCCTGTTAGTGCTATTTTATTGTTAGAGCATGTGGTATCGATGATGGTTGACCCTCTGCTCCATCTACCCCACAATCTAATAAGAAATCCTAGAATAGGTAAATGGCAATTTATATGGAAAGGTAAATGGCAGTTTGTACACCTGTATAAAATGTGCATCTGTAGTACCAAGGAGCAAGCAGAAAGGCAAATATCCTTTCAGCCAGCACTGCCCACCCCCCTCGGTGCGGGTCCCCGGGCACGGGCTGGTGAGCCTCCTCTCGAGGACCGCACACGGGATCACGCGGGAGCACCACTGACAAGTGCCGTGACGAAGGCCGGCCAGCAGGATGCCCAGCCCCACGGACGGGAAGCGCCTCACTCGTCTGGGGCTGGGCGCTGCAGAGAGTTTTTCCTACAGGAGGTCCCGTCTGACTGAGCCCTGGGAAAACAACCACAAGAGGAAGCAGGGGGCAGACAGAGGGTGGAGGGGAGCTGGCTGGTTCAGGCTGGACACAGACCATGAAACCTTTGTGGGATCGAGAGGGACCTCTTTCCTTTTTAGTTTCCTTGAAAAAAATGTTAACAAAACTGAGTATCAAAGGGGAAAGCACATATAAAAGTGAGCCCCTGGCACATGTGACCAGTGAACCCTCTTCACAAATTGTGGAGTTCAAGTTTCCCTGCAAGTATGAGATGGTTTTAGTTAGGAGCGGTTCCAGAGGGCTCACTCCACAGGGGGAGGCGGAGCTTCTCCACCGTGGGTTAGCGCGTGCGCTGTCGGGATTGCTGTCAGGGTGCCTTCGTCTCAGTGCTGGTGACAGGTGCCGAGGAGAGCTCTGGCCGTCCCCGTGGTCCGGGGCGCACTCCTAGGATGTGATAGCCCTTCCTGTACACCTTCTGCATTCCAGGCACCCGACCCGGGCACTGGGCATATTACTTCGAACCCTCTCGACATCATCTTATGGTAGATATTGATACCTCTGCTTCGTAGAAGAGGTAACTAGACTTCAGAGCTTTCAACCCCTTGCCCCAGGTCACACAGCTGCCACCCGTCTGACCCTGGATTCAGTTTCTGCCCTGCCAGAATTTGGAACCCGTGCTCATTCGTCATACACTGTGTGTCTCCTAATGATGCAGAAGGACAGGAATAGCCTAGATTAATCATATTTGAGAAGCAAATAGTGACTATAATTTCACAAAAAGAATATCTGAGACACTTTGCCAATTACATTAGAACCGCAAAAAAACACAGAATGTGTTAATCTTGAGTTTTACATACTCAAAACACTTCATATGCCTATCTCACTCGATCCTCCTAACAGCCCTGTGATGTGAAAATACTAAGTATCTCCATTTCTTAGGTGATTTTATGTGGAAACAGAGAGGATAAATCATTTGCCCCCAACTCCTAAGATGAAGGTGGGATTAGAGCTCAGAACCAGGGCACTTCCTGCCCCAGCACTGGTCGCACTTGACCTCCGTGCACCTCGTGTGCCCGGGTGTAGGAAGGCTCATCTTCCCTCTTCCCAGCAGTGCTCGGGTAGCTGCTCAAGGAGGGCACAACTCAAGCCAGACTGTT
>CM052886.1:123591244-123653875 GCA_028534135.1 Potos flavus
CAAGAGCTCGCGGGTGAGGTAGGCAGACAGCCTCGCTGCGGCTGAAGAACTCACATTGCTGATGTCACTGTAGCCAAGAAGGACTGCGCGCTCTCCCGGGGCTGCCGGGTCCAGATGAGGGCTGTCCTGGAGAGACCGAGACTACTTTTAGGCAAATTACAAGTTCGTCAACATATTCTTAGCTCCAGAATATCACACAGAAAGCCAGTGTCACAAGAGAACGGCCCCCTGGCGGGGGGGGGGGGGGCCGCTTTGGGTGCATCTCTGAGCTCCGGTCACTGCGCGCGCGCACGCGCACACACACACACACACACACACACACACACACAGACACCCGCCGCAGGGAAGAAAGCTCATCTGTTCCGATGCCCGCCCCCTTCCCGAGGGATGGACACTAGCAGGGGGTCGGTTCAGACACCTGTGGAGCGCAGAAGTGAATCATAATTGGACGGGATTGGGAGACTTATCCTTGTGGTTAGCAGTTTGTTTTTTGTTTTTGACTTTGCAACTAGTCTCTTAGCGTCAAAGCAGGAATCCTTGCATGTCTGTCACATGGACGCATTAGCCAGTGGAAACTGGATTCTGAAAGTTATTTTCATTTCTCCCTTCCTGTTCTCTATACCTCTCATTACTCACTCATCTGAACTCAAATCCTGTGGGTTCTCCATCAAAAGTCCGTTGTCCCTCCTTCCCCAGTCTTCTGGCATCCTCCTAACATAGGTGCTCATCACCTCCCGCCTCAACTCGCCGTCCCATTCTCTTCCCTCCCTTCGGCACACCCTGCACCTTCCCGCCAAGGTTTCCTTCTGGAAGGTATGGTTCCCTTGCATCTTCTATGCGTGGTGAGCTGCAGCCCCACTCCCCACACAGAGGATGCAGGTGTCAACAAGAGATTCTTAGGGAGCATGGAAGGGAAAAATAAGCAAAATAAAATGGTTATTGAAACACGTTTTGTGCTGCTGTGGATTTCTTGTTCTTCCACAGACATGCCTTATGCTGTCCTGCCTCTCGGTTGCCCCCTCGTCCCCCCACATGGTTCCTCGTGTCCGTGCTCCCCTGCCCCCCTCCACCTCCATCTCTCAGAGTGGTGTTTCTGGTCTCAGCAGGGGAGGCACCGATTCTAAAGCCTGTAGCTAAGATGGACATCTTATGTAATAGGATTATATAATAGGACCGTCTTGAGAGCAGCCAGGTACCCCCTCCCCACTCCTCTGCACACTACCCAGTAAAGAGCATCAGGGAACACAGACCACTGGACACGTAGTGCGGTGGGCCTGTCCCTCTGGCCACCCAGACCCTTCAGCTCCCTCTTCAGGTTTGGGGCAGCCGGGACTCTCCCCCTGGGAAGCATATATTTGCGGAGTAAAATGGCTTCCATAGTTTTTCCTCTGTCATTCTTTTTTTTTGCTGAGTAGATGTTGTTGCCTCCCCAAAAGGTACATTTTTTACATGATTCCACTCTACATAAATGTTATGCTTCATAAATTCTACCATCCTTCTCCATAAACTAACTCTCTCTCTCATATATATTTTGTGTGTAATCTGGAAAATCATGAACTTGGCCTGACACTTCAAGGCAAGGAAATGTGATTTATTCATAACTAACTGGGGGCTACCTGGCCCTCGGTGGGTGTTTGAATGTGCCTGTGTTGGAGAAGTAACTAAGCAATCGCTGCTTCTTACGTCAGACTAAAAAGCTTCTACACAGCAAAGAAAACCATCAAAACAAAACAGGCAGCCTACTTGAATGGAGAAAATATTTACAAATCATATATCTGATATCTGATAAGTAATATCCAAAATATATAGAGAACTCCTATAACTCACTAGCAAAAAACAATCTGATTAAAAAATGGGCAGAGGATCTGAGTAGATATTTTCCCAAAGAAGACATCCAGTTGGCCAACAGGTACAGGAAAGATGCTAAACGTCAGTCATCATCAGGGAAACACAAATCAAAACCACAATGAGCTATCACCTCACACCTGTCAGAATGGCTGTTATCAAAAAGACAAGAAATAACAAGTGTTGGCAAAGATGTGGAGAAAAGGGCAGCGTTGCGAGAGAATGTAAATTGGTGCAGCCACTGTGGAAAACAGTATGGAGGTCCCTCAAAAAATTAAAAAGAGAAATACCATACGATCCAGCAGTTCCTCTTCCATGTATTTATCTGAAGAAAGCGAAAACACTCACCCCTGTGTTCATTGTAGCACGATTTACAGTAACCAAAATATGGAAACAGCCTAAGTGTCCAGTCTCTTTATCCAAAGAAGATGTGGGATGGGGGATATATATCGTGTGTGTGTGTGTATGTATGTGTGTGTGTGTGTGTGTGTGTGTGTGAATATTACTCAGCCATGAAAAAGACGGACATCTTACCATTTGCAACGACCTGGATGGACCTTTAGGGAATTGTGTTGAATGAATAAGTCTGAGAAGGACAAATACCATATGGGCTCAATTATATGTGGAATCTTAAAAAAAAAAAAAAAAAAAAAAAAATGGAGCTCATAGATCCAGAGAAGAGATTAGCGGTTGCCAGAGTTGGGGGTGGAGGGATGGGTGAGATGGGTGAAGGGGTCAAAAGGTGGAAACTTCCAGTTGCAGCACTGAGTAAGCCCTGGGGGTATCATGCACAGGCAGTGACTATAGTTACTATGTTGCATATTTGAAAGTTGCCAAGAGACGAGATCTTAAAAGTTCTCATCACAAGAAACAAGATTGTAACTATGCGTGGCTATGGACGTTAAGCGGACTTATTGTGGTGGTCATTTTGGAGTACATAAAACATGGGATCGTTCTGCTGCCCCCTGAACTAATAACCATGTTATGTGTCAATTACATCTCAATAAAGACAAAAAAAAAGAGCGCTTCCTCCAGAGACTCATACTGACTGATCGTCACAGTAGGGCTGTTTTGTATCTTAAAATCACGTTTTCCCTTCTATGTTTCCGTCTTCATAGGACTTCAGAAATAGGCTTGGGACTCACCTGAGCTCGGTGCCCCACACTTCCGCGCTTCGGCGGGACCCCGCGAGTTCCAGAATGGCGCTCCGCTTGCAAAAGCTCCATCGAGACTTCGCGCTGAGGGTGTCTGCGGGCCTGGCTCTGTTTGCCCTCCTTCTGGCCCTTTTGGTCAAAGTCTATAATTAAAGCACAACTAAAGGAAGCATTTGTGAGGAAGACTCCATTTCTAATTAAAATCTGCACTCAACAGAAAAGCAACCACATCAGTCCTCCGAGAGCCGGAATTTACACGGTCTCACTGCGCCCCCGTCAGCCGTACTTTGTAATGAGGCTTACCCTGTCCCCGGTTGAGTTGGGCCATCGCTTATTTGACCTAACACCTACTAACTATTGCCATAGCATATCTTTTAAATTAAGCTCCTTTCGGTTTATTTGCAGCAGGAAATGGAAGTGGTTGAATTTTCTTCAAGCCTCCAGTCTTCAAGTCGGAACTTAATTGGACAGTGGATCCGGTCCTCTTTTCCTGATGTGGGAAGAATATTGAGTCTTCAATAAACATTTAAAAGTGTATCTTTCTCTTTATGCTTTGTGTGGAGTCCCGATACTACAAACAGCTTATTTTTCACAGCAGAGGTGGTCCTGGAAAGTTTATGTGGAAACCTGTGTTTGGAACAAGACTTCTCTTGGAACGCACAGGGAGAGTCCCCAAGGAGAGGACTCTTGGTGACATTTTTGAGAAGTGTGAGCCATCACCCACTTCTCCGGCAGCCACGATCTTCCAAGAACTGGATTTGCGAAAGCGAGCTGTACCCCTTCTCTGACAGTTTGGATCGATGACAGCAAATGTTTCTTTCTACCTGACATCACTGGCCTTCACTAAATACAATGACTTATTTCACAATAGAAGGACTCGATGGACTGAGCGATCCTGTGAAGATCAGAATTTA
The DNA here is from genome assembly GCA_028534135.1 of Potos flavus. Lineage (NCBI taxonomy): Eukaryota > Metazoa > Chordata > Mammalia > Carnivora > Procyonidae > Potos > Potos flavus. Next base: position 123,595,158 of record CM052886.1, read on the forward strand.
AATATTATTTGGATCGTATCAGCCCAGGACAATCAGGTGCCCTCTGGTTACCATAGGACATTTCATCTCTAAACCCACACCCCTGTTCAGCTCCTCCTTTTAGGTGTCTCTTAAGGAATCCCAATTACAATTTATGTTATCACTTGGTGAGCTAACAAGACATACAAGCAAAACAAAACTTAGTACATTTCTCTAGCACCTCGTGTGTGCTTCTAAGAGGAAATCCCATTTCCAATGCACAGGACCTGCCCAGGCCCCTCCCAGGGCCCCCCAAGGGAACAAGCATTTGGGATGCTCGTGAGTCACACTGTGTGGGATGTAACCGATGTTGTGCCCCTAACTGATCGGAGACGAGAAGGGTGTTCGTACTCCCCATCTCACCCTTTCCCCACTCTTTCCCTCTTATCCCTCCCCTGTGTCTTTCATCCCCGCCTGCTCTAAGTTGTTCTTGCCTCCACTCTGCTCCCCTGAGCTGTCCTTCCTGTGAACGAAGGGCACACCCAGCCATCCAGCAGCCCCACTGCCCGTCCCCCGCTGTGGTGGGGGTTCTCAAGGATTGTTTCAACCATACGGGGTCACCCCACTCCACCTCTCCTGTTTCTGACCCCAAGCTGGGCTGCAGCTTCATTTTGCTCAAAGGTTCAGAGAGTACAAAAGTCCTGCAGCAGGGACCAGGTCATGTGTGATCTGCCGTCCTGGTGAGCATTTGGCTAGACAGGCAGCTAGGGTCTGCAGATCCAGCTTGCCCTTGCCCATGACCTCCTGCTGGAGGGAGAGAAGGGAGGGGTGTGTTTGCTGCTGACAGCGCGGTTCTCTCGTGGACGGGATGAGCCTGGGAGCCCTCGCAGCAAGCGCGGTCATCAGGAAGGCCGTCCCCTTTCCAGCCCCTCTCCTTCCTGCCCACAGTGCTCCGCACATCTCCCACCCCCTTGGAGCTGGGCCTGGCCTCATGACGTGTGTCGGCCGCTGCAAGGGGAGTGGGTCAGGGCTTCGAGGCAGACGTCCTCAGAGCTGGGGCACAGTCGCCATATGCTCTTCCCGCCATGAGGGCGATGATGGGCACACACGTCAGGACGAAGCTTTCCTCGGCCTGAGTCCCCCGAGCGAGTGTGAGAAGCAGAGCTCCCCACCTACACGTGCTGGAAGTGGGTCAAACAAGAAAGGAACTTCTGTTGTGCGACGTCGCTGAGATGGGGAGCCGTCGCATAGAATGACGGAGACCATCCTGATTCGTACGGAGCGAGCCGTGGCAGGACGGTTGGCTTGCCGCTTGTGAATGCGACGCTGACGTGCCTCAGATTTTCCCTTAGTGCTGAAGCCTTTTTTTTTTTTTAATAGTGACTCTTCCTGCTGAAAAGGAAGCTATGAAGAGACCTGTCTTGGTTCATTCCGGCTGCTATAACAACACCGTTGACTGGGTGACTTATAACCGGCAGAAATCTATTTCTCATAGTTCTGGAGACTAGCCAGTCCGAGGTCTAGGCGCCGGCAGATTAGTGTCTTGTGAGGACTCACATCCTGTTCCACAGATGCCCCTCTGCTTATGCATCTCACGTGTCAGAAGGGAGCTTTCCGCGTCTCGTGAGGGCACTGATCCCATTGCTGAGGGCCCCACCCGCGTCACCTGGTCACCTCTCAAAGGCCCCACCTCCTACACCACATTTTTAAATAAAGAAGATTTATTAATCAAGTTTCTTTTCTCTCTTCCTCCCTCTCTCTCCCTCTCCCTCTTTCATTCTGTCTTCCTTGGTTCATCAAGTGGGAGATAGTCAGTTGGGTAACGTAAAAAGATGCCTTGGTGAAAACTTTGTTGCTGGAGAAATGTGTCTAAACATCAGATTTCCATATGTCTTTCAGTCAAAACATATGCTTTCCTGTTGACTTCAGTCCAGGTTGAAGATTTCAGTCACGGGGAGAGAATTGGAGTTACAAATGAACCTCGAGTTTTATCATTATAATACAAACATAGAGGAAAGTAAAGGAAGGGCAAGAGGGAGGGAAGGAAGGAAAAGAGAGAAAGAAAGAAGAAAAAAAGAAAGAAGGGTAAAAGATATTCTTAAGATTTGCCTGGCCCCTGAGGCAGGGGATATTTTAAACGTCTGAGGGAAACAGTGACATCTGTCAGATACCGTGCAAACTAGTTGCTCAGAATGGTTGCATTTCAACATTGGAATGCACACTTTTCCATGATGCCATGTCTAAGACTGGATTTTAGCAGTTGCTGTGACAAAAAAGCAAGTATCAAGTGAAAATGTGGAACAGGAACTGAAGACAATCTTCTATCACAGTTTGAGAAGTTGTGCAGTGCCCAACAGATGCACATGTTCCATTAATAAGTAATTATGGTAATTTTAGAATAAAATAAAAATATATTTATTTCAATTTACTCGTATTACTTTTTTCACACAGATTTTGTAAGATATTTAAGACACAAGTATTTATTAAGTTGTTAGTACCTCACTACTTAGTAAACAGGATGGTTAGCTGTTTCTGTTGGCCTAGGAGTGACGTGAATCAAGAAAGCTTGAGAACCTCAGCTCTGTGGCGTGACCTATTTAGAGGACCCATGCCAAATTTATATTTAACCTGGGGTCTTAATTATTTCTCAAAATATTTTTTGTTTTTTAATTTATTAATAGCACATGTTTAATAAATTTGCACGAGCTAGAATTTATGGTGTTGAAACTATAAAATTTAGGGCACCAGGGTGGCTCAGTCAGTTGAGCGTCCAGCTCTTGGTTTCAGCTCAGGTCATGATCTCGGGGTTTGGTGATCGAGCCCCACGTGGGGCTCCATGCTCAGTGGGGAGTCTGCTTGGGATTCTCTCTTTCCTTCTCTCTCTGCACCTCTGCCTTCCCACTTGCTCATGGGCTCACTCTCCCTCTCTCAAATAAATAAATCTTAAAAACAAAGAAACTATAAAATTTGAGTTAAGGAACCATAAAGAATAAAAGGATCTGAACCAACTGGATTCAGACCTGAGTAGTTTCCTCAGACTTAGTACAGATTGGAGGCAGAGTGTTTAGGGAAAGAGCATGAGGTTTTTGACATCAGCAAAAGTTTGGTTTAAGTTGCAGCCAGGCCACTTTCCAAGCCTCATCTGTAAAATAGACAGTTCTTCTGCAGGGTCATTGAAAGATGAGATGAGATCACATATATCAAGTAGTAGGTCCTTGGCACATGTAATTTTTTCCCCTTTCATGATTTACTTTAGCCATCTAAACGTGAAAAGCAATTTTATAAATAAGGTTAGGTGGTTTTAAATTCTGATATTAACACACGACCACCCAAAGGCATTATATATGGAATAAAGAGTCCTGCCTCAAGGGACATAGAGTCTAATTCTAACAAATGCAGCAAAGGAAGAAAAATTCAAAGAAAATGGATTGCAGCTGTATTTGAGGACATCAAATTAATGAATGGTGTGGGGCACAGATTTGGGTGGCCGATGTAAGATCAAGAAGGAGATTTTCCATGGCCAAAGATGAAAAGAGAAACAGATTAATGGGAGACCTAGCAGTCATGCCCTCCCCTCCCCTGCCTTGGGGGTAAAAGGAAATGCAGACACTATTACTCTTCATTAGTTTTCTGTCAATTATTTCCTACTAGTACCGTTTCTTGGGGTTCCGTAGCCAAAATATCCCAACCATGTAGAGTTTGAAGCAAAGAGTTTCATTTGGTCTCTCATGGTCTTCCTAGTGAATGGGCATCTGAATACATTTATGGATACTGATGAGGCAAGTGCCCAGAAAAAAAAACCTATTTATGTAAATATACATATTTTTATATTTCATATATAAATATATTTTTAAAACCCAACCTTGGGTCAAGGTAAGAGGAAACTTGAAATTCAGAAAAGCCTAAAGAACTAGAAATTTTAACTCTTAGGTTTATCTAATCTGTTTTTAATATGCCTACTTAATCATAGTATCTACAGATGTTATTCCGGGCTGTCTGATTCCAAGATCTAAGCTTTTAACTTCTGTTTTTACCCACAGTTTACATAAAGAGGAATAAAACATGTGGTTTTAAATAGATCTAGAGATTTTCGAATAAATATAAAGCACGTTGTTGACTTGTTATGCTTGGGTCCAACCTTTGTGAACTAAAGCTTACCATCCACATACTGTGTGCATACGTAAAGAGGCTAGTTACAAACTACAGCTTACTTTTAAATGGAGTATTATCTCCCTTGAAGAGTCATTTTGGAATGACTCTGATGACAGTCCTGAATGTAGCTCCTGGTGCTATCTTGTGAGTCTCTGCCCTTGCAGGAGGAATTTGTGTGATTCCTTTACTCTTACAGGTGTGATCTGTTTTGAAATAGCCAGAAATAATTTAAACATATCTGGTGAGGGGCGCCTGGGTGGCTCAGTTGGTTAAGCATCTGCCTTCAGCTCAGGTCATGATCTCGAGGTCCTGGGATTGAGCCCCAAGTCAGGTTCCCTGCTCAGCAGGGAGTCTGCTTCTCTCTCTCCCCCCCCCTCCCCTGCTTGTGCACATTCTCTCTCTCTCTCTCTCAAATAAATACATAAAATCTTTAAAAAAATAAACATCTGGTGAGTGAAGTTAGATTGAACTAGTTGTATCGGTAGGGGTCCCTGGGAAAATTCTTTTGTGGACCTTGACCCTCTTAAGAAAATGCCTCGAAGTAAGACTTTCTTCCCTTAAACACAGGACTTTCCCCTGAAAAGCATGAACAAAGAAAAGTTCAGGAGCAAATGGCTTCACAAACATACAAAGAATAGTTAACACCAGTCCTTTTCATACACTCAAAAAATGAAAAAGGAAGGATCACTTTCTAACTCATTCTATGAGGCCAGTATTACCTTGACATTAGAGCCAAATAAAGATACCACAAGAAAAGAAAATGGAAAATCATGTCCCTTGTGAACATAAATGCAAAAATACTTAACAAAATATTAGCAAGTTGATTTCAACAGCATATTAAAAGGACTATTTACCATTATTTACCATGACCTAGTGGGATTTATCCTAGGAATGCAGGGATGGTTCAACATAAAATCAATCAACATTACATATCACACTTATAAATTAGAGGGGAAATAAAAAACATTTGATCGTCTCAACTGACACAGCAAAAGCATTTGACAAAATCCAACACCCTTTCATGACAAAAACTTAGAAAACTAGGAATGGAAGGGAAATTCCTCAGTTTGATAAACAGTATTTATGAAAACCCACAGCTCACACCATACTCAGTGGTAAAAGACTTTACGTTTTACCCCTAAGATCAAGAACAAGACAAGGATGCTCGCTTTCACTGGCATCTATAAAATATTGTACTGGAGGTTCCAGTGAGAGCTATTTGCTGAGAAAAATAAATAAAAGGCACCCAAATAGGAAAGGAACAGGTAAAACTATATTTGTAGATGACATCATCCTATGTATAGAAAATCCCAAAGAATTCACAAGAAAGCTGTTAGACCTAAGAAATTCAGCATAGTCGTAGATTATAAGATCAACACACACAAATCAGTTGTGTTTCTATACGCTGGCAATGAACCATTAAAAAAAAAAAAAGGCAATTCCGTTTATGATAAATACCGAAGAATAAATTTAACAAGGGCGGAAAAGACTTGTATGCTGAAAACTATAAACCATTGGTGAAAGAAATTTTTGAATATCTAAATAAATGTAAAGATATCCCATGTTCACCGAAAAGAAGACTTAATACTGTTAAAACACTTCCTAATGCAAGCTATAGATTCAATGCAATACCCATCAAAACAGCCTCTTTTCTTTTTTTTTTTTTTTTTGCATAAATGGAAAAACCAACCCTCAAATTCATATGGAATCACAAGTGGTCCCTAATTGCCAAAACAATCTTGAAAGAGAATAACAAAGTTCAGGGCGTCTGGGTGGCTCAGTACGTTAAGCATCCAATTCTTGATTTCAGCTCAAGGTCATGAGATCGAGCCCCACATCAGGCTCTGTGCTCAGCATGGAATCTGCTTGGAATTGGCTCTCTCCCTCAGCCTCTCCCCTGACTTGCACACACACACTCACTCTCTCTCTGAATAAGTAAAATCTTAAAAAAATAATAATAAAGTTCAAAGACTGACACATACTTCTCACCTTCAAAACCCACAATATGGCTGCAGTCATTAATCACAGCAATATGGTACTGGGATAAGAACGACATACAGACCAATAGAATAGAGCAGAAATCCCAGAAAGAAAATTTGCACGTATATGGTCAGTTGATTTTTGAAAAGAGAGCCAAAACCATTCAATGCATGGTAAATTGGAGACAGAGTGTAGCTAGAGCAAAAGATATACAAGGGAAGTGACTGGAAATAAAGAAATAAGCTGCGGTCACATTTGTGAAGTATTTGACACCACTTTTGATGGAATCTAGACTTTATCTGATAGTCAAGGAAGAGCTCCTCCAGGCCTCGAAACATTGCAGGCTCCCAAGAGATCCCTGTTTGGAAAGGTGAGCATTGACAATGTGGAGGGTGGCTGCTTCTCCTGCCGATGCTCCAAGCCACTGGGCTCCTCTTAACCTGAACCTAGATGACACTTCCGGAAACGTACGATGTAATAACCACTTTTTCAGGACCATGAAGCAAGGCTTAGGTAGAGTTAAATCCTCTGCACTTCATCATGATTTCTTCACCTGCTGCTAAGCTTCTAAATGTGTCCATTTCCAGGAGAACTATGAGCAGACCTCAGCTTCACCAGTCGGTTGGCGACGGTTCTTGTCGTTGCTGTCACTGACCCTGGTGTCGCTGATTCCGGGGGTGGCTTTGTTCTGAGACTGCTGCCGTAACTAACACCCGACACATAACCCGGTGTGTGGATCCCATCATTATTTTAATTAACAAAATGCCCCACTAAGAGTCAAGCTCCCGTCTTTGTAGTTGAGCATCTTTGATCCTTAATCTTTGCTTTGGCACGTCCACGCTGAATCGCGTCTGGGGACCTAGCAATCCTCTGTCCGGCACCTGCTACCTTCTCTGGGTATCTACTGCCATTCGAGTGAGTGACCCCAGCTGTCTGGCTTTGATCTTCTGTATCTCAGATTCTCTTAGTACACCTGTTTGGTTAAGGATTCATGTGCGCTCTTCCCAAGAAACGGGTGTGAAGACTTAACTGAAAAGCCACCTGTGATAACCATCTCAGGCTGTGATCCTTAGAGAACAAATGCTCCTGGCTTTTTGTCTCATTTTTTTTGTTTTTAGCCAGCAGGACTTCTGCCATCTCACTTGGCATCGTTTGAGATACAAGGGGAGGGCGTCTGCTGCCCATAGTCACCCAGTCATGGCCACTGCCCTCAGCGCCAACCTTCACAGGAGAAGGCGAAGTTCCTCACTATTGGCCCATTGACATATTAAAATGTGTCACATCTCTAAGGCCAGAAAAACTAGCCTATAATTTGGTCTCCAATCCCTGTTCGGGGTATGAGTAAGTAAACCTGACTCTAGCCCAGTCTCTCCCCCAGGAAACTGGTGAATGGTCCATCTTGTGTCTCATTTGGTTCCAAGAGTGAAATCAGAAGTCAGATGGAAAATGAACCACGAGAGTGAGCTTAGAGTCCAGGTCCCATCTGGAGGAAGTAAAGGATCTTCTGAAATTTACTTTTACCTGTTTACATGGAGAAACATTCAGGATAGGTCGAGTTTCGTCTCATTTAAGAGAATGATCTGCAGACCTTCGAAGGCAGTTCTGTTGTGTCTCTCGTGCTTGACCACTCCCCACCTTTCCTGTTTTTGCATCATTTTTTGTCTCTGATTCTCCAGTAGTTTTTCTACTCATACATTCCTTCCATGTGGAAACACTCTGACCCCATCTGTGCAAAATAAGATTCTAACATCTCCAATTAAGGTCCCTCTTCTCTCTTTCCCTCTTAACACAGCATCCTCCCAAGATTTCTGAAGTAGAAAGGTCAAAAGTTCCAAAGCAATCTTACAAAAAGCAGGAGTTGGTTGGATAGCAGTCTAAAAAATGTAATCTCATCAACCTGGATTGCCTTGGGCCATCAGAATTAGACAAGCCACAAGAAAATTCAGTAGCTCAAAATGTTATATTTCAGGTTGAAGAATATTGGTAATGCCTTCACACATCCAAATCAGAAGGAGAGAGCGGAGGGGAGCAATTTAACACCAGCTTTTCCTCATGCTATGTGGCAAAGTCACGGGGTCTATCTAGGAGCTACAGTAACTTCAGTTACTATTCAAAGCAACACCTGTGGCCACCCAACACTGAAGTCACAAATAAAAACCTGCAGAAAGTCACTACTGGCTGCCTTCTGCTCATCAATCCCAAACGGCTTCTGTTTCTCCCTAAGGCGTCAGGGAGTTAAACTTTCTTACAGGAATATTTGAAATTGGGGTTGAGACTTGAATAGGTTGCAGGAAAGACCACTCTTTCTCAACACGTGACCCAGAGGGATCAGTGCGGTACTCTCTGCTTCACCTAGGACCTGGGTTTGCTTGAAGAGGCAGGGGCGGTGACCCTACATACAGGTCGGCCTAGAATACGAGCAAGAGGGGCTCACGGAAACCATGGAGTTGGACCCCCTTATTTTATAGATGGACAGACTTAAGTTTAGAACGAGTTAAGTGACTTGTCTCTGCCATCCGTCTAGTTGGGAGCATTTCTAAACAGGGAGCCTAAGAGTTCTCTTAGGTGTCGAGATGCTTTGGGGTAGAACCCTAGACCTACCTCTGTCCAGACGTGTATCCTGACTGCGCGTGTTCCTTGAGGCTCCCCTCACAGCTAAGAAGGTGTCTGTGGAGCACAGTGTCAGCTTGGGCCAGAGGTGTCCCCTACAACTGTCTCCGTCCCCCGAGTTCTTAGTCCCAAATGCAGAGAGAAGACAGCGGGAAGAGGTTGGTGGGGGTGAGGGGATCTGTGCCGGATCGACCCAGATTGACTTTTTGTCTTTCCACTGGAATGGGGTTATAAAAAGTCGAGTTATATGGGGCGCCTGGGTGGCTTGGTCAGTGAAGGATCTGATTTCAGCTCAGGTCGTGATCTTGGGGTCTCGGGATTGGCCTGCATCAGGCTGCCTGCTCAGCGGGGAGTCCGTTTCTCCCTCTGCCCCTCTCTCCGCCACTCGTGCACTCCCTGTCTCTCAAATAAATAAAATCTTTTTTTAAAAAAGTTGAGTTAGAAAGAGAAACTTGAGTGGAGTTATAAAAAGAATTCATTTTCCTTACACTTTGAATTATAGACTCCTTGTTACAACTGTGTTATATTTTATAATAGACTCATCATGATTCTTGATTTTCGGCACCAGATCTGAAGTCTCTGCCTTCTCCCCACCCAGACGTTCACCTTCTCTTCCTAAGTCTGACCCAGTGGCCCCACTTACTCTCTACAGGTCTGGGATCTTTGATTGGGCCAGATTCCCTGCAGCGGCTCAAAGCTGTTCAGAGCACGCAGGTCATAGGCCACACACTAGAGTCGCTCACCGCGCATGGTCCCAGGACGACCCAGTGTGTCAGGGGCTGGTTACCTCACTCCATTGACTCTGTTACCATATGCGCTGCCTTCCACTGTGGACGACTTTGAGAAAACATCCTGACCCCCTCTATGGGGAGGGAAACTTCTCAATACTTAGTCGTCGGGGTTAAGAATCATGGCCTTTGTGACAGGAGCTAGGGAGCAGTCCCCGAGGCAGTGACACAAGGAGTCTAAGCCATAGTCGGAGATTCTGCACTACTGTTGGAGCAGGAGCAGGAAGCCAGTGTGGAAATCCAGGAACAGACATGGCGGGAGGACCGGAATGGAACAGAAATCAGGAGATGGGTCCTGGGCGACCACTTGGGAGGAAGCTAAAGTCACTAAAATTTGCCACTGCTGGTTTTAGAAATCATGTTCAAGGGTTGGTTGGCACCAGAGTGAAGGTGAATAGAAGCAGTAGCCAAAAATACCTTTGATGCCTATAGCAGTAATAGTGCTAGTAACATCCCTCTCCTCCTCCTCCTCCTCTTCCTCATTGTAATAGTAGCTACCATTTATGTGGAGCCAGGCCCTTTCCCAAGCACTGTAAATATATTTGCATATTTAATCCTGTGGCCCCCTCTGAAGAAGGAACAATTATTCTAGACAAGGAAACTGAGGCACGGAGCGATGACTGGTCAGGGTCATTAGCTGGTAAATGGCGGAGCCAAGGCTATAAGCCAGGCAGTCTGGTTGTAGAGTCCTGTTGCTAACCAGAGTGCTTTCCCGCTCTCGAGCTGGAGTGCGTGGAGCTGCCCACACATGGGCTGGTGTCCCGCGGGGGCAGGCGGGACCCGGGATGCCCTGAGACCACGAACACGGGGCTCAGCGCCGGGAGGTGCTTCAGGGAGAGTAAGGACACGGGGAGAAAGGGAATCCCTTCTGGATGCGCGATGGAGACTTCTGGGGGGCAAGACCACTTGGCATGTGTTTGGCGAGTACTTGGTCTATGCCAGGCGCTGTGCTTGGCACGGGGACAAAAGCTGTGAGCAAGACAGACGCTGTCCCCACCTTTGTGAGGCGAGGAGGCAGTTGTGATCTAGCCACTCGAGGTAGAAAATACAGGGAATTGTCCAAGCGCAGGAGGGACCTCTAATCCAGGCTGGGGAGGTCCACAATGGCTCTCTAAAGGAGGGGGGAGCTCCATGAAGACGCAGGCAAAGAATGCTTGGTCCATCGAAAGGGGCAGGGGCAGGTGCCTTGAAATCGGGGGACAAGCAAGGAGTGCATCAGCAGAATGCTGCAGGGATTGATTTAGCCAGTCAGAGAGGCAGGGTAGAGTTTTGGGGAGACAGGAGTGGAGGACTGAGGTAGACAGGACTGGGCTGGGGTCGTCTTTAAGAGAAGACATCCCATGCGGAAGGACCTCCTCAGGGCAAAGTTTCTCTTAATTGAAAAAGTAAAATCGAATACATGAAATTTGGTCTAAAAACCATGAAATGAGGAAAAATAAAGCCTACGTGTGAATTTTCTGTCATGACTAAAACAAAAAAGCAACGCTGCAGACGGCGTCGGTTTCCCTAAGCAATTATATTCCGCCCCCTCTTCCCCTCTCTGACCCTCAGGAGAAAGAAGAAAAAATTAATTTCAGAACGGCTTCACAGTTTTCAGAGCTCGCCCTATCATCAGAGGTGGCGGGGAGCAAGTCCTCCCCTTTGCAGATAATTTTCTCCACCTCCGAATGTTTTGTCATCAGATGTGGTGGCTCGGAATTATCTTTATCCCCAACACAGCCCGGAAGCCATTTCTCAGACAATTTAACTTTGATAGCAGGTAATTTTCATCCATTGCGAACATCAACCTGACACGGACTTGCTATCTTCATTATTTTAATTACTCTTCGAGGCCACTTCCCTCTCCTCCCCCCACCCCCGACCCAACTCTTTCCAGCAAGGAGTGAACAGGAATTGGCAGCTTTAATCTTATCGTGCCCGCGGACCAGGTCATTTTTTTTTTGCTTAACAATGACATCATTTAGCCGCACACTTTAAGTAATGAAATTTGTTTGTGAAACTCTTTATCTTCACCAAAAGAAGAGAAACAAGTTACCTTTTTGGATGGGAGGTCACCCACCTCTGTCGCGCGGCTGTCTGTGACGTTACGAACAGCTGACAGTTTCTGTTAACTTACTTTCGCTCCCCAGTTCTGCTTCCCACACGGAAAGCCAGAGTGATTTTTGAATAACAGCAAGTAATATCTGATGTGGCAGCAACTGGCAACTCTGACACTGAGCTTGGCTGTGGCCATTACCCAGGATCCCGTGCTTCTCCTCGAGACGCAATTACAATTTCACAGGCTGGAATGAAAACTCCCCGCGGTACGCGGTGGAGACGCTGACTGCTGTCAAAGCGATTTCAAGCTGCTAATCTCTTGCTGGGGTATGAGCGAAAATGGAGTTCGTCCTCGTGGAAGCGGAGGTCCGACAACGTGAAAACTTGGGATCTCTGATGCGTTTTAATTCGCACCGAGGTCAGCGGGCACGGCCCGCTCCCCGCAGAACGCGTGAGGGTCCTAGATTGTGGAAGATGGGTGTTTTCGTAATGACGGAGCTGAAGCTCAAGGATTCTGGGGAGAAAGGAGGAGTGTTCAGGCTGGGAATGAAAAAAAAAAAAGAAAAAGAAAAGGGGCCCCAGCTCCCAGATGAGCCAGATGGGGAGAGAAGGAAGTAGGGGACGGCTTCTGAGACGGATACGGGGCAGGTGCCCTTCACCGAGGCTCCCCGGAAGGCCTTCTCACAGATCAGAGGGGGCAGCCCCCACTGTGCAAGGAGGAACCTGGGAGCAGGGAGTTAGAACTGGTTTCTAAGTAAGCTCTTAGCCCAGCGTGGGGCTTGAACTCACGACCCCAAGATCAAGCGTCGCCTCCTCCACCAACTGAGCCAGCCAAGCGCCCCTGAGTTGTAACTTTTTTATAGACTTTGGTCATTACCCTGGATTCAGATTTTGGCTTCTCTTACTACGTCATCTTACACAGATTTAACCTCACGGACTCAACTTCCTTCTGTCCTTTAGGGCTCATAACACCCACCTCGCGGTGCTGGGAGGGGCAGATGTGAAAAGTGCTCTTCACAGCGGCCTACCCGTCGAGGATGCCCGATATTAGCTGTCATCAGCCAACAAAAGGCTTTGTCCGATCTAGAACCCTCATGACTCGGTCACAGCCAAGAACCACCGGCAGAATTGTTTCCTCAGTAATTTGCCCTCAGTTACTTTGGAAACTTACATTTGTCTATTTTATGTATTTACCTATTTATGTATCTATTTTTTAAAAGATTTTATTTATCTGTTTGAGAGAGAGAGAGAGACACAGAGAGAGTACAAGCAGGTGGAACAGCAGAGGCAGAGGGGGAAGCAGGCTCCCCGCTGAGCTGGGAGCCCGACGTGGGGCTCAATCCCAGGACCAGGAGATCATGACCTGAGTCGAAGGCAGATGCTTAACCGACTGAGCCACCCAGGCGCCCCTGTGTATCTATTTTAAAGGAAAACTTTTAAGGGCACCTGGCTGGCTAAGTCAGTGGAGCATGCAACTCTTGATCTCAGCGTCCTGAGTTCAAGCCCCATGTTGGGTGTAGAGATTATGTAAAAATAAAGCCTTTCCAGTAAAGAAAGGAGGGGCACCTAGTAGTTCAGTCAGTTAAGCGTGGACTCCTGATTTCGGCTCAGGTCATGATCTCAGCCCGAGTCAGGCCCTGTGCTTGGCAGGGAATCTGCTTGAGATTCTCTCTTGCCCTCTGCCCCTCCCCCCATTCACGCTTTCTCTTTCGCCCATGTTCTCTCTCAAATAAATAAATCTTAAAAAAAAAAACTAAAAAATTGTGAAATTCCGCTTAGCATTGCTTGACGAAGGCTGTGGACTGGGGCTTGCAGTGGTCAGTTCAAAAACAAACAAAACAAAACAAAAAAGGAGACAGAATCAATGGAAAGGTGTCCAGGCCAAATCCCAGGGTAAGCCTTCCTCCCCAGCTGCGTCCCGCGCCCCCCATACTTAGGGACCTGGCCAGTTTCAGTGAGGATGCCTATTCTGTTTCCTGGGGCCTCACTCTTGAATTTGAAAATAGGGAAAGAAGTATCTGGCGGGGAAATTCATCAGCCTCTCCGAGTTTCTCTTTCACTTTATTCCCTGGACTCTGATAGGAGCTTACAAGCGAAAACACATGAGTAAAGCTCATTTGCTTTGTTTCCGATGAAGAAATGTGCAGCCCCTATGAATGAGAGTTGGTAGTCACACGGCAACAGCTGTTTCACTGCTGAATTTCTCGCTGGGGGGGAGCTTTGACCCGGCGGAGCTGGGAGACGGTTCACCCAGGCCCCTGCCTCTGATCCCCTTCCCAAGCGCCCATCTCTGCGGTCCAGGCAGGAGCTCTGAAGCTTCTCGTTCATTTTCTCCTTGTTACTTTTGCTCTGGCCAATTTGGGGAAGCAAAATTAAGAAGCAGGACTTCACCAAATCCCACCGTGTGAGTTTATCAACCTCTAGTTTAATCTTTTGAAAGAATTCTTCCCACTGTTGCCTGCTCAGCACGCATCTACTCTGGGAGTAACAAATCCTGTTCTAGCTAGGTTTTAAAAACTCTAATGAAATAAATGATCATCTGCAGGCAAAAGTCCAAGGCTAGTTGAGGCTACATCAGCATTCCTGGGACAAAGGAAGATTCAGATGATGAGAAATTTACATTTCTACTGCAGCCTCTCTCTCTCTCACCACCCCCCATCGGCTCGTGGATGCCCCAGCACCCCCACACCCTGGGTCACCCACTGAGCCCCACCCCTTGGAGAGCACCCTCTGCTCATTCCCAATCGTACTCTCCACAGTCCGACCCCAGAGTGAGCCAGGAGGAGACAATCATGCAAAGGGAGCAAAGTGATTACAACATGGAGTAAAAATTAGTTTTAGGATGAGAAAAGAGAGAATAAGATTGTCCCGCAGGAACGTGTACAAAGACAAGCTATTGAGGTTAAGTAGGAAGTGGAATGTAACCCTTGGATTCGTCTTCTATGTAGAATGATCACTTTACCATGAGCTGGTGTCTTGGGCCAGTGGTTTCAGTAATAGTGATAAGTAAATAAGAGGTAGAACACCTTTTATTTTTCAACTTTTTTTTTTTTTTTGGACTAATTTAGTGTCAAGACACTCTCTGGACTTGAAAGAAGGCTTATTTGTATCAGGGAAGCCATTTATACTGACAGTTATTTCCATGCTTACTCCACTATTGGACAGATCTAATTGTTAACCAGAATAATGATGTCAGTGATGATCTGTAATGTATTAAAATTCAGTCTGAATCTGTGGATTTAATTCAATTAAACCTCAACAGGAGTTTTTCCAAAGTAAGGACTCTAGACCCGAATGAATATAATCACACGAAAAACTCCCCTCCAAAGAATCAAAGAAGCTAATGTCAGTAAAATGTTGTGTAGGCTTATAAAATATAGTGTCCTGTAAATGTTAGGGGTCATTTGTTACATTTTCCCTTGATCACACATCCTTTCGGCTGGTCACAGAGAAAATGGCTAAATGTAGCGATACAGTTCGCTGATGTTTGCAGGAGGTCGTGCAAGGGACCTGACCTTGCCCTCCAGAATCCTTCCTCCTAATGGTCAGAATTCCACCTTGTATTTTTAAATTGAGGCGAAAGTCACATAACATAAAATTAACCATTTTAAAAAGTGAGCGTTTCAGTGGCATTTAGTCCATCCAAAAACGTCTTCATCCCAGAGACAGTAACTGCACCATGAAATAGTAATTCTTCATTCTCTCTCCCCCCTAGCCCCTGGTGACCTCTATTCGACCTTCTGTCTGTGGATTTGCCCATTCTACATGCCTCCAACGAGTGGAATCATGCAATATTTGTCCTTTTTGTGTCTGGCTTAGTTCACCTGGAATGATTGTCACATGTATCAGAACCTCATAATTTTTTATAGCTGAATAATACTCGTCTGTGTGTGTGCGTATAGCACATTTTGTTTATCCATTCATTCCATTCATCTCATGGATATTCGGGCTGTTCCTCTCTTTTGGCTACTGTGACTAGTGCTGCTAAAACCTCGCTTGTACGTGTATTTGGTGGAGTCCGTTTTCAGTTCTGCAGGGTATGTACGTAGCATGGAATCGCTGGGTCGTATGGGAATTCTATGTTTAACTTTCTGAGGAGCCGCCAAACTGTTTTCCTAGAAGTCCATCTTTGGCAACTCGTCCCGTTGGATTATGCATTCCTGTTTCCTTAGATGTGTCGACAATTTACTATAAAAATCTCCAAACATATCTGGAACTGTGGAGTACAACAAATCCCATGTATCTACTACTTTAATAGCCGTCAACCGTGTGGTCATATCTGTTTCATCTATATCTCCTACACATTGCCTGACTTTTACATTTAATCAGGGCATTTTATTTATTTTATTTTATTATGTTTTTATTAGAGAACGAGAGAGGAAGGGGCAGAAGGAGAGAGAATCTCAAGGAGGCTCCATACCCGGCATGGAGCCCAACACGGGGCTCGATCTCGCAATCCCAAGATCATGACCTGAGCTAAAATCAAGAGTCGATGCTCAACCAACTACACCACCCAAGAGCCCCTGCCCGAGCATTTTAAAACACGTACTAGACATCATGTAATTTACCCCCAAGAAACTTAAGTATACTACTGAAAATAGGGAGCAGTATCTTCTTACATAACCACCACAACAAAATTAACACTAATCCCTTAATATCAACCAATACATAGCCTATATTTACATTTCCCTCATAGTCTTAAAATACTGCCTTGCTTTTGGTTCGTTTGAATCAGAATCCAAACAAGATCCACTGCATTTGACTAGTGTATGTCTGAGGTGTCCACTAAGTTGATTTTAATCACTTTCCTTTTTATCTATGTCACTAACTTGTGAAAGAAGCCAGGCTAGGTGTCTTTTGGAATGTCCCTATTCTGAAAGGGACTGGTTTCTTCCTTGTGGTATTGACATCCTCTCTCAAAGTAAACATTTCTATTTCTGCAATAGTGGTACAGTTGGTTCCTATGGATGCCCTTCTCCAGCGTTAATACCAAACATAGGAATCGCCTCGTGTACTTTTTTTAAAAAAGATTTTATTTATTGATTTATTTATTAGAGAGAGAGCACAAGCAGGAGGAATGGCAAAGGGAGAGGGAGAAGCAGGCTTCCCGCTGAGCAGGGATCCCAATGCGGGACTCGATCCCAGGACCCTGGGATCATCACCTGAGCTGAAGGCAGACACTTAACTGACTGAGCCACCCAGGCACCCCCACCTCATCTACTCTTTTAACGATAGAAATTCCTGGCCCTGGTGCCACTCACTCTTTCCCAACCTCCCATTCATCCCTCCCTGCTGCAACCCAAGAGTCTGATTAAAGAAGCCTGGGCTGCAGCCCAGAAACGCGAGTCTTTAGCAAGCTCCTCAGGCAACGTGGATGCAGGCGGTCCTTAACTACCAGGTAGAAGCTCTACCCTTATGGTGATGGAGTTTTATCAGATCAGCTTTGCTCCACAATGAGAAAAATAGCTCTGTTCTACTGAAGGAGATCCCAAAACGTGTCCTGGGACCCAGGAGAGAAGACGAAAAGAGATTTCACCCTCTGCACAATCTGGCCAGCTTTGGCCAGCTCAGCCAGGAATCGTTCTGATGATGCATTAAGCACCTAGGGGCCTACCAACGCTGGGAGGGAGGGACTATGCGCAGCCCACTCTTCAGGAATGGGAGGGATCATGTTCCAAATGCCTGAGAGCAGAGCACCTACCTGAATAATTTGGAATTCTTCTGGAATTATTTCTTCCCCATAGTATTTATTTATTCGGTCATTTATTTATATCAGTTATGGGTTCATGGGTACTTATACTTTGGGCTATAATCCAGTTAAATTTCATTTATTCTGTTGCTCAAAGCTTTGGCCGTTAGGAGCTCTTCCCATTGGCTCCTGAGTGCCTTTGATATATCCCCATCAGTGTGGTGGGGTTTTGTTTTGGTTTTTGTTTTGTTTTGAGCACTTCCTTACTTTCTGGCACTGTAAGATGCTCCGGGATCATCTTGTATATTTCCTGCCCCAATCCTAGAATCAGCCGTTTCTCCAAGAAGCCCTGGTTCGTTTGATTAGGGAATGGTTTTAGAAACCAAGGTCTGGATGTGAGGTGTGTTCATTGGTATGGGGGTGTCGTGGCTTTTCCGCCCTCTCATCGACACCAGCAAGGAAATGTGTGTCAGCCAGTGAACATATAGGAATTTCTGTAACTATTTCTACATGTAACCATCTGTATCTATATTTAGCTAAAAAATGTGAGTTCATTCTGATGTCTTCAACTGTAAATTATCACCACACATATCATTCTGTCCTCCGCTCCTTGCTTATTCGTAAACTGTTGCTCCAACAGTGAGGAACCTGGCTCCCACCATTCACTGTCCATTAACTTAGTGCATCTGTTCCCGAGCCCACCGAGAGCGTTATCACCTGAACGCCTACAGAAACCCACGTTATCAACCGGAGTACAGTTCTTCGGTGGAGTTTCCACAGTCATTAGTTTTACAGATTCTACTTATTTCTGAAGTTAATTAGGAAGATACCTCTTAACTACTCTACTACCCCCTTCAATGAGATTATTTCATACACTTAAGATACACTCAGAGTCTTCTGCCATATTTTGCATTTCTTCCTGGGATCCTCTGACCTCTGAATGATTTTTTTTTTTTTTTCATTTGTGTACATTAAAGTTTTACTCTTTGTGCTGTTTCTTTCTTCAGGTTTGGACGATGCATAATGTCTTACAGTCATCATTACAGTGTGATACAGAGTACTTTTACTGACCTAAAAAAATCCCTGGGCTTCACTCATTCAGCTGTGTCCTCCATCTCCTGATTCCCTGGCAACACTTATCTCTTTGCCATCTCTCTAATTTTGACTCTTCTGGAATGTTATATATTTGGAATCATATACTTTGTAGCCTCTTCAGACTGGCTTCTCTCACTTTGCAATATACATTTATGATTCATCCATGTCTCTTTTGGTTTACTAGCGCAATTATATTTAATATTTTCCATTGTATGGATACACCACAGTTTATCAGTTTACTTATTCTAGAACTTCTTGGTTGCTTCCAGGTTTTGGCAATCACGTATAAAGCTGCTATAAACATTTGCATGGAGGTTTTAACATGGATTTAAGTTTTCAACTTATTTGTGTGAACACCAAGAAGCACAATTACTGGAATGTATTATAAGAGTATGTTTGGTTTCTAAGAAACTGCCAAACTATCTTCTAAAGTGGCTACAGCATTTAGCAAATGAAAGTTCTTGCTGCCGCACATTCTCATCAGCAGTGGGTATTATCAGGGTCTTTTTTGTTTTTTGTTTTTTGTTTAGAATTTAGGCATTCTAATAGTTATATAGTGGCATGCTTATATGGTTTTTTTTCTTTCTTTTTTTTTTTTAAAAGAAATAACACAGAATTGTTTCTTGTTTCATAGAGGACCCTATAGTTCATGAGTTCTGGAAACTGAATCAATATGAATGTGAGCCCCCACACACACACAGCCCTCCTTCTTTCCCATATCACACCCCTAAATAGCATCAAGGGAGGAAGACTCTCATCTCTAAGGAAAACTTATTATTGAAACTTATCATTAAATATGTCTAGGCAATGGCATGCATTTAATATAAAAATGTCCGAACACATTTTATTAGTAACTATCAGAATAACCAAAGGAAGAAAATAGTCCTATATCACAGACCACACCAGACTCACAGGAGAACCAACCCCCCCCCCCCACCATGGCCCCTTTAGCCTGTCTAGCAATTCCCATTATAATAATCTCTTGTGCTGTGACAAACAACTAATCACAAAGAAGAGCTATCAGAAAACACTGAGCCACTCTGCAGAGAGCCACTGTTCTCCCAGCCCTGCACAGTTTTCTCCAGAGTGTGTACCCTCCGAGCAGCTACAGTACAAATGATTCTATCATCTGCAAACTGTGTGACACATGTAAACATCAAGGGAGAAGGAAACATGTAGAAGATAACGTCCACAAACAACAAGCGCCACTAACAAGAACATACATATCCAAACTAGGAAGTTCGGGAGATGCTCTCACAGCAAGCCGTGACTTAGGGGACACCCCTGACCAGCTCTCCTTCCCCCAGAAGCCATGAAGGGGCTTCTGGGAGCTTCTGTGCACTATCCTGGAACTTCTACTCCCAAGAGGCGAGTAGGTCATTCCCAAAATGACATTTTACTTACCATAGCTCTGTAATTTCTTTAAATCATACTATGAATGTGAAACATGAGTTTGAATAGGAGACTCGTGGTCAGGATTTCATTGGAAACTACATCGAAAGCTTTGTAAAGACGTGATATCCATAAGTGATGAGATACATAGGTGACTAATAGAAATGCTGAGTACAATACCTGGAATCAAGGGAAATACTATGCAAAGACAGGAGGACCTTGCACCCAGATTTCCTCACCACGGTGACCAAATTCCCACTCGTCTTTAAAGAAACAGAAGCTAGACATTGACGGTGGTGCTTATGGTTGTGGCTTGTACAATAGGGGATGATTCCAGACCGCAGGCTCATCATCAAAGGAAATGCTCTGGTTCTACAGGAAAAGATTCAAATGAACGGACCTTTATAGATTTCAGAGTCATTTTTTATATTCCTCAACTGTAACAATTAGCAACCAACTGACAGAGTGTAAGAATGCTGCTTCTGGGACGCCACCCTAGATAGACCAGAAATAAGCACCCACCATTCCCTGCTCTCATGCAACACCGTAAGTTGCCCACAGACTCCATTATCCACTAAAATGGCTATACCAGATTCCCCCCTGGGCCTGCCCAAGGAGTGATTTCCTCACCTTGCAGGGTATAGGGCAGGCCTGGGATAGAAGCACGGGCTTCCCTGGCTTCTCAGGATACCCCCTGGGCCGTACCAATATTATCATTGCGTTTGTTTCTGTCGTCTTTGCATATGTCAGTGTGAAATCGATCAGAAAGCACTGGAAAGGGTGCAAAATCAGCAGATGCCTCACCAAGGTTGCTACCTAATTTTCACCCTCGTTCCTCATTAAAAGAAATGGTAGTCTATAGACAGGTTATGTTAATCAGTGTGGACAACGGATGCCTTATTTTGGACATTAATAGATAGTGTTCTTGTCTGAGTGCTCGTAACTAGCAAGGGTAAGTGTTCAGGGTTTGGGGGGTTTGACATTGTTGGTTAGCAATGTAATGTATACAGTCGACCCTTGAATGACGAGGGAGTCAGAGGGACTGACCTCCCACGTAGTTAAAAATTGGGTATAACTTTTTTTTAAATATTTTATTTATTTATTTATTTATTTATTTATTTATTTATTTATTTTAGAGAGAGAGAATGTAGAGTGAATGAGCACAAGTGGGGGGAGGAGCAGGCGGAAAGGGAGAGAGAGAGTCTCAAGTAGACACTGCACTAAGCATAGAGCCTGATGTGGGGCTCGATCTCACGACCCTGAGATCCTAACCTGAGCCGAGATCAAGAGTCAGACGCTTAACTGACTGAGCCACCCAGGTTCCCCTGAAAATTAGGTATAATTTTTAAGGCCCCAAAGACCTTGCTGATAAATAAGCAGTAAATTAATACAGACTTTGTGTGTTATGCATATTACATATTATATTCTTACAATAAAGTAAGTTAGAGAAAATGTTATGAAGAAAGTCATAAAGAAGGGAAAACACATTTAGAAGATTACTGTATCTATTGAAAATAATCCATGTGTAAGTGGACCCATACACTTCAAATCCGTGTTGTTCAAGGGTCAATTGTAGTTGTATAACATTATGTATAAAATAATGTATGTAATAATGTGTGTATAAAATAACGTCATATTTGGAGTATCTTAACAAAGCCGTATTCAGTATTATAAAGCTGTAGTGTTAATGGCCTAGCAACTATTGTTCTTTTCTGAATTTGTTAAATCATTGCCTCATCCCAAATCACCCAGTCAGAAAATTTTACTTAACAAACACTAATCCTTTCATCTTCTGTGAATGAATGCAAGAATTTGAACTGATAAAAGCTTTAAAATAGCTTTGGGGATAACTTTCAAATTACCAGCGGAGATTTGCTTTAAATTGCGATTCACTTCTCTGGGCAGAAAATTTATTTTGATAAGCTCTTAAAATTAATCAGATTCTCCAAAGTAAGTTTCCTTAGACATCAGTATTTGTATTTTATATTTATATAGAAAAAGACCTAGGTTGGCATTTGCTATTACTGTCCAACTGTGGATTTTTTGAGAGGAGAATTATCTGTGAGATCATTTAATTTATTTAAAAGTAATTCTTCTACCTACTTCCTACAAGGATCTGAGGTTCTTGGGTCTTCCTATCCTTC
This sequence comes from Potos flavus, assembly GCA_028534135.1. Lineage (NCBI taxonomy): Eukaryota > Metazoa > Chordata > Mammalia > Carnivora > Procyonidae > Potos > Potos flavus. Next base: position 123,617,003 of record CM052886.1, read on the forward strand.
TAGGCATTTACAAAATAATGGATTTACTTCTCTTCATCATCAACTTTTTCCTAAGAGGTTTCAATATCAGCACTTTTCTAATGTCATGAGCCACAAAACATTAATTAAGATAAAACGAGTCTGTAAGTTCACTGCCCATTCACAGGAGCAAAGCAAGGGGGGTGAGACCCAGGCTCACTCTGTCCCTCACTCTCATTCAGGAAATCACACCAGGACTGTCTCCCCTCCCTCCACTCTCAGCCACTCCCTTCTCCCCACACTGTCACGTACTATAACTGGTCATCTTGTTGTCAGAAAGGATTAGAGAAAAAGGAAGAAAAGGAAAGGAAAATACTGGAAAATGGGGGGGGGGGTTCCAATTTATTATCTAATTTCAACAATTGCTTTTGATAGCTTTCCGAAGCATTTGAAATAACACATGGCAAGAATAGCAGAGTATCTTAATGTCTCAATCTTTGTCATTGACTAAAACCAACACTTACAATACTACTACTCCAGAGGACATGCATTGTTTTTAATCAAAGGAAGGAGAAAAGAGGCCAACATAGGCTTTTTCATTTTTCTAGGCACGAGAGCAGGCATTTTACAGGAGTCATCTCACCAAACATAATTAATAGTCTTTAGAGTTATCAAAATTTGGAAATAGTTTGCTGTGCAGAGCTGAGACAGGACCTGCTAATATTTAGACAAAGAATACTGCAGCTGGCTGTATTTTCTTTAAGGAAGTCTGTGAGTGGGGGTAGCAATAGTTGTGGGAGCTCCCACTCCCCCAAGAGGCCAGGTCAGGTGCAGGTGCAGGGGAGACAGCGTTGCCTGGTGGTTAAGGACACTACTCTGTGGCCGAGACCCCCCCCCCCTTGACCCTGAATCCAACTCCATTGTTGGCTGCCAGCCCGACTAGGGTGCAGGCGTGTCCTTCTCAACCACTGTTTCCTGTCTATACAGTGGAGATGGTTGGTACCTTCTTCTTAGGACACCTGCGAGAGCAAAAGATGACACATCTCAAGCACTTAGCACAGGGCTTGGCATATAGTAGGTGCTCAATAAAACTCCCTGTGTAGTCCCTGCCAGAGGAGGGTAAGGCTTCTGCGTGCAGACTGAGGCAGAGCCCATCCCCACTGATGCAGGGGCTCTTCTCACCTCCCAGGACAGCAGCCCTGGGACCCCAGGCAGGTGCCCGGAGTCCCACCTACTCCCTCTGGTCGCTGTGCAGGTCGTCCAGGGGCCAGGGTGCTTGATAAAGGTTGGGGAGGAAAACTAGGAGTGGAGAGGAATTGAACTCCACAGTGAATCATACTATTTCCAAAGAGCGCACGTTTAAAATGCCCCATATGTCATAAGTCATTTTATACACAATCTGAGTAACAAGACTGCCTTAAGCCCACTTCACAACCTAGTGGCTAGCACAAGAAGTTGTTTACAAACTGTTCTTGGTTAAAATGTCTCCTCAAGGAAGGATTCCCGTCCGCCCCCCCCCCCCGGACATATCTATCATTTCTTCTTCCTTTCTTCCATTTAATGATATCTCTTACATGCTAAGCTCTGCTAAGTAATGGGGTCATGAAATGAAGGAGGCACAGTCTTATCCACAAGGAGCTAACAGTCTTTAGTGGGAAAGAAACCCATATAAACAATGAGAAGAGGAGGGGAGGGGAGGGGAAGAGAGAAGAGAACAGAGAAGAGAAGAGAAACCCATGTAAACATACCCTTGGGGAGTGGGGGGAGAATAAAGGAAGGTTCTGTGTTCGAAATGCTAGAAAAACAATAGTTTTACTTTGTTTTAAATACATACATATTTATATATATATACATATCTAGAAAAGAACATATATGTATGTATATGTGATATATTATGTATGACTATATAAATACGTATTTCACATATGTATTTCATTTTATATATACATATGTGAAGAGCTTTCCAGAGCGTTCCAGAATCTCCTCACTCTATGACTTCTGCTTACATCCCTTGATCAGAGATCTATCACCTGTCTGCTCCTGTTTTCAAGAAGCTGGGGAATGTCGTGTTTCCAGCTGGGCACGTTGTCATGGGAACAACACTGGCGTTCTGCTGGGACACAGGGCGAGCGACACGGCTCTTGCATAGACAGCCAGCAGCGATGCCGGCAGTGTGCTCACCGCACGGCCCGGACCTCGCCAAGGAGGGTTCTCTCTACTTGGCAGCATGCCTTCCCACGAGGGGGTCCCGATCTGCACCATCTCCTTCCTCCTCGCTTGACCCCATTACTCAGGGCTCCCCCGGGGGAAAGGCTCTGTCCACGAGCACCTCCCAGGAGCCTGGGCGCAAGGCCGGGTCCCCCGCCCGACCACTCCGGTCAGAACCCCTCGCCGCCGGCTCTCACCCTTGGCTGCGCGCGGACCACCTGCCGCTCGTCAGTCCGGCCCGCGGCCCGGGTGCCGGGAGTTTCACTAGCGCCGCAGCGGATTGCAATGTGCAGCCGGGCCGGACGCAACCGCCGGAGCCGCGCGGCTTCCTCTATCGCGAGAAGCCCCCGCTCGCTGGTCGGGGCTGGGAGCCGCTGTGGGCTGCCTTGCCTGGGCTTGGTTTTTTGGTTTTTTTCCTTTTTAAGATTGTATTTATTTCTCTGACAGCGAGGGGCAGTGAGAGAAGGAACCCAGGCAGGGGGAGCGGGAGAGGGAAAAGCTGACTCCCCGCTGGCCGGGGAGCCCCATGCGGGACTCAGTCCGAGGACGCTGGGACCCCCACCCAGGCCGGAGGCGGACGCTTCCCGGACTGAGCCGCCCAGAGGCCCCGGCCTTGCCTGTTCTCACCAGCTGGCGCTTGGGCGGCCTCCTCACTTGGGCCTGTAGACGGACCACAGACGAGAAGCTGTTCAGAGACGGTCATTAAGAAAAAGAAATAATTCCACCTCCGCGGGCTTCTAAAACACCGGTAAATGACATGCAGGCCTGTGAAGGACTCGTAAGCAATTTTCTGTCCTTGGACATTTCTACAGCTTCCATCCCTTTTCACCAAACAGGTGGGTGAGATGTCCCCTTTTCATTGTGGGGAGTGGGGCGTGAGGGGGCAGCCCTTCCGGGTTTAACCAGTTTGCCTGCTGGGGCTGGCCTGCGAGTCGTTCGTACTCTTGCGGGGGATTGTGTTCTCAGTGAATCCTTGTCTATGTTCACGCTATCCTGCTTATTCTGGAAGGGTGAAGACAGTGTGTTGTGTTCTTGATCTGCCTGCTTTGAATTTAAAAAGAGGTCAGAGCCGATATGAGATTATTTCTTCCACTCATTTATAATTAATAGCAATTAAGAATTTAACATGATTGCTTCATTTATGTTTGAACTGGATGGTCTCACCTATGGCAGAATATATCATTTCAGAGGACTTGTTAGGGATTTTTAAAATGCTTTTAAAGCATTTCCAGAGCTCAACCATTGACCCGGAAGCTCGCTTATGGAGAGGCTAAGCTAAGGCCATTTTGGGAAACACGGTGTGTTTTATGGCAAGGACGAAAGAGGTAAGACTGGAGACTCACTGATAATCACTGTGAAAGGAGTTCTGAAATTGAGAACCCAGATATGACTGTCAGGGTCCAGTGGAACCAAATGCAAGGAGGGCATTGTCTGGATAATCCCCCACTTGTCACCCGGGCGCATTCTGTATCCTCGGGTCCTTCTTGGAAGTCATCCAGAGGCGATTGGAACGTCAGAAGGAGTTTGTTATAATAATAGGTCCCATGTATTAAGCACTGTGATGTAACAGGTGCTGTTCTCGGCCCTTAGTGCACATTATCTTATGTCATCCTTACAACAACCCATTTTACAGAAAGGTAATTGAGGCTCGGAGGAGTAAACTGACTTGACTGGGTCATACAGCTAGTAAGTGACAGAGCTGAGACTTGAAACCGGGTCTCACCCTAGGGATTTCTTTAACTGCATTCTTTCTTTGAAGAAAGGAGGAGGGGGAGCGAAAAGAGAAGGAGGAGAAGAAGAAAGTGTTGCAGAAACACTCAACCATCTGTGCCTAATGTTTCAAAATATTTTTTAAAATATTTATTTGAGAGAGAGAGAGAGAGTGTTCAGGGGGAGGGGCAGAGGGAGAGGGAGAGGATCTCAAGCAGACTCTCCGAAGAGCATGGAGCCCAGTGCGGGGCTCCATCCCAGGACCGTGAGATCATGACCTGAGCCGAAATCAAGAGTAGGATGCTTAACCGACACAGCCACGCAGGCGCCCCTGTTTCAAAATATATTTATCTGATATCTCCGCCTCCACGCTGATGTCTAGATACGGGGGAGTCCCTTCATCAGCCACGATGAGACGGGGGCATCGTGACAGCCCTCGCTGGGTCGGAAGTGAATGAGTGAGTGTGGCTTCTGCGCAGTCCCCTCAGCTACGAGGGGAGAGCTGAGGGTCCAGAGCAGACGAGCTCGACCTGGGTCACCCCAGGTGCTCAGCCTTCACAGTGATGACTAAGGCATCAGCAGCACCTGGAAGCACAGCGTTGTTCTTTTTGAGAAAAATAGCTTCTCTTTGTGTCATTGTAGAACCTCTTGTCCTTGGTGGAATGAGCAACGGCTGCTGAGATTTGGGAAAGTGCTAAATGTGGCCCTCATCCTCTCCTTTCGTGGTTCCTCCCTTCTGACACCCTGAATTCACATTCAGTGGGAACATATTTAGTGCCTTCCATGTGTCCAACATTATCCTGGGCATTGTGCATATCTTTACCATAATTTCCAAACCAGAAATTGATTCTAAGTGTATTTCTATTTAAAAAAATCTTAGGGACACATGGGTGGCTCATTTGGTTAAGTGTCTGCCTTCGGCTCAGGTCATGATCCCAGGCTTCTGGGATCGAGCCCCACATCAGGCTCCCTGCTCAGTGGGGAATCTGCTTCTCCTCTCCGTCTGCCTGCTACTCCCCCTACTTGTGCTCTCTCTCTCTCTGACAAATAAATAAATACAATCTTTAAAAAAAATCTTAGAGCTAAAGGTGGCTTTCTGAATCACTACTGGTTGCTGAACACATAATGTCTAAACGCTTTTGCTTAGCGTACAAAGTTCTCACTACATGCTGCCAATCTGTGTCCCCAAACCAATGATCCTTTGCCAGTCATCTTCATGTAAACTTCCAGCTCCTCTGAGGGTTTCATTATTTTCTGGGTCAGACTTGGACAACTAATGATTCTGTGCCTTTGCACATGTAATGGCTTCTGTTCAGAATACATTTTCCTCTAATCTAGGTGAGGCACTCCTATGCATCCTTCAAAACCTCACTCACATGTTCCCTACCCCCCCCCCCACTTAAGGCCTTTCTGACTGTTTCTCAGACAAAGTGGGTTGCTCCATCTTCTGTTTTCACAACTTTGCTCACACTTCTGTGAAAGTATTTCCTACTGGAACTTTTCTCTCTATGGAATTTGAAATCCTCAAAGGTTGGGACTGTGTTCCACTTATCTTTGTCTCTTTTGTGCCTGCCTGTTGTAGGAGTTTAGTAGTGGTTTTGCTGAATAAGTTAATAAAATTACACAGGATTAAAACTGTGTCAGATAACCAGGGTAGTGAGGGTGTTTATAAAGGGCAGGAGAGATGTTGGAAAAAAATACCATTTCTAGGGGCACCTGGGTGGCTGTTGTTAAGCGTCTGCCTTCGGCTCAGGTCATGATCCCAGGGTCCGGGGATCAAATCCCACACTGGGCTCTCTGCTCAGCAAGGAGCCTGCTTCTTCCTCTCCCTCTGACACTCCCCCTGCTGTTTCTCTCTCTCTCTCTCTCTCTCTCAAATAAATAAATAAAATCTTTAAAAAAAAAAAAATTTCTAAACGTGTAACTTTTAAAAGATTCAGAGAGAAATGGTGACTCAGAAGGAGATAACTGGTGTACTTAAAGATGCTGAAAATGACTATGTTACATAGCATTTATAAACATAAGGAAATTCTACGTAGAGATGTGGTATCTGTTGACTCAAAATTATTTCTGGAGGCTTCAGGAGGAGGTCAATTTGAAACCCATGATTAAGAGATGGGAAGAAAGAGTCTCTTTAGTTGTTGGGGAAATGGGCTCAGAAAGCTGTGTGCACTGAGGAAAAAGCATAAGATTGAAAGTGTGACTAAGCTGAGTGCCTGGCCGTTGGCTGGAGTGTTCGAAGTGTCCACCACACATCCCTCATCTACTGTGATGTTCAGTTAATCAAGAACAAACACTATGGGCCAAATGAGGAACAGAGATCACAGCATCACTCCCCAAAGCATGCCTTTCCTGACAAACTGGGGGCCATGTGCCCTCCACTTCCTAAACCAAATGGACTTCCTGCTCCCTGAGCTTCAAAGATGGAGGCTGGTCCCCTCTCTTGGAGAGCCTGGGCCCTGCCCCAGGGGGAGGACCACGCAGCCTGGAAGAGAGGCAGGTTCTCTGCCATCCTCACCGGTTGTGGGAGGACTTGGCGTAAAGAGTGGACAGGGACATAGGATACAAATTTTTGAAAGATTTGGGAATCCCGTGTAAAATTGCCACAGGCCCTCCCATATCAGCAGAATTATAGTAGTAAGAACTGTAAGGGACTCAGAGACCAGCCATTCCAACTCTCTTATTTGACAGATGAGAAAACAGAAGCTAAGACAGATGCCATATCGGCCTTATGATTTGATTACATTCACCGAAAACAACACACATCTCCACATGTGTTTGGTGATGATGCTCAAAAAGGCTATCCTTGTCATTTTCTAAAGATGTCAGATTTCAGACATGAGCCACAAACTTTTGATTTACAAGCACACACTGGCTATGGAAAATTTCAGATCACCGTGGTGTGAAAGAAGGGCCAAACTATACAGTTAATGGAAGGAGATTGTGCAAAATGGAGTATCTATGAGCGGCTTTAGGAGCCATGAGAGTCAACATCTTCTTTGGAAAAATTTCCTTGGAAAGCTGTTTACGTAAGAGATAAGAGAAGGTCCAGCTCAGGGTATCATTGAGAATTAGTGGGAGGGTCTAGCAGGAAGGAATAATGGGAAGTGGGAGAGACTGTTGAGACAAGGGGCCTATGGACAGAAGAATTAGCACTTTATTTCTTCTGGAACTAACTTATTATGCTCACGTGGGATGGGGCTTAAGATGGAGGACACTGAGGAAAGGCTATCACGGCCGGCACCTCTTTCTTTCTTAAGCCTGTGTGGTTTCACAAACACTCCCTGTCTCCAGGTAGTACCCACAGATTGGCACCATCAACTCTTGGACAAAACTGAAAAACCAGGCAGTTCCTATGCCACACATATTTTCAGCGTCTTCATTAAGTTCTCCAAGATTTTGGCCTTCCTCCCTCCTTTGGTCGGAGTGAAACTCAAATGTTGAATCTTTACCCCCAAAGGTGATGGTATTTGCTGGTAGGGCTCCGTCCTCATGAATGAAATTAGTGGATTTTTAAAATAGCTTTTGAGATCTGATTGACATATAACATTGTATAAGCTTAAGGTATACAGTGTGATTATTTGATACATGTCTATGTTACGAAGTGTTGACCACAATAAGGTTAGTTAACACAGTCTTCATCTCACATAATTGTCATTTTGTTGTTTTTGTTATGGTGAGAACACTAAAATTATACTTTCAGAGCCACTGTCAAATATACAATACAGTATTCAACTTACAACCCTTTGCCCAACATCTCCCCATTTCCTTTACTCCATGAGCCCCAGTCTACTCTGTTTTTATGAGTTCGATGCGTTTAGATTCCACATATAAGTGATACAACACAGTATTTGTCCTTTTCTGACTTATTTCATTTAGTATAATGCCCTCAGGTCCATCCACCTTGTCACAAGTGGCAAGATTTCACTCTTTTTTGTGACTGAGTTTTATCTCATTGTATATGTACATCTTTTCTTTATCCATTCATCCATTGGTGGATGCTTAGGTTGTTTCCATGACTTGGCTATTGTGAATAATGCTGTGATGAATATGAGAGTCAAGGTATCTCTTTAAGACAGTGATCTCATTTCTTGTAGTATTTCATGGTAGTTCTACTTTTAATTTTGTGAGGAACCTCCATACTGTTTTCCACAGCGGTTACACCGATTTTCGTTCCCACCAGCAGTGCATGAGGGTTCCTTTTCTCTGCATCCTCACCCACACTCATTATTTCTTGTCTTTTTGATGATAGCCCTTCTAACATCTGTGAGGTGAGATCTCACTGTGGTTCTGATTTGCATTGCCCTGATGACTAATGACACTGAGCACCTTTTCATGGTGCCATCCGTTTGTCTTCTTTGGGAAAATGTCTATTCAAGTCCTCTGCCTATTTTTTAATTGATTCGGTTTTGTTTTGTTTGCTATTGAGTTGTATGAGATCTTTATGTATTTTGAGCATTAACCCTTTATTAGATATATGATTTTTGAATATTATTTCCCATTTGGTTGCTTGCCTTTTCATTTTGTTGGTGGTTTCTTTTGCTTTACAGGAGCTTTTTAGCTTGATGTAGCCCCACTGTTTATTTTTGCTTTTGTTACCTTTGCCTTTGATGTCAGATTCAAAAGAATCATCACAAAGACCAACGTCGAGTTTACTACTTATGTTTTCTTCTCAGAGTTTTATTGTTTCAGGTCTTATGTGCAGGTCTTTAATACATTTTGAGTTGATTTTTGTGTATGGTATAAGACAGTCTCATTCTTTTGCATATGGCTGTTAAGTTTTCCCAACATTTATTAAAGAGACTATCCTTTCCTCATTATATATTCTCATCTCCTTTGTGCAAATTAATTGACCATATATGAATAGGTTTATTCCTGGGCTCTCCATTCCGTTCTGTTGGCCTATGTGTTTGTTTTTATGCCAGTTCCCTACTGTTTGATTAATACAATTTTGTAATATAGTTTGAAATAAGGAGTTGTGATGCCTCCAATTTCATTCTTTCTAACAACTGCCTTGGTTGTTTGGGGCCTTCTATGGTTCCATACAAATTTTAGGATTGTTCGTTCTGTTTCTGTGAAGAACTGAACACCATTGGAATTGTGACAGGGATAGCATTGAATCCATAGATAGTTTGGAGCAGTATGGACATTTTAACAATATTAACTCTTCTTATCCATGAACATGGGATATGTTTCTATTTATTTATGTCTTCTTTTGTTTCTTTTATCAATATCTTATAGTTTTTAGTGTACAAGTCTTTCATTTCCTTGGTTAAATTTATCCCTAAATATTTTATTGTTTCTGAATCTACTATAAAGGTGATTGTTTTCTTTCTTTATCAGATAGTTAGCTGTTAGTGCATAGAAATGCTAATGATATTTATTTGTTTGTTTATTATTTATTTTTTATTAGAGAGAAAGAAGGAGGGTCAGAGGGAGAGGGAGAGAGAGAATACCAAGCAGGCTTCATACCCAGTGCAGAGCCTGATGCAGGGCTTGATCTCATAACCCTGACATCATGATCTGAGCCGAAATCAAGCCTCAGGCACTTAACCAACTGAGCCACCCAGGTGCCCCACAACTGATAATCGTGTATTGATTTTATATCCTGCAACTTTACTAAATTTGTTTATTAGTTCAACAGTCTTTTTGGTTTTTTGGGTTTTTTGCTAGAGCATTTAGAATTTTCATATTCAATATCATGACATCAGCAGAGTCAGTTTTACTTCTTTCTTTCCCGTATGGATTCCTTTTATTTCTCTTTATTGCCTAGTTGCTCTGGCTAGGACTCCTAGTACTATGTTGAATAGAAGTAATGAGAGTAGCAAACTTTCTTGTTCCTGATCTTAAAGAGAAAGCTTTCAACCTTTCGCCATTGAGTATGATGTTAGCTTTGGGCTTGTCATATATGGCCTTTATGATGTTGAAGTATGTTTCTTCTAGATCCAGTTTGTTGAGTTTTTATCAAGAATGGATGTTAAATGTTGTCAAATGCTTTTTCTGCATTTATTGAGATGATCGTATTTTATCATTCATTCTATTATGTGATGTAGCACATTGATTAATTTGCACATGTTGAGCCATCCTTGCATTGCAGAGATAAATCACACTCGATCATGGTATATGATCCTTTAAATATGGTGTTGAATTCAGTTTGCTGGCATTTTGTTGAAGATTTTTGCAACTATATTTATCAGGGATATTGGCTGTAGTTTTCCTTTCTGGTAGTTTCCTTCTCTGACTTTAGTGTCAGTAATGCTGACCTTGTAATGCTGAGTTTTGTGGTGTTCCTTCCTCTTCAATTTCTTTGAGAAAAATTGGTATTATTCCTTCTTTAAATGTTTGGTAGAATTCACCCATGAAACCATCTGTTTTGGGTTTTTTGTTGCTGTTGGGAGGTTTTTAAATTACTGATTCAATCCTCTAACTTGTTATTGATCTGTTCAGATTTTCTATTTCTTCAGGATTCAGATTTAGTAGTTTGCATATTTCTAGGAATCCATCCATTTCTTCTAGGTTGGTCAATTTGTTTATGCATAATTTTTCATAGCTCTCTCTGATATATTTCTATTTATCTATTTGTTTTAAAGATTTATTTATTTTATTTTAGAGAGAGAAAGCATGTGCAAGCAGTGGGGAGGGCAGAAAGGGAAAGAGAGAGAGAATCCCAAGCAGACTCCCTGCTGAGCATGGAGCCTGACGCATGGCTCCATACCATGACATCAAGATCATTACCTGATCCAAAACCAAGAGTCAGATGCTCAACGGACTGAGCCACCCAGCTGCCCTGATCCTTTGTATTTCTATGTTATCAGTTGTAATGTGTCCTCTTGCATTTATAATTATATTCATTGGAGTCTTCTCTCTCTTTTCTTGCTAAGTATAGCTAAAGGTTTGTCAATTTGGTTGCTCTTTTCAAAAAGCAACTCTTAATTTTGTTGATCTTTTAAATTACGTTTCTATTCTCTATTTCTCTTATTTCTGCTCTGGTCTTTGTTACCTCCCTCCTTCTGTTAACTTTAGGCTTAGTTTTATTCTTGTTTTCCTAGTTCCTTGAGGTATAAAGTTAGGTTGTTTATGTGAGATCTTTGTTTCGTCTTAATGTAGGCACACATTCCTCACTCTAAATTTCCCCTTTAAGCACTGCTTTTGCTGCATCCTATGAGTTTTGGTATATTGTGTTTCCATTTTCATTTGTTTCAAGATACTTTTTCTCTTTTGATTTTATCTTTGATCCATTTGTTGTTCAAGAATGTGTTGCTTAATTTTCACATGCTTGTGAATTTTCCAGTTTTCCTCTTGTTAGTGATTTCTAGTTTCATATCATTGTGCTTGAAGAAGATACTTGGTGTGATTTCCATCTTTTGAAATTTGCTGAGACTTGTTTCATGACCTTACATATGATCTATCCTGAAGAATGTTTTGTGTACACATGAGAAGAATTACATTCTGCTTGCTGTTGGATGGAATGTTTCATATACATCTAAAAGGTCCTTTTGGTCTAAAGTGTTCAAATCCAGTATTTTCTTATTGATTTTCTGTGTGGATGATGTATCCACTGTTGAAAGTGGTGTATTGATATTTCCTGTTGTTATTGTATTGTCATCTTTTACTCCCTTCAGATCTGTTTGCTTAATATATTTAGATGCTCTGATTTTGGGTGTATATATATCTACAGTTGTTATAGTCTCTTGATGAATTGACCCCTTTGTCAATGTATAATAACCTTCATTGTCTTTTTAAAAAATATTTATTTATTTTAGGGGGAGGGGGAGGCAGAGAGAGAAAGAGAAAAGCAGACTCCCCGCTGAGCAGGGAGCCTGATGTGGGGCTCAATCCTAGGACCCTGCGATCATGACCTGAGCTAAAACCAAGAGTCAGATGGTTAATGGACTGAACCACCTAGGTACCCTGGCCTTTGTTACAGTTTTTTACTTAAGTCTATTGGTGTACAAGTATAGCTACCCCTGCTTTCTTTGGTTTCCATTTTTGTAGGGTATCTCTTTCCATTCCTTCACTTTTAGCCTGTGGGTGTCATTAAAGGCGAAGTGAGTCTTTTGTAAATAGCATATAGTTAGTTTTGTTTTGTATCCATTCAGCCACTCTGTCTTTTGATTGGAGAAACTAATCCATTTACATTTTCAATAATTATTGTTGGGTAAGAACTTACTGTCCGTTGCCTTCTTTTTTGAAAGAATTATTTATTTTTTTAAAATCCCAATATAATTAACATACAGTGTTATATTAGTTTCAGGTGTATAATACAGTGATTCAGTAATTATATACATTACTCATTGCACATCATGATAAGTGTTCTCTTAATTCCCTGCATCTATTTCACCATTCCCTTACCCCCTCCCAACTATTGCCTTCTTAATTGTTTTCTGGCTGTTTTGTAGTTTGTTTCTTTCTTCCTTTCTTCCTCTCTCGCCATCTTCCTTTGTGAGCTGATGGTGGTATACTTTGATTCCCTTCTTTTTATTTTGTTATCTACTATAGGTTGTGGTTACCCCATGACTTACTTAAAACATCTTATAGATAAACAGTCTATTTTAAACTGATAAAAATTTAACTGTGATCACATGTGAAAACTCTACCCTTTTACTTCCCTGCCCCACATTTATGTTTTTGATGTCATGATTTATATCTTTTTAAATTGTGTTTCCATTGTGAAATTATTGTAGCTATAGCTGCTTTTAATATTTTTGTCCTTTAATCTTTTTGCTAGTTATGTGGTTAGCACACATCCATATTACAGTATCAGAGTGTTCTGAATCTGACTGTATCCTCAACTTGATCAGTGTATTGTCTGTTGGTATTGCATTTCTTAAATATGTTTTCAAGTTACTAGTTAGTGCCCTTTTGTTTCAGTTTGAGGAACTCCTTCAGCATATATTATAAGGCAAGTCTGGCTGTGATGAACTCCTTCAGCTTTTGGTTATTAGGGAATGCCCTTATCTCTCCTTCATTTCTGGAAGACATCTTTTCTGGGTAAAATATTATTGGTTGGCAGGGTTTTTTTTCCCGTTTAGCACTTTAAATATATCAACCCATTCTCTCTTGGCCTGCAAAGATTTCTGCTGAGAATTCTGATGGTGTTATGGGTTTCCCTTTTATCAGAGAAGTATTTTTCTCTTGCTGTTTTACAACTTTTTTTTTGCCTTTAAATTCCTAAGAAGCTATTTATAACTACAATGACTCAAGAACTGTTATACTATAAATGAAATAAAAATTACGTGCACATTTTGATAATAAGAATATAATAATTTTGCTGAAATGAAGGCAATAAAAATTTTTTAAAAAAGAAAATCATTTTAGATTGAAATTTTGAGGTGACCTTTCAGCTGTACGAACTTGGGTATCCAAGTCTTCCGGGTTTGGGAAGTTCTCAGCCATTATTTCTTATTTTTAATTTTTTAAATTTTTGTTTATTTTTTTTGTAATCTCTACACCCAACATGGGGTTTGAACTCACAACCTTGAGATCAAGAGTCCTGTGCTCTTCTGATTGAACCAGCAGGTGCCTCAACCATTATTTCTTTAAATAAGCTTTTTATTCTTTTTCTCCTTTACTTATTTTGGGATTCCAGTGATGCACAGATTGTTTCTCTTAAAAGTGTCCAGTATGTAGGTTTTCTTCATTCCTGTTCTTTCTTTTTTTCCTTTTTGACCCTCTGTTTAGTTGATTTCAAATGATCTGTATTTGAGCTCACTGGTTCTTTCTCCTGCTTGGTACAGTGTGTTGTTGAAGCTCTCTCTTGAGTTCTTCAATCATTGACTTCTTCAGCTCCAAAATTTGTTGGGCTCTTTTTAGTGTTTTCTATCTCTGGTGAACTTCTCATTTTGTTCCTGTGTTGTTTTCCCGATTTCATTAAATTGTTTACGTTCTCCTATAGTTCTCTGAGCATCTTTTGAAGAATTATTTTAAATTCTTTGTTGGGCAATTCCTGTATCTCCATTTCTTTGGGATGAGTTACTGGAAGTTCATAGTGTTCCTTTGAAGTCATGTTGGTCTGATTCTTCATGATTCTGTAGCCTTGAGTAGGTGTCTGCACATTGGAAGAAACAGACACCTCAAACAAACTTTATGGACTAACTTTATGGACTAAGATGTTTACCTGTGGGTGGCAGCTTGGTGGAATGTGCCGTAACACAGGTTCTAGTGGGTCAGGGCACCAAGTGCGGGGATATATGGCAGCTCTGGGTCTACAGGGTGTGGTACCTCATCAGCTCAGGCCACTGGGGTCCCCAGCATTGACAATTGACAGTTGTCCTTGGTGAGCACTGGGAGAGTCCAGAGAGGCTGCAAAGACTATTTAGGTCCTCAGCAACACCTTCAGGTCCACCAGCTAGGGATCAGGGCAGGCAGCAGTGGTGGCCAGAGCTGGCAGTGTGCACACGCTTGGCTCTGGGGGTCAGCCAGGGGCGCCTGTGTGTGGTAGAGGCTGGTGGACAGACACATACATAGTGGTGGGCACCAGGGCAGGCAGCGAGGGCACAGTGGTGGCTGTGGGAGTGGCCCTGACTGTCAGCATATATACTGTAGCTGCTGGTTTTTGCCACAGGCGCACTGTAGCAAGGCCAGAGTTCAGAGTCAAGCCAGAGGTGCGCAGATACACAGCCAGCAGGCCTAGTTGCACTAGTTGCAAGTAAGCCCCATGGTACAGGCCTGTGACAGAAAACAGGCTAGAAATGGGCTCATAAGCCGCTGCAGGGGCCCTAGCTGTCAGTATTTCCTCCTGTGGCTACACGGTCTCGCCATAGATATGCATATGGCAATGGGGGCCAGGGACAGAGGTTGGGTCAAGGGTGTGCCAGTGTTGGCTAGGGGGCAAGGAGAGGGTATCTGGTTGCAGTTGAGCCAAGTGGTATAGGCCAGTGACAGGAGACAGGGCTGAATATGGGCCCACAAGCAGCTATAGGGGCCTTGGCTACTGGCATGCACTTCCGTGGCTGTGGGATATTGCCGTGAGTGCACACATGACAATGGAGGCTGGTGAGAGGAGTCAGGCCAGTGGAGAGCAAGTGCAGAGTTGGAGGGGTTACCCCAGCACGCACACGGTGGTGGAGGTCAGCCATGGGGATCTGGGCTGGCATCTTGCACTTCTGCAGCTGCAGAGGCCTGGGCTGGCTGCTGGTCTGCATCGGCTCTGCTGGGAACAGTGGGGATGAAGGGAGTGAGGAGGAACTCGGGGGGCCGGTGTCACCCAACGCAAATACCTATGGGGTGAAAACCAGTGAAATCTGTGGAGTGTTCTCATTGGGTAATTGGGGAAAAGGGAGGGAGTGAGAGGGGAAAGGATAGGAGATTGGCTCTAATCCAGTCCAAACTAGTAACCTACTAATAATATGAAAGCTAACATGTGCTGAGAACTAAATATGTACAAAACACTCTTCTAAGAATTTCACAAGTGTCAACTCATTTAATAATTATAACACAGTGATGTAGGTATCACTGTTAACCCCTATTGCAAATGAGAAAACTGAGGGAGGCACAGAGCAGTTATGTGGTGAGCCAAGGTTGTGCATCAAGTGATTGGTGGAGTGGGAACCTCTTTGAGGATGCAGAGAAGTGATCATCCTTTGATAGTTCCAGCCTTCCCCTTGGTCTTTTCAAATGTGACATACAGGAAGATCTAGGACAGGGCTGTCAGGGCAGAGAAGGGTGGTCTCTGTGTTCTCCTTGGTCTCTGTAGTGGAGTGGTTGGTCTGAGATGCTACCTGGCCTGGGACCACCTGCCTGGCATAAAAATGCACTTTAGCCTTTCAACAGAAATTAAGGACTGTCTTTAAAAATTAAGATAACATACAAGCATTATAATGCTCATAAGATCTGTAGAATCTATTTGGGGGAAATGTGGACCCCCAAATCTCTATTTCAAGCCATGCTTAGGTAACAGAGGACTTTTCATCTGGAATTTAAGGATAAGGAATATAACCTTCCTGTTGCAGATTGCACCATTAGAGACATACCATTAATAATCCATTAGAACAACCTGAGGGGTTGGAAGTTCTAGGGAACAATGTCTTAGGATACTGAAGTATTTGCCAGTGAATGTCTGCCAGTAGAAAGTGGAAATCAATTTCAGTTCAGGTATGTAATTAACAAGACCCTTTGGCAAAGAGACTACGTGCATTCTTCATGACCAAACAGAATACAACTGCTAAAAATTGTTTCATCAATGTGCAGTAAGGTTCCCTTGGGTGAATTTTTGGATAAAAGAGGAACCCCTGGAGAAAGATTGGTTTACACCCCCAGGAATCTCTTCAGGGTCATTCATAACTACTAATTACATTGTGTATTGTAGTTCTATTTTTTCTAAGATTTTATTTATTTATTTGACAGAGAGAGATCACAAGTAGGCAGAGAGGCAGGCAGAGAGAGAGGGGGAAGCAGGCTCCCTGCTGAGCAGAGAGCTCGATCCCAGGACCCTGAGATCATGACCTGAGCCGAAGGCAGAGGCTTTAACCTGCTGAGCCACCCAGGCGCCCCACATTGTGTATTGTAGTTCTAAATGAGATATGAAAATATGCAAAGAAAAGCCCTAGGATTTTAGCCACGAAGAAAAGATGTAAACAGGTTTAATTAATTTGTGCATCGACAGGTAGAAGCAACCCAAATATCCATCATTGGATAAATGGATAAACAAAATGTGGTATGTCCATGCGATGGAGTATTATTCAGCCTTAGAAAGGTAATCCTGTTACATGATATAACATGGATAACCTCAAAGATATTATGCTAAGGGAAAGAAGCCAGACACAAAAGGACGAATACTGTGTGATTCCACTTATATGAGGTGCCTAGAGGAAATTCATTGTGACAGAAAGTAGAATGGTGATGGCCAGGGCGGGAGTGAGGGGAGACTAGGGAGGTGGCAACAGTTTCAATTTTACAGCATGAAAACATTCTGGAGACAGGTTGCACTGCACTGGGAATATACTAAACACTACTAAACTTTACACTTAAAAATGGTTAAGATGGCATATTTTATGTTATGTGTATTTTACCACAATTAAAAATAAAAATGGAGTGCCTCGGTGGCACAGTTGGTTAAGCACCTGACTCTTGGTTTTGGCTCAGCTTGTGATTTTAGGGTCATGGGATGGAGCCCTGCGTCAGGCTCTGTGCTCAGCATGGAGTCTGCTTAAGATTCTCTCTTTCCCTCTGCTGCTTCTCACCATGCTCATACTCTATCTCTCTTTCTGAAATAAATGAATAAATCTTTTTTAAAAAATTTTTAAAAAGGAGTACCTGGGTGACTCAGTTGGTGAAGCATCTGCCTTCAGCTCAGGTCATGATCTCGGGGTCCTGGAATCGAGCCCCACTGCTCAGCAGGGAGTCTGCTTCTCCTCGTCTCTCTGCCCCTCCCCCTCCTCATGCTCTCTCTCCTCTCTCTCTCTCTCTCTCAAATAAATAAATAAAATCTTTAAAAAAAAAAACTTTTAAATAAAAAATAAAAACAAATAAATAAAACATTTACCCATCAGAACTGAAATGTGTGGTTAGAATTGTAATAACTTGTTTCTGTGTGAAGGAAAATGCCTCCTAGAGCATTTCTGTAGCTCCCCTTTTTAAATCTTTTTTTCTTAAGATTTTATTTATTTATTAGACAGAGAGAGACACAGCGAGAGGGAACACAAGCAGGGAGAGTGGGAGAGGGAGAAGCAGGCTTCCTGCTGAGCAGGGAGCCCGATGCGGGGCTCGATCCCAGGACTCTGGGATCATGACGTGAGCCGAAGGCAGACGCTTGACGACCGAGCCACCCAGGCAGCCCTGTAGCTCCCTTTTTAAAACACTTACATTCACTTAAACTGTGAAGTGCATCTGATTCCTCTCAGCGTTCTCTCCCAAGAACTTAACAACAACAACAACAAAAAGTATGCTACCTGAACGAAGTTCTGTGTGGAAGTTCTTTTGATCCTGGCACAGAGAAATTGTGAATTCAGTAACGAAAACCTCGAGGTTACTTTAAATCAGAAATCATCTCAGCTTTCTTAACCAGTTGAACATTTTTTGTTGCATCTTTGTACTGTAGTCTGTCTCTCTTCCTCTCTCTCTCTCTCTCTCTCTCTCCCTCTCCCTCCCCCTCCCTCCCTCCCCCTCTCTCTCTCTCCTGTTGGCTTGCTGGTCAACCAATTAGCTTCAAGTTATTCTAAGGCCACACGCATCCCCCTACTTACTTCTGCATACCTGCCACTCTTTTTGTAAGTCATGTATGTCATATGTCATGGGTCACTGGGCAGATGGGTAGGCGTGTGGGGTGGCCAGCCTCTGTCAGGGCTCAGAATGCCCTTGTCCTTCAACGAGTCAGAGAATGAACAAGACCTGAGGATGAAAGGCACAGCCCGTGAAGGATGGAGAGTTTAGTGGAGCGTAAGGACGCCTGCGTGTCAGGGAGCGTGTGCGGGCGTGTGCTAGTGGAGCACCACACCCTCACCCGGAAGCACTCACACCGGAAATGACTAGCGCCGACAACTCCTCACTGGCCGTTCTGTGCCATCAGCCTCCCTTGTCTTCTCTCAGCAAGTGCTTGTGGAGGAGGCGTCTCCTCCAGGCCACGTCAACCAACAGCTGGAAGGGCCTCTACCACTTTGCCGTTCGTCTCCGAGTTGAATCGAACCGGTGAATTCTCTTCTTTCTAGGAATAGCGTGGCTTTCAGTAGGGTTAGAGAGAGATCTTACTCCCCCTGCTCGTGTTCAAATCGGGGCTTGGAGCTGGTCTAGATGAACGTCTTGGAGAGCCCAAGGCAGGGGAGGAGGTATGTTTAAAGAGAGGCTAGACTGCTGTGTTCACAGGGGTGTTGTTAGAGCTGCTCTAACAGATCACTCCAAATCGTGTGACTTAAAACAACAGAAACTTAGTCCCTCTCAGTTCCGGTGGCCAGAAGTCTGAAGTCAGGGTGCGCAGAGCCGCACTCCCTCTGAGGTGCCTGTGGGGGACCCTTGCCTGCCTCTCCCAACTTCAGGTGCCTCCGGGTGCCTCTGACTGGGGGCCGTAGAGTCTGGTCTCTGCCTTGTCTTCACATGGCCTCCCCTGTGCGTCCGCGTCCCTCAGTCCTCCCTCCGCGTTTCTCTTGTAAAGACACTTGTCATTGGCTTTGGGGCCCACCCCAAATCCCGAATGATCTGATCTTGAGATCCTTAATTACAAATGCAAATATCTTTCTTCCAAACAAGATCACATTCACAGGTTCTGATGCTCAGGACTTGGACATTTTTCAGCCCACTGCTGATGGAAATACGTCAGTCGTGAGGGTGGGTGAAAAGCTTAAAACCTCTTTAGAGCAATGTTGGCCACATCCCGTTCGGCAGGGCTGTGTTCTCTGGGCCCTGGGGCTGCCCAGCCGAGGCCCTGACACCCAGCAACCAAGTCCCATCCCACCGCACCGCCCCCCCCCCCCCCACCGCCCCTGCCCCAGCCTCCCGCCTCCCTCCTCTCTCCTCCAAGCTAAAAATACACTTTGGAACTCATGGGCCCGAGAGAGCGAAGCGTTCTGCCAAGGTTATACATCAGCAGAGGAGTTCAGAGTTCCTGATTCCTAATCCAATGTCCTTTCCGAAGGGGTTCTTTTCAAATCCTATCGCTGCGGTTCTAAAGCATGGGGGGTAGAGCTATTGAATCAGAACATTAGCTTCCTGCATTCCTGGCAGGCTTTCCAGGCTGTTTCCGAAGAGACCTGTCGGCCCGTCACCGTCACCGTTCTCACCAGCCCCTCTTACCTTCCGAGCGTCACGGGCCCAGCAAAGTACAGGCAGACGCACTCCTCACAACCTCCGCAGCCAGTAGCTATCTAGGCACTTTTTCCTGTCTCTCTCCAAGGCGGATGATGGCAGCGACCTCCCGGCAGCTGAGACACACACCAGCTCTGTGAACTGTGCTGTCAATTTTTATTTTAATCCTCCTTTATTCACAGTTTGATTCCGTTTAGGATTGGCCCCGCTTCCTGTTCAAGTGCCAGGCCTGCGGCCCCGCAGTAACCGGCAGAGCTATCTAGTCGTCACTACAAAGCAAGAGCTCTGCCCCTCGACTCCCGTAGGGGAGTTTGGCTTCTGCGTTCATACGGTCTCCCTGGGCAGCCCCCGGTCCTGGAGCAACAGTCAGGAGAGCGACAAGGAATTCCTTCCTCACTTTCTGCTTCTTGGAGCCATACCTGCTTGGAAGTGGTGTGGTTTTTCTTTTTCCTTCTACTATCCAGTTTGCTTTCTCTTGTTCTTGAGGAGTAGGAATAAACAGACCACATTGTTGATCTCTGGAATGATAGCACCCTTGAAAAAGATTTTTAAAGGGAGATGAATAAAGTTTTCTGAATCTGGCCTTGGAGTGCTTGTGACGTCAGGAAATGCGTTCTTTGGTAAAAGGACTCATCTGAGGTCAAACACGAAGGCTGGGAGCTGACCCCTGAGCAAACACTAAGTTGAAAGAGAGCGTAGAAAACCGAAAAGGGGCAAAGGGAGCTCACTTCGTTACATGTTCCGGTCGGCTTCCGCGGTGCCCAGCCCGAGCTCCCCCATAGCAAGGAAGGGCCAGGGTGCGGCTTTGATCCTGCCACCCAACTGAACGCCCCTGCAAGCCGTCCCTCGCGTCTGGCCTGTGTTCTCTGATCGACTTGACCTAAGCCCACTTTAAATGCCTGCCTCTTTGTAAAGCTCATTGACCGTTGGCTTTTGTTGCCATCATCATCCGTGTAATTTTCTAAATCAAGGAGATCAAAGCCTAAGGAAAGGCGATGCAAACCTGAGATCAGATTTGAGCCGATCTGAAAGCCCAGATTGCAGCCGCAGCCAGAGAATGATGGGAGCTGGACACCCAGCAGTCAGCACGGGCCCTGGACAGCGGGGTTGGGGTCAGGACCAGGTTGGACCCAAGCAAGTATGAAATGAAGCTTGGAGCAGAGTCCAAAAGCAAAAATGGTGTGCAGATCTTCTGCTTCCCAACGGGGGGCAGGAAGCCAGAGTACGCTGCTTTTAGTTTGATTTCGTGTATAATCAGATTTAGATCAGGCGGGTCCTTTAAAAGGACATGCAAATTTCTGAACTTTCCCCCACTTTTCAGGCTCAAATACTATCTTCTCGAAGTCATTCCAGGCTTCCTCACCATTTATTCTGAATCGGGAGCTTCTGGGGGCGCCTGGGTGGCTCAGTCTGTTAAGTGTCTGACTCTAGATTTTGTCTCAGGTCATGATCTCAGGGTCCTGGGATTGAGCCCGCATCGGGCTCCACGCTCAGTGCAGAGTCCGCTTGTCCCCCTCCCTCCCTCCCTGCTCCTCCCCCCAACTCGTGCACGCACATGCACACATTCTCAATCTCTTGCTCTCAAATACATAGATAAAGTCTTTTAGAAAAAAAAAAAACAAAGACATTTGCTAAATCTCACATAGCTAGGAAGACTCAAAGCCGGGGCTGAAAACAAGTAATTCTGACTCTACAGCCAGTGTCTTTTCTCTGTTTGGGGGAAGATGAGTGAATATTTTAGGCACACAGAGTTTGAGTTGCCAACATGACACCGGTTTGGGGATACACAAGTAACAACAGGTCAAGCCGAAGAGAAAAGTCTAGGCTAGAAATGTCAACTTGGAAGTCATTTGCTTGCAAGTTATGAGGCTGATGTGAATGTTCAAGGCGAGAATATTGAGGGAAGCAAAAACATGGGATGATAAACCCCCAAAGAATCCCCCAATTTAGGGAGTGAAGGACAAAATGTGGGCAGTCAAAGGAGGTAAAAGGATCAGCCAGAGAGGTGGGCAGAGAACCAAGAAAGGCCAGTTCTGTAGAAACTGAGTTAAGATGGAGTCATAAGAGGGAAGTAGTGGTTAAGAGGGTGTAATTGGAGATACCAGTTGGCAGGAGATAAGACCCAAGAAGCATCCTCTGAATTAAAGTTCAAGACCTAGACCTCTTTTTGGAGTTCTATACTTCCATATTGACGTGTTTCCTTGACTTCCCAAAAGTACCTCAAATCGTAGATTCGAATGTCCTGAACTTCTTTCTTCCTCCCTCACTCCAGTCCCCAAATCTGATGCTCTTCCATCATTCATCTTTCAGTGAATGTGTCTCTCATCTATTCTGTTATCCCCAAGTCGCAACTGGCAGTGACTTCGTCCTCGCCCACTGCCTACAATCCACCATCCTCCTGGCTGCAGCGGAGGCCAGGACATTGGCCGAGTTGGCTTGGACCAGGCTTGGGAAACGCTTCCCGTCTGGGGCCAGGCGGTAAATACTGGAGGCTTTGCAGGTCATATGTTTTCAGTCGCAGCTACTCAAATCCTTGGAGTGCGAAAGCAGCCATAGACAATAAGTAAATGAATGGGTGTGTCTGTGTTCCAATAGTTTTATTTACAAAACCAGGTGGTGGTCTGGATTCGGCCCAGGGGCAATTTGCCAGCCTCTGGCTTAGAAGGAACACAGCCTACGTCTAAGAGATGGGCATGCTGTCCCTTCAAACAGTCCTCATTCCATAAGCAAGAAGTTGTGAGGGGAGGGAGCCATTAACGGAGTCCACCTTGCCTGGTCCACAATACGCACCGCCCTTCCCGATGACTTGCAGCTACAAACCATTGGAAGTCTTTGTCGAATTACGGAAGATGTATTTTTTTGGTTTTCAATGAAGCATGCAGTTGAATTTTTCTCCTCCTGACTACTGCTGGTCGGAGACAGACGCTGATCAGAGACCTTGGCAAAGGGACTCACTTATTCTACAGAACACCAAATTATGAGATTTCTAAGCTGGTGCTCCGCTCTGGCTCTTGAAACTTGATGGAAGGAAGAGTAAGGGTTGAAGTAGCTGGAGGAGTGGGGGCGGGGGGAGGTTGTGAGGGCCGAGCACCTGTGCTCGGGTGTGTGTTCATTTGTTTGGAAATATTTATCTATGCATACATAGATGATGCACTTGATGAGTAACTATATTTATGCTGCACTTCCATGCTTCTTCTCCGCCTTTAATGCAATCAGCACACATTATGGAGGCATGAATATGCAAAGGTTGAATAAAGCTTGAATTTTTTTAATTAAAAAAGCTAAATCAGGGGAATTATAAGCACCCAACTTAACATTTTTAAATATGAAATGAAATGTTCTCCTTCATTCCCATTCGTGGCCATGGATTTTGTTGATATTCAGCATGGAACTTGATTATTTTATGCCTATCTGTCTTTAAAGGCATTGGCGTGGATTTGGGTGAGCTCAGGGAGTGTGGGGGAGAAGGGCACGAGTGAGAGGAAAATGACTGGCTGAAGAATGACTTCTTTCCTGTCCTGGTTGGTGTTGCTGGCACATGAAGCAGCTTGCGGCTTGTGTACTTTCAAAGCGTATCAGCATATAAATACTCAGTCGGGAATTGCAGTTCCAAAAGGAAGCTTTTTCCCCACTCAGTCTTCTCTTAATTCAGAAAAATTACTTTTAAATTGATGTAACACAGCAGTTTGTGGCAGTTACATTATTCTCCCCCAGGAATAAACGCAGACGTCTTTCTGCTCCCTGTTCAGACCCGCAAACAAATGCTCTCTCCTCTGGCTTCACTCTTCCGGAGAAGGAAACGTACCCTCTCTGCTGGCTTGGGATGAGAGCCCACATTGCAATTTATTGTTGAGTATTTATTAAACACTTCCTCATGTGGGATTCCGATCTGTCCATAATCAAATTGTAAAGACTCATGCCCGGCTCCTTGGCGTTCAGAGTCTTCCATGGTCAGACAGCGGGGTGATCTTGGCCAAGTGGCTGGTCACGATACCAAGAGTAATTATACCTTATAATGATGCCACAGCTTATTCCAAGGACTTCCACCTGTGTGTCCTTGTTTAATCTGAAAACCACCTCTGGGCCTCAAGAGAACAATGGGTCAGGCCATTTTCAAGACCCTTTGGAAGCTACCATTTTGAGGCCCATAAGGTGTTTAGGTGGGGATAAAAAAAGAAAGGGCTAGACTAATGATAACTACACCAAATTTAGCCGTAGTTGATCTGCTAGCATGAACAAGTAGCGGAATATCTAGTATGCGGTGATAAAACAATGCTTGGTCCATACTTGCCAATAAACAACCTCTCAAACTTTGTAAAGAGTTACACTTAGGTTTCCTGGTTTTGTCATTTTATAGGAGAAATTCCTCGGGCAGTTTATCTTATCCCTGGTATTTTATACCAATTCTGCCTTCACAGTTCCAGGCATGCAGTCTGGAATTCTCCAATGAATGTGAAATTCTTCAAAGGCTGAGTTTCTTCCTACAACAGCGGAGGGAATAAAGTGCCCAGGGAGGGACGACTGGGTGGCTCAGTCAGTTGAGCGTCTGCCTTCGGCTCATGATTCCGGGGTCCTGGGATCAAGTCCCTCATTGGGCTTCCTGCTCGGTGGGGAGCCTGCTTCTCTCTCTCTGCCTGCCGTTCTCTCTCTCTCTCTCTCTCTGACAAATAAATAAAATTTAAAAAAAAAAGTGCTCAGGGAGTGACTGAAACGTCTAATGAGTACTGACATCAAGCTCGTGGCTACAGCAAAATTTGAACCCACGTCTCTTTCTTACCTTTTCTTTTCCGATGATGGTGTAGTAAGATGCTACTTTGCAATACATAGTTTAAACTGTATGTTGCTTTTATTTATACCCAATGGAGGGAAATATATATACATATATTTTATTTATATAGATTATATTTTTAATATTATATATATAAATGGTTTTAAATGTTTTATTTTGAAACAATTCTAGATTTACAGAAAAGTTGCAAAGGTAACACAGAGAGTTCCCCTCCACCCATCACCCAGTTCCCCCTAATGTTAACATCTTCCATTATCATGATACGTTTGTCAAATCTAAGAAACCTTCATCGATACATTACTTTTATTTATTTTTTTAAATATTTTATTTATTAGGGAGAGGGAGAGAGAGAAAGCACGAGCTGGGGGAGAGGCAGAGGGAAAGGGAGAAGCAGACTCCCCACTGAGCAAGGAGCCCGATGTGGGGCTCGATCCCAAGACCCTGAGATCATGACCTGAGCCAGAGGCAACCACTTAACCGACTGAGCCACCCAGACACCCTGATACGTTACTTGCAACTCAACCCCAGACTTTATTTCGATTTCACCAGTTTTAGGAAAATATTTCTAAATCCCAGAAGCCTGAGTTTGTGTCTGGGGTCAGCTCAGCTGTTTCAAATTCTATGAGCCTGAGTTTATGGGATCAGTGTTACTGGATCACAGAATGGCCCATTAGTTAAGAATTTTAGCATCCACACAGTGCTGACACATCTTTATAAATAAAGCAAATAAGCTCTCTGGGGAAACTAACATCACCCGGGGCCAACCTAACTTGGGTTGGCCCACGTGTTCTCCCCACCGGCTCCAAAGAGCACTCACTTGAAGTTTGGCTGCCCTTTTCTTAGATCCTTTCTTAGAGAAAAGAATCCTGCATACACCAACATACACTCGTGCCTCATGGAGATGAAAAGTTGTAATGTGTAGAAAGAGCCCAATTCTCATGGTCTTTTTAATCTAGGAAAGGAGGCATTTTATGGCTTAAGCCATTGCAGAACCCACAGGTGGACTTTAAAAGAGGCGGCTGATGGAGGGGTATTTCCATCTGGAAACGCTAGAGTGGAGAAATGAGTCATCCCCAAACGATGCGAGTTTCCTGGGGGTAGGCATCTCATTTGGGCCGTCTGTGTGGCTGCGGGTTCGTCCCAGGTACGTGTCAGGTGGTGTGCGCTTGCATGTCAACACAGCAAGGAGCTCAGGAAACATTCTGTTGACACGCATAACCATTAGTCTCTCTGCAGCTGATGCCTTTGAGCCATCTTACTGGGAATGGGGGCGACCCGAATGCGTTTCTCCCTAACAGTGCAGATGGGTACCGGGAAGCCGAGCAGATGCGTGTGGCTAAGCGGGCGCAGCGGGGTAACGAAAAACTAGGATTCACGTGCCTTCGTGAACCTTAATTAAAGTGCTGGGTGCCTCCTTTTGTCTTATTTGTTGCCAGTGTTTTGTCTCCTATTGTGACAGTTTTGGGTTTTTTGTTTTTTGTTTGTTTTGTTTTTGTTTTTTAAGTAACCGTCAGTTCGCTGTGAGAATCTGGATGGGGAGACAGAGGAGTGCTCTGTCCGTGGAAGAGTGGGATGGTCGTGGCTGCCCAAGAGTGAAGGAGATGCTGCTCTCGCAGCTGCAAACCAACACTTGCAAGAGCCAAGCACAGAGAGGGCAGGAGAGAGGGTGGGAGGAATGCAGGATACCCCCGAATTCATCCCGCCCCGTCTTATGCACCAGCCGGCAGAAACCAAGTGTACTTAAGGGAGAGCGAGCTAAATTATTGAGTAGATTCTTAACAGCAGGCGAGTGGAAAAGACATCTGCAGATTTGTGTTTCGTGCCCCAGTAAGACAGTGTTGAGAGAAGAAATCTGTCCTAGCAAACGCGTGGGCATGGGGACAGACTGCTGACAGGCTGGCTCTCCCATCTTGACAAGATCGGAGGCAAAGGTTCTTGGCTGGGTCCAGCGCCCCTCCGGGTGAGCTGGCGGAGGGAGAGGAGGGGGAAGAGATACCCAGGCTTGGAAATAACTGGGTGTCCTCTGGTTGGGAGAGTATCCGCATGGCAGTTCAAGAGAAGCTAAGAGAAAGCGGGATCCGGTGGGGAATGTGTCTCGGAGCAGGGTCTGGATGAAGGGGTGACCCCTCAGAGCAAGCTTCTTGAGGGTGAGAGCAATCTCTATAAATGTTTCTCGGGCCCAGTTCTGTAGACGTTTCTAAACGGCACTGTCTCACATCTGTTGCTGGAAGGCCATGGGAAGAAGTGTATCCTCCTAATAATTTGCACGCAAAGATAGTTGGGTTCACCTGGAAAGGGCATCGAGTTAAGGAAGCCGAAATCCTGAGTCTATTTGCAGTCCACCTTTTAAATTCAGAAGACCCTTGGCGAAGACACTTAACCTCACCCTGGGCCAATTTCTCAGGACAATTCTATTTGGTGGTGACAAAGGATGACAACAGGCTAATCAGACTGCTGGAGACTCTGTTGCCTCTTTGCATCTTCATCATGCCTACACCTAGATAAATTCATATTTTTAGAAAACTGTCTCATGCCATCGCTCCCCTTCCCTCATTCCCCGAAGCAGTGAGCTCTAATTATGGGGATTAGACCAGAGGCATTCAGAAATGAAAGTATTCAGATGGTTTGGGCAGTGGAACTGTCTAAGGGTGAGATCAGCCCCGTTTAGACAACCCCCAGCACAGTACCCCTTCGGAGGGATTGTGCTCGCTCACTCATCACTAAGAGCATACAATCACAGTGACCCGGGCTCTGTGACCTTGTTCCTGCCTCCTGCAGTGCCTGCTTGACCTCAGATCCCTGCTCCCGTCCCCAGGCTCTCGGACCATCTGGCTTCCTACTCTGGATCGGAATATCGGCCCGAGGTCTGCCATGTTCCGGTGACCCACTGGACTCTTCCCGGCATGCGTCTCTGTAGTATACAATAGGCCCAAGAGGGTGATAGAAATGAGTCTTGACATGTGTGGGTCGAAGCCTGGTGTTGAGTCAATTATAATTAGCAAGTTATTAAGTCAGGCCAGAAACGGAAGCCTGGAGTGGTCTCGCTGCAATCTCCGGTCTCCCCAGAGGCCAGCTGACAGAGCACGTGGGAGATTTATGCAGCCCACATTTAGAGAAGCCCACCCTCCATTTCCTTCTAGTAGAAAAAGATTGGGGAAGACACCATTCCATGGCCCCCTTCTCCTCATCTGGCAACAGGTCTTTCTTTAAAGTACTTACCTTTTGAAAGTACAAACTGCCCTATGAGCTTCAGCTTAGTTACCTGTGAACCACAGAGTCTGATGTTCCTAAAAGAAATGCTGACATTGTAATGGAGGAAGATTGATCGGGTAGATCGGACTGGTAGAAGGCACCTTCCTTCTCCTTTAAATTAAATTTCGAAACGTAGAATTCCGTGTTCTTGAGTTTTTGAGCTGTATCGCAGGCCTGCAATACACAGTGGAAAGTATGGATGTAGATTCCTCCTTTTCACTGGAGGTAACTAGTTGACTGGCCTGGAGGCTCTTTGGATTCTGGAAGCCTCGTTCTGCAGCTCACATGTCTATTTAGGTTTATCATGCAAGGTGGGGTTCACGTTTGTTCTATCCTTGCACACAGCATCACTGATGTATCTCTAAAGGGCCAACGCCGACCGGTTCTCCGCAGAACACCTTGGAGAAATCCACCTGGGTGCTCTCAGCAGCTCTGCGAGGGCGGTCCTGACCTTGGTTGGGATTTCTATTCGTCCTGAGGCTGAATGGTCACCTTGAACTTGCTCCAGGGCATCTTGAGAAGCACTAGAGTTAGAGAGCTGATGCACCCCTCGCACTTTTTGCTTCTCATCCTTTGATTCAGCCAAAGACAGAAATCGAACCCCCCACTGGGTGGGCACCAGCGCTCATCGGGGAGGCTGCGGATGGCCGCACGGAGAGGCCGTGGTTCATTTCTGAGCAGGATGGCGAAGAGAGAAGCTAAAAAGTGACAGTGGCAGAAGCAGGTTAGCACGCCCACCACCGACGATCTTAGCCTTGTGTTCATTGGAAATAATCTTCGAGCAGAGGATTCAGAGGTGTCTTCCCTGCCCCCGGGGTACAAGTGCTGCGGCTGTCCATCGGCAACCATGTCTGTCTGCCTCGCTCCGTGTTCTGGTTCATCGGATGCTTGGTTGTTGTTTTTTTTAAGTTGGCGAGTTCGATATTAGCTATAAATACTCTAAATTTGTGGATAACGTTACTGTCCCCCAGTTTAGGCCTCAGGATTAAGTCACGGAACTTTAGACAAAAGAAGGTGGTGTGGCAAGAAACAGACTCCTGATGCATTTCCCCTCGCTTCTCCCTCTCCCACCCACCCCGTCAGGCTCGCACACATATTCCTTACTTTAATTGCGGCGTTTTGGCATTAGGGCAAAAAGGATGACTGTGACCCTTGAAACGGGGTGAATGGAACCAACCAGGGCACAGGCCTCTGACCCCTCTTGCCCTCCCTACTTGCCTATCTCTAGTCCACATTGATGCCTGGCTAACCCTTTCTGACCAGACACAACCCAGTCTCTTGGGAAATCAAGACCTTTCTGATTTGTTGCGACTGTGTCCTCGGGGTGATGGTCCTTTGGCCCTTTCCGTTCCTGATTGATTGGAAGGCCTTTCCCACTTATCACCAGCGCTGTCCCACTGCCCCCACTCCTTCTACAGATTGCTCTGGGAGGCTTCAGAACCCAGGCAACCGTCCTTGGCACCATGCCTTTGAATCTCGATAAGGACAACACAGACCAGAGTTGTTCTAAACATCCCCTAATAGCTTTAAGGACAAGCAAACAAAACTGTATGCATCTCCAACATGATTTGGAAAGCCCAGGATGGGGCTGATTCGGGGGAACTTGGCCAAGGGGCGGTCGTAGTTTTTGGCTTTCCCGTACACAGCTGGCCTGTAGTACCTATGATGCTGGAGATTGTCCCAAGTGTGTTAAAACTTCTCCTCGTGGTAACTACACTGTTCCACTTCCCAGATCTTGTCACATGAGCAGAGTTTCCATTTCTAAACATTCCCTATACAAATATCTTGAATTCAAGAGTCTCATAAGAGTTTCTGGGTATTCAACAGAATCTCATGGATCTAAACAGTAGCCGGTGTGTCAACCATGAGAACTGTTTAATTGTTAGGGTTCTGAAATGACCGTGAGTTAGCGCTTCATGGCAGAAGTAGTTAAAGCAGAAGCTGGCGAGGAGTCTCTGGAGAAGACAAAAATGTTTAAGGGGGATGGAAGCCAGCCTCCAAGATGGCCCCCAGTGACCCCCACCTCCTGGTATTCAGGCCCTCATGTAATCGCCCCTAAGTGTGGGTCAAACCTAGTGACTTGCTTCTAATAAGTAGACGACGTAATGGTATATCACTTCTGGTATTAGCGTGCAAAAGATTGTGACTGCTGGTTTGTTTGTTCTCTCCGTTGTTTGCTCAGTGAAGTCAGCTGCCATATTGTGAGCTGCCATATGCGGAGACTCACATGGGGAGGACCAGAGTGAGGGCCCTGCCCAACAACTCATGAGGAGCAGACTCCCGCCAACAATCGCTTGAGTGAACTTGGAGGCAGATCCTACCCCAGTCCGGCCGTCAGATGACTGCGGCCCCGGCCAACACCAGGAGTGCAGCCCATTGGCAGCTCTGAGGCAGAAGACTCAGGTAAGCTGCACCCAGATTCCTGAAGCTTAAAAACTGTGTGAGAATCAATGTTATTGTTTCAAGACACTAAATTTTGGAGTAATATGTTATGTGGCAGTAGATAACGAATCCAGCATGTTGAAGAGTTAGCCTCTGGTATCCCTCTCAGACCTAGAATTTATGAATTTTCAGGGGTTAAAAAACTGAGACTCAAAGGCGTCAACAATATTGATGTCAAAGCTGTTCTTTTTCTTTCTCCTCTCTTCTTATTAAGCCCAATAAATAGTTGTGGTTATCTATTGGGATTCAGTTTTCCTTGTATTTCAGGCTTGTCAGCTAGCTGAAATCTTATTAGGCTAGCCAGAGAAAGTGAACTAACTCAGGCAAGAGTCTCTGGGAATTCTGGGAAGTCCATCAGGAAAAGGAAGATACCATCTGGTTGCTAACGTAGTGTGCCTGGCATGTGAAATAAGAGCGATCTGAGTGCAAATAAGTAATTCTGAGGTGGCATTGATTGCTTGGGGTCTCAGAAGTTCTTTCTAATATAACCTATTATTTTCACCTTTAGCATCAGGGCCCATCAGCACTGGTGCTCAGTGGTTCCTTCGGCCATCTATTTGAGGAGCTGCCACAATTGCTTTCTGCGTAGATATATTTGTGACTTAAATGCTCTTGGTTCAATGAGAGAACTACAGTGCCTCATTGTGACTTGAGGAACCCCAGGCAGGGTTTTGCCACCGCAGTTCCAAAGATCTATTACTCTGTTGGACCAGCCCACTGAGTTAATGTTTTGTATTAAGATTTCTAGTCTTCATTCCTAGGAAGAGAGAGGCAAGTGGCAGGCTAACGCTTGATGTTGTCGAAAGAAATAAAAGATGTAGCTTGAAATTTAAGCAATTTACATAAAAGAAAAATCTCGGCATGGTGAACCGAATTGCCCTTCTTTTCCCCACCAGGCACATGGGCAGACTTCACAATGCTTGAGCAATGGTGTGTTTTAAACCAACAAAATGATCTGGAAGACAGACCCTAAGGAGTTCAATCGTGTGAAAAAATTGTCTTGTGCTCTCAGCATATCAAGTACCTAGAATACATTAGGAACAAGCAGTGCTGCCTGTTGATGCTTCTAAGTAGTGTTCTGATTGTAAATTGTGACTAGCAGTTTATCTTGGGAGCAGTTGTGCTCCAGGGGTGGGGGCTGAGAGAGAATAAGGGAAGTTGCAGGGATTTGTAGGGGGAGAACAGCTCCCACCTGTACCATCTCGTCCCAGTGGCCTGGTGTCATGAACCATGTCGGCCGCTGAGTGGTTCTGGAATGTCGCTTACATGTCAACATGGCGGTTCCTGAATTCCACTTATGTACAAGTTTCCGTCTGCAAAGATTTTCACAAGACCGTGTATCTCTCTATTTCCTGTAACATACGAAAGACAACACATCAGTGAATGTAGCTCAGGAAATGGAAACCCAGAGGTTAAATCCTTTTTTAAAAAAAATTGTCATAGGAACATCTGGGTGGTGTGTTCGGTGGAGCAACCGACTCTTGGTTTTGGCTCAGGTTGTGGTCTCAGGGTCGTGAGATCGAGCCTCGTGCGTGTCATGTCAAGTTCCATGCTCAGCGGGGAGTCTGCTTGAGTTTCCCTCTCTGCCCCTCCCACTCGTGCTCTCTCTCTAAAATAAATAAACATCATAAACTACACATAAAATTGACTTCCTTAAAATGCGTGATTTAGCATCCTAAAGTACGCTCGTGATGTTGCATATCCATTAACACCATCTAGTTTTCAGAACTTTTCATCGCCCCAGAAGGAAACCCCTTACCTATTAAATAAGCACTCCCTGACTTCTTTCCCCCTCACTCCCAGCAACCACTAATCTGCTCACTCTCCAGATTTGCCTGTTTTGTATATTTCATATAAATGGGATCACAGGATATGTGGCTTTTATGTCTGCTTCTATCAGTGTTTCAGTCCCTTTGATGGCTTTTAGCCATTGCGTGGAGATACCACATTTTGGTTATCCATTCATCAGTTGATGGACACAGGTTAAACACTTTTAACGTTAACTGGCAGCAACATGAACTAAAACCACTTTAAGTATCTACGACCGATCACTAGATGACTGTATCGGTAGTAATCATTTAGGACTAAACTTCAGAAACGGACTACTTTCTTTAGACAGCGGATCACAGGAATGGACTCCTTTCTCTGAAAGCAAGATTCATGATTCATCTTTATCCTTTAAAATGCTGACAGAACAGTATTTGAAAGATGTGATTATCCTGAGAAAACTGATCTGCCGAATGCTGGAGGACTTTTTTTTTTTTTTTTTTACAGGTTCTGGCATTTGTAGACTGGAGTTACTATGTGGAAAAGTTGGTCCTGGTGGCGTGGTTGGTTGTGGAGAGCATTCTGGAAGGTTCTAGGAGGGAGATCTAGGAGCTGTCCTGGTGTGTGTGTGTGTGTGTGTGTGTGTGTGTGGAGGTGTGTGGAGGTGTTTTTCTCAACCTTTCTGGCTAGAGTTTTGTCAACGCTCATGAATGATTCTCCCTCAGGCACTCAAGCAGTCATCCCCTATCAGGCGCTCCATGGGGTTGGGGTTTCGGTTACTCCAGCGTGTCCCTGTTACTCTGTGTTACTACCACACATGGCAGTGTTGAGCTCGGAGGCTGGGATGAAATACAGAACAGGAGACCCCACAGCCACAGGGCCGGGCGGTGGGTCTGACATGAAGAGATTGGGTTTGCGTGGATAGAGGCATCTCTAACCCATATTCCCGTGGGTAGCCAGTAACCTTGTGTTTGACACTGAGCTGGTTTAGAAACCGCTGAGGGTTGGCAGCTGTCACAGACAAGAGGAACAGGGGGCGCATTTAGTTCTGTAGTTTACACAGGTCTTGACCAGTTTTAATCAACTCCGCCTTGTGTATTCGGAGACTTACATCAGAGTCTTCTTTCGAGATACTTCTCAAACTCTGGTAGTTCCATCATAGGAGGAAAAAAAAATGCCAGCTTCTTAAACTGGGGACGTGGCAACATCGGTGTTAGTTGTTGCATGATAGTCTCTTTATACCTTCTCTAGATCTTATTAAAAACTCGTATGTGTCTTCTGATTTTATAACAGATTCTTAAAATGTTCTGCACAAGCTAAGTGGTTACAATTAAAATGGATAATAATCAATTTTCCTTTAAAAAAAAAATTTAGCCCATACCCTTAATTAGATCGCTGCATATACCACACGGCATCTGTTTGTGTGTCGCTTGCCAGAAAGTCTAAATGAGCGACACCGAATAATCACGTCCGGCGTCCTCCGTGGTTGCGGATCCCAGATGCGGTCTGCCTCTTCCACTCCAATTCCTGGTATTGGAACTTCTCCCTCGCCCCCCTCTGCAGTTATTAGGACAAGCTCCCAGATTGGTTCACGCCTGCAAGTGAACATCGTATGGGTCAAAGTGGAAGTGAGTCGTGAACCATGAGCGTGACTTGCCTACCTACACGGGATGGGTTTTGAGGGAAGCTGCGTTGTCTTTCTAGAAGGATGTTGTCAGAGTACCATAGTCATGCGAATGCAGCCCACTCTGGGGTAGCTGCACAAGATTAAACATGACCCTAAGCATAAAAGGAAACTAACATAGAGTTCGGAACATGGTTCGTGGTCAGTACATGATCCTTCATTTGAAAGCATTGGCAGAAGTGTCAGGAGGCTAGGATATTTTCCAGGTGGAAAAAATAGGAACAACTAAGGCGTATTCCAGGCTTTCTGGCACAACCTGCAAAACACTTTTATTCTTGACCGAGACGGGATCAAAATGATTCCGTGTGATTCCATGTGGATTCTGGATACGTCTCGTGGAGGAGCTTCTGGATGGAGGCACTGCATTTGGTGAGGTGCTTCAGGGTGTTTTCTAGAGTCCAGATCTTTATATCAAAAACTGCGTTTCTTTTCACTCTCTGCACTGAGCGAGCGTCCCGTCTGTGTTTGGACATCTTCACCAGCACGATCTCCCCACTCTTATTTCTAAACGTGAGACACGTGCCTCATTTGTACTTTGTGCACAGGAGGTTTACCAACTGCTGTCAGTCCCGGTGATCCTCACCCAGACTAACTGCACTCTGGATCGGCTGCATTAATTACGGATTGTTGGTGGAACGTTGCTGTAGGTCTCTGACCACTTGTATCCAGCTGCCATAGCAAAGGCTCACAAACTGGGTGGCTTAAAACAATAGACATGTGTTTTCTCACAGTTCTGGAGGTTAGACGTCTGAATCAAGGTGGCAACAAGGCCATATCTGTCTGCAGGCTCGAGGGGAGGGTTCTTCCTTGGTGTCCCTTGGCTTATAGACGTATCCCTTCAATCCCTGCCTTTAACATCACATGGCTTTCTCGCTTTTTGTGTCTGTATCTCTTCTCTTCTTACAAGGACACTGGTCATGTTGGATGAAGGGCCCATGCTACCCCAGTGTGATTTTCTCCTGCCCTAACTAATTCTATTGTCAATGATTCTACTTTTGAAGATTTTCTATTCTGAGGGACTAGGGATTAGGACTTCCCCATCTCTTTTGGGAGGATGCAGTTCGACCCATAACACCACGAATCTGTGTTTCTGTATTCCAAAAAGGAGCTCAGCCCCCTGAGTCTCCAGAGAAAAGATGTCTCAAGACGCTAAGTGCGAGAGAGCCGTGAGGGTGTCACCTGGGGTTCTCATCTGATACCCAGTGGGGTTACAGAACGTTTTTCAAAAAGATACAACATTGATGATTAAATGGTTGCTCACTGAGTGTTCTGATTTTATTCCCTCTGAGTTCTTACTAGGTTTTCTTTTGTTCAGTTTGAGTTGCAATGCTGCTACGTCTCTCAACCTTTTCAAACTCGTGTAATACTGTCTTACTTTATCCTCTGTGCATCGCCACCAGCAAAACCGACGTTATTGAACTTGGCTTTGGGAGTTTTTGTCAATGAACATTCGGTCAGTGAAATGTGCTTTGTCAGCTTCCACACATCAGGTCTCTATTCTGATGGCTTCTCTCGACAGGGTACGCACTCTTCCCCATCACCCTGAGACTCACCGAAGTAAAGATGTGCTGCTGTGACGTAGGGTGCCACCTACGCCCCCCTTTCTGCACCCCAACACAGCATTCCATCCCACGTGGGAGGCCAGATGTAGCTCTACAAATTCAGTTAAGGTTGCTGCTTCATAAGAGATGAATGGTGGCAGGAGAGGAAGAGAGGGAGTTAGGCAGGAAATGGGGCAAGGAGTGGGGTAGACTGCCTTGGTCATCAGGATTATCTGGACGGCTCCTGGAGGCCCCTGAGATGACAGACATGGGTCCCTTCTATATCCGGATCACCTGAGTTATCTGCCGGAATGTTCCGGGGTGGGCCTCCAAGGGGAGCACAAAGAGTCCCAAGTGGGAGCGGCATGGGATGCTTGTGAATGAGAAGGTCTAGAGCACAGACACCATTCGTTTGGTGGTTCAGAAGCTCTAGAGTAACCCTGATTATGGTATGTACACCTCCCTTGTTTGTGAGAGAAAAAGCACCACTTTCGGTTGACTTCAGGCTTACCAATTATTGTCTACACCATTCGCTCTCCTTTCTTAGTGGAAGTGGTTCATTTTCTAAAACGATTTTGTGAATTAGTGAGTCAAACCTGTGGTGATTGGAATAGTCTCCGCTAACGCTGGTGAGGAAAGATTGAAACAAATTGATCATTACTACTGTAGTCCCACAGTTTTATCAACTCTGGGGAACACCGGCTGCCCTGAAGAGGGCTCTGCCCACACAGTTCTCAGCCCCACACCGAGAGGTGGTCCACCCACTGCTCGGAGAGTCGGGTGCCTCCCTCTTCCAGTGACCTGAGTTTTTTGCTGTAAGCAGAAGGCACTGAAGAGGAGGAATGAGGGAGGCAGAAAGGCTCGGAGAACTGAGGTATACTTTTCTCCTTTGGAAACTCCATTTAAATCTTGGGGAGAAAGCATTGCCCAAACACCTAGAGTCCCAGGAAGAACAGAGAAAGTTTGCAGCAGAAGAATTTGCTATGTTCTAAACACACTTTCCAGTCTTGAAAGGGAGGCACTGTGGGGTGGACATGGGGGGCAGCCTAGTGCAGGAGAAGCTGCAAAGCCCCGGGATGGATCCCTACACTGTCCACTACATTGCCTGTGACTGCAACTTCCCTTGCTTTGGGGAGTAGCAAGATTTGGGGCATTCCACTGGCATTTCTCATCGACTAGAAGAAGAAAGTCAGCTAGATAAAATTGCAAATTCAGAGTTTATCTGCTGCATTAAAATATAGGAGCTGACCTGTCAAATTCTCTAAGAGCTAATGAAAAGAAAATTATCATAATTTGGTCTCCAAATAAAAAAAATGTGCATATATATATATATATATATATATATATATATATATAGTACAAAAGCAAGTGATGTTTATTGCAGCATGTTTATAACTGGAGAAAAGCCCTAAAAAGAAAATAAAACTATCTGTACTCCTACCACCGAGTGATAACTATTGGCATTTAGACATAGGTCATTCACAAATATAAACATACTCCCATTTTGGACCGTATTGCTCATACTGCTTTGTAACATTTCCTCCTAAACCATATTGTTAATGATTTCTTAAGGTGCTAATTATTCCCGTAGAACTGATTTTAAATGACTAAATAATATTTCATCAGATGGCTGCGACATAATTTATCTAGCTAATGTTCTAATTATTGGTCGTTTAGCTTGTCTCCAGCTTTTCACTGTGGCTAGTGGTGCTACAGTAAGCATCCTTGTGTGAAACTGTTAGTGCACATCCTTATCAGATAATTGTTTTGTTGTATTCTTGTTGGTA
>CM052886.1:123654375-123671148 GCA_028534135.1 Potos flavus
GGTGTCTTCGGAGATGGCTGAGTGACTGTGTGGTTCGCACCCCTCCTAATAGCTTCATCAGATGGTTGTTCAGCCACATCCTTAGTGTCTTCAGAACATGCTTCCTCAAGTTTTGCAATGCGGGTAGGCTCAAAATTTTCTAAATCTTCAAGTTCAGACTCCTTTTTCTTTTTAAACAATTCCTTCAATTTATCTCTCTCCCCTTGCATTTTATCTGTAAGCAGCGGGAGAAACCATGCCACTTCGTCAACACTTTGCTTAGCTGTCTCCTCAGCTAAATACCCAGTTTGTTCACTTGCTGGTTCTACCTTCCACAAAGCACTAGGGCACAACTCAGCCAAGTTCTTTGCCACCTTGTACCAAAGATCACCTTTCCCCTAGTTACCCGTGACCTGTTACTCATTTCTGCCCGAGATCTCATCAGCATGGCCTCAGCTGTCCCTATTTCTCCTATCCTTCAGTTTGTGATGATGTGTTATTCTTCAGAAAGATGGAGGCTTTCTGTGTTTTCTCCTCTTTTCTTTCTGCATCCGACCCGAGCCACCTCTAACAGCTGTGTTTCTAGCAGTGGTGCCTTCACGGCAATCTAGGCTTGTTCTGGCGTGCACCTCAAAGCCCTTCCAGCCACTACTCATGACCCAATTCCAGAACAAGCTCCATGTTTTTAGGTGTTTGTTACAGCAGCCTGCGTCTTGGTACCAAATTCCGCATTAGTCTGCTTGGGTTGCTGTAACAAAATACCGTAGATTGGCTGGCTTCAACAACAGAAATTTATTTTCTCACAGGTCTGCAGACTGGAAGTCCAAGATCAAGGTTCCGGCTGGTTCATTTTCTGGGGAGGACTCTCTTTCTGGCTCACTGACACTCATCTTCTCCCTGTGCCCTCCCATGGATTTTCTTCAGTGTGTGCACGGGGAGAGGGAGAGAGAGCGGGCATTCTAGCAAGCTCTCTGGTGTCGCTTCTCTTGGGACACTAATCCTATTGGATCAGGACCCCTCCTTCACGACCACTCTTAAACTTCATTACTTTTGCAGAGGCCCTGTCTCCAAATACAGCCACACCGGAGGTTAGGGTGTCAACGCATGAATGTTTTGGACGAACACAAATATTCAGTTAATAACAGACTGAGATTTTAAAACTTAATGAGAAGGCCTTATCTTTGTACAGTACTTTTTAATTTTTTAAGCACTTTTATGTATATTATCCCATTTCATTTGAAAGGCATCCTATAATCTTCAAATTTCCCTCAAGTTAGCTTCTGTCAAAATTAGTGTTTTTTTTGTTCTCAAAGTAATACATGGATATAATTTTCAAAGTCAAATAATAATAATAAAAGCCTTATGATAGCAACAACTGAAATAAGCCCTCTCTACCAACCAGCAACCCCACCCCACCCCTCTTGGGTGCAGCATTTCGGAGGTACCCATATTAATGCCTTTGGGCACATTTCTTCGTATTTCTAAATACTATGCCTGTGTATTAATTATTCTGCATATTCTGGACAAAGGTCCACCAAGGGTAATCTTCCTTCTGTTTACCTTGAAATCAACTGATTTGGGACCTTCGTTGCACCTGCAGACTCCGTTCACCTTTGCCGTGTTCTGTTGGCTGGAAACAAGTCAGCTTCCACTTTCACTTACGGGAAGGGGGTATCCGAGGGCATCACACTCTGGGGTCACCAGAGAGTATCTCTGCCACGACCTATAAGGCCGTATCTGATCAATTTTAGATAGCGCTGAGTTTCTGTTTTGAGCCATAGTATTTTAGCTCTTATACTTCTCTTCCTCTCCTTTCCTCTCCTTTCTCTTCCCCTCTCAATTTAGTTATATCACTTTTAAAAAATTAAATCCATGTATGAAACTTTAGTTACTGTATCATGTAAACTGTTGATGGATATTTGTCTTATTTCGTACCTGCAGGGTCTCCTTTGAACACTGCTGCTGTTTTTGAGGAGTTATCTGCCTAATGATTCCACCCCCTGCCCCACCGCTTGCAATTGTCCATTATCTTCTAGCTTCTTTTTTTTTTTTTTAAGATTTTATTTATTTATTCGAGAGAGAGAAAAAGAGAGTATGAGTAGGGGGGAGAGGCAGAGGGAGAGACACAAGGAGACTCCCCACTGAGCAGGGAACCCGATGCGGGGCTCAATCCCAGGACACCAAGATCATGACCTGAGCTGAAGGTAGACGCTTGGCCAACTGAGCCACGCAGGCGCCCCTCTTCTAGTTTCTAATGTTGCTGTGGAGATGCGTGCTATGGACCGAATTGTCCAAAATTCGTCTATGGAAGCCCTAACCTCAATGTGACTATATTTGGAGATATGGCTTTCAGGAGGTAATTAAGATTAAAAGAGGTCATAAGGACGGGGTCCTAATCTGATAGGACTGGTGTCCTAATAAGAGGAAGAGAGGGATCTCCTTCTCTCTCTACATGTACAAAAGAACGTGAACGCATGGCAAGAAGGTGGCCTTCTGCAGGCCAGGAAGAGAGCTATCACCAGAACCTGACCATGCTCCCACCCCAATCTTGGACGTCCAGCCTCCGGAACTGTGACAAAATAAATCTCTGTTGTTGAAGGCACCCAGTCAACGCTACTCTGTTATGGCAGCCTGAGCAGACTAACACAATGCCCCACGCTGCTCTGACTCCGCTCTTCTGCATGTAACCAAGGTTCCCTTTCTAGAAGTGTCCAGGATCTGTGCTTTGTTTCAGGAGCTCTGAAATGTGATCATGTCATCTTAAAAAAATATTCACTCCATGGACATTTTCCATTTGGAGATGAAGCTTCACTTTCTTCAGTTGTAGATTGTTTTTTTCTTGTATTATTATTTTTTTTCCCAATGTTTTCTCTGTTTGCTCTTTCTGGGACTTCTGTTATTTGATTGTCGGACATTCTCATCTAACCCTTAATTTTCTTGCCTTTTTTCTCCTCTCGTCCATCTTTGTCATTTTTTTAAGTCTGTTTTATCTTCCAGTTGCTTTATTGAACTTGCAAGTTTGGCACTCATATTTTCAACTTCTGGGAGCTCTTAAATGCTGCTGCTACTGATTATTATTATTATTATTATTATCATTAAACAGTATCTTCTTGTTTTCTGAAGGTAATATCTTGAAGTTTTCTTCTGCTTTCTGCATTGTTTTAATTTCCTCTGAGTTTTTTGGGAGGAGGGGTGTTTATAGTTTTCTCAATTTTGGAAGTTTTCCTCGATAAAGGTTGAGAAGAGGACCAGGGTCAACTTGTTTCCCATACAGAATTCCAAACAATTTCCCTGTGTTGATCGCCTATTGCACAGTACCTCCTTCGTGCTGAAAGTGGTATCTCCAGTACTTTTTCTGGACTTCTGAGATAGAATACGTCTTCTTTCTCAGCATTGCCGTCCCTACCGACACTTAAGTTTGAACTTCACCTCCTCTGCAGTATTTACCATTTCTCAGTTTTCTTTCTATCTTTATGTGTTATTATTTCAGTTATAGATATCTTCTGGATTCATTAAACATAGAATTTGTATTGCTACATCTTTGTTGTTTTGGGGTGTTTCTGGGGATAACTTTCAAGAGAAAAGGGCCACAAATACGTTTACTTTGCCATCTTGAATCCCAAAGCACCCAAGATCGTTTTAGAATATTTTTTCTACTTCTCTGGTAAGGGGCAGGTATTTCGAGTCCCTTGTCAAGGTAACAGAATTTGAAGCCAGGGAAGGGATGTTGCATGTCACACATCAGATCAATGGATATAGAAGAAAACTGGAAAAACTCAAATCCCATCAAGGATTTTTCTGAAATGCAAAAAATAGATAAATGGTCTACTTGGGTTATGGAATGTCCTGTTTGATAATGCCCATTGCCTGTAACTTCTTGGTCAAAATTAGGTTTCACAGAAGCATAGTGTTTTGATTACAATGTTAGAATTCTACAGCAAGACCTACCATGTGATTCGAAGTCCTCAAACTCCCTGTCAGACTGAATTTTTGTGAGCCATGCTTGTTCAGCCTTTAGAAAAACAGAACTTGGCAATGCGCTCCTGGTCAGGACAGAGCAAAGTGAGAATGACCACATCAGGTTTAAACTGGGGATGGTAGAACGGTGCCGCTTTTCTCCAAACAATCAAGGTGAAGGCTAGTGTTCCCCAGGGACCAAAGGGAAAGATCTGGAAGTTGGCTTTGGGCTTCTCCGGCGTTCAAAATGGTGTTCGGGTTCCTCTCTCCAGGTTAGTAGAGGAATAATATCTTTAAAAAGGCTTAGTCATTTTGTGTTTGCTATTTACTGAACTCAAAACAGTATGGTTTGCATTAGCAGGAGTTCTGCAAATAAAATTGTGTGGAAGGGATTTAAAACAATTCTCTGGCTGGTACGAAAAATAAGCTGCAATTCCTGGCCCCTCAGAGTTCCTTGTGGGAGTCCTGGTGTCAAGTGATCTTCTACATGCCGGGCTGGAACTGTGCGCCAAGCAACAGCTGCATTTTTTTTAAAATAAACATTTGCACGTAGAACTGAAAATTTCTTCTTCAGCCTTTTTTTTTTTTTTTTTTTTTTTTTAGTGCTAAATAGATTGATTCATCATATATGCACACTAGTACTTAGAGAAGAATTGTCAACAGATTTTAAATACATATTTGAGGAGATTCTATGGTGATTTCTGGGTAACTCTCTTGGAGCCAGGGTTCTTCACTTTCCTTCCAAACATTGTTTTGTGTTCAAGGAAGATTTCCAGCAGCCCAGCTCACAGGTGCATAAGGACAAGAGCTTTTTTCTACGGGCAGGAGCCTCTGGTATGACTTTAGGCACTCAGAAAATGTCCCTACCTCTCCAAACCGTTTTTTGACAGTATTACTCCCTGATAAAGCCTTTTATTCTACATCTAGAGATAAATTCTGCCCTGTAGCAGCTTTTGGGGAAGTCGCACATTGATATAAATGTCCAAAGGTACAGATGTTCCAGACCCAGTCGTGAGTCCGTGCCTTAGCACAGCAGTGACAGAGAGGAGGAGCTGGAGATGTCAAGAAAAGAGCAGGAAAGAGCTTGGTTAAAAGGAGGATTTTATGGCGAGACAGGCAATGTGATTTGAAAACCACAAAGTACTTAGCTGTCAGACTCAATTTTTAGAAGCGCAAAGCCAGAAGGGTTGCAGAGACTAATGATCATAGGTGAACTTTCCCCACTCTTCAGTTTTGCCGAGGGCAGTCCCGGCAGGGCGACCGGGGACAGGAGGCTCTCCCCTCTCGCTGGCGGAAAGGCAGAATGACAGAGTAGCAAACCAGGGCCTGACGTATGGTTTCCCGGAACATTAGGTGAACTCTGGGTTAGACTGGGTAACTCTGCTTTCTCCTCCGTCTGCCCCAAAACAAGTTCCTTGACATACTCAGGCCCGCGAACGGGATTCCTCTTCTTGACAACGTGGCTCCAGTCGGGAAGAATGGGAGTTACGTTCCAGGAAGTATTTGCTCACAAAGAGTTTCTCACACTGAAGAAATAATATTTCTTTGAGAGGGTATAAGGGACAGGGGGAAAAAAAAATCTTACTTTCTTTAGAAGTAAGGATGGCTGTTGAGAATCCTACTTTATAAACAGAATCCCAGCTACTTTATAATCTGGGAGAAAAGATTCTGGGTCCTGACATTCTCCAGCATAACTCCCTCTTATCTACAACAGTGGTTCTTTATTTACCTACATGATAATTTTTTTTTCAAAAAAAGCTCTTTCTAGGAAAATGTGTGAGTGCATGCATGCATCTTTACTGATGATTTTCAGGAGCCTTAATTTTTATATGAGGAAACTTGACCTGTGGGAAAATCCAGTTCCATGAACTTGCCTTCTAGATCTTCCATAATTTGGCCCCAGTGTACTTCTCCATGAAGGAATTATTTCTTGGAGATAATGTTGTGCCTGGATACTATGCTGAGATCTAAGCCAAAACCATGTGTGATTGTCTCCAGACACTGTGTAAGGGAAGCTATCATGGGGTAGCATGCAAAGCACTGACATGGGCATTAAGTTTTGCAACTGAACTAGTTTTATAACTCCTAATGGCGGAACCTTGGGGAGAAAATATCATTTAGTGTTTTGGGGTCTCAGCTTCCTCATCTGCAGAAGGAAGGGTGGCTCACTGATCTCTCCTATTGCTCTTACCTCTGAGTTCCTAGACTTGATGCTTTCTGGCTCTCACCACCTCGAGTGGGGCCGGTCCCACTTCCAGGAGTCACTTCTCAGGCTCCTTATGATGGGAGGGCATCACAGAGGCTCCAAAGCTCCAGAGCGTAGGATCCCGACCACCCTGTAGGGAGGCAGGTCCTGCAGGATGTATCTGCAGCCCTGCCGTGCGTACAGAACAACTTCCGGCCCAAGTCAGAGTGTGTCTCCTATTCCCGCCTTTGCCGGATCTCTCTCTGCTTCTCTGAGCTCTCATCGCCGGGTAGACCCAGCCTTTGCCTACTCCCTGCTGCATTTGATTCCTCTGAAAAGTGGAGTTCCTGCCTC
The DNA here is from genome assembly GCA_028534135.1 of Potos flavus. Classification (NCBI taxonomy): domain Eukaryota; kingdom Metazoa; phylum Chordata; class Mammalia; order Carnivora; family Procyonidae; genus Potos; species Potos flavus. The sequence continues at coordinate 123,660,851 of CM052886.1, forward strand.
TGACTCATATATCTGCCCGGCCCTTCTAGGCACAGGCATTCTTGCCGGAGACGTCTTGCCTGCCTGACTCATGCTGCCGTTCCTCTCGGCTGCTGGCTCCTGTGGCCACGCGTATTCAGTGTGACACAGAGACGTGGCCTACGGGCAACTGTCCCTCCTTAAGACCGGCTCCTTTTCTCCATCTGATGGGACTGCCCTAACCAAACCCCACAGACTGGGGGACTTCAGCAACACGCATCTATTTCTCATGGTTCTGCAGTCTGGAAGTCTGAGACCAGGGCGCCAGCATGGCGGGCTTCCGGCAAGACCTCTCTTCCCTGCTTGCAAATGGCCACCTCCTCACTGTGTCCTCACGTCGTGGAGAGACAAGGGGCTCTGGCCTCTTCCTTCCCTTTCTTTCTTTCTTTCTTTCTTTCTTTCTTTCTTTCTTTCTTTCTTCCTCTCCTTTTCTCCTTCTCTCCTTCTCTCCTTCTTTCTTTCTTTCTTTCTTTTTCTTTCTTTCTTTTTCTTTCTTCCTCCTTTTCCTTTTCCTTTTCCTTTTCCTTTTCCCTTTTCCCTTTTCCCTTTTCCCTTTTCCCTTTTCCTTCTTTCTTCTTTTATAAGAATACAACTCCCGTCACAGGAACACCACCCTCATAATCTCACCTAAACATAGTTTAATCCAAACACCATCAAATTGGGGGTTAGGACTTGAACGTGAAAATCTGAGGAGACACAAACCTTTAGTCCGTAACGCCTTCCTCTCTCAAAGGGGATAAGAAGTGACTTCCAAAGAAAAGGAGAATTCGGAGCTTGGGGAGAAGATGAGGCTCAGTAAGGAGCTCAACTGTTTTTAGATTTGCATTCACCTAATATTTAAACTGTTCCCAATTTTAGCTTTCGAGACCCTTCTGTGACCCTCGTCCACGCACCCTAATGAACGTACCACTCTCTTCATGCAACGTCTTCGGAGTCGAGAGGGGAGGTTTTCCGGGGGACATGGTGGGCTTCATTTTGAAACAAATGGAGCGGAGATGGTGGCAGGAATTGAAATAGAAATGCTTACATTACCCTCCTCCAGGTTCTATAGACCTTTTTTCTCAATCACATACAGATTTCATGCATCCTCTGGCAATACTCTGGCTGGAGACAGAGTCTGTCATAAATGGCAAGACTGTAATCTCTAAATAATTTCATCCGTGGCCTCAGCAGAGCGCAGTGTTTCCATGTGGTTGCCTTTTTGACGAAGGTCAAGATGAGCAGAGACCACCAAGCACATTTCAAGAAGGATATTAGATTTCACTGGGGCCAGGAGCTCAGAAGTGAGTTATTAGGGTTTTGTTTACGATACCCTCTGGCTCTATCCTTAATTAGGTGGAACTGATAAGCTTGATAAATTTCGAACTATTGCTTTCTGTTTGGCAATAACAAAATATTACTGTGTAGGATGTTAGTTATTTTCTGCATCAAATCCTTTCTGTTTTCCTGAAGATATCACTAGTTTCCATGTCAATGGGCCTTTTGTTTAGAGGGAGAAGAATGTCCTTTTTACCTTTTTTAATTAAAGCATGTTGGTGACTAATATACAATTTCTTTAGACTTTCCTCTGAACGTCATTCTCCATTCTTCCTTCTTTGCGGAGCTCCAAGGTTTTGCTCTCTCAGTTAATAATCAGATTAAGCAAAGGATTCAGACACAGATGACTTCTTCCCAATTTCACCAGCATTTCTTAGCTTATATTTTCTTTTTCTTTCTTTCTTTTTTTTTTTTTTTTTCCCCTTTCAACCAAATTAAGCAGACCTTACTGTCAGGGACCTCGTATCTACAAATCTTACATTCCTTTTTTTTTTTTTTTTTTTTTTAGATTTTTTTTATTTATTTATTTGTTTGTTTATTTATTTATTTATTTGACAGAGACAGAGAGAGCACAAGTAGGCAGAGAGGCAGGCAGAGGGAAAGGGAGAAACAGGTTTCCTTCTGAGCCAGGAGCCTGATATAGGGCTTGATCCCAGGGCCCTGAGATCATGACCTGAGCCGAAGGCAGATGCTTAATCTACAGAGCTACCCAGGCGCCCTCAAACCTTATATTCCTATTTTGAAATGGTGCGAAGCTCTATCGGCAATATTTTAACCACCAGCAGGAACAGCAAGAACAACAAAAGAGAAAGCAAGTATGTATTTATGTTTACGAAGCAATTCCATACATAGGTTAATACATACAAACAGAAATGACATGTTGAAATAATTCCTTAGTGATATCCTGAAACCATAATTATATCTTAATGAAATATTTAGTCAAGTTTTAATGGGTCCAAGACTAATTATTTTACTGTTCTTTTGGGAATGCAAACTTAGAAGCCTAAGAGTTCTAATTATCCTAGAGTTGAAAAGTTGAAACAGTTTGCATGTACAAGGATTTCTTTTTTCCAGTGTGGTGTTTCATATAGATTTCAGTCTGGGTTCAGTGGCTGCTGGTCAGAAAGATATCCTCCTGCTAACCCCCTTTTTCAAAAATACCGAGGGAGACTATTCCAAGTAATCACACCAAGGAAATGAACCAGCTCATCGAGAAGTAAAGGGAAACGCCTGGATTTTCAAACTGTACAGCAAATGAGATTGCAAGGAATATCTGTGGGAAGGGATAAATCAGCAACTATTCAAGGACGAGGTTCGTGAGTTGTAGTAAGTTACCCTCAAAACAGAAGAATGTGAAACATAAGCTGAGATATTCTTGTTTTACACAGGAAGATTCCTTGTAAAAGGTTATTTAAGAAGGTGGCACTTGACTCATTTTTGGAAAAGTTTCTTCCTTTCCCAATTTGTCTCAGAAATCTGACTTTTGGACAGTCTTTAGTTTCAGGATGTTTTCTCTGATTATCAGCATCTTTTCCTATGGCCTGGCCACTTTGTGGGAAATGAAAGAGAAGGTTGAGGTAGAGAACATATGGGAAGAAAATAAAACCAAGGGTTAGAAGGACCCCTGGGTGGCTCAGTCAGTTCAGCCTCTGACTCTTGATTTCAGCTCAGGTCATGATCTCAGGGTTTTGAAATCAAGCTCCGTGTTGGGCTCCACTCTGAGCATAGAGCCTGCTTAAGAGTCTCTCCCTCTCCTTCTGTCCCTCCACTCGTGGTCTCTCTGAAACAGAAACAACAACAACAACAACAACAAAAACTGAAGGGTTAGAAATAGCAAAATGTATGGATAAAAATAAAAGACTGAATAAATTAATTTTTCTCTTTTCTTCTCTTAAAAGGCATTTAAGATTGTGTAAAGTGATCATTGTAGTACTGTATTACTAGTTTTATGACATACATACATGTAATATGTGTGGCAATAATAACATAAAGGAGGGGGGAATGGAACTATATTGAAGTCAAATTTCTGTATCTTACTAGAATTTGGTCAGAATCAAACTGGAGTAGATTGTTTTAATTTGAGATGCACACTGTGATCCCTAGAGCAGCCACTAAGAAAATAGCCCAAAAAGAGAGTTAAAAATTTTTTAAAGAAATTAAATGGCACATGAGAAAATAGCTACTTAACACAAAATAAAGTAGTCAAAGAGAAACAAAGAAACATAAGAAAACTTGGAAAACATGGAAAACAGCAAAATGGCAAATATAAATCCAATAAATGATTTCATTAAATGTCAGTGAACTAAACAGTCCAGTCAAAAGGCATAGATTGCCAGAGTGGATAAAATAGTCAAGGTCTGACAATACACTGTGTACAACAAATCAAAGGCACAAATAGATTGAATGTAAAAAATGTAGAAAAAGATATACCATGCAAATAGTAACCTTAAGAGAGCTTGAGTAGTTATATTAACATTAGACAAAATAGACTTTAGTAAAAAAATTATTAATATGTAGAAGACAATGATAAGAGAATTACAAATGATAAAAGATAGTGAGAAAATGAGAAAACAATCAGTACATGAAGCTGATATGACTGTTGATAAATGTATACATATCTAACAACAGTGCCCTAAAATCGATGAACCAAAAACTGACAGAAGTAAAGAAGAAATGTCAAATTCAACAACCAGAGTTAGAGATTTCAGTACTCCCATTTCAATAATTGATAGAATAGCTAAACAGACACTCAGCAAGAATATAGAAAACTTGAACAACACTATCAAACTTGACCTAAATGATCTAAACAGTGTATATGGAGCATTCCACCCAATAGCAGCACAATATATATTCCTTTCAAGTGCAAAAGGAATATTTTCCAGATAGACCATATGGTATGTCAGAAGGCAAGTTTATTAAATTTAAAAGTATTGAAACCATTCAACCATAACAGACTTAAAGTAGAAATCTATAGCAGAAAGAAATTTAGGAATACCCTCAAATTATTGGGAATTAACACAATTATAAATAATACTATGGATCTAAGAAGGTATCTAAAGGGCAACTAGAAAATATTTGAACTGAGCGAAAATGAGAACACAACATACCAAAAAAATCACGGATGCAGCTGGAGTAGTACTTAAAAGAAAATTTTTAGGTTTAAATAACTATGTTAGAAAAAGGTTCTCAAATCAGTAAGCTAAGCTTCCAGTGTAAACCAGCAAAAACAAAACAAACTAAACAAACAAAAAAACGAATTAAATCCAAAACAAGGAAAATGAAGGAAATAGAAAGAGTAGAAATCAATGAACTAGAAAGCAAAAATAGTAAAGAAGATATTCAATAAAATCAAAGTTGATTCCTTGAAGAGATGAAGAAATTGATAAACCTTTAGCTAGACTGACCAAGAAAAAAAGAGGGAAGACACGAATCATCTAAATCAGGAATGAAAGAAGGGATAACACTGACCCTACATAAATAAAAATTATAAACGGGATGTTACATAATTTCATGCCAATAAATTAGACAACTTAGATAATATAGATAAATTATCAGACAGGCATTAATTATCAAAATCAATGTAAGAAAACAGTAGAAAATCTAAATAGAAATATAACAAGTAAAGAGATTGAAATAGTAACAAAAATCTTCCCACAAGGAAAATCCCAGTCCCAAATGGCTTCACTGGTGAATTTTAGTAACTATTTAAAGATGAAATAATAATTCTAGGCATATTCTTTCATAATATAGAATAGAAAAGAACACTTCCTAACACATTCTTTGAAGCCACTATTGCCCTGATATCAAAGCCAACAAAGCCATTACAAGGGAAAAATAAAACCACAGGCCAACATTCATTGTTAACATAGTTAAAAAATCTTTTTAAAAAAATATTCGCAAAGTGAATCTAGCAACATCTAAAAAAAAAAAAAAAATGATACAGCACGATCAAATGAGATTCATCCCCAAAATGCAAGATTGGTTTAACATCCAAAAACCAAGCAATATAACATACCATATTAATACAATAAAGGACAAAAAAAATCCTCATATGATTAGTTAATGATAATCTCATTAAATGCAGAAAAAGCATTTGACAAAATTGATCAGCTAGTTATTATAAATACTCATATTAAAAGGGAACTCCCTCAACCTAACAAACGGCAGATACGAAAAATTTACAGTTGACAAAATACTTAATAGTAAACTAATGCTTTCACCATTTCTGTTTAACATCATATGGGGGTTCTAGCTAGTGAAAGAAAGCAAAAAAAAAAAAAAAGTTAAAGGTATCTGGAATGGAAAGAAAGGAGTAAGTCTTTGTTTAGAGGCAATATGATTCTGTGTAGAAAATACTAAGGAAATTACAATAAAGCTACCAAAATTAGTAAGAGCGGTTATTTAGCAAGGTTCCAGGATAAAAGATCACTATACACAAATCAATTATTTTTCTATGTATTAGCAACAAACAATCCCAGTATTAAACTGGGAAACAATTATAGTAGCTTCTAAAAAAGTAAGATAGTAAGTATGAATAAAAGAAGAGCAAATCTTTTATGCTGAAAATGTGAAAAACATTCTGGCAGAAATATAAGAAGGTCTAAGTAAAGGGAGAGGCATCCCATGTTCGTGAGTTGGAACAATCAATATTGTTAAGATGACGGTTCTCCCCAAATCGATCTATAGATTCAGCACTCTCCATATCAAAATCTCAGCAGGTTTTGTTTTTGTGTTTGTGTTTTTGGCAGGAACTGGAAAACTGATCCTAAATGTACATGAAATGCAAAGGACCTAGAATAGCCAAACAATTTTGAAAAAGAACAAAGTTAGTAGAAACACACACTACCCAATTTTAAAACTCACTATAAAGATATAGCAACTAAGACTATACAATTGGCATACAAAGCACATATAGACTAATGGGACAAAATTTAATATCCAGAAATAATCTCTTCCATTTATTATCCACTGATTTTGACAAGTACAAAGGCAGGTCAGTGGGAGAAAGGACAGTCTTTTCAACTAAGGATGCTAGAACAATTGGCAATTTTTTTCCTGTAGGAATAAAGAAACCTCCACCTAAACCTTACACCATATAAAAAAATGAACCTAAAATAGATGATAGACTTAAATTTAAGATGTAAAGCTCTAAAACATCTAGAAAAAATAGGAAAATGTATTTTTGACCTTGGGTTAGTCAATGTTTCTTACATAAAAATGAAAATTACCTTCCATGAAAAAAATTGATAAATTAGACTTTATCAGAATTAAAAATCTTTGGTTTTCAAAACACACTATTGAGAAAGTTAAAAGATAGGCCACAGAGGAGAAAATATTTGCAAATCTGATAGAACACTTGTACCTAGAATACACACGCACACACACACACACACACACACACACACACACACACAGCATATATATTATATATAATCTTAGTGCCAATCCTGTATTTGCAAATCTTATCAAGAGTTCTTATATAGAATATATGTTTTAAAATTCTCTTACAGCCAACTACTAAACCCAATTAAAAATCAGCAAATTTAAGTAGTCATTCACCAGAGAAGACACACCCTCGTGCACTACTGTTGATGAGAATATGAGCTAGTTCAGCCACTATGGCAAATAATTTGGAGGTTCCTCAAAAAAATTAAAAACAGATCTACCATCTGATCCAACAATTCCACTTCTGGGTATATATCCAAAGGAAATGAAAACAGGATCTTGAAGGGATATCTGCACTTCTGTGTTCACTACAGCATTATTCACTATAGCCAAGATATGGAAAAAGAATGTGAGTATATGTCAACAGATAAATGATAAAGAAAATGTACACACACACACACACACACATGAATATTATTCAATCATGAGAAAGAAGGAAATCCTGCCATTTGCAACAACATGGATGGACCTTGAGGACATTATGCTACGTGAAATAAGTCAGCCAAGAAAAGTAAATATGGTATGATCTCACTTAAATGTGGACTCTAAAAAAAGCTAAACTCATAGAAACAGAGTATAGTGATGGTTTACCAGGAGTTTTTTGTTTGGGTTTTGTTTTTGTCTGGGTGGGGGTTGGGGATGGGGAGATGTTGGTCAAAAAGTACAAAACTTCCAGTTATAAGATTAATACATGGTGAGGATCTAACATACAGCATGGTGATTAGAGTTAATACCACTGTGTTATATACTGGGAAGTTGCTGAGAGTAGATCGTAAATGGTCTCACCACAAAAAAGAATGGGTAATTCTGTGATGGGATGAAGGTGTGAGCTAACGCTCCGGTGGTAATCATTCTGTAATACATATCACATCAACTTGGTTTCCACCTCAGGCTAACGCAGTGTCGTATGTCAGTTACATCTCGGTAAAGCTGGAGAAAAGAAATCTCTTGGTTGGTGTTTAAAATGCTTGAACATATCTGAGGTCTGTTCTGGCATCAACCCTTATCCTGAAGTAAGAAGTACCGCCAGCCAACAGTGTTTCAAAATGTGTTGTGTAATTGGGTAACTGGTACTGACGCTGATGAAATATATTTCGTTCCAAAGTGAATTTTCTTACAGGATATTTATCACCTCCTCCCCCAAGAGTTTACGAATTTCACTGCAGATTTTTAGAAATGACCTTTTGTAACTTTGCAGGAGAATATATTGAGTGGAGAATAGGAGAATTAGCTCTGTAAACTGTAACTATTATCTTGTCCTTCTTTGAATTGGTTGAAGCCAATGTGGCCTAGCCAGAAAGAGATGTGTTGTCAGAAACAAAAGTAATTGGCCTTCCTCTGTGACCACTTAATGGGATCTTGCACAAATGTGTATTAGCGTATCCAAATTAGTGTCATTTTTTAAGCAGCAGAAGTTTAGAAACCAAACCAAAGGAATTCTCTTACTTCCTTTGTTTTGTAAAAGTGAAACTGAACAGAATGGTTGATTATAATACAGCTAGTTTGCATGTGTTGTAATTACATTTTGTTTGGCCCATCTCAAGAATAATGAGATTCTAGGAGTATTCCATTAGAATCTTGACAATACTTCTAATGTATGAAATATATACATATATTCTCTGCCTTGTCTTCTGTCACTCCAGTGCACACAAACATATGATATAAAATCGTAAGTCTGATTTTAAAAAAATATCCACATGCTAGAAATTATATCCCAGTGACCTCTCCCACCTCATCGCTTTCTGAGACTATAAGCTTATTAAAACAATGTTGCCTAAACATTTCTGTTGCTCAAACCAGTTTTGATTTTTTAAAATAAACGCTGCCAGGTCCTGTCTCAGGATTTTTTTTCAATAGTAAAATTGACAAATCTTTGCCCTAAGAGGGATGGTTTGATGTTCAGAAACAACTGGGAGTCTTTCAGAGCCAAATTTGATGATTAAGATGATTTATGGGGTTGGAACATATAATTTTTAATTAAAAACAGAATATCCTAATTAACTACTGAGATTTTTCCTTACGTGATTTACAAACTTTTCATGAATGGCAGTATCTGTAGATATCAGAGCACTGTATTCTTTCATGGAGATGGGTGTTCTAGTGACGTTGAATGGGAGAAATCTTTTAGCCTAGCAATTAATTACCATGCAATTCTTTGAAATCATAAAAGTCATATTGTCAAACCGAGTTGAAATTTAGACCCCCCGAGGAGTTTTTCAGAATTCTCGGAGAGTCGGAGAGAGTCAGAGCTCTCTATCTACGTGGAGCTGAAGCTGCAGCTTCTCTTCCCTGTAATCCATCTTCTGTTTGGCATCAAGACTGATCTTTAAAATGGTATGTTGGTGTATTCCCACTTTGAAATGTTCATTGGTTCCCCCAGGTCTAAAAGCGTCTACCTGTTGGCTTTAGGAACTTGAGTCTTTGGTAGGGTCATTTTTCCCAGTATTTCCAGTCTTCCATCTCTCCCCATCATCGGCAGGAGGAAGATGGCTTCATGTGGGCCCAGCACCCCACTCTGCCTTCCTCCCTTCCAGCTGTGACTCCCTCCTGGTCAGCCCTGTCTCTGTGGACATCTCCAGGTCTCTGCAAAGGGCTGGCAGGGTTCAGCTTCACTCCCCATTGCTGAGGGATTTTTTTTTTCCCCATAAATACCATTCGTCTCTCATCTCTGGCCCTCAGTCTCCTTCTTCCACTGAAAGTACCGATCTCTTTGACAGGAAAAGTCCCACTGAAGAGAGACCAGGCCCTTAGTGAGAATACTTTGCCACTTTTCCTTATGGCCTCTGCCCCTCCATGGCACCCAAGTCCTCTGGGAGAGGCAGAGATGGACACAGATACGAACCTTATACTGGATCCTGACCTTCTCTACCTTTTGTCACTCAAGATCAGCCATGCGCTTTCGCCCATTCTTCCAGGCTCGTTCTTGGCTTGGAGATTTCCGGTCAGTGGCCGTCTGTCCCTGTGTCATCTGCCAGCTCCATCCCTGACCCACCCCACCCCCAGGGTCCGTCAGTCATGTTTGTGAGCGTTGATCCCCGATTGTGGACAAGATTTGGGTCCTTTCTCATGGGGCTTCTTAGTTCCCTTATAAAACAAAGTCTGTGGCTACAGAAGTATTCAGTCGTCTCTAAATATTCCGTAGCAATTGAGGGGACATTGACCAGAATGCACAGCAGATGCCAAGTGTGGGTGGGTGAGTATCAACTCTACTCAGCCATGATGTTGCAGGCAGATAAGACCCCTCGGGTCCTGCTCTTTATGTTCTGCTCATGTACGATGCCTTATGTCCTGACTCCTGTCTACCTCTCCAGGCCCCTCCCTTTCCATCCTCCTTGAACTACCTGCCAACCTGACCTACCCGCATCTCTCTGATAGGTCATGCACTCTGCTCCCGTCATTCACCCAGAGCAATATTCGAGCCTCTACTGTGTTCTGAGCTCAGGAGTCAGAGTGGGACAGATACAGGTCGTGGAGGTAGAATGGAGGCGCTGACATTCCAGGAGGCAGGCACGAAGGAA
>CM052886.1:123671648-123689303 GCA_028534135.1 Potos flavus
TGCTGCAGGTCCAGGGAACATACTTGGAGAACCAGTGGTCTAGCGCATTTGGTGCCGTGTGAGGACTTGTACTTGTGGTTCTCTGTGTGTGTGTGTGTGTGTGTGTGTGTGTGTGTGTGTGTGTGTGTATATATATATATATTTTTTTTTTTAGTACATTTGTTTCCAGCAAGATTTATAAAATGTGTGTCCTATCCTGACTTGTAAAAACTTTGCCTGAATTGGTTGTTTTGTGTTTTTTTTTAAGCTTTCTGGTGGGATTCCAGAAACTTCAGTGCCCCTCAACCAGCATTTTTTGGTACTTTCTTAGTTTCCTGTTCCCATACCATGTGGGCAGGTTCAGAACCCACACCTGTGCCTGCAAAAGGTTGGGCTTTTCTTTCTTGAGGCGCTCTGTCCCCCTCCCCATCAAAGGCCCTGATACATGGCAAGCTTTCTTAAGCTTTCTTCCTGTGTCTCTGAGCCTACCCATAGAGCTTTGGGAGAAGCAGGCCTCGCACTGAGCAGGGAGACCGACATGGGGCTCCATCCCAGGACCCTGGGATCATGACCTAAGCCGAAGGCAGACGCTTAACGACTGAGCCACCCAGGTGCCCCAAATACAGCCCTTTTAAAGGCAGAGGTAGCTCTTCACTCAGGACAGGGTCCTCTCATCACCCTCCTCGCCTTCTGTAGCCGGAGGCTCCCACCTCTCACCTGGTGGGCCCCGGAAACCCCGGCGGTCGGAGTGGGGGGACCGTATCTCCTCGGCCCATACTCACGCCACTGGCTCTGCTTTCTTTCACCTCTGGCACCCGACGGTTTCCCTCCTTTCCCTCTACATTTTTAGATGCTCTATTTTATCTGCTGTTCGGGTGTCTTCATCCCTGGAGGAATCCGGGCGACATCAGTTTCATCTGCTATGCCACCGAAGTCTGAGATTACGTTCTTAAATCCTTTTAACACCCTCTTGCATCCGATTTGATCCATATCCCTCCTGACAATTTCCATAAGACACTATCGTCACCCTCCGGTGACAGATGGAAAACGGAAACTCGGAGAGTTTGAGTGATTTTCCCAATGTGGCATCGCTAATCAATAACGGAACTTGTCCTGGGACCTCCCACAGGTGTGTCCACCCCTGGTACCTTTTAACAGCCAAAGTGGAACGGTTGCATTTTTTTTTTTTTTTTTTACAAAGCCTAAGAGTCATATTCTAGTTCTGTAGAATATGGCTTTATATATATATATATATATATAAAGCTATACACTATATTTGAAAATCCTCCAAATTTCAGAAAACATTGCTAACATTTCTCCAAGTAAAGCTGTGAGATGCTGTCAGGAACATCCACATTTGACTGTTTCTCTTCTGTGGCTCTAAAAGCATCTTTCGAGAATCTGAGAAAACCTTCTCTCCACACCCTCCCTGCCATCCCTCCAAAGAGACAGATTTTCATCGCTGTTTATGCCTGAAATTTAGCAGACATTTTCTTTATTTTCTTCTAGTAGGTTCCAGTGCCAGCATCCAAAGGATTTTCCTCTTTAGGATATAATCTTGGACGGCTGTAAAGTTGCAATGTGTAGCGCGGAATGAGGACTACGGAAGTATGAGTTATCTGTTGGGACATGGATTCTGGGCACTCAGCTTAGACATAGATTCTAGGGTGAGGTTTTCTTCTTACGACCTCTGGCGTGGGTAAAAAGTGGGTTCTTTCTGTTGTTTTGTCTTCACCCCTTACCTGCAGCCTCGGTCAAACACCTTGCGTGCCGTCTTTCCACTCACGAAATCTAGAAGTATCCTCTGGTTTCATTTAGGTTTCTCTTAACTCCCACCCCAGGTTCTCCCCATTTCCACTCACCTCCAGCCTGTGTGGTCTGAATCTCATGTACACGCCTTGCCCAGCCCCTCCGTCACTGCCCTTTCCTGAAACTCATTTCCCGGCTCGTCTCAAGAGAGTAGCATGGGCTTTGCTCTCATTCTCCCTTCACGTCTGCTGCTGGGCGGCCTGTAGGAGGTCTGCAGCCCGGCTCCTGCAACGCACCCAGCCTCCCCACGCGTGCTGTATGTACTCAAGTTATAGACCCCATTCTCCTGCCGCCCACGCTCATGTGAATCTGTTCCCATGTCCTTACCAGCCTTTCTGAGTCCGTCAACAGGAATGGTCAGGTTGGTAAGTGACACGACTCCTAAGCCAAAAGCTCTCTTCGATCGCGATATGTATTTCAGGCTGGAGCATTCTTTGGACCTTCGTGCCTTGTGATGCTGCTGCTTTATCCACCGTTCGGCGCCTCAAAGTAACCTTGTCCAGCGGATGTCGATGCTGCTTTGTTCTCCTTGGTGCCTGGACGATCGCATCCCAGGAGCGCCCGCCGTCTGTGTTCTCAGGCGCCCGCTCTGCTGTCCATAATCGTGGACAGGAAAGTGCGTGTCTTTGAGGCAGGGTCCTCTCGCCCTGTTTTCTCCTTTATTACATGGGAGAAAACAGGGGTGGGGTCAAAGCCCACGTGGTCTTGTCAGCACAAAAGGCGTTTCTCAGCAAAGCCGTACTGGAAGTCACGGGGACGTCGCCAGCGGTCCCTGGAGACGCAGTCTCTTCTTGGGGGAGGAAATGGCACCGTTTCCACCTGCCCCACGTGCTCCGGTCATTCCCCCTGGGGCCACTCTCCCGCCTGTGGGAGACCCACACCCGCAGATGGCGGGAGCGAGGCCGGGGATCTGTCTCTTGGCCTAACACGAGTGAAAGCTTCTCAGGAGAGTCAGGTGGTTATTTCAAGTGGCAGGAATTTCTTTTAAATGGGTTGGGGGGGGGAGCGCGGAGGATTCAAAAATCAGAAACATCACAACCATTGGATCGGTTTGGAAATGTATCTATTTTTGTTTTCTGCCTGAGACCAAAATACTCTTGGCAAAGCCCACCCCCGACCTGATAAGTCCCTGAAGTCATCAGAGTCCAAGAGAAGGCCGGGGCCAGGCGCTCTCGGAAGTAACGCACCCTTGGACCCCGCCTGTGGCGGCCAGGTGAGCGAAGGCTGGGACACGCTCAGAGCCCAGCCGTGTCCTGGGACCGGCACCTCACGGTGGCGCTGGGCGCCCGCGGCAGCTCTGACCCCCGCGTGAGAAGTCACGCAGGTCCCTCGCGTCTGTAAGTTAGACGCGCCGGGAGTGGTTTCTGAACACAGCGAACGCACTGCGGAACGATCGCGATGGAGGGAGGCGGCCTCTCGGCTGCACCGTGAACGTCGGTCGGTCCGCCGGGCACCGGTCCCGACTCTCCATCCCGGCTGGTGTGTGTCGGAGCCGCAGTCAGCCAAAGAAGCTGCTGCGCTCATCATGCATTTTTTATCAGCTGTCTCTTCCCTCTCTTATGCCTGTCTGATGAGTCCTGGAGAAGTTCCAGCACCTACATGTCTTCGAGTAGCCCTTGAACCCTGAAACTAGGGGGTTAAGCCTTCAGGTTTGTTGGGGGGGGGAGGTGTATTTGTTTTTTAATCAGTCTTAATCCATTCCGTGTCCTCAAGTATTAAAAAATAGGTATTAATGGAAAATACATTGGGCCAGGCATCATTGCTAGCATTTTAAATAAATTACTAACTCCTATTGTAAGTCCTTCTATCGGCTCGCCCCTGGCCCCCCAGAGAAGCAAACGGAGGCACAGGGAGGCTGGGGTCGCCCCAGTGTTTTCCAGGCAGCGAGTGGGCGAGCCAGGAGGGGACCTAGGCCTCCCCTCGCCCCACATCAGGGAATGTTTTAACCACCGGTTCTCAAGCAACCCCAAAGAGCCCTCATTGTGAGCAGGGAGTATTGCTGATTTCCATGGCTCAGTGCTTCCTGTCTGGCGGGTTTCACACTGCCAAACGGGAACCCAGCCGGCTCCCAAACTCGCGGGGAAGCTGAATCATGGGCTTTCATGAGCCCATGTGAGCTGGTTCCAGCCAGAATCTCCGTAGTTGCCTATGCAGCCCCTGAAGCGGGTTCTGTGTGCTGAGTGCAGCCACCTGGACAGCTCTCCCCCCGTGGCTGGGCTGGCTGCTGCTGCGCCAGCCTCCGCACCCGCCTCCGCACCCGCCTGCTCCTGGCTTCCTGGCTGCCGGCCCTTTGTGAGAGTGCTGTGCCCAGAGAGTCAGGACCAGGCGAGGCCCACTCTTGGGTCAGGTATAGAAGGACAGACGGTGGCTTGCTTAGGCAAATGAACACCCATGGGGTGAGGAACAGAGTCTTTTCGTAGGAAGGGTAGAGAGAGAAGGGCTCAGCCACTAAGGAGAGGAGATGACAGCCGTTCAGAGCTCATGGAGGCCAGACCCCAGCGCCACTCTGCCCCCCCTTCTCCAGGTGAAGACCCCCCCTCTGTGGGGTAACAGCCTGTGTCTGGGGAGCTGCACTTAGTTTGCGGCGTGTCCCCATCTCATGAGAAAAGGAAATTTATTTTCGGAGTATTAGTGAGGACACGTGTGACTCCCTCACGCCCAGGCTGATTTTCCCTGACACCTGACAGAGTTCCCAGAAGGGGGTCTTGGTGTTCAGCTCTCAGAGAGCCCAGTAGGAGGGGATGGCGGACCCCAGTGACCGAGAGTCCGTGGAGGAAGACATATTTTGGCCAGTTTCCATACTTATGTTATAGCTTTTACTCTGATGCTTTGGGGACGGACCTGTGGCACTTGCCCTGTGTCTCCGTACAGGCTTCCTTGAGCCTCCAAAGGAGGCCCAGGCTTTGCCTCGTGTCCACAGTGTCCGTAGAAATAGCTCCAGTCAACGGAAACGAAACCAGCCATGAGTATTCCGGGGGCAGGGAACGGGAAGACTTCCACTAAGGTCACTGATACACAGAGAGGGAGTTTGGGCTGAAACACTTGAGAGAACCAGACAGAGTAGGCTTTTTTTTTTTCTTTTTTTCTTTTTTTCTTTTTTTAATTTCTCATTTATTTATCTGTTTGGGTTTGGGGTGTTTTTGCGGCTACAGGGAAAGATTCCTTGCTCTTTCCTGTCCATTGCTTCGTCGTTTTCATGTTCTACCGCTCATTATACCACATTTCAACCCTGCTGCCTGGGTCCCAGCCTTGATTTCCACTGGGAGGCAAACCTCATTCCGTTTCATGTGACGTGAGGGGCTGGAAGTGCCTTCGAGGGTGTGAGTGGGGTGGGTGGGGGTCTCACCTGCAGCGCCGGCCAGTGAGGCAGGAAATGACCCTCTTCATCATTACTTTCGAGCCTGTGCCTGGTTCCGTCCCAGCAGCTGGGCACCTTCATCACTGCTGCTGAGCCTGGACGGGCCTGTTACCCCTCGCCCTGTTTCCGGAGGGTTCTCTCTGAGCTCCAGACAGAATGATTAATGGCCCTTTGGGCCAACCCTAAAAGACAGAGGAGACAAATATACCTCATTCATGGGGAAGCAAGCCCCAGGATATATATTATCTAGGAAAAATGAGATGGCCAATGAGCTATTTCTCTGGGTGTTTATCAGCTTTAGTTTTTATTATAGGACTTTATTTGGTTTTTATATCCATATGTATTTCTACATGTGTCTGAACAGAGATCTCCGTGTATATATAGGTACATTTAGGATATATATATACTTTATTATACGTAGTATACATTATTTTATTCATTTATATATACTTATGTATAATGAAGTATATTACATATATGTATTTATACATATATGTATGTATATATGCATTATATAATACATATATACATATATATGTATATATACGTATACATACAAATATATACATATACACACATATATGTATTTATATACATATATACATGCACTTTATTAAAAAATAAGAAAGCTCTACATACTGGAGTATTATTAAGAGAAAGCTTTTTTTTGCATGCTTTTTCTTATTACAAGAGGTGGAGAAGACTTAGATAAAAGTAGATACAGGCAAAAAAAATCCATATTTTTTTTAATCACACAAATAAGCTGCCATCAACAGTGGTATGTATCTTTCCAGTTATTTATGCATACAGAAACGTTTCTTTAAACAATTAGGATTTTATTGTGCCTGCAGTGTTTTAACAGCTTTTTTAAAACATAACATATTGAGAGGATTAAGCAGGATAAATTATTTAAAAAAAAAAACTTTTAACACGCTACCTAGGAGTTTCCACTAGATAAAAGTTACTGTCATAATTATTTTTCTTCTGTATCAAATATCATGACATATTTTATTTCCAGTGATAAACAAGCCTGTAGCGAATATTTTCATGGGCATAGTCTTACATATAGACATTATTATTCCTATATTGGTCCTGGGAGAAGAAATGCTAGGTTGAAGGATATTCTCTTACTCTTTATTTTGCGTTTACTGTTTGCCAGGAGCTAGAAAGGAGCCATCAGAATAAGAAGACATACTTGGTGCCTGCTGTGGTAGAACGCACACCCCAGGGAGAGAGGGAAAACAATTAAACCATTAGAGGGAACTCAGAGAAAGCAAATGGACGTGGTCAATAAACGTGTGAAAAGATGCTCAGTCTTCCTGAGTAGGGAACAAAAGGCAAATTAAAATAACAAGGAGGTGCCGCTGTACATCCTTTAGGGTGGACAGGAGGAAGGGCCACCCACCAAAAGCCAGCCAGGGTGTGGAAGAGATGGGCGTTCATGGATTCACACTGCTTTGTGAATGGTGAACTATTGCTACCATTTTTTTGGAAAGTGATCTGGCCACATCTATAAAAAAAAAACACATGTACTTTTCACTTAGGACTCTAGGGAATGTCTCCCATAGGAATAGTATATAAGAACATACATATGAAGAGGATCAGAGTACACCACCCTAATAATACACCTCTTCGGCAGAAGGATAATTTTGAGTTGGAGGAGTCATAGGAGGGACCCTGCCCTCCCCTCTTTGGCCTAAACAGGCCACATGTTCCCTTTGTAAAGGTCTCCCCACTTACCCCCCTCAAAGCAGGAGGAGATGACTTGTCACCAGAGACCACATTTACTTGATTTTACATGAACAAGCCTAGCCTAACCACAGTCTTCCACTAGTCTCTACAGATATGTACCTGCCTACAACTTACTACTCTTAGAAGCCCAAAGCCCTTTTCCTTCATCTTGTCATTTTTCCGCACTTCCTCACCCTTTGTTAAAATAGTATATACGCCCTCAGGCCTCAGCCCTCCTTGAGGTCTCACTTCTTTCCTGTAAAAAAACTCCTGTGTGTATGTGAAGTAAACTTCTTCTGTTAATCTATCTTTTGTCAGCTTTATTAGCAGGCCTCAGTAACAGAACCTAAGTGGGTGGAGGAAAAGTTTGGGCTTTTATTACTTCCCTACACTTTCAACAGTCTTTACTGCAGCTTTGTGCATGGTGGCAAAAACCAGAAACAAAGAGATCAAAGGGAAGTTATGGTATAGCCACTAAGGGGAATTTTTGTATTATCATTACTCCTTGTATGATATCTCATTACGTATATGTATGTGTGTATATATGTATGTGTAATTAGGGAAGAATAAGATTTAGGAATATCCACGAGATATTATTAATCAAAAAAAGAAGAAAGAAAGAAAAAGAGTTTTGCAATGATGAAAAAATGTATGCATCTCTTTCAGTGGAAGACTAGCCAGCAAACTCAAATATAAGTGTAAGCTTGGTTGTGTATATGGTCAGGGAGAAATGTGTGTCCAGAGCTCTAGCACAGAATTAATACTGGCCACTGTGGAGAGATGGGATTGGGTAGATGATTAGATTTTTTTCTTTTACACCTTATATTGTATTACTTCTGTAAAATACTGAACATGGAGAATTTTAATAGTAGTAGTTTTATTACTAATAAAATCCTCGAGAGACGATCGAGGGTGTTTTGGGAGCTCAGAGCAGAGGCACCCAGTTCCTGCAACATGGAGAAGCATTACCCACCCAACGGGCTGGACACAGGCCAGTTCTTTGTCCAGGAATAGACCCCGGATGGGCACAAGGAGCCGGTTGTGGTCATTGTGTTTAAGTTGAACACAAAGGCACATCTGCGCCCATACGATATTATTCCTTTGCGCAAGTGCCACTTCTTAGGCTCGCTGTAGTTAGTGGAAGAATTTTAACCGAGGCACAGAATTTAAAGCGGATTATATGTAGTACGGAAAAGGGTGAGCTTTCAACCCTCGGTCATGCCACTCTCTGATCCTTAAGTTGTTTTGTCTGCCTGGTGGGTACCTTTCCCTTGGGCCGCCTCGTAGGGTTGTTGGCAGGATCCCATGAGAGAGAATGCGTGAACATGCCTCGCACAGAACCTGGCACAAGGTAGACTCTGCAGACGTGCCCCCTGAGCTGAACGTGCCCATGCCGTCTTACGGAGCTGTCCTAAAGGACAAAGGGGGAACAGATGTGAGGGCGCTCTGGAAAGCGTGAGGCATGATACCAAAAAAAAAGGGAGGCAGTAAGAAAGACAGTGTGAAAGCCAGTGTTAGAACCCCAGGACCTTGGCACCCACTTCAGATCTTGGATGTGCTCCTTGCACTCTGTCGCTGCAAAAAGTTTAACCAAGTTCAAAACATGGGTTACTTGTCTGATGGCTGGGAGAGTGAGGGACTGGCTGAGGTGAAGTGCTCCAAAGGAATGTCTGGCACAGAGTCCTTATTTCCAGAACTTTCCAGCACTGGCAGGTGTGAGATTGTGCAGTCGCCGAGAGCCTTGCCAGGGGGATTGAGCGCTAACTGCTGAGCATGGAGGGGAAAGTCCCTTGGTGGGACGTGTGTGCCGTTAAAGGAAAGTCACAGAAGAGGGCACAATGACTAGTTCCAGAAACACTCTGCAGGCATTGAGACTTGGCCGATTAGAGTTACAGTGTTCTGGCCAGCTCTGAAGTGTGGGAGGAAAAAAGCGACGAGACAAAGCTTGTCTCCTAGCGTTCTTTTTATAATGCTCTGTGTGTACAAGTGTCTCATAGCGCAAGGTGAAAATATTTTAAAAGAAAAGGAAAAAAAAAGGACTGGTTTATATTCATGAAATTGAAGCCTTGGAGTATTATCTCTATCCCCTTGTATCCACCTAAAACACGGTTAGCGTTCCAGCCTTCTTTCAAACCCAGCTTTAATTTTGACGTGTGGGGTTTTGGGTTTTTTTTGTCACATGCTTCGACCTTGAGGTAGAAATCTGTGTGCGAACATTTCCCAGTCCTGGTCCTTCTTAGAGAAGAAATGGAGCCTCTCTGATGGATGGACACCCCCGCCCCCCACAGCTGCCCCAGCTGCGGAAGGGGAACGAGGCAAGGGCATCCTTGGGGCTGTAGGGAGATCAGGGTCAAAGGACAGAGGTCAAAGGGTGAGACTGTGACCAAACATACGTGCTGGGATTCTGAGTTCCGAGGTCCAGGTCTGTTCCTGGTCGGCCTCTCTCTCGGCCTTCTGTAATATGCCCCTTCCCAGCTTGACGACCTAATTATCTCAAGTCAGGTCAGGGAATCCTGTGAAATCACCGACCTCAGACAGAGTCCCCTCCTGCTCTTACATCCTGTGGTCAGCGGAGGTAGGTGGGGACAGTCATTAATTAACCTTTTAGGGCCGGCTGTTCCTGTTGACCACAAGCACACAAAGGCTTTGGTATTAAAACAGCAACCACTAATCACAGCCTAGTAATTTCCTGGGTTGATGGGAACAGACTTTCAGAAAAAGTGAGGGTGCTTTGTATTCAGCGACTTTTTTGAAAAAACAAAAAAAACGAGAACCAGTCCTAACATTGCTGTCTGCAGAGTCGGCTCCTTGGGGCACATCTAGGCCTGCTCCTGCTGCCGTCTGGGGGGACAAGCAGCTTCGTCTCTCGGGACCTCCTCTTCCGCACACGTGAAATGAGACTGAGTTGAAGGATCGCCATGGGACCTTTACCAGATCGAGCAATCTTTGGGACACACTTATTCTAAAAAAACCTATTTGTTGTTCATCTGAAACTCAGGTATAAGCGGGTATTCCATATTATATCTGGTAAATCTGCAGCGGTTCAAATATTATGGGGAAGGGAGCGGCTACCCCGGGTTCCACGGCCTCGCCGGCGGTACGAGGAAGCCCATAGAAGATTCCCCTGGGCACGCGCTCCCCCCTTCCCCGGTCTCCCCGGCTCACTCCAGATGCAGGGCAGGAAAAGGCCCCTTGTCCCACTCTGCTTGTCTCTGATCGGGGACGCTGCAAACTACAATTCTCTCCACTTCTTTTTAGGCAGAAATCTCAAACTCATATTTGATTTGGCTTCATTTCCAATCTGTATTGTTGTTTAAAACAAAACAAAACAAAACTCCCTTTCACGAGGAGGAAACCTTTTTTTTCTCTTTCTCTATGGAATTAAATTCTCACATGTGACCCAGGAGGTAGATCACTTCCTCAGAACACTGGACTAAAATTCACTCTGGGAGGCTGACATGACCAGCACCTCAGTGAAAATAAGGAGTACTCTGAATCGAGAAGCAGGATTTGCGGGGCGCCTGGGGGGCTCAGTTGTTAAGCGTCTGCCTTCGGCTCAGATCATGATCCCAGGGTCCTGGAATCGAGGCCCTGCATCGGGCTCCCTGCTCCACGGGGAGCCTGCTTCTCCCTCTCCCTCTGCCCCTCCCCCTGCTTGTGTTCCCTCTCTCGCTGTGTCTCTCTCTGTCAAATAAATAAATAAAATCTTTAAAAAGAGAGAGAAGCAGGATTTGCCTTAGAAAAGGGGTGGGAGGCGATAACATGTGTATGGCATTTGGTAGCTTATAACTTTCCTTTCTGACATCCTGTAATTCTTACAGATAACCCTAAGAAAGAGTTAATGTATTAGTTCCATTTTACAGGTAAGGAAGTTGGCCTGGAAACGTTAGGTTTCTTACCTCAGTCACCCGGCTAGGACACAGTGACGGATGCAAATGACCCAGCTAGTCGGTGGGAGAGCCCGGCCCTTGACCGGTCACCTTGCCCTCTCCACTCCACTGCCCTGCTGTGTGAGGTCTCTTTGCCAATGGGCTCACGCATCCAGAGGGTCGGGTCCCTGTGGACTTGAGAAAGTGCTGGTGCCTTCTGACGCTTCTGGCAACACGGTAATACGCCAGTCTACTCAGGCCTCTTTTCGTTTCCCTGCTCCGCTGGCTTCTGCCTCCAGCCACAGCCCAGGGCTGAGAGCGCCGGCTGGTAAAGACCAACCGGTTTGATAAGCAGCTTGAGCACAGGAGGAGACTGTGGCTGGATTGTTGAAATTAGAGCCTAGACGTCCAGGCAAGCTCTCGCGCTCTTCCTCCCCTTCCAGCGATTAGGCTGCTGGGGAAACACTCTGAAAAGCTCGGATTCAGGGCGGGCAATGAGGAGCCCAGGGCTGAAGAAGAGCCACGCACACACTTTTCTCTCTGTCCTGTTGCTGAGACAGGAATGCACCCTGCCTGTGTTTGATCTCAGACCAGCGGATCACATTCACTTCTGTGGTCCGTCTCCGGTCGGATAGACTCAGCTGGGCTCCAAGGGCAGTTCCTGCCCGCAAAACTAGAAAACTGACCGGGCCTCCTGTGACACCCACAAGCTTTGCCATCCTGCTCTGCAGTAGACCAGCCGGTTTTAGGGTTTTGAATACCAAATAGCACTGTTTGCTTTTATATGGCTAGCCCCCGATGCCTTCCTGTTGCATTCGAAAGTATATGCTCCTGGTTTATCATATTTAGCTGACTTTCTAAAATTTATTTACTTAGCTCCCTAAAATTAATTATTTATTCATCCCCTGTATTCTGTGTATAGAACATCTGAATCATTCGTCTATCCATTCATTTTTTTATATGTTTATATTGTTTTCGATCACCTATGAGGAAGAAGAAATAAAACTACTGAAACCCCATTGGACAAATGACTGTAAGAAAATGCCTCTCGCTGAGCTTAAGAGTCATTCTTTTAGTTTCTTCTTTGACGTGCATCAGTATAGAATGCTTTTTTAAAAAAAAAAAGTCGAAAAAGTTCTTAACGGAGAGGAAACCCGCCCTGCCCAAACTGCCACCTACAGACGGATCTCTCCCACTGCCTACGGGTCTGGTCCCTCTCTAGCTGTGGACAAACAACACACATTAGCATAATTGAGATGATTAAGGACAGTGCCAGGTACCGTTCTCATCGGGCTTCTGCGGCTGGGGGCCTGCCAATATCCGCTCCCTCCTCACAGCCTGAAGGCGTGGAGATTAACACCTACGAAGTGCACTGGCTTGAATATAGATGAAGGGAGGGAGACAGGCTGCTTCCTTTGATGAAAACATTGCGAGAATAATTATTACAATAGCAAAATGGCTTCGGCCTTCTGTCGGGTTTACTCCGGATCTCTGAAACATTTTTCCCGTCCCTCCATATGGCAAATGACTGTCACTGACAATCTTACGGTACTTCAAGTGGAGCACATTTTGTATGGATGGAGTTAGTGGTCCCCAAGACAGGGTACTTTGCCTCGGTGCTGAGGGGAGGAGAATATTACTGCGGGAGACCCAGCCAGCGTTAGTGAACAGTTGTACCAGCTGGAAACGAATCATTGCCTTTATTCGAGACGACCTTCTAGAAGTCTCGTATGCTTTCATTTCGGTGGGAGGTGAGCATCGGGACCAGCTAGGGTTCTCAGGTTGGTGGATTTCTTAGCAGGACACCCTGAACCCAAACTGAGACCAACGCTGAGGCAATTGGCTACCGTTTTTTAATCCAGGCTATCATTGCTTTTAACTTAGAAACTGATTCCGCCGTTCCTCTCTTCTCTGTCTCAAGGTCTGGAATATTTATGATCTGCGGAATCTCATCTGGCGTGACTCGAGGGCCACACACATATTGGGCAAAATCCAAATATGGTATTAATGCACCCCTTCCTTCTTCAGCTGTGATTCCTTTGAAACAATTATGCGTGGCCTCTCGCCGCGGCCTCTGGGTCCCATCTGTGGTATGCTAGAAGTGAGAGGCCCCACAGTTTTGCAAAAACAGGGAAATACTGGCCATAATCTCTAAAGGCCTTGTGATCCAGAACCTGGTTGTGCTCTTGGAAAAAAAAAAAAAGAAGAAACAACATACATGTTCTGCCAAAAGTTGCCCAGGCCACGTTATCAGCTAATATCTCCATTCTGTATATTTAGTGGGAAAATAAAGTATATCAGGACAGTGTAATTTAGAAGGGTGGAGAGAGCCACATAATTTCCAGGGCAGGGAAAAGAGTGCTCGTTGGTGCATTTTTGGTGGAACTGATCTGTTTTGGCAGTAACTTCCAGTTTCCTTTTCTTTCTTCTTTGCAGTCTTTTTTTTTTCCCCCTTAGTGATGGAAAAATACAGCACCAGACCCTAAAAACTTGAAAAGTGACTGGTGAGAACACTGCCTATTGCTTTCTGCCTAGAATTTGCTTCCTAGAATTTGCTTATCTTCTTGCTAGATAGCTATGTATTAGAAAAATTAAGTGCCTTCCTGCCATAAACTTTATTGAAATGGGCTTATTCAAATCCTGGTGAGCGGGGGTGGTGGGAAGAGCCTTTTGGCCATTTCATTCTTTCAAAATCTGCTGTGCCTTTTGACCTAATTGATTAAAACCAAAAAAAATAAATAAAAGAAGCCTTCCATGTAATTGTGCAAGTCGGGAGCCCCAGATAATTTTCTCCGCTCAGCCGTCCCCCTGGACGCTCCCCCAGGCTCTACCCTTGCCCCTGTACTTTCTCACAGGAGACAGAAATCAACTCTGGGTAAACAGTGAACCGGGACCAAAGTAAAGCACTGTCCTAGATTAGATGGGCGAGGGGGCAAGGAGGTTCGCACTGTGCATTGCACACCCAGGAAGTCAGCCAGGTGGAATCCCATTTCAGTAGCTCCGAAAGGAGCTTCAAAGAGGTGTCCCCACCGTCCCGAGCCGGGTGAGAGGGCGGGTCTGAGGTTGGTGGCGTCACCTTAATTTTTTCTCTGAAATACTAGTCAAGTCCCTGGCGAAAGTCTGTGACCACCTCCAATTCCCTTGTTTGGTCCATCGAGGAGGCTCCTGTCCTCTCCCCCTGCAGTCCCTCCTCCCACTGAAGCAGTGCTCCACCCTGTACCCAAGGGAGACGCTTCGTGCCTGTCCCAGAACCGGG
Organism: Potos flavus; assembly: GCA_028534135.1. Lineage (NCBI taxonomy): Eukaryota > Metazoa > Chordata > Mammalia > Carnivora > Procyonidae > Potos > Potos flavus. The sequence goes on from CM052886.1 coordinate 123,685,651, forward strand.
AGAGGAGCTGACATCAGGTCTGTGTGTGACGGGCCCCTACGAGGTCTTGGTTGGAGGTTTGGACTTGCAGAAGCTCAGCGTGAGTGACCCTGTCTGCACGTGCGCGCACATTTGAAATTGAACAAAAAAGTGCATTTAAAAAATGAGTACTTTTATTCCTTTTCTGTGGCTGCTGCAACAAATTACCACACTCTGGAGACTTAAAACCACAGAAATTCATTCTTTCACCCTTCTAGAGGCTCGAAGTCCAAAAGCAAGGTGTCAGCAAGGCGATGCCGCCCTCCAGGGCTCTAGCTTCTGGGACTGCTGGCGTGACTTAGCTGGCGTCACGTCGCTCTCATCTCCGCCCCGATCTTCACCCCACCTTTCCGTCTATGTGTCTCCACTGAAAACACTTGTCATTGGACTTAGGGCCCCCCCAGAGAGTCCACGACCTTCTCCTCATCTCAAGATCCACTTCTTATTTCTATCTGCAAAGACCCTTTTTTCAAATAAGATCACAGGTTCTAAGGATTAGGACCCGACATCTCTTCGGGGGGCTACCACCTAGCCCACTACAGTACCCGAAACTATTTGATCGCTCACAGGAAGAGGTTTGGAAATAGGTTCATCAATTGGCGGACTGGATTGCACAAATGTATTTATTTCTTTTGGATACTTATTTATTTCTTTGGATACTTGACTTTGTTCCAGAAAAGTTTTAAGACAGATGCATGAGATCACATATTGTTTATGAAAAGAAATACTTTGTGTTCTAGATCTGTATGTTGCTTGCAGATATGCCCTGTGGTCTCTGGGACTTGCGAGCCCTTCTCGGGGGCCTCCAAGCATGAGGAGCACCATTCACAAAAGGAAGGGGAGGACGGTTTTGCCACTGTCTTGCCAGTCTTGTCGTCCCAGGTTTGCCTCACCTCCCGGCAAGCTTCTCCCAGACACTCTTTCAGAGGCAGTGACCCTCTGCCTTCTTGCACTTAGAAGCACCCTTCGACTGCTTGTTGAGTCGTGCTCCTTAAGGACTTAAGGGGAGAAGTGTCCTCAACATCCCAGAATACTCCCTGATGAGGTGACCAGGGATGAAGACACAGAGGACATTGAGTGACAAGCATTAACTCCTATGGCTGGCAGCAGGCAGTGCAGCCAGCGAGCTCCAGTGGGACTTGGGACCTAGACTATGACACGAAAGCCATGCTCTGCCCTTCCGTGACTTCTTGTCCCTGTCGTGTGATGCCTGCAAGCCGTTCCTCCCTTGCACATCTTCTTTCACTACGTGCAGCATCATTAGTAAACTGAGGCAGGATCCCGGTCAGGGCCCTGCCATATTTGAAACTCTAGCTCCTCACAAACACGTCCGAATGTGCTGGATTCTTGGATTTGATGATAAACGGTGAGCAGAGCCTTCACGTAGACCTCGAGCCTCAGCTGTGGGCTCCAGTCCTGGTTCGACCAGAGGAAGCCAGCTTTGGGGATTTGGGAGCGTTCACGCCATGATTAAGAATGTGAATTTGGATTCTTACCCGGTTTTTGTTCCTTTAGTGTCACTCCTTCCAGGATTCTGGAGGGCCATAGGGGGTTTGCAGATGGGGTTCAGGCATTCCTGGGTTTCTAGTCAAAATGCCTCTAAAACATCATCGGAACCTTTCTCAGGGGACACCCAGTCTGTGACTCGCTCGATGAAATGTCGTATTCACTGTAACTGGCATCTGACATCACAAAAAGCACTTCTGTAGGAACTATGGGCTCTAACCAAACCCCAGGCTGCATTTTGGCTCGGGCCTGTGCCCTCCACTCACGAGATTGTAAGGGAAAGGGGCCCAGTCATCGACCTGGATTGTGACTAATCAGATTACTGATTCCTCCCAGCAAGGAGAAGAAGCAGAGATATATATGGTATGAGCAAAGCAAAACGCATTTCCCTCCTTACTTTTTTTGGTTCCCTGGGTTGCATCGAGCTTGGCTCTAGGGTCCAGTGGTCCCTGTTCCATCCAGTTATCCCTCTGCCGTGCCAGGGTCTGGCCAAAATGCATGGTCTGTCTTAAGTGGGCTCCACGGGGCCTCAATCTGTCCAACTTCCCAGTCTGCCATTTCTTCTCCATGGCTTGCATTTATGCTTCGTAATGGATTTCCTAGACTCTGATCCAAGAAGCATGGGGTCCTGAAAGCTGCTTTGACAGGAAAATAAAAGGGATCTGGCGTCTCATATGTTTAGAAAACTCAGCATGCTGGAATCCCCACTTGGAAATTCATAATAAACACTGAAAGCCTCCTTAACCTCAGTTAATGTGAAGTTCCCTAAACTTATGTGACTCCAGAACTCCTCTTTCACGTAATTCCTATTAATAGAGAGAGACACATTCTGGAAAATATTGGCGTGATGGAAGACATGTTGGGACTTTGAAACAATAGGCCTGGGTCTGCATCCTGTGAGCTTCTAACTGTTGGCATCGGATAAATTCTTAGTGGGCCTCAGCTGCCTTATGCATAAAATGGGTATACACAACCCTGGCCTCCCTGACTCAGGAGAAATAAAGATGTCCATGAACTCACTCCTAAAATCATAACGGGCTGGTCAAAAAGACATATACATGTACATCTGTCATAGGAGAATGGCCCGCAGACTAAATCTGTTGCACGGCCCTTTGTAAATAAAGTTTTCTTGGGACACAGCCATCCTCATTTGTTTATTGCCGTCTGCAGCTGCTGTTGCACTCCAGTAGGGAACTCAGTAGTTGAGACAGAGACTGTGAGGCTCACAAAGCCTGAAATGTTCATTATTTGACCCTTTACTGAGAAGTTTGCTGACCCCTTTTCTGTAATAAAAAGCCATTTCTATTCAAGGACACATTATGTCCGTGGGAGGGGAAATGACAGATGTGTTTCTGCTTCCCTCGGGAAACTGGGAAGTGGCACTAGGGGGAGGCCCCGGCCTGGATTCCTGTCCTTGTCTCAGGTGCCCAGGTGGCTCTGCCCGGCCTCCCCAGGTAGATCAAATGGGAAGGTCTCCAGACCTAGCAGGAAGGGGGCAAAACAGCTGCATACAGACTGTCTCCAGATTATCACTCGGGTGATGAAGCTGTCTGGACCCCAGCAGCAGATCCAGGAAGATTGCCCAGTCCACCCCAAGGGGAAGGAAGGGCAAAGAGCACACAGCTTGGCACAAATGCATCACTGCAAGCTGCGGTGGAGGGCAGAGTGTTTCCAAAATCCTCAGGGACAAGAGACAGGTACTCACTTGCAAGGGCCCTTCCCAAAAGCTTAGCAGAGCCCTGAAACCTCTCGTTGACCCAACCATCTCACCCTGAGGTCCCGCTGGTGTGGGAGCTAGTGTTTGGGACCCCTGGGTCTCTGCCCATAGACGGTCTGAGCATTCAGTGAAAGCCGCATTCCGCAAGTCCATCTCAACGACTTTTCTGGAGCTCGGCGCCCTCAACTCAGCTGCCTGGGGTTCCCAGACCAAGCAGGCAAACAGCAAAGCACGAAAGCAAGAGAGCCTTTCCTGGAAAGAAGAATGTTCCCCCACTTGGTAGGTGGGTACGTGTGATAGGAGCCTTCCCACCAGGAGCTAGATTATGGTGGTATCGCGCAGGCCCCTGTTTCTGGTCTTCGCAGTCTCGAGCTGCTAACAGCATCTGGCATCCAGCACTCTTGGCGGAGGA
>CM052886.1:123689803-123765069 GCA_028534135.1 Potos flavus
TCAGGCCGTGGTCTCGGGGTCATCAGATCAGAGTCTGCGCGTCCCTCTCCCTCTGCTCCTCCCCCTGCTTGTCCTCTCTTTCGCTTATAAATGAATAAATAAACTCATAAAAAAAAAAAAAGATGTGAATTTCGAAGATAGGTTTTGAAGGGGCCTTTCTGTCTACAACATTCAGGGAATAAAAGACGTGTCTCGGAGGAAAATAGCAGAGGCTCCAGCTGAAGAGGGTGAGCTGTGTTCACTCCAGGACTCGGGCGCGTCTGAAAGGCCAGGGGTGGTCCCGCCGAGACCCACTGAGTCTCTGGGCAGGAGCTCGCCCTCGGGGAACGGAGTAAAGGGTCATGACATTGGGGCAAGGCCTGTAGGCCAGGGAAGGGCACGGGGGTGCCTGTGTAGCACAGTGTCACAACCTGCTTGCTGTGAAGCAACAGCAGTTAGTTCTCTCAGAGCCAGAAGTCCAGAGCCAAGATGTCGGCAGGTCTGCGCTCCTCCGAACCCTCTTGGGGAGGATCCTTTTTGGCTGCTTCCCGCTTCTTGGTAGCCCCAGGCATTCTCAGCTTGAGGCTGCTTTACTCCCATCTCTGCCTCTATCCTGACACGGCCACCGTCCCCGCTGTGTGTCTGTGTCTTCACACGTCCTTCCCTCTGTTATAAAGACACCAGTGATGTTGGACTGAGGGCCCAGCCTAATGACCTCATCTTAACTCTGTTCCATCCACAAAGACCCTATTTCCAAATAAGGTCACATTCACAAGTATGGTGTTGGGACTCCAGTATGTCTTTTTGAGGGACACATTCAACCCGTAACGAGAGGCATCTTTAATAGAGAGTTATGTGTTAGTCTCTAGTATCAGTCCTTTCTCTAGGGGCTGAGCTAAATAAAGCCCTTGAAGAGAGAAGTCAGTAAAAGTAGGTTGTTTTTAAGATTGTTTATTTATTTGAAAGAGAGAGAGAGACCACCCACGTGTGGGGTGGGGGATGACGGAGGGGCAGAGGGAGAGAATCTCAAGCAGACTCTTTACTGAGCGTGGAGCCAGTCGTGGGCTCGATCCCACCACCCTGAGACCATGACCCCAGTGGAAACCAAGAGTCAGGCGCTCAACCAACTGAGCTACCCGGGTCCCCAGTAAAAAAATTTTTTATAAAACCATTGGCTGATACGCTTTTATTGTATATATATTTAAATATATTTATTATCTATATGTGCTTCTAACGCTGTCTTGGGGCTGTACGTGAAGTACAAGGAGGTGACGGGGGTTTTCTGCCCTGGAGCTTGGAAACCTGACCGGCAGCCGGGTCTGAGCGGAGGTAGACCCCCCTACACCTGGGGCAGGGGCACGGCAGGAGTGGGAGCTTAAACAAGGGAAAGAGGCCAAGGGGACTGTCCCTGAGTGCACAGACGGGAAGCCAGAGCTCCCTGGGACCATAAGGAACTCCCCCTCCCTCTCTACCTGCTTCAGAGCTCTCCTCCCGCCCCCCAAACCTCCAGCTCTTTCTTCTGCAGAGTACCCCCCTCGGCGCCCCACGTATCCCCCCCATCTGTACTTCCCCCTCGCCCCTTCTTCCTCATTCCAGGAGCTGGTCAAGTCTTCTTACTTAAGGGGGAAAAAAAGATTCTCTCCTCTAGAGAGCGTCATCTATGGATTTATCGTTCTACCGACTCAGTCTTTAATGGCGCACCATTTGTATGTTTGCTTGTTTTTGAGACGGGGAGAAAATGGGGTAGGGGCAGAGAAAGAGGGAAAGAAAGAATCCTAAGCAGGCTCCAGGCCCCACAGAGAGCCCAGCACGGGCTCAGTCTCAACGACCCTGAGATCACGACCTGAGTCGAAATCAAGAGCAGGTGCTTAACCGACTGCACTAGCCAGGTGTCCCTAATCATGCAGCTCTTGGGGTACCTTTGCCTCTAAAAGTGAGGCACCATTTTGTGTGCTTGGAGATGGACCTCTGCAGGGTGCATGGCTCTGCTCCCCTCCATATTGAAGGCGTTCTCAAATCTGCCCTCCCCCTTGGCCCCCCAGCTCTGGAGGGCATCCTGTCGTAGCTTTAGGTGGAGGAGGAGTCCCTCCTGCCCTTCCGCTCTCCCTCTCCCACTAATGGGCGGACGTGGCGATTCGAAGATGCTCCCAGGTAGCACGAATGCCCTCTGGCTGTGCACCCCTGCCCAGCACTGTGTGGATTAGAGCAGGGGCGCCTGCCGCTGGCCCAGCTGACTTGTTGGTATCCCCACCGGGCAGTCTCACCCCTTTACTTGGTACGGGCATCCTCTTTTCTGACATAAAATAGAAATTAGACTAATACCTGCCTCTAGATCGATCCTGGGGCGTTTGCCCGGGGGGCGCCCCCGAGGAAGGTCGCACAGACAAGGCTGCATCTGTACAGCAAGCACAGCCCTGGAAGATTCTCCAGAGCCGGGTCTCCGGGGATCTTCTGACTGGACAGACGGCCTTCACTGGCCTCACCGCCTTCTCCTCTGGGGCAGAGGGAGCAGAGGAGCAATGAGCTCGCGCTTCCCCTCCCTGGCCAGCCCGCCTCTGTGCTGCGCCCTGGCTCGCTCCTTGTCGCCCGGGCCCCCGGCTGGTGCTGACAGGGAAGAAGGACCCCGCGGCCACGGGCCTCCCGCCAGACCCCACCTGACGCTTCTGCAGCGTGTGTGATCAGGGCCTTCGAGGGAACTAGACCAATGGAAAGAGCAAAGAGTCCTGAGCTTTGGGCCAATTTCTCAGAACTGAAAAGTCTTTGTTAACGTGAGAGTGTCTGTGGATGCTGCGTTCTTGCTTATGTTTGTGCTTACGTGTTTACTCACAGAGGCTTAATCATTAAATCACGTCGTCCCCTAAAGATGTTCTCAGCAGCAACAAATCTCTTGGCATGACACATCACGGCAATAAATATACTACTCGTGACAGGCAGGATGCTTCTGGAGTGCGTAAAAGAAATTTTAAAAACTGGGTTAAAACAGTAGGAGGCACGAGAGTCAATAAAAATGACAATCTGAGATTGTCAAATCTAGATCTTCATTTCCCAAATAATCGATGAACCATTTTTAGCTCTTATTTTTTTTCATGTGTAAAAATGATGATAACGTTGCCTTTTCCCCCAGTTCCTGCCCAGAGCCTCCCCATTGTTCTCAAGTCTGGAATCAATATAATGTAAAAAAAAAAAAAGAAGAAGAAGAAACAAAATAAAGAAGACTAATTGTCCAATTGTTGATAGACTGATAAATTGATTTAAGAAGTTGAATTCAGAATAAATGATAGGAATGAGAGAGGAGGAAGGGGAAAATTTGAGGGATATAAAGCATGGTCTCATCTCCTCAAAGAGTTTCTTGTCACATGTCATCAGCTATGATTTTTCAGCCTGATGTCAGTTAGTCAAGATTAATAATAATATTAAAAATTCGCGTGCCCTGGGGCGCCCAAGTGGCTCAGTTGGTTGAACATCTGACTCTTGGTTTCGGCTCAGCTCAAGATCTCAGGGTCGGGAGGTCGAGTCCCACGTTGGGCTCCACACTCAGCGTGGAGTCTGCTTGAGATTCTCTCCCTCTCCCTCCCCCCTTTGCCCCTCCCTCCACTCGTGCGCTCTCTCTCCCTCTCCATAATAAATAAATAAATCTCAAAAAGTATTTAAAAATTCTGAGTGGCCTGCAATGTGTGGGGCAGTACCGTCAAGGCTCTTTTCCCTTCCTACTCAATCACACCGTCTCTGTCCTATAGAAGAGGAGACAGGAGGCTCCAAAGCGTTGATGACTGGCCCTAGGTCAGTGACCGGTGGCTGTGGACGCTGGCCAAGACACCATGAAGTGAGCTGGCACAGACATCGTGTGTGTTAATGCTGGCGTTCAGCCCTGGGCGTTCTGTGGGCTGGTGAATGTTTGCAATGTCCTCACTTTCTAACGCATGTGTGCCCGAGTGTGCCCCCGCGGTCCCACTGCTATGCCGGAGTGCACACTAGCGGGTAGGGGCTCAGAAGAGGTCAGCGTGCACCTTGCTCCCCAACTCTGCCTTCATGACATCACAGAGTAGCTTGAAATCCACCGAGAAAATAAGCAGTGCCACACATCGGGGCTTTTTTTCCTTCCCATGGGAAAGCTGGTCGTTACACACGTCCCCATACCCCACTGCCTCCCACTCCTGGGGATGTCCTGGAAATGGCCAGATTGGTCTAAGGTAGTTTGTTATATCATTAAAATAAATTAACCTACTTACCCCTATTTTTAAAGTCCGTAATGATGCTCAAGAAAGGATTTAGGGACACCTGGGTGGCTCAGTTGGTTGGGCGACTGCCTTCGGCTCAATCATGATCCCACAGTCGGGATCGAGTCCCGAGTCGGGCTCCTGGCTCGGTGGGGAGCCTGCTTCTCCCTCTGACCCTCTCCCCTCTCATGCTGTTTCTCTCTCTCTCTTTCCCTCAAATAAGTAAATAAAATCTTAAAAAAAAAAAAGAAGAAAGGATTTAATTTGTCCTGTAAGAACCCTAGGGTTTTTTAATATATATGTACTTACCAACAAACTTTCAAAATGATAAACAGCCGTGCATATTTATTATGGGCTATTAAGACACTACAGAGAAGTAAAAATGCTGAAAGTCATCACCCTTAGTGTTACCTTCCAAAGAGGATAATTCTTAAAATAGGATTTTACAAACTTAAATCGCTTGAGCAAGCTTTATTTTTAAGAAAGCAAGCCACAGGGGCCCCTGGGCGGCTCAGTCGGGTGGGCGGCCGACCCTCTCTCGGTTTCAGCTCTGGTCGTGATCTTGGGGTCGTGAGATTGAGTGCGCCGTCGGGCTCTGTGCTCAGCACGGAGTCAGCGGGGACTCTCTCTCTCCCTGTGCCACCCACCCCCATGCTCTCTCTCTAAAACAAATAAATAAAGCTTTAAAAGAGAGGAAGGAAGGAGGGAAGGAAGGCAGGCAAGCCACAAAAGGGAAGCGCTCCTCTTGGTTATGTTAAAATGACCGTCCTTCGTTGTGGAAAAGGCCAACTGGAAAGGTTAATTTTCATTCTTTCATGAGCACTTCAATTAGCCAAAAAGAAAAGGCTGCTTTTCCACAAACTGAGAACAAGTGCCAATTGCCCTCCTCTTGTCCCGGATTCCGAGGTCCAAAAACTGAACGCTTATTTTCTGACTTGGTGTGTTAGCAAGCATTTTAGGGGCTACAAGATAATGAGCTACACCATCCTCCCAGCTCTCCACCTGTCATGTCCGAGCTCCCCGAGAAAGGGTGGGCTAACGCGAGTTCAGGCTTTGGCACCGTTTACAAACGCAGGCCCCTTCCGACCGCACGATGGGCAAGTCCGCGGTAACCGTGTTCGGGGACCCACAGCGTGCGGCCGTCAGGGCCCGGTTGGGTTCAGAGACACATCAGGACACATTTGCTGAGATGTGTTTGCTCTGGAACTAAGACTGTTTTAGAAATAAACCGAGGATCCAAATGGAACAAAAGAAGCGGGGACACGGCTCTCTCTGTTTTTTAAACAACACCCTTGTAACCTGTTAGCTGGCTCGTTGATGCTGTCACACCCCGTGTTGGGTTTCAAGCCCCGGCTCCCGGCACTGGTTAAGCCTCATGACCTCGTAGGGTTCCGCCATCATCCCTGTTCCAAAAGCTCCCCCACGTGATGTCCTGAGAACAGCCCCCGACGGCTTGTCCAAAATCATTCTTGTGACTGTGCCGGGACTTGAAGGCGCATTTACAGTTCCAGAACTTTCAGATGAGTCCCTAGCAACAGCTGTGTAGATTACTGAAGGCAGCTGGGTTACACAGAACTCCAACTTGAGGTCCCTGTCCTCAGATTGTCTGCCCTCTGATGGGATACAAGGGAAGCATCAGTTCATGAGACCCAGCAGAGCGCAAACCAGAGAACAGGTGTCATAAAACCCTATGCTAAATATGCTTCCATTTGGGCACCTGGGTGGCTCGGTTGGTGAAGCGTCTGCCTTCGGCTCAGGTCATGATCTCAGGGTCCTGGGATCGAGTCCTGCATCGGGCTCCCTGCTCAGTGGGGAGCCTGCTTCTCCCTCTGCCTGCTGCTCCTCCCCCACTCGTTCTCTCTCTCTCTCTCTCTCTCTCTCTCTCAAATCTTTAAAAAAGAATGCTTCCATTCACCAAGAGTAAGCCTAATGTCAACTATGGACTCTGGGCAATTATGATGTGTCAGTGAAGGTTCATCCCCCTGGTGTGGGATGTTGATGGGGGGAGGCTGTGATGTGGGGCACAGGATATATAGGAACTCTCTGTGCCTGCCGCTTAATATTGCTGTGCACCGCTCTGAAAAACAAAGTCTATTAAAAAAGAAAAAAAAAATCCATGTTCTAAGGAAGCCATTCCCAAGGTGGGAAAAATCGTCTGCCAGATCTTTGACATTTCTGATAGGTACCATGAAAGCCAGACTCTGAGTATGGACTTGGGGAGGCTCTGGGCCTTGAGTGATTAGAAATGGGGTTTTCTTTAAAGGTAAGAAAGAAAGAAAAAAGAAAGAAAAATTTATTTGAAAGCCTTTGTTTCCAATAAACACATCAAACATCGATTTGTAAAAGTTTTTGGATGAAAGAGATGAGTGGGAGAGGCTGCCTTTTCATTATGGTTCCTTGGAGAGCATTGTTTTTTGGATTTCAAAAAGATTTCATTTACCCTTTTCAGCGTGGTGCGGTAGGGAAGGGGAATAAAGGCGGGGAAGGGCGGAACAGAGGCCGAGTGGTCTGCAGTGTGACTCCTTCCTGCAAATCCACAAGTCTCCAGTAAAATCTAGAAAGAAAAAAAAAATGGTACATGCCTGCTCTGAGTGGCTTTCTTAAAGGAATGGGAGAGCGAGTTCCCATTTTGTGTTTCGGATGTCTTTGGGTGTAACGGGGATAACTCTTGAGGGTTGAAGAGACTAAAAGCAAGAGGGAAGCATGAAAGAGAATATGATCGTCAAAGGAAAAATAATTCTGTTAGTCCTGGTCTTCTTAACTGCAATGGTCAATTTTGGGAATATTGTTACAGCCTGAAGGATCCCTCTGGTGGATATATTATACTCCCTAACCTAGAAATTGCTGACATCAACACTAAAAACAGATGGTGGTTTCTAAATTGGTTTAATAATAGAACCCAGAGTTATCACCCAAAAGAATTTCAACTACTAAGTCGGTTTACTCTAGAAGGGTGCTCAGAAGGTATGATGATAAAAGACAGCGTAAGTTCCAGTTATGTGGGAAAGTACTCACAGTCTGTTAATCCTGGAAGATTATTATAAAACAGAGAAATCACCTGGGAATTGACTGTGTTTATTATTAGAAGGTAGATTGAGGGGCGCCTGGGTGGCTCAGTTGGTTGAGCATCCGACTCTTGATTTTGGCTCAGGTCGTGATCTCGGGGTCCTGGGATCGAGCCCCGGGTTGGGCTCCCTGTTCAGTAGGGAGGCTGCTTGTCTCCCTCTCTCTCTGCCCCTCCCCCTGCTCACGCTTTCACTCTGTCTCACTCGCTCTCTCTCTAAATTAAATAAATATATCTTTTACCAAAAAAAAAAGAAGCAGAAGAAGAAGAAGATACATTGAGCCACTCTAGGAGGAAGTCATGACGTCTTTGAACTTGGCCGGAAACTCGTGTCTCTCTTCTTGGTGACCGACTTCTCCAAGATGGCTTTGATAGGACTCTGTGCTTTTCAGTGTATGCATAATCAGACAAGAAAGAAGGTGACAAGATTTTAATGCAATGCCCAAAGATACTTTCGGAAGAAACGTGCGTGTAGTAACTTTCTTTCCTGCTAGGGATGGAGCAGATCTGAAAATCTTCGTGTTGGACCCGTGGAGACCTGGGAGGGTGATGGGGGAGTGCAGGTGCTTCCGGGGGTGGATAATTGAGCTCACACAAATCCAGGGCCTCTGAGGTGACAGGGCCTTGGGTGAGTGGGGGTTTAATTGGAGACTACAGCACCATGATCCCGATTGATAAACCTGGCACTGAGGGAGTAGAGCCACCAACAGGGCAACTTGTCTTTGAAGGGCTTATGTGCAGAGACCTGGGGGATGAAAGCAAGATGGCTACCACAGACTGAGGATCAGGCCCTCTTTTATGCTCCTGGGCCCAGACATGTTTTCTAACCGGGCTGGTTACAGCTGCCTGAGCATCTGTATCTGGTTCCACTTTCATCTGCCTGCTCCCACTCCATTTCCAGCCTGGTGGGATCTATGCCTGGCCTCGCCCAGGATTAAGCCCTTGTTATTATTATTATTTTAAGATTTTAGTTGTTTGAGAGCCAGAGCACGAGAGAGAGAGCGCATGAGCAGCGGGGAGGGGCAAAGGGAGAGGGAGAAGCAGACTCCCCACTGAGCAGGGAGCCCCATGTGGGGCTCTTGATCCCAAGACCCCGAGATCGTGACCTGAGCCAAAGGCAGATGCGTAACCGACTGAGCCACCCAGGCACGCCAGGATTAAGCTCTTACTGACCACGACATGAGACCACTATCTGCCGCAGCTTGACTTTTGAAGAAATCTTTAGCATAGTGCTTCTCAAGTCTACCTGTTTTAAACATAAAAATACCCATGTTCCAACTGTAGATCAGTTGGTATGGACAGCATTTGGGTGTTGAATTTGTATTATCACATAGCCCCGTTGATTCTAGTGTTAAGCCAGAGCTGAGAACCATTGCTCGGCTGACTCTCCATCTGAGTTCCGTGTAGGGTTTATGTGATGCTTTTATTGTATTGACTTGCATTGAGTTGGCCTTGCATGGACTCTCCGGTCCGCCTGGGTTCTAAACTCTTGTGACTTTTTGTCTTATTTCCCAACCTAATGCCTACTTGGCCTCTGAAACTTGCATTGTCCTATGCAGGCCTTCTGGAACATGGCTTTTCCTAGAGAAAAACCTAGAGAAAGCATTTCCATGGAACCTTTGATTCTAATGACCAGGACATGATTTTCCGGTTCCTTCTTCAGTGTCTGGCTGTGAGACATTAAACTAAGAGGACATGTGGTCATGGAGCATCTGGGATCACAACCCTAAGACTATAAAAACATGTCTTCAGGATTCTTGCCATCTTCATGGTTTCCTGAGCTCCAGACCCAAGAGGGAGCTAGAAGCTGGTGTTTGTAGAGTGTCTCCTACTCAGAGACATCATCCAGTTGTAAAATTTTATGCCCCTTGGAACAGGTGGATAGACGATGTGCTCAAAGTTCACACTTTGCCTTAAATGTACTGCCATATGAGGTAAATTTTCCATATGAGGCAAAAAATACCTAGCGTCTACCGTGGGACTCCTGTGTGTTGTCTAAAATCCTCATTTGACTATTGAGAAAACAGAAAGGACAATGTATGGCTTCCAGAATTTGGAAATCAGGTTGAATGCTTAAAAACTTTTACTAGGCCTTACAAATACCTTCCCCACTTTGTGTCCATTATCCTGAGGCATGGGCCATCCAGTGTGGCCATTAAAAAAAAAAAAAGAAAAAGGAGTAAGAACTTTCTACATCTCAGCAGCTTTGGTTAAAACCTTCAGGAGTCTTGGGCTCTTGCAAGGAGAGGGGGAGAGAGAGAGAGAGAGAGAAAGAAAGAGAGAGAGAGGGAGGGGGAGAGAGAGAGAAAGGAAGGATGGAAGGAAGGAAGAAGAAAGAAAGAAAGAAAGAGAAGGGAGAAAGAAAGAGGGAGAGAGAGAGAAAGGAAGGAAGGAAGGTAAGAAGAAAAAAAGAGCGAAAGAAAGAAAAAAGGAAAGAGAAAGAAAAAAGAGGGAGGGAGAGAGAGAGGAAGGAAGGAAAAAAGAAAAAGAGAGAAAGAAAGAGAAAGAGAAAAGGAAGGAAGGGAGGGAGGGAGAGAGAGAGAGAGAGAAAGAAAGAAAAAGAAAGAAAGAAAGAGAAAGAAAGAAAGAAAGAAAGAGAAAGAAAGAAAGAAAGAAAGAAAGAAAGAAAGAAAGAAAGAAAGAAAAAGAGAAAGAAAGAAAGAAAGAAAGAGAAAGAAAGAAAGAGAAAAAGAAAGAGAAAAAGAAAGAAAGAAAAGTTTGGAAGTCGTGAGGTCTTCCTCTGAAATTCTTATTTGCCTTTGAATCCAATCTTTTGCCATGAAGAGTAGAGTCTTTATATCACCTATATCACCCAAAGCCAGAGTTGACTGGAAGAGATTTTCAGTTCCGCAAAGCTGAGTCGTGTCATAGGATTCTTTCTTCTTTCTTAAGTATTTTTTCCATGTGATGGTTTCAAGTGATGGTTTTCCCGAGCTCAGGTTCTATGATCTGATGCACCACTCCTAGGTCATCAATCTGCAATATAGCTTTAATATAGCTTTGAAAACCAAAACAAAACCCAGCTCCCAAGTAGACTTACAAGTTGTCCTCAAGTGGTACCGAATCATATATTTGCTATTGTCCGGCAGAGATACTGTTTCAAGCAGCTTTATTCATTACATTACTCTTTGTTCCCATGTGAAAGACCCTTACAATTTAACAACTCTTTTCTAAGGCTTGCCCCTCCTTTGTAGTTACGTGTAGGTAGCGGGGCTAATTTTTCAAGAAACTGGAATGAGGATTGAGAATAAAATACGGGTGTAGCAAAATTCAGTGAAATCAAGAGGAAGCTCCTGTATTTGTGTTCTTAGCATCGGCACGAAGAGGGTGTCCACACACATACATTTCCCAGCAATGAGCCTTCAAGAGGGGCTTCTTCATGGGAGGTAATCCACTGCACTGCAAATTTAATGAACCCTGGTTTTGAAATGCAAACCCAATCCGATCCCCCGCAGAAAATTAACCTGACCGATCATCTCATCGGAAGCGTTACGCGTGAGAGCGATCCACATCACTGACCAAATCTGCCCCGTGAGAGCCTTCACCCACGGGGGTGACCGTTCTTCTCGGGTGGCCCGCCTGTCATACCTTAAGGAGGGTGCTCTCGGACTTACGGCCGCCACCCGTGAAATGTCAGCCTCCGTAAGACTGTGGAAAGGACGAAGCAAAACAAAAACTCACCTGTCGTCATCCACAGAGAGAAGAGGCGAAAAGCTCCTTCTCAGGAGGCTCAGCCCCAGGCGAGCGTGCCCCTCTCTGCCCTTCCGTCCTCCGTCAAGCCTGGGGAGCTTCTGTGTCTTTCCTGGAACCACAGAGACCCTCCGCTGGCCCCTCGGTTTCGCAAAATGGGGCCGTTGCCTGCGTCTCCCCTTCACGGTGGAGGAGAACTCCCTCCCATGAGTCCGTGGCCTTTTACCCTCCCAAGGGCCCCCGGAGAAGGCCGCCTGCAGAGCGTTCTTCTTTCCAGTGTCAAACCACTTCCTGTGATTATAGGGTGCTTCATCTCCTCCCAGGCCTTTTTGGGAACGGCCTGCAAACTATGGGTGCAAGATGGTTTGTTTGTTTGTTTTTTTCTGGCTCTTTGGATGAGGCAACGTGGTTGGCTGCCAGCTGGGCCCGGCCGTGGAATACACAGGTCTGGAACTTGGGAACGAGATCACAGCCGCACACAGGGGTTCTGATCATCCCCGTGGAGCCATGAGTTGACATCACGGCAGAGGGTAAGATTGTCAGCCGAGGGGATGGAAAATGGAAACAAAATTCCACGGCCCCCTGGATCCTCTGGTAGGTGCGGGCAAGCTCTGTAGGGCCCGGTCTCCTGCGCATGAGAGAAAGAGAAAGAAAGAAAAAGAAAAAAAAAAAAGGGAGAGAGAGAGAGAGAAAACTGTAGCAGTTGGGAAGTCACACCATGTGGAGAATGATGATGGCACAGAAAAAGGATACTGTGCAATTTTGTGCAGCTCTTCCTGAGTTAATGAGGACTACAGGTTATTAAGCCTTTTGAAGCATATTTCGGAAGCAAACACAGCGTTCTGTAGAAGTTAATTTGCAATAATTTATAGGCTTGGTACTGAACAACGGTACTTCGAGTAAATGCATAAGGGAGATGGAGACTTAGCCGTCAGGGCCTGGGGACAATAAGGGGCCACCAGAGCCCAGTTGGTGTGACTTGTGGTCCACACACCATGTGTGGTATATACAGGGGCACGAAGACCTGAGATCGAGAGAGGCTGTTATCCCCAGCCCCTAGGTCCTTGGAGGAAAAAGAATTAGAGCAGGCGTGAAGCCCACTGCGTAAACTTTGTAGTTCGTTTTGCACAAGTAATCACAGTTATGCATTGTGCACTGAATCTGGGTCGCCAGATTTAGCAAATAAAAATACAGGATGCCCAGCTACAGTCGAGTTTCAGACACACCATGAATAATAGCTTTCTCATGTCCCTGTCCCACGCGGTATCTATCCTGTATTTTACAGGACAGTCGTAAGCTGCATCTAATGCTCATTTTCATCGTCCTCAACAAAACCTGCTGTTGTCCTCAGAAGGACTTGAGTTAAAGGCCCCTCCGTATCGCTCTTGTCCTCAGAACTGATGCGTGGTCTCACCACATGTCTCTCCAATTTCTCTGTAAAATCTCCCTTCCCTAGAATATTCTACCACAGGTTTCAAAACACTGCAGATTCTCACCTTCCACACCCATTAGGTCCTTCGTGTGGTTTTCTATTCTTAACCTTTTCTTCCAGCTTTTTCTCTTCCTTCTACCCACTCTCCCACCATTTGGCTTTTCAGATGGTTTCTCGCACCCCGAGGTGACCCCCCTCCTCTCATCTGAGGATTCCCTCTGCTTCACGCCCCACAGCTGGGAGCTAGCCTTGCCTCCTTCCACGTAGCAGCTGACTTAGGACTGTGCTCCAGGCGGTTCTCTTCTTACCCTTCTTACCCCCATTAGCAGGATAGATCAGAGAGAGCCTCATTAAAGTATTCAAGCCAAGAATTTCATGCCCACAGTGGCTCTTACAGAGTGCCATCTCTTTAAGTCTGAGCTCTGCAGGGTTCTCAGTGGACAGATGTTTGGACAGGCCCTGCAGGGAGTGGGGAGCGAGCTCTTAGCAATCATGTGGTTAAGGCAGGCGCACATCTGAGAGTATTTTTACACTCTTTTATGTCATCATACACTACCAGGATTTGGGGGGGAGGGGTGTCACCTAATTTCCTTAGGATCTCTAGACTCCAGCTCAAAGCTTAATTTCAAAGAAAATTTTCATATTTATTCACCCTGAAATAAAAAGATTTTAATTTGAGCTGACAATCTCGACATTTCATTAGCACTGAAATCATATAAAATCAATGCATGTCACCAGGATTGTTTATTACAGAGAATGAATAAAATATATATATATATATATATGTAATATATGTATATATGTATTACGTAACTGAACAGCGGTAGATTTCACACAACGGTTATGGAAAGAAGATGCCTTTCTTTGCTTTCAGATGTACTTGCTTCCACCAAGTCCTCAGAACCCGGGCTCCCTGGTCCTATCTTGGTGGTGACATCTGAGGCTTTCTTGTGACCTAGAGCCCTAACAGTCCTCCTCTTCTTGGTCCTCGGAGGCATCTTTACCCCTGCCTGGGCCGGCAGTCATGTCATGTCCCTTCCTACCAGAGGTCATTTCTACCAGCGTCCTGCTGAACGGGTCCTACCAGCCCGGTACCCGAAGACAGTTCCTGCAGTGACCCAGGGTGCATCTGCTCTGGGCAGAGTTGGGGGAAGCTCCAGGAACCACGCCCAGCTCGTGAAAACATTATTTCCATGTGAGTTCATGCCATTCCTGCAGCTTTTTATGGAAACAGCTCGGCACTGTCTAGCGACATCTGGAATGACTCTCTCGCTCTCTCTCTCTCTCTCTCTCTCCCCCTCAAAACGCGAACACTCTCGGAGTCTTTTCCTTCATGGGACTCTTTGCCCCGTACGTGTGATTGTTGTCGTGGCCGCACTGGTCCCACCTGGACAAAATGCATTGGTGCACGTAAAAATCTTTGAGGCCGAAGCCAAGCAAGGTCCCTTTCAGAAACCCTTTCACTCCTCCTAGCTGTTTTTACAGCAGCCCGAGATTCTGGAGCTTTGGGAACCAGCCAGATGCATCGGGTTTGTCTGTGCAACCTCAAAGATCTTTGGGGGCAGAAAAGCAGCGAAAGTAAACCGTTTCCCTCCTTTCCTCGGTATCTAAGTACTTCTGTTAATCTGCATCATATATGTGCATGGTAGGCTAAACTGTTTTACCATTTGGGGGAAGTAGACTGTACTTTAATACTGTCTGTGATCTTGCCTTTGGGTCCCTCCCGAGCCCTTTATTCTCCTGCCAAATCGCTGACCTGTCTAACCCTCTGTTGCAGGGATCAACCCTGACCTTCATGGAAATTCCAACCAAACTCAGGAAAGGAAAATTTTAGCTCCAGCCAGGCCTAGAATCTTGCAATGAAGGGAAGCTGAAATGAGATTTTTATTTGAAGTAAGGCCCTGTCTAATGGTCGTAACTCAAAAATGGCCATTTTAAAGAATTTCTTTTGTTACGAAATTGGCCCCAGCGTTATTATTTTGAAATATATAGCTTCAGATGGTGCGTGGAAGTTAGACTATTAAAAAAAATAAAAATAATAATAAACGCGACGGTTTTGATAGTGCACAGATCCTGAATTCAAACCCTGAAACTTTATAACAATGACGATAGTTCTTATATCGCCAATATGAAAAACTACTTCTTGAATTATTGAGTTCCTTTTCCTATCTTCCCATATCCTCCCTCCAATTCTGAAGGGTGTTTTCAGCTACCACATACACTGTGATACTGCTTTTCCAAACTTTTAATTCCATCGGCTATGGAGGGTTAATGAAAATGAGGATGATTCCAAGAGCCACTGAAAAAGTCTTCCCTTTCTCTGACGGGTTGGTGGGGAGTGGACACCCTCAAGCCATCCTGTTACACTTACTTGACCGAGTGTTTGATTTCTAGAAAGAATTTCCTGTTAGTCTGAGGTCGGCGTGTCCTCAGCCAATATGAAAGGTGACATAGAAGTTTGCGGCACTAAAGTTAAGACGAAAGTTCAGGTTCAGGGTAGAGTTGTTTGCTACTGGTCCAGGGACAGTAACTCGCCCATGGAAGAGCAAAGTGGGACCATCCTTCCGTCCGAAATCTGAGGGGCTCTGGAAAATGGAGTAGAAATCACCATGAGCTGGTCGATAAAATGAGTCAACAGGCGAAATGCTATTAGGGGAGGCCCTCCGCCTGCCCACTCTTTTCTGGCATTTCATGACCCCTCTTCTCTCCATCAAAAGCAGGGGAAACAGGGAGGCACATATCCATACAGAACATCTCGTAGGTGCTGTGAGATGTTTCAAAAGGGGAAGACGGGGCTCTTGCCTCCCACCCAGCCTTGCCAGACAACGAAGGCACTTTCTTAGCCCGGCAGGAACACGTCTGCCTCCCAATGAGAGGTCTGTGATATTTAGGCTCTGGAATAGGACCTCACAACCGTGACAGTCTCCTGGGGAGCCTGTTCAAAACGCCGACGACGCGCACGTCTCCCCCCGAGATCCTGATTTAGTTAGTGGGATACGGGGCCCAGGAATCTGCATTTTCACAAGCACCCATGGTTTCTGGATGCAACCAGTCAAAGCTGCCCTCGTGTATACAAGGCTCCAACTATTTAAAAAATGTTAGGCAGGAGAGGGCACCTGGGTGGCCCAGTCAGCCGAGTGTCCCACTCTTGGTCTCAGTTCAGGCCGTGATCTCAGGATCATGGATCGAGCCCCACGTCGAGCCCCGCATTGGGCTCTGTACTGGGTGTGGAGTCTGCTTTGGATTCTCTCCTTCTCCCTCCGCTGTTCCCCCTTCTCATGCACACATGTGCTCGCTCGCTCTCTTTCTCTAAAATAAATAAATAAATCTTTTTTAAAAAAATGTTAGGCAGCCGAGATGGGCCTCAGCTAAGAAGATTTTCTCATGCTCCGTGCCCTGAAAGATAGCCTCAAGATACATATATACACATAAGTGTGTGTGTAAAATTAAGATATGCCCAAACCCAACTTTTACTTAAGGCTGGAAAATATTAATGCTCCTTAGTAAAGAGAAGTATTTTTGTATCATATGAGAATTATTTTTGGTAAAAAGAAAAAAATGCAGCACGGGACTGTTCCACAAACTCTTTTAGCTGGATTCTAAAAATCATTCAAATCTGTCGGGAAGGCTCCTTGTGGCAGAACGCGCCGGAGTTGTTATATAGAGAAGCTGTGCGCGGATAGGGGTATATATTCGTTGTACGCATGTAAGGGAGAGGAGAGGGAGTAGAGCTCTGAGTAGTTTTAATGTGGCCGTCCGCTCCCCCGGCAGTGCATGAAGTGCCGTCGTTATAACTGCATGTGGGAAGAAGTCCAAACCCTTGAAAGAGGGCTGTGACATCCGTGACACCAGCAGCTCATTTCAAAAGCTCAGCAACAGAGCTATTTTCAGAATTCTAAACTGGCACACATTTGAGGTGCCAGCTAGTTCGAGAAGAGAATATATGAATAGACTCAGGTAGTGTGACCCAAAGACAGCGTGACTTCACCGTTAGGAATAAGACCCCTGGTTTTCAAAACGTAGCCCCCTCCCCCACATACACCCACGTCCAGCCTCCCATACCCGGCATACTAACTGGTCCCAAATCCCCAAGTTTCCATAGTGAGAACAGTGCCTTCCACCCAAAAATCCCTGAGATTTGTTAGCACGTGGGCTGAAATGCACGCTAAGCCCGAGAATTAGACCTCCGACAGTACTCCCTGCTCTTCTCCCCCCGCGGGTCGGGCTGAGGCTGGGGCTTTGCACCGTCACTAACACCCAAGGGCTCCCTGGTGGGAATTCACTGGGCTCCAGTTCCAGCCACTGGGCACTGAGGTGTACGTGCCCCAAGTCGGATCCTTTCTCCAGAAGACGGGGGTGCTGGGCACGTACATCGTGAGAAGGACATGGAAGCAGGGTCCACGCCACCTCCTCCTTGACTCTTTCCCTCAGGATTAGCCCCTGAGGGTCATCGGTACATTTAAAATATAGAAACGAATGACAAGGAATAGGAAAAGCTCTTCGCCTTGTTAAGGATAGTGTAGGTCGGATCATACCTGGGATGGCTTTTTACTGGGTGAGAGGGTTCGAAACCTTCACATTTGCAATTTGGTGAGCAAATATCAGCAACGTTCGATCTGGAGCATGTTCCCCTAAACAACTTGCAGGAAAGCTGGGGCAAGGGGGAGAGGCAGCCGTCCTTCCTGAGAAGCCTGCACCCGGGAGGTCTGAGGGCGCAGACGCTCCACTGTGAGGAAGAGCGGGACTGAAGATGTGGCCGAGAGTTTAGGACGTCCGCGGAGAAGCCTGGGAACCAGGTTTATACTCCATCAGGCTTTCCAGGGCCGGCGAGGGCCTCCGAAAGACTGAGTGTGTGCAAATGGAGAGGCCAAGCCTCCCTGGCCAAGTTGAGCCCAATCCACTCCCAACCCTGAATGCCAGCGGTTTGCACGATACATAGGTCATGGCTGTAGTTCAGTCAGCATGTAAGAATCTCTGTCTGGGCACATAACTTACTTTATTTACTTATTTATTTTTAGAGAGGGAGAGAGCATGAGCAGAAGCAGGGGAACTGGGAGAGGGAGAGAGAGAAAACTAAGTAGACTCGCTGCTGAGCACAGAAGCCACACAGGGCTCGATCCCACAACCCTGAGATCATGACCTGAGCCGAAATCAAGAGTCGGACGCTTCACCGACTGAGACCCCAGGCATTCCTGTAACTTATTTTAAAGCACACATTTGATTATAGGTTTGAAATCAGAGTTGTGGCCAGTTATTAAAAAAAAAAAAAAAACTGGGGGAAAATATACACTTCTCCTTTTGAAAAAGGCTATCACATCCCGGAAGCAACTTTGTTTGTTTAGGAAGTAAACAACATTATTGGTGAAAACAGTTAACTTGTTCTGTAAACAGCAGGCATTGTCTTAGGTGTTAGGAGACACAGGGGTTACAAGATCTTCTTATTCTAAATCATCAGTTTCATCCACAAAGTGAGGTCTCAGTGCTCAGTTCCTATGGAACAGCTAGCGGATCTCGGGTGCTTTGACCCCGCTCCATTGTTGTTCATTCTGTGCCAGGCCTTCCCCCCGCTGCCGAAACCAGAGGCTCGGAAAGGGGGGTTGGGGAGGGCACAGGAGAAGTCATCGCGGCTTCCGCTCATAATTTTACTGACAGGGCAAGATGGTTTGGAGAAATGAACAGAGGGAAAGACTCACATCAGGCAGAGCAACTAAGTCAACAGGAAAGTTGCCACAAAGCACAACAGGGAGGAGCCACTTTGGGGGGAGAGCGTCGGAGCAGGAGTTAGGAAGGAAAAGCATCAGCTGGAAGGAACTTGAAGACTGACAGGCCTCTCGAGTCAGGTGGGGTAGCACAGGAAGGGGCTGTAGAACATTCGCCATCTCGTGGTCCAGTCTGGTGTCCTAGGTGAGACTAAGGCACGGGCTGGAGGTTGGAGGTCAGGTGAAAGGCGTGTCAGTGTGTAAGTCCCCGATGTGTTTGGACAGGTGAGCCCTGCGACCGAGCCCAGGTCTGATGATGATGTTGGAAGCCACAGAGAGGCTGGATTCCTGAGGGACATGTGAACTAGAAGCGACGCTGGGCCTGGCGGGGGCAAATGATGAGTTTGGTTGGGGACCTATTGCGTGTGAGATGCTGGCAGGCTGTCCCTGGGGAAATGTCCAGCTGGCAGCCGGCAAACCGAGCCTGATGGTCGAAGCACTGAGCTGGGAGCAGAAACGAGGGTGCCTATGTTTGGGGACAGGAGGAGGGACAGGACCTAAATGGGCGGCATTCCATGTGTGAGGGGCTGCTCCCACGCAGCAAGACAGAAGCCAAGGCACCAAAGAGGTTCACAGCGGAAGGCGCAGTGGACAGTGTGGCCTGCTGCAGCGAGGCCGGGGAGTGGGGCTGGGGGGATGGGTGGTGGTGGCCATATAGGCAGAGCACAGAAAAACTGGGAACTTAGGCATTGAAGTGAAGGAGCAATTTAGTCTCACATCGAGGGAGGATATAACTAAAGGAAGAATTTATAAATGAATGAATGAATGAATGGGGCACCTGGGTGGCTCAATTGGTTGAGCTTTGATGCTTGATTTTGGCTCAGGTCATGGTCTGAGGGTCATGAGATCAAGGCCCGTATTGGGCTCCGTGCTCCGTGCAGAGTGGGCTTGAGATTCTCCCTCTGCGCCCGCCCACTCATGTTCCCTCTCTCTCAAATACATAAATCTTTATTATATATATATATACACATATAACAGATATACATATATATATGTTGCAAAGGACGATGAGTGTACTTAATGCCCCTGAACTGTGTGCTTCAACATGGTGGGAAGGTTACATTGTATGTTGGTCTGCTCTACCACAATGAGAGGGAGAGAATGACAGTCTTCCAGCCTCCGGGCTGCAGAGGGGGCGGGGCTGCAGAGGGGGCGGGGCTTCAGGGGGGCGTGCCGGGAGGGACCCGAGGGGGCCTCCGAGGGTGAAGCTTTACCCATCGAGGCAGGACCAGCAGAAGCCCACAGGACCGGGTGCCAGAATGGCCCCGTTTCAGGGGTGATGTGAGAGAGTCTTGGTAAATCTGAATCCTCTCCTGTCCCTTCTCTACTTAAAATCTGTCAGGGCTTCCCCATTTCTCTGAGGGTAAAATTCTGAGTGTGCCCGGACCTCCAGGCCTGGCATGAGCTGACCCCGACGTGCCTCCCTAATCTGTGTCATAGCTCACCTCCCCTCACACTCCTCAGTCCTGCCACACGGGCCTCCTTGGGTCCCCCAGAGCACCGGGCACATTCCCTCTGAGCGGCCCCACTCATCCTTCGGGTTTCAGCCTGAACGTCCCCCCTGAGGAAGGCCTTCATGGGTCACTTTGGCGAAGTGGCCTCCCTCTTCCTCCGATACCCTCAGTCACAACATCCGGCCACTTCCTCCGGAGCCCTCGTCACATTGTGGAACGACCCATTCACCCTGAGTGAGGGGTGTGAGGACCACCACGATTGTCCTGTCCCTCCCCACAAAGCACCCTCCACACATAGGAAGAGCTCAGTAGACACGCGTTGAATGGCCGAATGATCCGTCTGTTGACTTTTTTCAACAGTGCCCGGCAGCCTGGGCTTGAGAGAAAGACAGCAGAGGCTGGTGGTGCCATAGGAGTGGGAATGGATTTGGGAACGTGTGTGAGAAGCTGCGGGCAGTGGGGGACCACCAGCTCTGAGGGAAATGCACGTATGAGCCCACTAGGACGTTGACTAGACCGCCTGCGATGAAACTACCCCAACGAGGAAGAGATGCAAACACTCATGCTCAGATCCTATTTGCGCCCCACAAAGCGAATTGAGAGGGGTCAGGCCAGAGAGCCCATTTGCACCCCCACCCGCGTTTCCTGCGTGCCCAGCACAGTCTGAAACATGGCGGCCTAAGTGCTCCCCGCCGGGCACCTGCTCCCAATCAGCGCTTGCATTTTACACACTAGCTCCCTTGACCCTCACAGCAACCCTCTAGAGTGGGTAATTTCCTGAAGGTCAGGCAGAGAGCAAGGGGGCAGAGCTCCCCGTAGATCCAGGCCCCTCTCTCCTTGCAGACGCCGGGCTCTCCTCCCTCCCATACTGTCAGCAAGCGTGTGGGGCTTCGCATTCACCAGGAATAACTCCAAAGCAGTCGCAGAGGATCGAAACGCAGGCAGAACGCTCAGAAGCATCTTCTGCGGGCCCAGGTGACACAAAGAGTTGGTCCCTCGCACAGCGTTTAATTGCCAAATCACTTCCATTTGGGCCTAAGAGCTTCTCTTTTTGCAAACGACTGCTTACAATGACCTTGCCCAGAAATCCACCCTTCCGCGATGATTGGAAAGCACTCAGGGATACACCACATATTGGATCCCATTTGGGGTCATCCTTTGTCTCCTTTTAAGCACCAACTGCTATCTTTGGCACTTTGCGGATTGGACATAAGGTGTTGCCTTCGGGGGCAGGGAAGGAGAGCCATAATTTTCTGCCCTGCTTAATGCTATACTCGACTTCGGTTTTTGCTGTTTATAAAAATTATTAGGACCAGTCGTCTAGGGAGCCGCTTTTGGGGTGGGGCTGTGTTGAAATTCCGACTTGGGAGCTTGGAAGGAAAAAGCCAGATCAAAGTGAGCTAATGCGAGGGAAAGGAAATATACGGAAAGAGGCTGGAGAGGGTGATGAAGAGCCGACCCCCCTCACAGCGTATTTCCGAAAAGAAACGTATCTTCATGACCGGCTCACGTGTCAGTAGTCAGCCGGATGGATTATTTTGGCAAGAGTGAGTTCAGAAAATCTGCTCGATAGTATTCACCCAACCTGTACAGCCTTCCTGTTGATGTCAGTGTTTTCCAGCAGAAGCGAGCGCCCCTGAGCCACAAGGAGGGGGCGACCCCAGGCAGGAATCCTTCCCAAACCGGCTTGCTTTGGGTAACGTCCAGGGGGTTCCATTTGGGGTCTGCTGGAATGGTTTTCAGTCCTGGCGATTACAATCACAAAACCCAAAGGAAGCAGTTGGTGCTTTGAAAGATTCCCACCTCCTTTCCAGACTTCCGCTGAGCCCTGGGTAACCGGTCTTATTGGTACTAGATTTTAATATACTCAAGGGTTTAATGCGGAAAGACTGTTGCACGGCAGAGGCAATGCTGATGTCAAGGCCCCAGGAACTGTTTTTCCTTAGTTCCGCATACGTCTGCTTCGCTCTTTCAGTGGCGGCAGCACGTGTGGGACAGATTAAAGTGACACCAAGGATACAGCGGGAGGGTCTAATAGCAAGTGCGAGAAATGGCGGTAAGGATTCTCGTCTTCATCAGACCACAGCTGTGGAACAGAACTTAACCTGGAAACTAAATTAACCTGCTAATAATTTCATGTGGACAAGACTTACCCAGGGGTGAATGACTGAAAAACAACACATTTCGCTTTTAACCATAGTGAAGATTTCTGTTCATACGATGAGAACGTCGCACGCCGCCCTGCAGATGCAAAGCGGGCCTTGAAACCTTCAGGCAGCTGTCTGCAGCGTAGGTGGGTACCCACACTCCCCACACTCTTCATGACCAGGGAGCCCTGTTGATAGATCACAGCGTTTTTAAATACAAGGACGTACTGAGTTCTCTAGGGCTGTGCTATGAAGGGCCCCGCAGACTGGGGGGCTTACGCAGCAGAAAGGTACCGTCCCAGTCTGGAGGCTGGCAGTCTAAGATCAAGGTGTCGGTAGGGTTGGTTCCTTCTGAGACAGGGAGGGAGAGCCTGTCCCAGGCCTCTCCTCCAGCTTCTGCTGGCCGCTGGTGCTCTCGGAGGTTGCTTGGTTTTTGAGAAGCACCACCCAGGCCTCGGCCTTTACGTTCACACCGCGTTCTCCTGTGTGCATGTGTCTGGGTCCAAATTTCTCCTTTTATTAGGAACCCATCATACGGGATGAGGGCCGACCCTACTCCAGTGGCTAATTACCTTTACAATGACTCTGTTTCCCCATAAGGCCACATTCTGAGTGCTGTGGGTTAGAACTTCAAGCTATGAATCGGGGGGTGGGGCATAATTCAAGCGTAACGGAAGATTCAGTCCCATAACTTAGGAGGTTATTTCCTGGTTTACAGACAATATAGGCTCTTCATTTCTCTCTTCTATGTTTTTGTTGTTGTTGTTGTTGTTTTGTGTGTTTTTTTGCTTCCCAGCTTCTTAAAACAACAGTTAGTAAAGAAAGAGGCGGGGGCGCCTGGGTGGCTCAGTGAGTTAGACATCTGCCTTCCGCTCACGTCATGATCCCAGGTCCTGGGATCGAGCCCCGCGTCGGGCTCCCTCTCCTTCTGCCCCTCCCTACCCCACTTGTACTCTCTCTCTTTCTCAAATAAATAAAATCTTAAAAAATAAAAAAAAAAGGAAAAAATAAAATTCAAGCCAACATATCTCACTTTGTTGCACTAAAGCTTTGGAAACAGGTTGGGGGTCAAAACAAGGCTTTCAGTTCACAGCGGGCATAGGTGGCTTCCCATCACAGTGATAAACAACAGGCCGGAGGCTGAGGCCAGAAGGGCCAGAACTAATGATAAATGACAAGGATGAAGTAAGGACTGTCATCCAGTGTGAAGTCAGGAGCCCCGGCGTTCGTGTGTCTTGTTCTAACAATGCTCGCTGCCCTGGGATTTGTTTCCCTGACACCTGCAGGGACGGCCGGGGGGCGGCTTCTGCTCCAGGTTGACCGGAGGGGGCCTGGACCACAGAGCAGAGCTGGGGCCTCCCTGTCTGGACGCCCAGGACCCAGGACGGTGCTGACCTGCGGTCCGGGCTTGAGACCTGCCCTGGGGCACTGAGCAGACGGGGGGGGTGGGGGGGGGGCAGAGCTGGTGGGCTATCACACACACACCCCCCTCCCCGGCAGGCCCGTCTGCAGGTTCAAGACATGATACAGCCCTCATTTTAAAAAACCTCTTCCTTCCCCTACTTCTCTGCCTCGTTTTCTTTCAAACCCATTCCCAAGACCTGATGTTTTGGCCCATCTTTCCATCTTATTAACTGATTTTTAGGGGAAAGGGTTTTAACAGCCTTCTCCTAGGGAAATTATTCTGGCATTTCGACCCCCAGAGTTTCTCCAGAACATTCCAGACCTCAGCAGAGAGTTTTTAAGGTATCCAGGAGAAGATGTTTAGAAAACAAAATTTCATTTTACTAATTGCCACGCTGCCCAGCTTTGAGAGGGCTGTGGTTAGGATTACGGGAGAAAGGCAGTAGACCAGATTACAACACAGAGCTGACCTTTTACTCCCCAGCCAGAGATCCAAAAACAAAACCAAATCCCAGTTTACTAAACCATACCTGCGTCTTTTCTGGGAAATGCCCCAGAATACAAACTTGTTTATTTTTTAAGATGGTTTTCCTTGCCTCGGAGAACAATCCCGAAACTTCGGTCAATAAGGTTCTCATAGTACAGAAGCATTTTGCCTCCTCGGGTCGAGCTCGGGGCTTTTTTTTTTTTCCCTTCCTTTTTTTAACACACATCAAATGCGTTACATCACAGTTTGTCCTGGGCAGGTTATGCAATCTTAATCTTATAAATACAAACATTAAAAGGCATAATGAGAGCTAAAACGGGACACTTTATTTTTAAAGCAAAGGAAGCAAAAACAGCAACAGAGAAGAAAAGAGTCTAATTAGGGCTGTCTCTGGGGCCAATGTACACGTTAGTCCCAGTTCCTTCTGCTTTCCCTCAGTGCCCTTGGCCTCCTCCCCTGCTCCCGGCCTTCTCTCCCCTCCCTTGCTGTAGCTCTCGGGTTCTCATTCCATCCCAGCCCCTTCCACTAAAATACTGAACCTTTAGAAACAAATTTAATCCTTCTTTGTAACAATAGACTTTTCCCTCTCCAGAATAAAGGGGGGTTTGGGGATGAGGAGATGCTCAGCCCAGGGAATGAATTGGGTAAGGTTGGCCCTAGGTGGCACAGGCATCTTTCCCGACTGGTATAAACCTGAAAAATAATGGCTCATAGTCATTAAACATTCATTAAACATGAATTACGCGGGTGCCTGGGTGGCTCAGTCGGTTAAGCGTCTGCCTTCAGCTCAGGTCATCATCTCAGGGTCCTGGGATCGAGCCCTGCGTGAGGCTCCCTGCTTAGTGGGGAGTCTGCTTCTCCCTCTGCCGCTCATGCGCCCGCGCGCTTGCTCGCTCGCTCTCTCTCTCTCTCTCAAAAAATCCATTTAAAAAAATGTATTATACACTTAGACATTAACTCATTTGTGTTTTATAACAACCTGTGATGAAATGTGGCATGATTTCATTTTACAAATGAAGAATTTGAGGATGAAAGAAATCACAAGTTACCCAGCAGTCCTGGCAAATGGGGGATAGGAACCCCTGTCCTTCTGACCGAAACTTGAACCATAACTATGTAATAACCAGGGGGAAAGAACCAAGAGAACATCAAGGCAGAGATCACAGAGTGTTCTTGAAAGCAGAGTTACTCAAGATTCAGGAGTTGAGAGGGCCAGGGAAAGTCACTGCGTTCCAGTATTTTCCATCTTCCCTTCGCCACGGGGAAGGCCGGGTGTGCTCCTGGCCACAGATGAGGGCTGAGGAAAGGCTTTCGGTGGAAAGTCTCTTGTCTCCACCTTACGCCCTTGGCATCAAATTGCCAGAAGATGATTTTCCAAACTTGCCTTATTTAAAGATACTCTATTGATTTACCATTCTACTGCACTTTCCCCACCCGCGAGCGAGGGCGATCTCTGAAAACGTGCTCATCTCCTAGAGCTGCGGGTCTTGGACGTTGGGGCTCTTGTCCTCCCGTCTACTCACCAGGGAGCCCCGAGGGCTGCCATCATCACCCATTTGCTCCTCTAAAGTCAAGTTGTCCCGGGAGGCCAGGTTTCTACACCTGATAATTTGATGGTACACTCTCTCCCTTGTTTACCACAAGCAAAACAACATTTTTAAAAAAATCGAATAAGGGACGCCTGGGTGGCTCAGTCTGTTAAGCATTTGTCCTGGGCTCAGGTCATGATCCCAGGGTCCTGGAATCCAGCCCCACATCTGGCTCCTTGCTCTGTAGAGAGTCTGCTTCTCCCTCTGCCTGCTGCTCCCCCTGCTTGTGTGCTCTCTCTCTCTCTCTCTCTGACAAATAAATAAATAAAATCTTTTAAAAAATCAAATAAAATACTAGCTTTTGGGGGGAAGCCGGATAATGAAGACCATTCTATTTATTTTAGAATTTTGATAGCCTAGTGAAATTAGTAGGCTAAAACAGTTTAATTAATCTTCTCAATTACCAAAATATATTTATCAAGTGCCAGTGCTAGAGAGGATCTGTGAGGCATTGTATAAAGAAAAAAAAAATCCGTAATCTTCTGGGAAGTCATTTTCAATCAAGGGAATGAATTGATATTTTCTATTCAAGTCCACAAATTAATTGCAACGTGATTTGAAAATTAATTGCGGTACGAATGACTGTTTCTAGGTTCCACTTTCTTTTCTCTGTGGCCTCACAGGTCTTTGTAGATGTTTCCACTGTTTTGTGCACTATGTTGAATTCCACCTCTCCATTTATTTGCTTGCCGCCTCTACCAGCCAGGAAGCTCTGAAATGCTTTGGGGTGAATAAAAAAATATATCTGGTTCATACTCAGCCCCGGGGCTAAGCCCAGCGAGAATCCTCCCTACCTCTTCTCTCTTCCTTTGTGACCGCCTTTCTCCGCTTCTAGGATAACCTCTCTCCTTCCACCTTTGTCACTTTGTTTCCGTGATGCTCCTCCCGTGCACTGGCAGCAACTGGGTCCAGTTCCTCTGTGCGCCCTGAGGTTGCACATCACAGCTGCTAGGTTGTGGGCGCCTGCATTGTACCTGTGGGAAGGACTGCCTGAAGGAATGGGTGCGGGCTTCATTGAGGAGGGAGGACTGTAGGGGACTTTCAACAGGCGGGGATGACAGGCGTAGAATGGCCTTGAATTCCAACGTGTACGCGGGTTTAAGCGCAAATAAGTATCCGGGTTTCCCCACTATCCGAAAGTAGACCGTTCCTATGAGACCTTTTGTAAGCTGAAAACGGTGTGAAACAAAGAAGCAATTGCCATTAATTTGTAAGGAAAGGTTTTTGTTTGTTTGTTTGTTTGTTGAGCATTCTCAGACCTCTACCTGTTAGGCGTTTCTGATGCCTTAGGACACCTCGCCAACAGAGGCACAAAATACACGGAGATGAAACACGGACGCTCAGAGACCCGGTTCAGAGCTCTGGGGGCCCGACGCTGAGTGTAGTTCTCCGGGGAAGGGGCTCAGCGGGGACACTCTCACCTCTCGGGGTGCCCTTCTCTAGGAGGGCTCGCTGCTAAACACACGCCGAACACAATTTTCACTTTTTGCATTAAAGCAAAAATCCTCGTAGGGTTTCTCATAGTTAGTGAAAACAGGGAGGAATGTAGGTCTTAACGTAAAAGCGCAGTGACGTGAAGCACACTTGTGAGGGGTGCAGGCTGCCTGAATTATTTTTGTCCGAGAGCAGTGGTTGTCAAAGGAGGACACACACACACACACACACACACACACACACACTCTGCAGACCAACGACATCGGAGTTACCTGCAAACACGTCAGAAATGGCAGTTCCTGGGCCTCCCCCTGGACCTGCTGAGGCAGCAGCTCTGGCCCGGACCGAGTCATGAGCGTTTTATAAGCCCTCCAGGTCATTCGGAAGCCCACTTAAATTTGAGAACTACTGCCCTCGGGAATAAGAAGGTGAGGGTTTCACAATACGCGGGTGTCCTAGCTTGAATTCAGTACAGATGAGCTTACCCAGGCTCACCCGAGTGAGGAAAATCACTGGCGACCGTCTTCCATTTCCTTAAGTACCTAAGACCCTCCTTCAGATCAACTTCTCTCTCTTACATGGGATTTCCCACACCCCTCAGTTTCTAAGGCCAGGACGCACAGTTCTAGACGATAAGATCTAGAACTTTTGATTAACGTGGAAAGATATATCTGGAATGAAAAAAGGCCTGTTTATGTTGAAACAAGTCCATTAGCCTCAGGGTCTGTCGCGCCTTATTGGGGAGAGCGAGGAGATGGTGGCAAATAGCAAACAGAGCACAGATTTGAAGTTAGGGACGCCTGGGTTAGAATCCTGCCTGCAATAATTTGAGCTGACAAACCCCTTGACCTTCGTGGGCTTTAGTTCCACCAGAGTGAAAGGGGAAGAACAGTCCCTATCTTCTGGGGGACTTGCGGGGATCATATGGGACACAGAGTATACAAGTGCTCAGCAAACACTAGCCCCTGTCCTTTCTCCCGCCACCTGGCCACACTCAAGAGAAGGTATCAGGGTGGGGCAAAATCAATTTTGTTGCACTCTGAGGCCAGCCTATCCCGAGATGTTCCAGCAAGGTTTGGTGGCAGAGGGACCCTAGTAGGGTTACCAGATAAAATACAGGGCATTCAGTTACATTTGCATTTCAGATAAAGAAGGAATAATTTTTTAGTTACTATTAATGTGTCCCATGTAATATTTAGGACATACTCATGCTTAGAAAAATATTCATCATTTATCTGAAATTCAAATTTAACTGGCTGTCTTCTATTTTTATTTGCTAAACCTGGCAACCTAGGATTATCTCATGGTAGAAGCAAGTTCCGTGGTATGGCTTTTCTCTTTCCTCCCTCCCTAATGTATCATTAAAGGCCATTAAAAAAAAAAAATTATTGATTGATTTGAGAGAGAGCGAGAGGGAGCAGGCAGTGGGGAGGGGCAGAGGGAAGGGGAGAGAGGGAGTCTGAAGCAGCGTCCTCAATGAGTGCGGAGCCTGACCCGGGGCTCGATCTCACAACCCTGAGATCATGACCTGAGAATAAAGGCTACTTCCCAGCTGCACATGCTGGGCACAACTGGTGAGGGCAGCCAGCACCGGAAGACACTGGGTAATGTGGGGCCCAACGGAGGGGGGCCTTCTACTTGTCTTGGGGATTTGAGGGAGGGAAGAAAGGAGGGGCGAGGACTGACGTGATGTGGGATACACCTCGGATTCTTGCCTCTCCTAGCAGAAGGACCAGGGGCCGCCTCTTGCCCTTCCTGCCCCACCAGGCACCTCTGGAGGTGAGGTTGCGGTCACACGTCACACGGGCTGCTGTGCACGGGCTGCACAGCTGAGAGTGAGAGAAGGTGTTAAAAGCGATGACCATCCTTTTCTAGGATTCTGTGGAGCTTATTTTTATTCTCCAATCTGGCGTTGGTACGGTAACGAGGCTTTCCCAAATCTAGCAAAGGAATTGGATCTTAAAGCGCTCGCTTATTTCCACCCCTTTGAAAATGTTTAGCAGTTGAATTATTTAAACTAGAAAAAGATGAGGGAGTTAGAAGGGAGGGCTGACTGCCCCAGGCACAGCCGGGGGTGGGGGGGTGTGCTAAATGTGGTTATCGAGAGATCAAAGAGCCAAGGACAGACTCCTTTGATCTGATGCTTGTCAGAGTTGCAGTTAGATCTTTGGGACTCTGCACTTGTCCACACCCCGCCCCACCCGCAACCCCCGCCCTTTGCTTCACTCTTCTTCTCTTTCATGGACACCTGGAAGTGCTAGGCCAAGGCGTGCCCTGGAAAAAGCCGGTGTGGGTGCGGGAAACGAGTGTGCCCTAGGACACGAGAGACGTAATGTCTCCTGGAGGAAAACCCCTTCTCTAAATACAGCTGCTTTCATTCCTTATATTTGAGGGGTAAAGGGGTAAATGTGGACTCCCCCCACTTAAACCTGCAGATGCGTGTCCCAGTGTGAGAGCTGATACTAATCATCCTGTGCGTCCAAGGCTTTTCCTTTGATATAAACAGGAAAGGTACCAGTTGGCTGGGACTGTCTTTCGGTTGCCTGGCTTTTCCAAATGTTTGGGGTAGGGGGTCCCCAGGGGAGGTCTGTCAAATCTGAGCAAAGGCCGCTGCATACCCAAGCCGAATTCTACCTCTTTTGATTTCTGTGACCTTTATTTTCCAAATAACACAGGACTACCCAACTTGTATTTAGAGCCCTGCCCTGTCTCCCCTTTACCCCAAAAAGCTGCTTATCAGGGGCTTTAAGATCTTATTCACTGCAGTCCTTTAAGCAACCTCGGTCTCATTCTGAAAATTTTTTACGCAACTTTTGCTTATCGAGAAAGTACAAGAATAATGGGGTCCGTTTCTACAGATGAGTCAAACACTTCATCCCTATCAGCCCATGCAAGATACAGAATGTCTGTGGGTTTAACGTTTTATTTCCTTAATGGACATGATTTGATACGGGTGTTTCCTAATCCTGAGCTATTGAAATATTGATTCTCATCCTGACCTGGCCTCCTGGGAATGGGGCCAGCCTATCTGAATCTCTGCTCTCCACATTTAGACTGTCTTCCTGCCGGCCTAGCCTGTGAACCCCAGGGTGAGATTAGATTTGTTTGGGGTGGAGGTTCTAAATCCCAGTGACATGGCCGTCTGGCCTCATTTCTCTTCGGCAGAATGGGGCAGCCATTCCCGACATTTTTGGCCAGTGTTATCATGTGTTTGCCCCAATATCCTCTTCGCTCCTTTTTCCCCTGTTTGATTTAAATGTATGTAGGCTGTCTGGTGGAAATAAGAAAAGAAATCCTAGGTAAAGATTCCTTTGAACTGCCGAATAGGATTGTCTAAAAAATGTCAAATATCTTAGCAGGAATTCCAGAAAGGTGAATAATTCACACCAGGTCAACAGTGTTTCCTGACATGGAAGATATTAGAAGCCCTTCCATTACTCGTGTGCTCTTTGAATAAAGGTCAAAGGTGGTTTGGAATCATGACGTCACAACCTAGTGCTGGGCACAGTGTCTGATCGGCGGTAATTCCGTCCCATTTGAAGATGGCGGGGCGGGAAATGTGTGTGCCAAGTGACTATCATCATCAGCTCAACCCTTTGTACCATGGCGATGTTTAGGAAATAGACAAAGGCGATCCCTGAGGTTCAGGACTTTCCGTAATATGTTTAACGTCTTCTAAACCCTGCTTGAGGGTGCTTGGGTGGCTCAGTCGGTTAACCGTCTGCCTTCGGCTCAGGTCATGATCTCAGGGTCCTGGGATCGAGTCCCGATAAGCTGAGAGCCTGCTTCTCCCTCTGCCCCTCCCCCCTGCTCATGCTCTCATGTTCCCTATCACCTAGTCCCATGCAGCTTTCCTAACGTACGTGGTCACCGTGATCTGACCCATCTCCCCCTACAGACTTGGCTTCCATGTTTGCCTTTGCCCCTGTAGTTCGTTTTTCTTGGACGTCCATTCCTTTCTTTCTCCAGCTTTCCATCTTAGAGACTCCCCTCAAGAACATCTCCAGGAATCCTTTCACATTTGTGATCTCTCCATCCATCAGCTACCCTTCCTCGTACTTCCTCAGCAGTACCCATGTCTGTCGCCATCACCATGTTTCCTGGGTTTTTTGGTCCATCCATCTCCTTGACTACACCGTAAACTCCTTGAGAGTAGGAGCACCACTTCCTCAACTTTGTATCCACGGTGACTTATTCAGTGGCGGAGCAGAGACAGGGCTCATGAGGGTTTTTTGAACTGAATTTAGGAGGGGGTGCTGAGAATATAAACAGGAACAGTAAAGGCATAAAGAAATGAGCACCAATACCATCTTGATTTTAGTAACAACCCTCTGAGGAAGGATTGGAAGGATTATCATTTACATTTTGCTGAAGAGGAAAGCGAGGGTCACAGAGATTAAGTTTGGGATTAATCTCTTTTTTTAAAGAATATTTTATTTATTTATTTGACAGAGAGAGTGTGCAGAAGCAGGGGGAGCCGCACTGGGAGAAGGAGAAGCAGGCTCCCCGCTGAATAAGGAGCCCCAGTGTGGGACTCGATCCCAGGACCCTGGAATCATGACCTGAGCCAAAGGCAGCCACTTATCCTATTGAGGCACCCAGGCGCCCCTGGGATTCATCTCTTGAGATTAAGCTCAAGAGATAGTTTGAGCAGGAACATCTAGAATAGTTCTAGGAAAGGATCCGTAAGGATCAATAATCATTTGTGGAATTGAACCAGTTGCTAACATATCTGTAGGCATTACTCTTGAGTGGGTTCATCATCAAATCACAGGTGGGAAGAGGTTTTTTTGTTTGTTTGTTTGTTTTAAGATTTATTTATTTATTTGAGAGAGAGAGAGAGAGCATATGGGGAGAGGAAGAGAAGTAGACTCCGCTAAGCACAGAGCCCAACACAGGGCTCAATCTCATGACCCCAAGATCACAACCTGAGCCTAAATCAAGAGTCGGACGCTTAACTGACTGAGCCACCCAGGTGCCCTGGAAAGAGGTTCTTTAAAGATCGTGGGGTGCGGGGGTGGCTAAGTTGGTTGAGCATCTGCCTTCAGCTCAGGTCATGATCTCCAGGTCCTGGGATCGAGCCCCATGTCAGGCTCCTAGCTCAGTGGGGAGTCTGTTTCTCCCTCTCCTGTTGCCTCTCCCCCTGTTTGTGCTCTCTCTCTCTCTCTCTCTCTCTCAAATAAATAAGTAAATCTTTAAAAAAAAAAAAAAGGACCATCTTTGTTGCTTCTTTCTGTAGGATTTTACCTTAACAGTACCAAATTTGATATAGTAAAATGAGTCTCCTGGATTTGAAATAATCATTCTTTAGTTCCTTCAGCAAGTATTTATCAAGGGCTTCATATATGCCAGGCACTGTGCTAACACAAAGGAGTGTGATTTAGGGCAAGAAAAACTGCCCCATGGAAGCTTTTCTGGAAAATAGTCTGCCCGGAAAAATCTCTCTAATAACATGGAATGAATTAACCATTGACTCACCAGTGGATGAGAGATTTTATCAGCCAGACTTATATAAATCATGCAACTGGTAGACCCAAATCCTTGAAGCCAGAAGCATTTATGAATCACCAAAGAGTTATGGATGTTTTGGGCTTGTTAGTTGCAACAGAAAAGACTAGAAGCAGAAAAGGAATTTATTGAAAGGATGAGTTGGCTCAGAGAACCACCAGGACAGCTGAAGGACCAAATTTGGGAATTGGACAGAAACAGAGAGAAGTAATAGCTCAGACCCTTGGCCACCGTCTGTCAGCAGACCATGCCAACGGAGACACTGCTCGGGACCCCCTCCCTCTGCCTCCAGGTCACTGTGGTCCTGTGGCTGCTGGTGCTGAACTCCGATGCTGCTCTTACCATGACTGCCATGGAAGAAGAATCATCCTCTTGTTTCCATACCTTACTGTCAGCAGCTCCTGTACCTTATGGGTGCATGTAATGAGTGGACTTGTGCACATGCCAGTCTGTACCCCAGCTGGAAGGGATGCTGAGAATGTGGGTAGCACACCTCTGCAGCTACTGTGGACAGTCTAGGGCTCTGCATCCCCAGAAGACTTCTACACAGGGCAATTCTCCAAACATAGGAAGGGCATCTGGAAGCCGAACACATGACCAATGTCCACTATAGTCACTAAGATTAATATTAAATCTTAAGATTGAGGTATCTCAAGGCACTTGGGCGGCCCAGTCAGTTAAGTAGCCGACTCTTGATATTGGCTCAGGCATGATCTCAGGGTCATGAGATCAAACCTCGCATTGGGCTCCACACTGAGCGTGGAACCTACATGAGATTCTCTCTCCCTCACCTTCTACCCACCCCCCCCCACACACACCCTTCTCTCTTTCTCCCTCAAAAAAAACCACAAAAACAAAAACAAAAAGATTGAGGTATCTCACCAATGGCCACATGGTACAATATGAAAGTGAAGAATAGTTCTCTTTTCTGACGCTACTGTTTGAATTCCTGAACTTCCTTGGGTAATTAGCTTCAATGTATTACAAAAATAGTGGTCAAAGTTTTACCACATGCCTTTTTTCTGGAAATAGAAAAAATGGAACGGTATTGTATTGTGACGTATGTTTCCCTCCCTCCCTCCCTTCCCTCCTTCCTTCCTTTCTCCTTTTTGGAAACACTGTCAAGCGCCTACTGTATACCAGGAACTATGCTTGGTCCTAGAAAACCAATGGTAAATAAGATATGCTATTTACCATCAAGTTGTCCCCAGCATCCTGGGGGAGAGACACATGGAACGAATAATTGCCCACAGTGTTAGAGGTGCCAAGATAGACGTCTAAACAGGCTTAGTCAGGACACACAAGGTGGAGCGTTCATCTTCCCGCTGTGGGACCGAGAGGTTGGAAAAAGCTCCATAGAGATGATGGCACCTGAATTGAGTCTTCTAAGATGGAAGTGGCCACGAGGCTAAAAGGTAGACCGACATTCCCGGGTTGGGGGGAACTCACGGTGAGAGAATGGGGCCATGAAAAAGAGGTGGCTGGCCACCCCTGAGAGCTTGGAGTGGCCAGGACGTGGCGTCTTGGGCGGATGGTAAAGGGGGCACCTGGGGGGACCGAGCAGAGGAAGGCTTAGATGAAATAAAACGGAAGGCGGGTCATGGGGGCCCTTGGCGCACACCAAGGGGTTTGGAGCTTATCTTAATGGATTACAGAGCCATGGAAAGAGTAACACAATCAGACTTAGGTTTGTGAAAAATCGCTTTGGTGGCAGTAAGGGAAAAGATCTGGAATGGAATCAAAACCCAGGGGACCAGTTAGAAATTACCACAGTCTAGGAGGAAGAAGGCTAGATCCTACTAAGTCCCGCAGCAGCAGTGGGAATGGAAAAGAGGAAATAGAATCATTTTTGAGGAGCTGGAATGTGTGGGACTTTGTGTGGCTGAAGGGGAAAGTTGGCGGGTGCTGTTCTCCAAACAGAGAACTCAGGAGGAGGAACGGATTTTATTTGGGGGGAAGGAGCTGATTGGTGCTTAAGATACACGTTAGGCTTTAACCATGATTATCTGGGCAGTTACCTGTAAAGGACTGGAGCTCCTGGATTAGGGTAAAAAATAAGAGGTTCGCGTCGGTGGTTACCTTACCAGCAAACCCCTCGGCCATCCTCGTGACTAGAGGAAACCTAATAACATCTGTACCAGTGCGCGAAACTGGAGAATTCAGTCGTCTCTCAATTCCAGACCTAAAGTTTGCGCTCTCCCGAATCTCAGATAGTCGGAAGCAAACCATACTGCATTCAGGGAGAGTTACCAGTTTTGAGCATGGAAACGACCCTGGGGCGGCTGTCAGCTCTGTGTCGTCTCTGCACGTTCTGCCCATTAATTGCTTTGCGGTGGGGTAATGCAGATCTGCACGTGACCGGTTCTTCTCCACAAAATGAGAACTCCGTGATCTCTCTGGTCCCTTTTGGTTCTAAACGAGCCTGAATGACTGGAGTCCCACCTTGGGTACCTTTTGTCTTTCGAATTAAATCTAGCTTGGGTCTCCAGAGCTCGGCAGGCTATCCAGTCCCTCTGTCTACATGATCCAGAGTACTCGGTTCCGGAAATAAACCCCCTTTGGAGAGAGAACTGCCATGGATGGCCAGTCCACTAGGTAGCCCACTTGTGGTTGCTTTGGCTCTGTCCCTGTCTCACTAAAGACCCGAAGAGTCACACCTCAATGCTGCCATCCTCTCCTGTGACAAAGCCATTGCTGGCCCGGATCTTTGTGCTGAGTGGGTCTTTAAGGCAGGATGATGACCACACTGTCAAGGTCCACAGCTCTTGATTTGCGTTTCCTTGCACACCCACCTTGTCCCCCTACCCCGACACCACAACCACCTCTGCACCACTCCCTGCTTGTGGGGTTGGGGTTACCTTTCTAGACCTTTCCTTTGCCATCATGGTGAGTCCCCCTTGGTGACCCTTGGTGTTCTTTCCCTGCCAGCAGATCTCGGTCAGTCTACTTTGATCCCCCAGAGACTCATGTGTAGACTTACTCATTTACATTCAACTTATTCTCAGAGCAAGGGGACCCTCAACAGGACTTGCCATCTCTAGGATAGAGAAGTGGCTGGCAAATTTTAAATAACTACCTACTTTCATTGAAAAATTAACACAAGCAATTCTGACTAACCAGGCACCATTTACCATTATATGTCTCTACAAATGATGAACCAGAGTAAGAGAAAGGGAGCCATAAAAGGAGGGACCGGGAAAGAACTCTGAGAAGTGAAACTTTGGTCAGTCAGCATCCCATTAAGGAGATACAGTCACTGGTTGGAACTCAGATGCCAGGATCCAGCTTTTCAGCTGAGGCCGTGGGGGAAGTCTTGTGGTGTGTGGGCAGGGGGGGTGTCCATCATCACAACAGAAAGGATGGGCAGTGCACCGCCACCCACCCGGCCATCAGCCCTCCGCATATGGCGGCCACATGCTGTAACCCGCCCTTCCTGCTTCTCCCAATTTGGATATCGCAGTGAGGGGGGTGGGGTCGGGCTGGGGGTGAGAAGCACCCCCCCTACCCCAGCATTACAGAAGAGGGGGTGGGGCTGCGCCCGCAAATGGGACAGCCTGTGGGACTCCCGAGTGATTTTCAAGAGAAAGGTCAGCTTTGCAGGGCAGCATGGGGACACGCGAGCTGGATCGGTGCATCAGGAGGCAAAAAACAAACTGGAAAAACATCACCATTTCTTGCACAATCAACCACTGAATATGTGTCATCAAACACGAGACCATCCTCACCTGGCAATCGCGCAGCTGAAATAGATCATTTAAGTAGTTTCTCGTTGTTACTGAGCCCGACATGGCCTTTGCCCGAGACCCATCCCGTCACAAGAATCCTGGCATAATCGCCCGGAGTGCAGGAGAAGTTTATTTTCTTCATCATCAGATGGGGATGTTGTGGGAACAGAGCCAGATTTAATGGGCTTGTGTTGGATGTGTTTTGTGCCTTTGAGTTAAACAGCTGTATTTTTTTTTTTTTTTTTTTAACAATAACCTCACCATCCTGGTAAACTTTTTGAGATGAAATGAGGGCTTTGGGTTCTGTTGGGAAATCGACTCTCATCTTAAAGATGGTACACGATGTCCTCAACCTTGTTATTCTCTAAAGATGAGTTCCCTGAGAACCAGGATCCTGACTGTGCTTCACATTCCCCCCGGTGGGTCAGGCAAATCTCAAAGACTAAACCCAGCCGACTGACTTCAGCCGCGATAGGCCGATGTCCAGAGCCCGAAACGCGCCACGTGTAACGTTCCAGGACCCTGTATCCCATCTGATGAGAACCCAGGAACGTGACTTGCGGGTCCCCAGTTTCATAATTAGAAGTCTGCAGGAACAGACTGAGTCAAGGGAAAGGGACACTTCTAACTAGTGGTTGCTCTAATTAAAGTTATTAGTTAAGGAAGGGCTATTACTCGGGGCAAAACAATCAGAAGGAAGTTTGAGCAATTACGTCAAATTCACTGTGGTTGTAAGGATCCCTCCCACCCCACCCCCCTTTCTTTCTTTCTGGAAAACAAAACAACCTCAGGCAAGTGTTCTGCACTTCTTAAAGGGCGTCTTGACTCCAGAGGGGCTGGACAGCAAACAGCCAACGGTCAACTGTGCTGTTGACTCTATGAGCAGGTTAATTAAGAAAGCTGCTAGGGGTGGTAAAAACGCCGGCACATTTTCAGTTTGCATTGACAAAATCCATGACCTAGGCAGAATCGGTGTTTGTTCAATACTAGGAAGACGTGCTAGAGGCATTTAGAGGAAAAGGCTGCTGAAGAACAGGTAAAGCTCAGTACAGGATGTCCCTTATCCTGTGAGAGGAGCTGATCGTCGGAAATCCCACCTACTTTTCCCTTTCGTATAAAGTATGTAAGCAGACGTGTTCGGGGCCTCAGATGTGCCCGGAAAGCCCAGTCCGTTCCTAATGGAGTAGTTGCAAGGGAGTGTTGGGTTCTGCTCCTGGAACTTCTGTGCCTTGTGGTTTGGGACAATGGGTTTGACTCTCAGGGTTTCCATTTCTAGACTGTGTGCCATCAGGACAGGCCCGTCTTGGGAGCACAACAAACTTACTTTTCCCAGGTCGCATATTCCACTGGGGGTGGGGGGCGGAATCTGTTCAGAACCCTAATACGAGGGCCGTGGCGCTGAGGGAGACCATCCTTCTTCTAAACAGAGTCCCTCCTGCTCCGTCGGTTGCTGGTTGGCTGGCCAAAGGCTGATGAGGAGTCGGAGAGGGGGGCAGTGTTGGGAGTTGTCCTACGTTTGCAAATCCTGAAGTCCAGCCTTGACCGGGAAAAGCTCCCAGTTCCCTCGTTGAGCTTCTGTTTCATGGACCTGCTTCTCTTCCGTGGCCCTCACTCGTTCCCAGTCTCCCAGAAAGTGGCCCCTCGGAAACACCACAAACCTTCTCCTCATGCTTCTACTAAGTGCTACTAACAAGCACACGCGTGCCTATGGAATTGCTTAGGGGACATGGAAAAGGAGTAAAGAGCGTTCCTGTTGGACCTGGCATCGGCCTTCACTCACTGTTCCCGTCCTCCCTTAGGGAAGACGCCACCTGTGAGTTCCCACGGGAGACTGGGCCGGGCGGGAGCCCCTAGAGAAAGAGAATGTGTGACAGACGGGACATCTCCTACGTGTCTCTAGGATGTAAGGGAGATAGAACTGACGAAGCTTGGACCGCAAATGAGAAAGTTATTTGCAAAATAACCTTCAAAATATTACTTGAACAGTTGCCACCTCAAAGAGGAGTTACCAACATCATTTCTTGAGGGCTTTTCTGTCTGTTAATATTTGAGCATCTTTGGTGACCTGAGCTCTAAATTTTATTTATTTTTAACTCTTTTAAAGTCTGGTGGTAATCAGATAAAAATATTGGGGCACCTGGGCGGCTCCCTCAGTTAAGTGTCTGATCCTTGAGTTCGGCTCACGTCATGATCTTGGGGTCGTGAGATGGAAACCCCACTCAGTGCGGAGTCTGCCTCGCCCTCTCCCTCTGCCCCTCTCCTCCCCCCAGCTCGTGCTCACGCTCTTGAATCTAAGTAAAAACACATTTCAGTAACCTCCCTCCCTCTGGTGCACGGGAGCAAGGATATTGTGTGTTCGGATGCGGCGGCAAGATGGCATACGGAAAACCCCAAATGAAAAGAAGGGTAGACCTTCCATAGGACCAGGCAGTCCCTGAGAAAGTCTTCAGAGCAAGAGTAGAAGAAGAGGATGATGAGAACCGGAGCGAATGACGCAGTCAGAAGTTGCAGAGGGACGGGGAGGCTGAACTCGGGAGAGCGGAATACACCATGAAGTAGATAAAAGCAGAATCTCGGAACCAGAACCTGTGCCCGAGCATAGAAAGGTACCGGTTCTGCTGGGAAGTAGTGCCCATCAGAGTAGCACGCGACTTCATTGGTTATTATTCCATTCCATCCTGTGTGCACCTGGGATTTGCTTCCCGCGACGGGAAAGCTGGACGTGCGTGGTTGAGCAGACCAGATGCCAGACGGGGGCTGCTCCTTGACATGGAGAGTAAAGAAAGCTCGTGAAAGTCAGACATCGTATTTTTGACAAGTAGCTGTACCACGTTTGGGTACGTGGGCATTTTCTCCACCTTCACAAATTCTTTCTTCTCCGTCTCTAAATAGCGTACTCTGGTTATATCATTTCCCTGCTCAAAATCCTGTAGGTCATTTCCTGTCTGTGGACTGATGTCCAGGTATCTCAGCCGTGCCCTCGTAAAAGCTCTTCATGACCTAGGTCCACACGTGGGTTGAACTGAAATGTAGAGCAAGCCCCGTGCCTGTACACAGAAGGCAGGTGACAACTGTTGGTCCCCATACTGGATATTACTGGTTTCCATCCAAATTCCATCTTTTCCTCCTTCCTTTATCCAATAGAATCCTCGTTTTGCGCAGGTGTCCCACTTAGCCCACACGTAGGGACGCATCTCAGGGGAAGAGGGAGGCCTTGGTTGCTCTAAGACTCATCGCTTTTGCGATCCACTGGTAACTCAGTTTGGTCAATGAGATGTGAGCAGAAGTGTGTTGGAAGCCTCTGGAAAAGATCTCCTTGCTTATCAGAGAGTGTCAGGGAGAGGCAAAGTCTGTCTTTGGACGTTGCATGTTTGGCTCTGATTCCTGGAAATAAGCCAACCCCCAGGACAGAAGAGCACAGAGATGGAAAGAACCTGGGTCCTTAACGCATCCCCAAGCTGCTGAAGCAAGTAACTCCCAAGTTGGCTCTGCCTCTGGAGCTCTAGTGACGTGATTTGATATGATGATATGATCTGATATATGATATGATCTGATATAATGTTTCGTCCTAAATCAGAGTTAGCTTTTCAACTACTTGCCGGTAAGAGCATTGCACACAATCTTGTGCTGCTATGTTTTCTGTTCTCACTTAATTCCAACCTGGATCTTTACACCTCAGGACCCCCAGCCAGAGGCGTCCACGCTTCCCTCTCAACGCCTCCCCATAACTCCCTCCCTCTGCCCTGCTACTGAAATCCTAGGTCTTAGAAACCTTATTGAAACTTTCTTTCTTGATAACCCACACATTCCTTCCCAGGTGCAAAAGTTCTTGGTCCTTTGAATTCCAAAAGCCTTTTACTTGTCCATTTCTTTAGGCGTTTCTCATATTCAGACATCCCAGTTATTTGTGGGAACCACATGTTTTTTCTAATTGGAAAGTCCTGGAGAATAGTGGCCCTCTCATACATATCTTCGTATTCTCCTCCCACATGGAATAGAGTCTGTGTTTAACAAAAAGCAGAGACTTGTTGAAGAAATCAGATATTGCTAGACTGATTTACCACCCACCCTCTGAGAACTCAACAAACGCTAATTGGTGTAGTAATAAAGTGAGAACACTAATTACACAGCTGATTTTTTTTTTAAATGTCACCTCCATGTGAGAAATGTACAAAAATTAAATCTTAAGGATACGATCCCTCTGGTAGGTCTGACTGAGTGAAATTTAATGATAACAATTGAGTGGCATTGTAAACAATAGTATCAATTCACTTGGAAAGCTCTTTGCATTTAAAATGCAAGTATAAGTCACCTAGAGGGCTTGGTTTTGGTTTTCCAGTTGAGTGACACAGTCAAATACCCAAATTTCCAGAGCAAATTGACAACAAAAAACAAAAGACAGGGCAGAAATCATTTTACCAACCCATCTGATGAAACACTGGCACATAAGATTTAAAATACTATAATAAACCTAGCAAATTAAGAAACTGCCATCTTAGGTCGAGACAAAGGTTATATTCCATACTGTGAAGTGGCAATAGAATAATGATTCTTTACTTGCAGAAATCATGGGTCATGAAGCTTGAATTTCTCTTTTCTGGGTCTTTAAAAACAATGGCATCATTTGCTGATCTCTGACTCAAGCCTCGCTATAAACATACAACTATGGTTGGAGAGACATTTTAAACTTCATCATATTTTATTTATTTTAATTTAATTCGAAATCTTTTATACATGCAGAAAATTCACAGAAGATGAAATTTCGATACCCCATATACCCAGCATCCCGACAGGATAACATTTGGCCACGTTTGCAATATTTATTTCATATTTTACATCTCATCCATTTGTGTGATACTCAGAACAAAATTTCTGCTCAAGCTCTGAATTCACTAAATCATTATGATTTTTTGAGCTTGATTTTTAACGTAGGCAAAATTTATAGAGTGAAATGTACGATCAGTGAGTGCAAGTCCACTGGCTTCTGACAGACATATACACTCGTGTAAACAACATCCCAATAGAAACGTACATTTTCTTCACCCTATAAAATTTGTTTGTGCCTGTTGCAGTCAACCGCCTTTCAA
Source organism: Potos flavus (assembly GCA_028534135.1). Lineage (NCBI taxonomy): Eukaryota > Metazoa > Chordata > Mammalia > Carnivora > Procyonidae > Potos > Potos flavus. The sequence goes on from CM052886.1 coordinate 123,730,780, forward strand.
AAAGCAAATCCTGTTCTATCACAATAGATTATTTTTGTGTGTTCTTAGGTGTCATTTAAATGAATTCATATGGTGTGCAGTGATTTGTGTCTGACAGCATAATGGGTTTAAGATTTATCCATGTCGTTGCGTGTTAGTAGCGTTTTTTATGTTGCTTAGTAATATTCAATTGTATGACTATGACACAACTACTTTACCCACTCTCCTGCTGGTGGACTGTAGAATTGTTTCCAACTTGGGATTGTTATGAATAAAGTTGTGACGAACATTCTTGTGCAAGTCTTTCTATGGATATATATTTTTTAATTTTTTTTATTCAAGTGTAATTGGCACACAATGTTCCATTAGTTTCAGGTGTACACCTTAGTGATTTGACAAGTGTATACGTTATGCTATGTTCACACAAGGGTAACCACCATCTGTCCTGTTACATCATGTGACAATATCATTGACCGTATTCCTCATGCCTTTTATTCCTATGACTTACTCATTTCATAACTGGAAGACTGTATCACCCAGTCCCTTTCACCCATTTTGCCCAACCCTCTGACCCCCTACCTTCTGGCAGCTATTAGTTTGATCTCTGTATTGAAGGGTCTGATTCTGTTTTTTGCTTGTTAATTTGTTTTATTTTGTATTAGATTTCATTTATGAATGGAATCATATGGTATTTGTCCTTCTTTTCTGACTTATTTCACTTAGCATAACCCTCCAGGTTCATCCACGTTGTCTCAAGTGGCACAATCTCACCCTTTTTTATGGCTATCTTCCATAAAATTCGCGCGCACGCGCGCGCGCGTGTAAGTGTGTTTGTATCACATTTTCCTTATCCGTGCATCTACTGATGGACACTTAGGCCGCTTCATGTTTTGGCTATTATAAACAATGCTACAGTAAACATAGGGGTGCGTCTATCTTTTCAAAAGAGTGTTTGTATTTTCTTTGGGTAAATATCCAGTAGTGGAATTATTGGATCATATGGTATTTCTACTTTTAGTTTTTTGAGGAACTTCCATACTATTTTGCTCAGTGGCTGCACCCATTTACATTCCCATCAACGGTGCAAGAGGATTCCTTTTTCTCCGCATCCTCATCCACACTTGTTATTGCTTGTCATTTTGATTTTAGCCATTCTAACTGGTGTAAGGTGATATCTTGCTCTGGTTTTGATTTGCACTTCGCTGATGATGAGTGATGTTGAGCATCTTTTCACGTGTCTATTGGCCATCTGGATGTCTTCTTTGGAGAAATGTCTATTCAGGTCCTCTGCCCATTTTTAAATCAGATTGCTTGGGGTTTTTTTTGGTGTTGAGTTGTATAAGTTCTTCATATGTTTTGGGTATTAACTCCTTATCAGATATACTGTTTGCAAATATCTTCTCCCATTTCATAGGCTGCCTTTTTGTTTTGTTGATGGTTCCTTTGTGTGCAAAAGGTTTTTATTTTGGTGTAGTCCCAGTAGTTTATTTTTGCTTTTGTTTTGCTTTCCTCAGAAGATATATCTAGAAAAATGTTGCTAAGGCCAATGTCAAAGAAACTACTGGGGCGCCTGGGTGGCTCAGTCAGTTAAGCCTCTGACTCCTGGTTTCGGCTCAGGTCACGATCTCAGGATTCTGGGATCGAGCCCCGCATCAGGCTGCACACTCAGCAGGGAGTCTGCTTCCTTGCCTCTCTCCCTCTCCCTTTGCCCCTCCCCCCTGCTCACATTCTCTCTCTCTCTCTCTCTCTCAAATAAATAAATAAATCTTTTTTTAAAAAAAGAAATTACTGCTTATGTTTTCTTCTAAGAGATTTATGGTTTCAGTCTCACATTGGTTCCTTAGTCCATTTTGAGCTTATTTTTATGTACGGTGTTAGAAAATGGTCCAGGTTCAGGGCGCCTGTGTGTCTCAGCCAGTTAAGCATCTGCCTTCAGCTCAGGTCATGATCTCAGGGTCCTGGGATGAAGCCCCATGTCAGGCTCCCTGCTCAGTGGGGAGCCTGCTTCTCCCTTTCCTTCTGCAGCTCCCCCTGTTTTTACTCACTCTCTGTCTCTGTCAAATAAATAAAATCTAAAAAAAAAAAAAAAGTGGTCTGGTTTCATTTTTCTACATGTAGCTACCCAGTTTTCCCAGAACCATTTATTAAAAAGACTGCCTTTTTCTCATTGTATAGGCTTACCTCTTTTGTCATAGATTAATTGACCATAAAAGTGTGGGTGTATTTCTGGGGCCTCTATTCTGTTCTATTAATCTGTGTCTATTTTGAGGCCAATACCATACTATTTTGATGACTGCTGCTCTGTAGTGTATCTTAAAACCTGCCTCCACCTTTGTTCTTCTTTCTCAGCATTACTTTGGCTATCTGGGGTCTTCTCTGGTTCCATACCCATTTGAGTATTATTTGTTCTAGCTTTGCAGAAAATGCTGTTGGTGTTTTGATAGAGACTGCGTTGAGATTGTATATTGCTTTGGGTGATACGAACATTTTAACAAGATTAACTCTTCCAGTTTATGAGCATGGAATATCCTTCCATTTGTTTGTCATCTTCAATTTCTTTTATCAGTGTTTTGTGGTTTGGGAATATAGGTCTTTCACCTCTTTGGTTAAATTTATTCCTAGGTATTTCATTCTTTTTGGTGCAATTGTAAATGGTGTTGTTTTCTTAAATTCTCTTTCTGCTACTTCATAATTAGTGTGTAGAAACAGTACAGATTTCTGGGTATCAGTTTTGTATCCTGACACTTTACTGAATTTGTTTTTTACTTCTAGTAGTTTTTTGGTGGAGTCTTTCAGGTTTTCTATGTATAGTATCATGTCATCTACAAATAGGACAGTTTAACTTCTTTACCAATATGGATGCCTTTTCCCTCTTTTTCTTGTCTGATTGCTGTGACTAGGACTTCCAGTACTATGTTGAATAAAAGTTGGTGAGAGTGGATGTCCTTGTCTTGTTCCTGACATCAGAGGGAAACCTTTCAGTTTTTTACCACTGAGTTATGATATTAGCTGTGGGTTTGTCATATATGGCCTTTCTTAGGGTGAGGTATGTTCCCTGTTTTTATCACGAATATGTTTTGAACCTTGTCAAATATTTTTTCTGCACCTGTTGAGATGATCATATGATTTTTATCTTGTTTTGTTGATGTGGTTCATGAACTTGATTGACTTGCAAATATTGAACCATCCTCGCATCATCAGAATAAATCCCATCTGATTGAGGTGAATGATCTTCTCAATGTATTATAAGAATTTTCCTAATATTTTGTTGATGGTTTTTGCATCTATATTCATCAGGGCCTGTAGTTTCATGTTGGCCTGTAGTTTTCTTTTTTTGCAATGTCTTTGTCTGGTTTTGGTGTTCAGGGTAATGCTGGCCTTGTCAAATGTATTTGGAAGCTTTTTGTCCTCTTCTATTCTTTGGAATACTTTGAGAAGAATAGGTATTAACTCTTCTTTAAATGTCTGATAGAATTCACCTGTGAATCCACCTGGTCCTAGACTTTTATTTTTTTGGTAGTTTTTTGATTACTGATTCAATTTTGTTACTTGTAATTGGTCTGTTCAGATTTTCTATTTCTTCCTGGTTCAGTTTTTGAAGACTGTATGTTTCCATTTCTTCTAGGTTGTCCAGTTTGTTAGCCTATAATTTTTTGTAGTATTCTCTTATAATCCTTTGTGTTTCTGTGGTATTAGCTGTTACTTCTCTTCTTTCATTTCTTATTTTATCTATTTGGCTTCTTTCTCTTTCTTTCTTGATGAGTCTGGCTAAGAGGTTTTCAATTTTGTTTATCTTTTCAAATAACTGGCTCTTGGTTTCATTGATTTTTTTCCCCAGTTTTTCTTTTTCTTTCTTTTTTTTTTTTTTTTTTTGTCCTTATGTCATTTATTTCTGCTCTAATTTCCTTTCTTCTACTCACCTTGGCCTTTGTTCTTCTTTTTATGGTTCTTTAGGTGTAAGGTTAGATTGTTTATTTGAGCTTTTTTTTGTTTCTTGAGATAGGCCTGTACTGCTACACACTTTCCTCTTAGAACAGCTTTCACTGTGTCCCAAAGATTTTGGACCACTGTGTTTTCGTTTTCCTTTGCCTCCATGTATTTTTTTTTTTTTTTTTTTTAGTTTTTTTTTCTAGTTTTTTCTCTGAATTGGTTGTTAAGTATCATTTTGTTTAGTCACCATGTGTTTGTGTTTTTTCCAGGTTTTTTCCTTGTGATTCATTTCTTGTTTCATACTCTTAAGAAAAGTTGCATGGTATGATTCCATCTTCTTACATGTATTGAGGCTTGTTTTGTGGCCTAATATAGATATATTCTAGAGACTGTTCCATATACACTTGAAAAGATTTTGTATTCTGTTGCTCTGGATGGAATGTTCTGTATATATCTGTTGTCCATCAGACCTAATGTGTCATTCAAAGATGTTGGTTCCTTATTGACTTTCTTTCTGGGTGATCTATCCACTGATGTAAGTGAGGAGTTGAAGTCCCCCACTGTGTATTAATTTTTCTCTTTGTGTATATTAATTTTTGCTTTATGTATTTAAGTGCTCCAGTGTTGGGTATATAGATATGTACAATTATTATATCCTCTTGTTGGATTGATTCCTTTCATTATGTAATGCCTTCCTTTGTCTCTTATTACAGCCTTTGTTTTAAAGTCTATTGTGTCTGATATAAACATTGCTATCCTAGCTTTTTTTCACTGCCATTTGCATAGTGGATGTTTTTCCATGTCTTCACTTTCAGTCTGTATGTGTCTTTAGGTCCAAGGTGAGTCTCTTGTAGCAGCAGATAGATGAGTCTTGTCTTTTTTATGCATTCTGTCACCTTATTTGAATGGAGCATTTAGGCCACTTACATTTAATGTAATTATTGATAGGTATGATAGGTATGTACTTACTTACCATTAAAAAATTTTTTTTCTGGTTGTTTTTGTAGTTCTTCTTTGTTCCTTTCTTCCCTTCTCTTGCTCTCCTTCTTTGTAATTGATGAGTTTCTATAGTGTTATGTTTAACTTTCTTTCTCTTTATTTTTTGTGTATTTGTCATAGGTTTTGGGTTTGTGGTTACCATGATGTTAATATAGCATACTAAATAAATAGAAGTCTATATTAATTTCATGATCATTTAAGTTCAAAGACATTAAAAAAGAGAGAGAAAAAAATACTTCTTTCTTTTTCCTTTCCCTTCTCTTCCCTTTCTACTCCCTTCTCCAGATTTTACATGTATGTTGTCATATTTTACATGTTTTTATTAATAATTTTCTTATGTCTAATTATGGCCATTGCTTTTCTGCTTGAAGTTCCTTTAACATAAGTCTAGTCTAGTGGCGATAAACTCCTTTATCTTTTGTTTGGCTGGGAAACTCTTTACCTCTTCTTTCAATCCAAATGATAATCTTGCCAGGTAGAATATTCTTGGTTGTAGGGGTTTTTTTTCTTTCAGCACTTTGAATGTATTATCCCCGTCCTTCTAGCTTACAAAATTTCCACTGAAAAACCAGTCTTGTGGGATTTCCCTTTTAGGCAACTTTTTGTTTCTCTTGCTGCTTTTTGGATTCTCTCTTTTCTCTTTAACCTTTGACATTTTAATTATTATGTGCTGTGGTGTGGACCTCCTTGTGTTCCTCTTGTTTGGAACTCTCTGTGCTTCCTGGACTTGAATGTATATTTCCTTCCCTACTTTAAGGAAGTTTTTAATCATTGTTTCTTCAAATAAGTTTTCTATACCTTTCTCTTTTCTTCTTCTTCTTCTGGGACCCCTATCATGTGAATGTTTGCTTGCTTGCTGTTGTCCAAAAGATCTCTTAATCTATCCTTATTTCTCTTATTCTTTTCTCTTTTTCTGTTCAGCTTGTGTGCTGTACATTATTACCCTGTCTTCTAGATTGCTGATACATTTTTCAGGATCATCTAATCTACTGTTCATTCCTCTAGAGTGTATTTTATTTCAGTTATTGTATTCTTCAACTCTGGCTCAAATTTTTAATATTTTCTATCTCTTTATTGAAGGTCTCATTGAGTTCTTCCACTCTCTAGCCCAGTGAGTACCCTTATAATCATTACTTTAAATTCTTTATCAGACGTATTGCCTATCTCTGTTTCATTAAGTTCATTTTCTGAGTTTTCTTTTCTTATTCTTTCTTTTGGTGCATATTTCTCTCTCCCCATTTTCCGTGACTTTCTGTGTTTGTTTCTATGGATTAAGCAGAATGCCTACTCCTCCTAAATTGAAGGAATGACCTTGTGTATGGTGTCCCCTATGTAGACAATGTGTGCTTGGGGACTTTTGTTGGCTGGCTAGAGTTGTGGATGTATATGCCAGTTTCTGTTCTAAACCACAGTTGTTGTTGTTGTTGTTTAACAGAGAAAAGAAAATAATACTAATAATAGAAAAAATGGAATAAAAGAAGAAAAAAAGATCAAGAAAAAAGGAGAAGGGAAAAAAGAAAAGAATAAAATAAAACAAAACAAATTGAGAAAATTTTGAAAATCAAGTTAAAAAATTTTTAAGGCTTTTAAATTTAAAAAGGGGGGCAGCTTATTTTCTGTGTCCCAGCACCCCTAGGGCTGGTGTGGGCTTGCAAACCCCGGGCTAGCCGAGGTCGCAAGCTCACTGTGAAGACTCGGCCCACCTGCTGGGGTATCCAGATCCTGCTCGGGTCTAGGCTTTGAAGGTGGGGTGGGAGAATTACTGTGTAGTCCCCAGCCCCTCTGACCTGGAGAGCTTTCCTGCAGCTCCTCTGCTGCTTGGCAGAGTTCTAGTGTTGTCTCCTTTATATGCTAGTTGCTCTTGTAAACTGTGACTTTTTTTTTTTCTGTGCCCAAGGACAGAGTCATCCATTCCTGGTCCCTCGGTACTATCCCTCCCAACTGCAGTTCACACAGAGATGAGGGTTCCCTTTGTCAGTGCGTCTCCGTCTTTCTTGCTGTTCTGTCTTTGGGCGCTCAGAAGCCGTTCAGTCAGCCTTCAGTTCTTCTTCTGGAGGAATTGTTCTGGTAATAGGTATATTTGGTGTGTTCTGGAGAGATGAGTTCATAGTCCTCCTACCTTGCCGTCATGGAACAGAGCTGTGGATATATGTTTCTGGGGAGTTTCTTGTTTTTCATTTATTGAGTTTGTTGTTGGTTTTAGTTAAATACCTAGAATGGAATTGCTGAGTCCTAGGGATGTACACTTTTAACTTTATAAGACTCTAGCAGATGCTTGGTGGCCCTTCATTGTGGTTTTAATTTGCATTTCCCTAATGACTAAGATCGAGCATTTTTAAAAAACTGCTTATTTTCCTTCTGTATATCTTCTTTGGTGACGTGAATGTTCAAATTTGGACCATTTAAGAAAATCAGGTTGTGGTTTTCTTATTGAAAATCCCTATCAAATTTTGAATATTTGGATTTGCATTCTTACAGAATTTGTATTTTCTGGACACCGTTCTTTTAGCAGATAAGTGATTTACAAGTGCTTTCTCCCAGGTTATACCAGTCTTTTTAGCCTCTGCATTTGTTTCTTGTAGATGGCAGAAGTTTCTAATTCTGATTAAGTCTAATTTATCACTTTGTTCTTTTATGGGTCTTGCTTTTAGTATCTTAAGAAACCTTTGCCTTATTCAAGGTCACAGAGATTTTCCTCCTGTTTTCTCCTATAAGTTTTAGAGCTTTGGTTTTATATTTAAATCTATGATCCACTTTGAGTTAATTCCGTATATGTGTGAGGTATTGACTGAAGTTCATTTTTTTTGCATATGGATATCCAATTGCAAAAGCAACATTTATTGAGCATCTGTTTATATTTTAGGTATTCTTCTTTGTATTTTTTTAAATTATTGCCGTAGTGTTCATATTGTGCATTCTTAATTTATCACAGTCCACTTAAAGTAATATCATACCACTTCATGTAAAATATGAGAATCTTGCAATAGTGTAATTCCATACACCCCATTCCAACCTTTATGAATTGCCCCATATTTTATTTCTATATATATTATAAAATTCACAACCCAGTGTTATTACAGAGTCAATTTTCTTTTAAAGAAATTTTTTTAAATTTCAAAAGACAGTTTTTTGGTTTTTTTTTTTAACTTACCCACATATTTACTCTGTCTGGTAGTATTGATTTCTCTCTGTATAACTAAGTTTCCATCTGTTATCATTTCCCTTTAGTCTGAAGAACTTCCTTTAGCATTTCTTGGAGTAAGGATCTGCTGGTTATGAATTCTCTCGGCTTCCTTTTTTCTAGCAATTTTTTTAAACCTCATTTATGAAAGGCTATTTTCACTGGCTGTAGAATTCTAGGTTGCCAGTTTTCCCTCTGTGTTTTATAGATTTCATTCCATTGTTTTCTGACTTTCATTGTTTTCTAGGAATAGTAGTCATACATAATTCTTATCTCTGTTCCCTGAGAGACAATGTTTCTTTCTTTCCCCTCTGACTGCTTTACAGCTTTATCTTTGATTTTTAGTTCTTTGACTATGATATACCTAGGTATGATTTTCTTGATGATCAATGTCTTTTATAAGTTTTCAAAAATTCTCAGCTACTTTTGCTTTTTTTTTTTTTCCTATTCTCTCCCCTCTCCTGCTAGATCTTCATTTACACTATGTTAGATGACTTTATATTGTCCCACAGGTCACTGAGGCTTTGCTTATTTTTATTTCAGTCTTCTTTCTCTGTTCATCAATTTGGAAAATTTCTCTTGAGTTTTCTTCAAGGTCATTGGCACTTTTTTCTTTAGTGTCCAATCTGCTGTTAAGCTTATTCCAGGGATCTTTTATTTCAGATATTGCATTTTTCAGCTTAGTATTTCCATTGGCTCATTTTTTATAGCTTTTATATCTTGACTGAGATTCCCCAGCTCTTCACATTTATTCATGTTTTATTTCACATCCTTAAGTATATTATAACAGGTTTATAGATCATACCATCTACTTCCTTGAAAGCGTAGTAATCTTTGATTGCATGCTAGACATTGTAGATGATACCCTCATAAAGAGAATTGATTATGCTGTCTTCTTTTAAAGGATGTTGAGTTTTGTTTTGGTAGCAGTTACATAATTAGCCAATCTTGATCTAGTCAGACTTTGTTTAAGTTTTCTTAGGGTGATCTGTTACTATTTTTGTTTTGTGTCCTAGGGTATGGCCCTTACTCTAAGATACACATTTTACTTGTAAGATGTGGGTTTGTAGGGTCCTGATCTAATGCCTTCTGTTTTCATTGAGGATTCTCCACTCTGAATGGGCCACAGTCCCAGTGTCTTCAAGCTCTTTGTGATCTCTGATATCTCTTTTTGGCCCTCAGCCTCCCAGCAGCAGGATTCAGAGTCAAGACCAGTCCACACTGTCTTGGACTCCACCAATGTCCCTGGTGTCTCAGGGGAATCTCCATGCAGATTTCTTGGGCCACAGCTCTGTATAGCTCCCTCCTTTCTCCAGCTGTGCCTCTACCAGTTCCAACTGCCTCCAAAACCCTTTTTGAACAATAGCGGTAATATTGGGTAGCTCTTTCTTGTTTGACTTTAATGAGAATTTCTTTAATATTTCTTTATTTGTTATTTTCTAATACTCTATCTTGTTTAGGAATTCCCTTCCATTTTATTTTTTTTTTACTTAGAAATCTTACTATGAATGCCTAATGAATTGCATTGATTACTCTCCTATCATACAACAGTATAATCCTATATTTTCCCCTTACTTTATTAATGGAATACATTATGTTGATAAAAGTCCTAATGCTCATTCATTCATTGATTTCTGTAATAAGGTCTTATTTTATATGCTACTAAGCATGCTTTTCAAATGTTCAGGCCCTTAGCATTCAGCTTGAAGTAGAATAATATGCTTTAAAATTTAGGATGCTTTTAGGGGTGCCTGAGTGGCTCAGTTGGTTAAGCATCTGACTCTTGATCTCAGCTCAGGTCTTGATCTCAGGGTCATGGGTTCAAGACCCATGCTCAGTTACATGATGGGTGTGGAGCCTACTTTATATATATACATATATATATATATATATACACACACATATATATATATATGAAATATATGAAATGTATTTATAATATATAATATATATAGATTATACAAAATAAGTGAATTAAATATAAATATATTAAATACTAACTATAAAATATAAATATTTATTAAATATAATTATTAAATATATTAAATATATAATATATATAACAATCATACCATATATATGGTATGATCTATAAACCTGATATGTTATATATATTATAGTTATATTATATATTAAATATATATTTTATATTTTTATTCTTTTTAAAAAAGAAAAGAGAAACACTTATTAAGTTTCATTCACTTCATTTTACTTAAATGGGTTTGTAAATGTACAAAGGCAAGTTGATTATTAACGGTGAAAAGAAGTTCATACTGCATTTCTGTACTTGTGCTTTTAAGATTGCATATTTGTTGCAGCTTTATTGAAGCATAATTGATGACAACTGCACGTTAGAGACTGAGCTGATACTGTGAAGTGATCAGCATTTAGAATCCTAAGCTCTGCTGCTGATGAACCAAGTGACCTTGTTTAAGTCATTGCTTTAGTTACCTTCTTTGGGAAAGGGAGGCAAAATCGTGTCTACCCTGAAAGGTTATGGTTACTGTACAATGTTAGTGGCATTTTTTTTTCAGTATTGCTCCACTATATTTCTCTCCCCCACTTTTTTTTCCTTTTTTAAAAAAAATAAGATTATAATTTTTGGTAAAACAGTTTAAGGTTCATTGCAAAGTTGTGTAAAAGGTACAGAGATTAACCATATCGCCCCTGTCCACACACACGCATAGCCTTCCCCATTATATCATCTGGAGTGGTTCGCTTGTTACAGCTGATGGGCCTTCGCTGACACTTCATGACCACCCAAAGTCCATAGTTTACATTAGGGTACATTCTTGATGTGGTACATTCTGTGAATTTGGACAAATGTTTAATGACATGTATCCACCATTATGATATCATACACAGTTTACTGCTCTCTGCTCTGTCTTTTCATCCCTTCCTCCCCCACACCCCTGACAACCACTGGTCTTTTTACTGTTTCCATCATTTTGCCATGGCTGTCCTTCGTCACCAGTGGTCCCTAAGGCCTACACAGCTGACATCAGACATTCCCTCTTCAGGAATGGGCTGTGGGAAGATTCTCTTTTGACGCTGTTGTCACTGTTCACTATTGGATTCACCATTCTGGCTGCTAGGCAGTACCCCCTGAGAGTCCTGTTGTTATTTGAGGAGACGTGAACAGGAAGAAGAAATCCACTCTAATTCCCTGGGAAAGAGTTAAAAAGGAAAAGGGAAGAGAGAACTCATCTGTCCTTAAGTGGAAAAGGAGGAGAGAAATATAAAGGAAATTCAACTCTGGAGACTAGAACTGTATTTAGGGCAGAGTTCTCACCTACTTTCAAAATTCGTTAGGACTAGTTCATTGTTTTTCCCAAAGAAACAATCGGAAATAATTTTAACACTCCGATTCACCTGCCTTAAAGTTTAACTAAATTTTCAGAGGACTGACCTAGAAACCTAACTACCTAAAGAATTCTGTTTTGCAGAAAAAGCAAATGCATTCTGAATTTAAAACGAAAACAGAGAAAAACCTTACGAAGATATTTCTACTCAGATCCTTTATATACATCTCATTAGCTCAAGCAAAAAATGCCTAAACACATGACAGCAATACTTATGATGGGCTTTATGTGGAAAGGGAGCTTTTGAATGGCTGAAAAATGATGATCAAACCTCAAGATACATAGCACAAGAAAGCATCCATTCTGTTTTGGAAAGCCATGGAAATGCTTTGGCATGGTCTTTTAGGAACGGTCACCGAACCTGCAGGTGGGTGTTAAATAGTCAAAGCTTCCCTGACACCAGACAATATGAATAATGGAAAGTTGCAAGCAATTTCAGAGAGTTGGAGGCGCCTTTAAAGAAAATCCCAATAAGCCCGTTTTGGCTAAGTGACCAACGTTTTACATGCACCCAGACATAGTAATTAAACAAATGTGCACATATGCCCTCAACTTGTGATTCTGGACAATAGAACTATTAAGTTGCAATATTAAGTCTTAAGTACACTCACTTGAACTAATTTAACTTCTGTTTCAGATAATGGGGCAGCCAAGTTCCTGGAATTCGCCTCTCCTTATTATTATTTTTCTTTCTTCTGAATTTAAATCCAAGTTCACCTAGGGGTTTCAGTATTCTGGGAGCTCGGATTTGCCTTAAAAAGAGGTCAAGAGAAGCTCTATTTATACCCAGAAAGAGCATGTTCAAGGGTGAGAGAAATATCCACACACGGTTCAGCTCTAAAACTCCAATGGCAGATGAAAGAGAAGTTGGTGGCATGATGCTCTTAGGAGATCTGCTTTGCATTTGTAATATTATCTGGTTGGTTGGTAGCCTAGTTTGTGGTTTTCCAGGAAAAATACTGCAAAGATTAATATCTGCTTCCATGTTGCTGTTCCTTTGGTTTCTACAATGCAGGATATAGGCCTGCCTCCTTTTCCATTTGTCTCCTTTGGGAGACTCAGAATTGGTTTATTAAGTTGAATTAGCTTGGGCTGATGCAAAGAGATGTCAAAGACTACTCAAAGATAGTGATGGAGAAGGGACTCAAGAGACAAGTCAACCAAAATAGTGGGAGAAAAGAAAAAAAAGTACGGAAGGAGGGCAAATGTCAATATGCAGTTTTAACTGAGAATTTTAAAGGCTGAAAAACATTGAGAATACAAAGTAATGACCTGGAAGATAAACTCAGATTAAGAAAGTCAGATTGGAGGATAATCTTGATGGGATGGAAGTAAGAGAAACAGTGACCTTCCCCCACTCTCCCCACCCCTCACATAGAGCATTGCAAATTCTTTGGTTAAATACTTTTTTTTAAAAAAAAGATTTTATTTATTTATTAGAGAGCACAATCAGGGGGAGGGGCAGAGGGAGAAGCAGGCTCCCCGATGAGCAGGGAGCCCAACTAGAGACTCGATCCCAGGACCCTTGGATCACGACCTGAGCCAAAGGCAATTGCTTAACCAACTGAGCCACCCAGGCACCCTGGATAAATACTTTTTAATTCCTTCCACAACCCATATCTTAATTTCCTTAAGGCTTGAGGCATTGACAATAATCAGCTGCATTTTATATGCAAGATGAGAAATTCTTGCAGGAAAAAGACAAAGGTCTTAACTTCCTCTGGCCTCTGATGATTTTCTGTTTCTGCGGAGAAGCCGACAGCCACCACCTCAATGGCTTTCAATTACACAGGGCTTAAACCAAAGTTGTCAAGAGTTCCAAACATTATGAGTCAAATGCTTATGTGGCTGGCTCCAGTTATCATATTTAAAGAACACGCTTCCTTGACCTATTATCTTGATAAGTGTCTTTTCAAGACAGTGCTGAATCAAAAGAATTTTTGATTAGTAAAGAGGAAAATGCCTTGGAGAAGAAATACGCTGCAAAACATTTTCTTTGTTTGGGGTCTTACTTGGAGATTCCCAGAATCATCCTGGAGTTACAGCGGGTGACTGGCCTTCTATTAATGGGATCGTTCATGGACTGTTTATATCACGTGACTAACAGATAACAGTAAGTGAGCATTTGTTCTATGCCAGGCACCATTCTAAGTGCTTTTTATCGAATTCAGTTAGTCTTCACTACAATCAAAGGTGGAGGTATTATTATTCCTGTTGTCAAGATGAGAAAAACAAGGTTAGATCATTGCCTGAGGTCACACAGCTCTTACAAGAGTGGAGCGATTCCTATCTGAGTTATAATCCACACTTACAACCACAATACTATGGTGTTCCCATTATATAAAGCACTGAGGGTTTTCTTTTTAAAGATTTTGTTTCTTCATTTATTTATTTAGAGAGAGAGAGTGTGTGTGTGCATGCACACACAAGTTGGGGAAGAAGGGCAGCAAGAGAGAGAGAGAGGGAATCTCAAGCAGACCCCCCCACCCCACCAAGTGCGGAGCCCAGTGCAGGGCTGGATCCAGGACCCTGAGATCATGATCTGAGCCAAAACCATCAGTCAGACGCTCAACTGACTGAGCCGCCCAGGCAGCCCTGGACACTGAGGTTTTTTTAAATAATCTATTTCTGGCCCTTGATGGGAAGATACATTCATTTATGCTGCGAGTACTTATGGCGGCAGGGGGAAGTCTCTTTTCTGTGACCCATTCATAAAATGAGTTTAAACCCAAAACAAGTCCGAGTCTTCCCACTGCCAGAAAGATGACAGGAAGGTGTGGAGAGAGGACGGAAGACAAGCCCAAGTTCAGAAGAGATCACTACTATCTCCCTAGCCTGACAGGGCTCAAGTATGATAAATTCCTTTTAAGAAAAAAAAAATGGAGATAAAACACAAATAACTGAATTTTATTTTTTTTTAATTCATTTTCTTTCCTTTGACATAATGGCTGGCTTAAGTTGCCCAGCAGCAGGGAGTGGTAAGAGAAATGTTTTAATTAAGAGCACACAAGAACCATGTTTTGAACCATGAAGTCAGAAGTTGTGAGAACCTCCTGTTTACCTTGGTCAAGCAGCTCCTGGAGAACTGGCTGGTGGCCGCCCTCATCAGAGCCAGAAGAAGCAAAGTGTCTCTTAAGATGATGGATGTCTGAGCATCACAAGAAGAGAAGCAGCATCTGCTTCTCCCACCCAGACAGTTATTTACACAGCCTCTCAACACGGTTGAAGAGCTGCGAGCTGGCCGGTGTTCCTGGAAGGGTAGAGAAGGCGTGTGCGGCAACTAGAGAGGATGTTGAAGCTAAGTACAAGAGATTAGTCCCCCAAATAAAGTGGAGGGTGGTGCAGAATCAGGAACTCAAGAAAGGGATGAAAGGAGAAGCCCAGGGCTTGTTGCTTCCAACCCAACCATCAGCATTCATCCCATTTTTCTTCTTGCTTTGCAAGGTTCCGATGTTTGTCACAAAAATGGAAGAAAAGGGGTGCCTGGGTGGCTCAGTGGGTTAAAGCCTCTGCCTTCAGCTCAGGTCGTGATCTCAGGGTCCTGGGATCGAGCCCCGCATCGGGCTCTCTGCTCATCGGGGAGCCTGCTTCCCCCTCTCTCTCTGCCTGCCTCTCTGCCTACTTGTGATCTCTCTCTCTCTCTCAAATAAATAAATAAAATCTTTAAAAAAAAAAAAATGGAAGAAAATGCCCTCGTGAGTCTGAAAGCTCTAAGTGGCAAGGGGGAAGGCACCTAAAGGAACAATGCTAAGAACTTAGGTAAGAAAATATGAAAAGCCATGGAAATTCCACAAAAACTCAACAGTAATAGCTATGCATCCTGGGTGCCACTGCTCAGGGTCCAAGGAAAGCTTCACTTCGATCTCTACTCTCTACATGGATACTAGGAAAAAGTATGTTTTTTCTCTTTTTACAATATTTCCTGGCTATGGGAGAAAAACCTCCTCACAATTTTGCCTGAGGAGAAATGGCTGAACTAACTTCAGACGTTCTCTCTGCTGTGAGAAGACAGCATGCCTGCCATTTTATTTATTTATTTATTTCTGAGGTCCCAGGTTAAGCCCATATTCACTGAGAATCTGGAGAGAGGTGAAAATATGGCCGTGCCATGATTTAATAATACAGTAGGCTAAGAATCCAGAATGTGGACTCAGAGACACAGGTCTCTGAGGTACAAGGTCTCTCTGCAGATATTTCTGTTGGTGAAATGGAACAACATTTGCAGACGCTTCCCAGTAGCGGGGATCCCTGAGACAGCAGCGTTGGACATTCCTTCAGCACCGACACGGCACCAGGCCTGACAGCCTGTGCATAGAGATTCGAGACCTTTAGAGGCTGCAAAGCACAAACCATTATTATCCCTCGTCATTTTTTAAATTATGGAATCACATATAGCAGCCTACACTGCAGATTGCACTCAAAGCCTCTCAAAGGCATTTCTCTTCATGCTTCACTGTGTGGTACAATTACGATCCACCCTGTGCAAATCCGAAGAAGAGGAAAACCGTTTCGCGTGAGACATGAGGTTGCCTCTCATTTCTGCAATAGCTGATACAAGGCCAACGTACTGCCGGGGGTGAAGAATTAAAATTCTGCTAAAGATCTCTATTCTTGCACAATATGCTCCGTCTATAGTTTCCAAAGTTATGCATTTTATGATTTTATAAAATTAACACCCATGTGTTAAAATATAGAAAAAAATGGAAAAAAATATAAACCGCTCTTAAAGAGTCCAGGACCTTGACCAGTTCCATAAGTAGTCAGAGATGGAAGCCAAGTGAAGAATCCAAGGACTCTTATTTCGAAGCTAATGTCATTTTTACTACATCACAGTTCAGAGTTTAGTTATTTTAATATTTTGCTTTTTTTCACTTAACACTGTGCCAAAAGGATATTTGATGTCAAACTTTCTTGGAGGTATAACATTCTGTCAAGTGCTCCAGAAGTGTTTTCGAACATTTAAAAATAATATTTTGTGGAATGTCATAGTCGAGGGTGAAGGTCAAGGACGCGGGGAACTTTGTACTGTGGCATGTGGACGCTGCTGGAAACACAGCTTTTGTGCAAGGCACCCGCTGTGCTCCCCCTGGGCTGGGGTTTTGCAGAGTCAGTAGGAGGGGCAATGAACACACCTGTCTTTCTTCCTAGGAAGGCAGAGGTTTAGCAGGGCTTGGTTGGGAGAGATACAGCATTCTTGAAGGAATGTTTAAATAATAAGAGAAAGAAATGGAAGCTCATTTCCTGGGGATCTCCAAAGAAAGGAGAAAATCTCATCCATCTAGCAAGGTTGATGTGGGTCTTTGCATTAAGAAAAGTAGAGAAGGGTGTCAATTACTTGTTCTAAGCTTTAGATCTGGGGGGAATGGAAAAAAGTAAAACGCAAAAGAAAGCAAAGCAAAGAGGGTAACTCAGCATAATACTCCGAGGAGCCAAAGTTGAGTACCACTAGCACCATGGGTATCCTGGGATGTGGATTTTAGGGTGGCAGGATTGGAAACCCTCCATCCCTCCAAGGCATCCGTTTTCCTCCTCCTCCTCGGTTGGACAGACAGCTTCCCCTCCCGGGCCTTTGCTTTCCCCCAGGAAGCTGTCGACTGTTCCTTCACCCCCTGTTTCTGGACTCCCCAGTTTCCTTCCAGGAAATCCCTCCATGCCAACAAAGACACACGTGTTCCTTGTCACGGATACACCTGACATGCAGATTTACTCGACGGTTACTGAAGTAGCAGACTCATTTTACAGTTCGTAAGTGAATTTCAAAGCCAGTCTCAACCTCTCCAGCAAAGCTTTTGCTGCCACTCAGATCACGTGCCCGCGTAGCCCCCACCTCTGCGCCCATCAGCCCGAACTATTTTCTCCACAGAGGCACACGCATCGCCCCATGCTGGCACTCACTTGTTTTAGCATTGGCTAATCACCAATATGTTCTGTTAAGTGAGATTCATAGATGCTGATTGCATTTATTGCATAAATTACTTCATTATTAAAATCAGGTCATTTGAGCCCCCAAACCATTAACATGAAGGTTATTAACATAATTTCATAAGCTAATAAATCAAGCACAGGAAAGGAATTAAAGGGTTCTTAGTGATAAGTGTTTCTTCAGAGATTAAGGAACACAATTTTCTTATGCATATATTAACATTTTATGAGTGGATTCATGCAAGAGCAGTTTTTTCTCTCTGCACACATGACTCACACTTCATCTTCATGCTCGCCCTCTGAAGCTCATTTTCAAAATTAAGGTTTTTTTTTTCTTTTCAAATAACTGTAAAGCAGTTTTCAACGGAATCTGTTAGCCTTCTGTAATACGCACCAGCTATAAGATTCTTTGCTTTTCCCACTCCTTAGACTGCAAAATCTTTGGAGCGGGGGAGGAGGCAAGGTAAAGGTGGAAGGGAAAATACCTCGGATTGGTCTTAGATAATGCAATTTTCAATCGAGGTGAATTTCGGATGCATTACTAGTCTTAAAAGGTTCTAGTGGAGTTCTAATTATCTCTCTAATTACAATACACACTGAGGTTAAGTGTTCTTATCAAATGGTGCATTAAAAATGGGTTTTATTCCCAAGCTGGATCTAATAGGTTGAGATACCGGCCCCTGAACACACAGAAATTGGTTCCCTCGTTCATTCCACTTACCAGATTGTGAGAGATTCTGAGGGTCGGAGCCATCATTATCCAGTGCAATGGTGTTGCCTAGAAACGGAGATAAGTTCCAGTGTAAATTAGACTGTAACAACTTTATCCTTTGTGCAATTTGTGTAATGTTTTTAGCAAATAGTGACTGATGGGTCATGATTGAAATACGTGGCATGTTAGCAAACACTGAGTGTGATTTTACAGGAGAATTTGGGAGATGGGTGGGACTTGCAGTTCTTTCTAAGAACAAATGTAGTGACCACACCATACTTTTCCTCTAAATCTTCAGTGATGGTGAATATTCCCTTGAACAAGGTATAGACTTCCCCGGACCTCCTCTTACCTGCTTGCTTTTAAACACCTCATTGCTCTTAGGAGAGAAACGCATTTCTCAGCATGGTTTACAAGCCCCACGTGGTCTGGCCTTGCATCACAGTTTGCTTGCTATGCTGCTTGCTTTTACTTCCTCCTAAGCACCACTGCCTCCCCACCACAGGGCCTTTGAACGGGCTTCCCTCTCTGATTACAGTGCCCTTCTCTGCTCTTTGAGCCCACTGACTCCTGTTCATTCTTCAGATCTCAACTCAACAGCCACTTCCTCCAGGAAGCCTTCCCTGACCTCTCTGATCAGGACAAATCTTCCCTCGCTGTGATAATACCATGAATGTCTCATTTGAATGAATATTTGTCACAGTTGACATTTTTAATTTAAAAAATTTTTAGTCGTGGTCATGTCTTCATGGTCAAAAAAAATTACAGTGAAATAAAATGTTACACACTTGGCTGTCTAGCTTAGATTCCCATTCGCATGTATTCCATAACGTCTCCCTCTGGAGATACACTTTTTTAAATTGGTTTCGTATTTATATTTCCAGTATTTCTTTTGCAAGGACAAATGCAATTATATAACCTAAACATATATCTTGATTTCCCTCCTTTTAACACAGAAGATAACGCACCTTAGACATGGTCTACATCACGCTTTTTCTTCCCTGACAAGATACTCTGGAGCTTATTCTGTATGGAGACATAAAGAACCTTTCTCCTTCTTTTTATAGCTGCATACAATTCCACTATGTAAATCTTCCATTGTTTATGAAACCAGTTCCTTATACTAGCAATTAAATTGCTTTCAGTCTTTTGCTGTTACAAGTAATGCTGCAATTAATAACCCCATGTGGGCATGCATGTCTCTCTCTGTTATTGATGCGTGTACAATTTATTTGTAAAGTAAATGCCCACAAGTAGGAGTTCTGGGTTCAAAGGATGAATGAATGCATCAGTAATTTTGGTAGATTTCACTAGACTACCCTCCCTGCGAGCTGTATCACCTTGCAGCTTCATTAGCAAAACGTGATTGCCCGTCTCTCCCCGGCTTCACAATGGTGTTGTCCACCTTTGTGATTGGGAGGTGACACATGGTCCTCGGTGCAGTTTAAACGTGCATCTTTCTTATTTTGATTAAGGTTGACTCTCTTTTCATGTGCTTTGTAGTTTTGGTGTGTATAAAGTGTATGTCACGTTCCTTGCCCACTTTCTACTGCGTGCTTAATCTCTTCCTCCCTGTTATCTAGGTGCTTTTTATTACAGAGATTAGCCATTTATCTGTGATATGTATTGTAAATATTTCGCCCAGTCTGTCATTCTTATGACTTTCCATATGGTGATTTTGGAGGGTCAGTATCTGTTGCTCCTGCTAAGACACTAATACTACTAGAGATGCCCAGTCTCTCATCTCTTTTGGCGCTGCTATGGTCCCCAAACCTTGTTTTTTTCAATCTCTAAAAAAACGTGAGCCACGTTGTAGATGGTCTTCGGGCCCCCTCATCTCTGAGAGTCTAGAGTACTATTCTCTTACATTCTGGTTTGCTAAGTTTCCCTCTGCCTCTCTAAGCTCGGGCTCTAGGGGCACACATATCATTGGGAAATGTGGAGCCTAACATGATGGCACCTGGGACGTGCCTGGAAAAGCTCCCTCCCCCAAGGATTCAGCCTAATTTTCATTAGAAGTTTCACCATCAGTGGTACATTCTGTCTTAATTCCCACGGACTTTGTTCAGGTCCTTGTTACCGCTTATGTGGAACTTAAGGCCATCTCAACATTTGTCTGCCTGGATCCTGTCTGTTCAACCTCCAGCCTCTATTCTGCCCCCAGATGACATTTCTTATAGAATAGTCTTGATCGGGCCACTTTCCCATCCAACTTTCTTGTATTGCCCGTTTTGTTCAGTAATAAGCTTTCTGGTCTCCTCCTGATAAGGTCTCACACAACGTGTTCAGCTGCGTCTCATTAATGCTCTCGCGGATACCTTCTGTCCCCTCCCGTGGGCTCCTTGCCTCATCCACCTCAACGCCCTTCCCAGACTGCTCCTTCCCCCTGCCATGTCCTCCTTTTATCCAGTCTAATTCTGCCTGCAAAGTATTTCCCATTTCTCACCATCCTCCTCTGAAGCCGGGCTTGAGCTCTGATTTCCCAGGGACCTCACAGTACTTTATGTATTTTTTTTTAAAGATTGTATTTATTTATTTGACACAGAGAGAGAGAGAGAGCACAAGTAGGGGGAGCAGCAGGCAGAGGGAGAGGGAGAAGCAGGCTTCTCACTGAGCAGGGAGCCCAATGCGGGGCTCAATCCCAGGACCCTGGGATCATCACCTGAGCCGAAGGCAGATGCTTAACTGACTGAGCCACCCGAGCACCCCCCTCACAATACTTTTTAAAAAAGATAAAAGATCAGGGGTTCCTGGATGGCTCAGTCGGTTGAGCATCCAACTCTTGATGTTGCCTCAGGTCGTGATCTCAGGGTCCTGGGATTGAGCCCCATGTCGGGCTCCATGCTGAGCATGGAACCTGCTTGAGATTCTCTCTCCTCCGCTGCCCCTCCCCCACTGGTCAAGCTCATGTGCGCACTCTCTCTTCAAAAAAAGATAAAAGATCATATTCTGTGTTTTCTGGGAAGGTATGTGCATGGCTCTCTATCTACCAGAGTATGATCTCTAGAGGGTAGAAAGGTATTCCTTTCCATCCTCATAGGGTTCTGTAAGAAGTAGTCTCTAAGGGATTCATTGACTAGAACTGAAGCAACACTCACTGCTGGGAACTTTAACTTTAAATTAATTTGCACAATAATCCTGGGATGGATAGTCATTTAAGACTTACATAGAAAAGAGTTAGTTTAGAAGAATTGGTTTTTTCTTAAATTATGGTTCATGAAAACATTAGTGTGCATGTGTGTGTATGAGAGAGAGAGACATGTTCATAGGAGGGAACGGTGTTGAGAGGGAGGGAAAGTATGTGTAGAGGTTAGAAGTGAAGGGCGCTAAGGAGAACATCTACTTTGCATTGTGCCAAAGAGCACCTCTGCTCATTCCTGAAGGTATCCTATCTCATTGTCGTACCAAAGTATATCCTGCCCATCTCTTTGATTCTGGATGAAATTTATCCATGAAAACTTTTCTAGTTCACTCGCAACCATCGGCCACCTTGTATCACTCTGATAGGTTAATACATTCTGCATGGGTGTGTCAAGACATTATTGACACAGTCTACTGTATCTTGAAGCTGTCCTTTGTCTTATCTCCTCTTTGGATTGTCCTCCCTGGTAGTATTTCCTATTTAATCTTGTAGCCTTTCTAGAGAACTAGCTCAGGAATATCTGATAGTGGAAGAATTCTTCAGGATTTGTGAGTGAGTCAGAGCCAGCCTCCCCCACAACTGCCCAGAATGGAGATTACGTTTTCCTCAGCTTCCTTTCATCTCGGTGTGGCCGCATGACTGAGTTCTGGTCAATGAGATGTAACCAGAAATGCCACATCTAACTTCCAGAACGGGCTTTTGAAGTACGAAGTCTCCTCCTTTGGGCCCCTTTCTCCTTCCAGCTGAGAGGGATGCCAGGGAGATGAGTGAATCTGGAGCAACTATCTTAGACTCGGAGGGGGAACCCTTCATGCTAAAAATAGCAGCAAAGCGAGATACCAAGAGCCCGTGTCTGTGATCAGACCTTCTGAAGAGGCGCTTGGAGACCGCCTACCTCCCAGCGTCTTATACATGAGAAATAAGACGTCTGTCTTGTGTAGGTCTTCATGATTTAGGGTTTCACTGTTCCCAGCCAAACCTAATCCCAACTGAATACGGTCAGAGGAGAGAGCAGAGCGTGGAGATTTACGAGGAGCCCTCAAGCAAGACCCAAACCGATGCTCTGCCTGGATAATAATAATTTGCAAATTATTAAAAGGGAGAGGAAGAAGATCAAAATTGTATGCTCAAGGGCACGTTCCCTTCTCCTCGGTGAGAGCAGAGTGCAGGCTTGACCCGTAATGCAGGTCAAACGCTCTGGAAGCACAAGGAGTACCAGACCCCTGAAGTGTGAGCAGGAGGAAAACCACAGAGGGTTAAGGAGGCTGGAATGTCCTGCGGACTGGCCTTTTAGGCTATCGGTAGCCAGCTGCAGAACGTATGAGATGCAGAATTTGGTCACATGGTGCCTCCATTCCTCAACTATGGAACTAATTTTTGTTTATGGCAACTAACATATTAAAATAGAATTTTAGTGATAATACCTCTTCTTATTTAAGCTATTCCCAGGAATTTGAAAGAAGAGAGCAAAAAAATCCCAGCCTGGTGTTACTCCACAGAGCAGGCTACCCAAGGAAATTCTTGCCAACAATGCAGTGACCTGGGCATTACGTTCCAGGAGAGAAAACGAAGTCTGGAAAGGAAAGCGATCTGCCCTAAACCACCCACCTACTTGGTTACTCACTCCCCTTGAGGCTCCTAGGCTAGTTCTCTCTCCTCAGCACCATATGGTCGGCCCCCTTCATCCCCTGTCCAGGAGGGATATCGGTTGTGCCATGAAAAAATGGGGGGAAGCGGAATGGAATATTCGGCTCTGCCATAGGGTTGTACGTAACCAAACATGGAGCTCTCGCCTACCGCCCACAGAAGAGAACTTCAGCCTTCAAAATGTTTGTAACGAAACGTCCTTTCACACTGCGTGTCTCTCTGACCGTAAGAAATGGGTTTCGCGTGAGAAAATGAGGAAGAGCAGTGCCGGGAAGCACCGATGTCCTTCCATGTGGTCTGGAAATCTCCAGGTCTGGAGCAGTGACAGTTTACAAAGTGCTGCTTAGGATAATGAAGTGGAAAAAATAAATATGAGGGCCACCTGGGTGGCTCAGTGGGTTGGGTATCTGACTCTTGGTTTTGGCTCAGATCACGATCTCGGGGCCATGAGATGAAGCCCCACGTCCGGCTCCACGCTCAGTGGGGAGTCTGCCTGAGACTCTCTCTCCCTCTCTGTCTGCCCCTCACTCCCTCTCAAATAAAGAAATAAATCTTAAAAAAAAAAAAAAAAGAAATATGACTCACATGTCCTTGGTCCTAGATGGTAATTTCCTAAAGCATGGAGCTCTTCAAACAATAATATTGCTATTTAAAACAACCAAACAAACAAACACGTTGTTCCTTTCTACTAAACCTTTCAGGGTATTTCCTAGTCGTTACAAATTTCTGACGCCTGTCTGTGCACGAGGGTGCTAATTCCGAGTTGGTTCTAATAAATCCTGACGTCGTGGGAGATGTGCTTTTCCACAGGTTCTCTTCAGGGAGAGTGGCCCAGCTTAGAATCTCAGGTTTTTAACTCTGAAGGAAACCTCCTAGTTCAATATGTCAGTAATCCGGTCCCCTCATTTATAAAGGAGGCAATTCGAGGTCTTAAGAGAAGCAAGATTGTGCCCAAGGTCACAAAGCTAGCTGAGGTTTTCGTAAGTATCTCTTCCATGCCTTTCATATCTTTGCAGAACAGATTAAAAAAATATATTTTTTTCCTCCCCTTCTGTTTTCTCAGCCACCAGCATCCCAGCTGAGGCCCCGCCGTTTGGAATCATAAATACGGCACAGCAAAGTACGACTATATACACCTTATCAAATGATGGTTATTTTTTTGCACTCCGGAGGAGCAAAATGTAGCATCCCAGCTCACTCTCACTTTCGCCGTCAGCTCTTCATGCGTGGGTCGAAGCGGCTGTTCTTTGCACTGAGGTATGTGTGTGCGGGTGTCATGTGTGAACAGCTAATTAGTAGCACCGCCGAGCAGGAGGAGACCTCGCTAACACCACTGAGTCTCTGTGTCACAGCGACACTGGGTGCAGCTGCTTCTCTTAGATGTCGACAAACCCCAACGCAACGGAGACATGGCCCCGGGCTAGGAGACGTGGGCTGAGAGCGGCCAACGACCTCCTTCGGAGCCTGCCAAGTAGCTGTGTCGGCCACTGGTCTGAGGAAAGTGCTAGAAGCCTGCAGGCCTCTGGTGACCCGGCACGAGCTCCCCACGCCTCTTCCAAATACTAGCATGGAACACACTGCGGGCACCGACGGAAACCGCACGTGCTTGTGAAAAGAGCCACGGGGCTAGGAGAGAGAAACTGAATTGTAGCCACCGCTCTCCCTCCAGCTGGGCGAGGGTCCCAACCCCACGCACCTGCGCGGTCAACATTGGATGTGGCCATGCTTTCATTCCCGGGACAGAAGTTCCCAGAAATCGCATGCTTTTGGGGGAGAAGGAGAGAAAATGCCCTTTGAATGGCAGATAACTAGGAGGTGATAAAATCCACACCTCGTATACCTAATTTATCTGATCGACGACAGATAGCATCACTGGGACATAAAATAGCAAAGTTCTAGTTGATGACTCCGGGGAATTTGATATTTTACCTTCGTTGAAACTGATTCGAGTGTGGTGCTTTCCTGTTTCAGTTTAGACGTCTAGAATGGGAAGTGAGCTTGCTTTCCCAGCTTTGGCTTGGAAAAACAACTAATGAATTCCCCGAGTATTTATTCAGCACCGGCTCAATAGGCCCGGGCCTGCGCTCAGAGGCTGGGATGAAAGCTCGGACCAGCACAATTCTACAAGTACACACTGAAGGCATCATGCAATTCATCCAAATGTCCTCTCGAGTACCAACT
The DNA here is from genome assembly GCA_028534135.1 of Potos flavus. NCBI lineage: Eukaryota > Metazoa > Chordata > Mammalia > Carnivora > Procyonidae > Potos > Potos flavus. The sequence goes on from CM052886.1 coordinate 123,755,835, forward strand.
CTGGCCCCGGCAGAGAGGGCTGTTTTGACATTCCTATTTTGAGATTGCCACGTGGTAATTGCCGCTGTCACTGCATTATTTATTTATTTTTTTTCCTTCACAGGGAATACAAAAATTTCTGAACTCTTGTCGCTGGCGTTTAATGAAAACGAATAGAAACTGACTGTCATGAAGAACACAAAGAATATAATTGGTTTCACAATTACTTAATGCCCCTTATAAAAACAAACCATAGGGACTTCTAGTAAACGTGGCAGATAAAAAAAAAATGACTATACCTCTAATCCTTCTCAAACTCCCACTAAGATGATGCGAAGAGAAAGGAAAAGCACCCATCCAGAAGGACTTGGAGAACAAAAGAGGAAAGAGCAATATTTTGAAAGCCCGAGAGCAGATGGATGGGCAGTGACTTAGCAGGGCAAGAGGAAGCTGGATGGCGAAGCGCCTACGGGAAGTGAAGCCAACCACTGGGATGAATGGGGCCACGGAAGCCTGGAGAGTCTCCCCCCGAGTGGCACCAGCTGCCTCCGCGGCGCTCTGGGCGGGACTGGACCCGGGAGGAGTCGTTCAATGTCAGGAGAAGCGGTAGCTCCCCCAAGATCTCCCACAGCATCCCTTCCCTCCCTAGTACAAGACAGGAGGTTTGTTCTCAAAAGAGCTTGAGCAAGAAGATCCTGGACTGGGAGCACTGGGCACAGCTGAGGGCACCTGTGACACACGGCAGCCGGGGAGACTGAGGGGGGGCCTGCACACCCAGCCGCGACAGCAGCAGCACCATCGTACTCTTGCTCGTAGAAACCTAGCAGCCAGGCTCGCAAATGCACCGGCAGGAGAGCAGAGGCTTCCTTGGTAAACTGATCCCCCAAACTACGGCGGTAACTGTGATAAGCAGAATAGTGTCACATCCTCATCCCCGAAATCCACGCCTATGTTAGATCACACGGCAAAGCGGAGAGACGGGGCAGATGGCATGGAGACTGCGAATGAGCTGCCCTTGACATAGGGAGAGTGTCCTCGGTCATCCGGCTGCACCCAGCGTGATCCCCAGGGTTCCGAACAGCAGAGAGAGGCAGACGAGGTCAGAGTGATGACGGGAAAGGACCTGACCCACGGCTGACGGCTTCAAAGACGGACGGTGGGAGCCGAACCCCAAAGAGTAGGAGGGGCTTCTAGAAGCTGGGAGAAGGAAGAAGAGGGATCCTTACTGAGAGGCTCCAGAAAGGAATGCGGCCCTCCTGACACCCTAGTTTTCTCCCAGCAAGACCGTACCACACTTCTGACCTGCAGAACTGCAAGATAAATAAAACGTGCTGTGTTAAGGGGACAGATTTGTGGTCATCTTTTGTTGCGGCAATGGAAAACTATACAGATGCTGTGGGGGGACCGGAGCCCTGATCAATGAGTCCCAGCCGTTGCAAATTCCACCCATACTGTCTGGGCTGCCGGTATCGGTTTACAGCATCCAAGGAGTCACAGGTGTTTGAAGGAAATATCTAAAATAAAAGGCAAAGTTCAAAATTAATAAACATCAACAGAGGGAGGAGACCAAGAAGGGACCAGAAGAAAATGTAAAGAACAAGTAAGCAAACCAACCAACCAACCAACCAGTCCTCAGAGAAATAAGAGAGAGTATTGTTTCCATGAAAGCAGAACAAGAACAGAGCGCCCTTAGAAAGGAACATTCTGCAGATTAGCGAGCTCTCTGAGTTTAAAAACATAGTAGAATAAATAAATACTAAATTAAAAATGCAGAGAAATAAGTTTAAAAACCTCCAAAAAAGAAGTCAATGGCAAGCCGGGGACATGGGCCTATATTAAAGGTATCAAGAATAAGTCCCACTTTGGGACACCTGGGTGGCTCAGTCAGTTAAGTGTCTGCCTTTGGCTCAGGTCATGATCCCAGAGTCCTGGGATCGAGTCCTGCATTGGGCTCCCTGCTCAGCCGAGAGTCTGCTTCTCCCTCTGCCTGCTGCTTCCCCTGATTCTGCTCTCTCTCTCTGGCAAATAAATAAATAAAATCTTTAAAAAAGAAGAAGAAGTCCTACTTTAAGAGATACAAAGTAAAATTTAGAAGAAAATAAGAGGATAAAACTGATTACTATGCTCAGAAACACTTAGTAATCCAGGACAAAAATAGGTAAAATATACCCAAAACAGTCGATGTAACCAACAGAGAGGTTGTTTGTCGAGTTGCCCACACCCGTAGAGAAGGGGCTATGGCAGTCTGCACAGCGGAGGCTCATGAGCTTCCAGAGCATGGCGTGAGGACCGGCCTGACGCAGCGTGCCGCCCCGTACTGTACCGACCTACTGCTGGCCTGCAGGCTTCTCGGTAGGTCTGGCAGAGACAAGATCTACGAAGGCCGAGCAGGGTGACCAGAGACAAATACAAGGAAAGCATCGATGGCCAACCGAGTGCTTCCACCTGCTGTTTGAATGCAGGCCTTGTCAGGACCACCAGTGGAGATGGTTTTGGGGGCCCTCACAGCACCACGCGACCCCCTGGCTGTGATTCCGCAAAGCAAGGAATTCAGTGCAGCCGTACAGTGGAGGCACACTGTGGGTCAGATCATCGCAGGTGGCACGTGTCACCTAGTGGAGGAGAAGAAAGATGCTTGTCAGAAACGATTCTCTCGCTCCATAAAGAACAACGTAAATTCCAGACCTGACGGAAGAGCTGTCCAAGAAAACTCACACTACTCTATGGCAGAAACCAGTCTGTAAGAAGAAGCCTAACTAAGTGAGAACTTCAAAAGAGGGGGCAGAATCTCATGCTCAGAAGAGAGATCATGTAACTCAGAAGAGGGCAAACCTCCTCAGAGCTCAGGCTCCCGCTCCTGAGAGCTAAGCCAAATCACAATTTTCTGTGAAGGTTTTTCAGGTAAAGACAAACTTATTGGCCAAGCAGCTAAGAAGGGAAGGGGAGGGGAGGAGAGGGAGGCCTTCATGAACGTAAAACAAACAAATAGCTTTAAAATAAGAGAAAAATGAGAAAAGGAAAAGTTTCTATAAAGGATACCCAACAGGTGTCCCAAAACAAGGTAGAAAAGTTGCTGAACCCAGAGTCAAAAAGCCTACAGCAGGAATGGAGGAAATCCCCCAATGAGATACATCATTGTGCCTTTTCAGAAGTCCGGTAATAGAGGTGATTCTTAAAGAAACTTCTAGAGAAGAAAACCTGATGATGGACAAAGGACCAGGCATCAGAATGCTCTCCGAGGTCTTAAAAGCAATACTGGAAGATAGAAGAAGAGTGCCTGAACAACTCTGGAGAAAACAGTTTCCCCCATAGAATTTCCAAGCGAGCAAACAAGCCTACAAGTGGGATAGCATTTGCCGCCATTCAGAGTCTCAAAAAGTTGCCTCCCATGCACTGCTTTTTCAGGAATTTACTAGAGGTTATGTTCCTCCAAAAGGAAGAGAAAACTCAGAGAGCAGATGCTCTCAGCCGAGAAACAAGACATTCTACAGAAGAACGCAGCCAAGAGAACCTCAGAATGATTACTGTGTAACGGGTCCAAGGACTAGCCCGTTCAGCTTGGAATAGACGGACAGAGGGTTCAGAAGGGGGCGCATCCAGGGGGATGGGGGAAGCAACTGACAATTCACCTGTTGCATTGGTCCTTAGGAAATGCACACTTCACTGCAGAGAGCTTCCTCGGAGCCGAGTGAGTGGCGAGTGCATTTGAAAAGCTAAGCAAACAATTCAAAACAAGACATATCTTTACTCCGAGGATCGGAGCCGAAATCCATATATATAAAAGAAAATATAATCCTAGTCCGGTATGAGCTCTCATTAACCTAAGTGACCATCACTAACTATCACAGGCAAATACTGAATACTGACTTAACCCCGGCTGACAGCAGAGATATGTTTATGGGACGTGTGCGAAGGGGACCGTCCCCAGACGTTCACCGCCACAGCCCTCTTCTCCCCGCAGCCTTCACAAACGGAAGCCGAGCATCTCCCGTCAGGAGGCGGAGTTTGTTTTTGCTCCCCTCAAACTCAGCCAGCCTTGTGCGAGAATGCAGTGGGAGTACTGGAAAGCCAGTACTGAGCCCGGGCCTCTAGAAACTTCACGGGCTCCCTTTTGCACCATCGGACCCTGACCATCCCCCTGTGCGTGAGCCCAGCACAGGCTGCTGGAGGATGAAAGAATCCACGGAGTGTGGGCGCCTGGGGGGCTCAGTCGGTGAAGCGTCTGCCTTTGGCTCAGGTCGTGATCCCGGGGTCCCAGGATCGAGTCCCGCGTCGGGCTCCCTGCTCAGCGGGGAGACTGCTTCTCCCTCTGACCTTCCCCCCTCTCATGCTCTCTCTCTCACTCGTTCTCTCTCTCAGATAAATAAAATCTTAAAAAAGGAATCCATGGAGCGTGGAAGAGCCACCCCAGCTGAGGCCACTTAGGTCAGCCAGCCTGGAACCCACCACAGCTGCATGAATGAGCTCAGCCAAGTCCAGAAGGATCGCCCAGCCCAGCCCAGCTCAGCTCAGCTGCTACTCCACAGAACTGTGAGTAAATAAACGGAAGCTTTAACCAATATGTTTTGGAGTGCTTGGCCACACAGTAAAAGCTAGCTGATGTTGTGTGTGATGTGCATGTGTGTCTACAGGAAGGTGTTCATGCAAACGCTGTTTTTGTGATCTGTCCTGGGAAATCAAGACACCTACCTAAGTCTGGAAAAATCAAGCAATACAGTAGAAGCAGGTTATTTAGAAACACGGGGACAAAACCGTGACTGGATTTTGAAGGGGATCTCCGTGGCGTGTAAATGAGGGGTCAGGAGGGGCAGGCTGGAGGACCAGGCTTTTTTTCATGATAGCCTTTCTTAGAATTGTTTGATTTTTTTTTTTTTTAAGTCATGGACGCAGTTTTGCTTTGATAAAATTTCAAATTAAGTGGAAAGGAAAAAGGAAACTAACCTTCCAAGTTACTGCTAGTCAGCTGGGGTAGAGCATCCCCTGCCAGCAAGAGTCACGTGTTCAACACTCGCCTCGGTGGCTGCCGGAGTTTCCCGCTAAGCCATCGCCACAGCCGAGCCCGCTCTCCCCGTAGATGAGCACTCGGCGTTCGCGCTCGCGGACGTGTGGTTAGTACGCGGCGGGGGCACTGCAGACCGCGCCTGGGAGAGCTGGAGGCCGGGCTCGGGCGCCGCAGGTTCTCCCGGTCGGTACTCCCCGTGCTAACGGAGTCAGCCGAGGACCGCAAACATCCCAAGTAATGCGCCGCTGGCCGCCGCCAAAATGGGGGCGTGGAAAAACTGGGTCATTAAAAATTATTCTGCGGTAACATTGTTGAGTTGGCATGAATAAGAAGTGGAGCAAATCACCATTATTCAACAGGGGGCAGTGACATTGAAAAAACCACAGACACACAGACAAACCCCCCCCCCACACACACACACACAGACACAAACACACATGATGGCAGCAGAAATGGCTATTGTCAGATGATCCCTCTCTTCCCTGATACAACTCTCTGTGCTTTACATGTATTTTTCTCTTTGTAATTATTATTCTCACGTGTGTTTGTTAAATTCCCTCTCCCACATGGGGCTGGGAAGAAGCAAGCAGTATTAGAAAAGGCGCAGGGGCGCCTGGGTGGCTCAGTGGGTTAAACATCTACCTTTGGATCAGGTCATGATCTCAGGGTCCCGGGATCGAGTCCCGTGTTGGGCTCCCTGCTCAGCGGGGAGCCTGCTTCTCCCTCTCCCTCTGCTGCTCCCCCCTGCTCGCGCGCGCTCTCTCTCTCTCTCTCTCTCTGTCAAATAAAATCTTTAAAAAAAAAAAGGCACAGAAGGTAAAAGCGAGATACTAAGCTGATGTGTTTATCGGTCAGAGGAGGTTAGGGAATGCCATAGCAACAAAAGCCCGGAATCTCTGCGACTTTACCTCTCAGGCTACATCTCTCCCGCGGAGTCTGGAGGAGGAGTCTGGGTTTCCAAGTCACTCAAAGCTCTGTGCCAACACACGCTGCCCTCCCCCACGGCCCCTCCACGCTGACCAGCCGTGCGTCTCTGTTTGTATTCAGGAGGGGGGGGAATGCCATGTGGCCGTGTACCCAGAAGGGGAACTGGAGTATTCGGGACACAGTCTAGCTCAGTCTGGGGTTCTCCCCACCGCTCGCCATTGTCATACATCACCTAGAACATAAACCCAGTTGTGTTTATTTTTATCCAAACGTGGGCTCTTTTCCTAGACATGTTTTACTCCCAAAAATTATTATGCTTTAAAGGCAGATCCTGAATCTGGCTCGAGAGGGAGGGCCTGGGAGGTTATATGAGGTACGAAAGTTATGTAAAGTTATGTGGTTTCCTTTTTTTTCTTCCTGCGGTTTGATGATGGAGCACAGTATTTGCAGTCCGATCCTGGTCTTCCTTAAGTGGTTTCCATAACAAGATAATTTTATTTCACCTAATCACTAGCCAATTCTTTTTGCTTCCAAGTAGAACCTTGTTTTTGCCTACATTTTGAAGATCGTGAATTTAAGTGAACACCACTTTCGGCCTGTTGAGGAAATGACCCCAGGTGGCCTGGAAATAGCCATGCTAATGCATAATGAGAAAATTTCATTTATGTAAATCTTGGAGCTGCATTTGTGCTCTGAGAAGGAGAGGGTAAGGTGAGCAGGGCCTGAAGATGTGGACGAGCAAAATACAGTTTTCAGATAAAACATGTGGTGTGGGGAAGGAGTGGAGTTTGTTTCCATCTCTGGGGGCTAAGGAAGGAAACTTATTTTCCTGCGTTTATTTGTGAAGAACTTCGGCGATAAGCACTGGGCTTTTCTCTTGCAGAAAGATGGAAACAGAGAAGCAGAGGTTCCAAATCTTTAGCTAAAGTCCCCAAACCCTTTGATCCTGCAGCTTCTACACCTTCTTGTTGCAATCCAAACACGCAGAAGGCTGAAATCATCTGAACTCTTTATTGCATTGGAGTAAGAAAAAACACACGACAAGGAAACCGGCTGAAATCAGGCACACCTTCCAAAGAAAAGCAGAGCCGAATGTCACGGGGTTCGGACCGATTTCAGCCCATTTCTTAACTTCTCTAAAACACATGGCACATTGAGGCGGGAATAAACTTCGCTAGGATGATCCACTTACCTAATAACTTGGCTCGTTTTGAAATCTACAATCCTTATTATAGAAGGTTCTAACTGGTCTGAATGATAAGTAACGTGGTCTTCAACATGGGACCCAATGAGACCTGTTGTGCATATTTGTTGTGAATATTCATACCCGTGAGTATCGGCCACAGCGTCACACCATCTATCACGGGTCGTGAGAGCACTCTCCAGTTCTTCCTAACTGACTTGCTGGTGACATAGGACAACCAGGGGTCGGAAGGAGTCTTGGGAGCCAGTGTGTTCTTTTGTCCCATGCCACATGCCTGGGTTGCTTCTGGCCTTCGGCCCTTCATTTATTTCTTCTTTTCATCAATTAGTTATTTTATTTATCTTATTTTTAGGTTTTTGAATTTTATTTTAATTCCATTGTTGTTAACGTTCAGTGTTATAATACCTTCAGATGTACAATACAGTGATTCGACAATCCCGTATATTACTCAGTGCTCAAGAGGAGTGTACTCTGAATCCCTTTCACCTGTGTCCCCATCCCCCACCCACCTTCCCTCCGGTAATCCTCTCTCTGTCCTCTACGGTGAAGATACCTCTGGTCACAGGCCCTTTGTATCCCAAATGCTAGTTTACTGGTTGTGGATTACTGTATCATATATATTCCATCATATAGATAGAGATTTGTAACTGTTTCCCTCGTTCACTTTAAGCTCCTTTTATACTCCATTAATTGATCTTTCTAGATCAGGGTTTGTCAACCTTGCTGCTAGACATTTTGGACGGGTAATTCTTTGTGGCGGTGGGGAGGCTGTCCTGTGAGTTATAAGATGTTGAACAACATCCCAGACCTCTACCAGGTAGACGTCAATAGCGCCTAAACCCCTCCAGTTGTGACAAAAATGTCTCCGGACATTTGCCAGTGTCCCTCGGAGGCCAAAAGCACTCCCATTTGAGAACCCCAGGCTTGACCACTTCTGTTTAACAGAAGCCTAATGCAATTCACAAGTGTGAGCCTCAGAAATATTTAAATTTTCGAGTAGTTACATTACACAAAACTAAAAAGAAAAAATAAATTGTAAAGATGTTTAATATAACCATATATACTCAAAGGGTTATTTTAACATGCGACAAGATAGAAATTATTCATGAGATAGTTTCAGTAGTTGTTTTGCTTTTATTTTCTTACTAAATCTTTGAGATCTGGTGTGTATTTTGCACTCACATCACATCCCAACTTGGACTAGGGCTCAGTTGCCCTATGTGGCCGGTGGCCCCCTTGTTAGACAGCACAAGACAAGATTAAACAACATGCTACAACATGATTAAACAACATGCTCAGTAGGTCAACCGAGAAATCAGAGGGGAAAAAAAACCTTGAGATAAATGAAAATGGAAATATAACACACCAGAATCTATGAGGTGAAGCAAAAGCAATTCTGAGAGGAAAGTTCATAGTGATATAGGCCTACTTCAAGAAACAAGAGAAATCTCAAAGAAATGATCTAACTTTATACCTAAAGGAATTTGAAAAAGAAAAATAAATGACGTGATTATCTGTTTTTTGAGAGTTGAGTTTGAGGAGTTCTTTATAGATCTTAGATATCAGACCTTTGTCTGTGGTGTCATTTATGAATATCTTCTCCCATTCCGTGGGTTGCCTGTTTGTTTTGTTGACTGTTTCCTTTGCTGTGCAGAAGCTTTTTATCTTGATGAAGTCCCAAAAGTTCATTTTCGCTTTTGTTTCCTTTGCCTTCGGAGACATGTCCTGAAAGAATCTGCTGTGGCCGATGTCGAAGAGGTTACTGCCTTTGTTTTCCTCTAGGATTTTGATAGATTCCTGCCTCACGTTGAGGTCTTTTATCCATTTCGAGTTGATCTTTGTGTATGGTGTAAGAGAATGGTCACGTTTCATTCTTCTACATATAGCTGTCCAATTTTCCCAGCACCATTTATTGAAAAGACTGTCTTTTTTCCGCTGGATATTTTTTCCTACTTTGTCAAAGATTATTTGACCATAGAGTTGTGGGTCCATATCTGGGCTCTCTAATCTGTTCCAAAGATGCAGATGCAGTACAAAGAAGGGCCACATGTACCCCAATGTTCATAGCAGCAATGGCCACAATCGCCAAACTGTGGAAAGAGCCAAGATGCCCTTCAACAGAC
>CM052886.1:123765569-123809995 GCA_028534135.1 Potos flavus
TCAAGCGGAGAGAGTCGATTATCATATGGTCTCACTTACGTGTGGAGCATAAGGAAAAACACGGAGGACATTGTGAGAGAGAAGGGAGGGATGAATTAGAGGAAATCGGAGGGGCAAAGAACCATGAGAGACTGTGAACTCAGAGCAATGGACTGAGGGTTTTGGAGGGGAGGGGGGTGGGGGGATGGGTGAGCCTGGTGGTGGGTATTGAGAGGGGCACGTATTGCATGGAGCACTGGGTGTGGTACATAAACAATGAATCTTGTAACACTGAAAAAATAAATAAAAAGTGGGGAAAAAAAATAAAAAGAAAAAAAGAAAAAAGAAAAATAAATGAATGCCCGTGCTAGTAGAAGGAAGGAAATAATAAAGATCAGGGGCGCCTGAGTGGCTCAGTGGGTTAAGCCTCTGCCTTCGGCTCAGGTCATGATCTCAGGGTCCTGGGATCCAGCCCCGCATCGGGCTTTCTGCTCAGCAGGGAGCCTGCTTCCGCCTCTCTCTCTGCCTGCCTCTCTGCCTACTTGTGATCTCTCTCTCTGTCAAATAAATAAATAAAATCTTTAAAAAAAAAAAAAAGAAATAATAAAGATCAGAGTGGAAATAAATGAAATAGAGACTAAAAAGATAATTAAAAAGATCAATGAAACTAAGAGCTGAGAAGATAAACTAAATTGGAAAACCTCTGCCACACTCACTAAGAAAAAGAGAAAAAACTTTATTCTTTCAAATAAAATCAGAAGTAAAAGAGGAGACATTATAACTGATACTGCCAAAATACAGAAGATCATGAGACCTATAAAAAATTATAGGCCAACAAATTGGACAACCTAGAAGAAATGGATAAATTCCTAGAAATACACAATCTTCCAAGACTGAATCATGAAGAAATAGAAAATTTAAGTAGACCAATTACTACTAAGAAGATTGAATCTGTAATCAATATACTCTCAACAAACAAAAGTCCAGGACCAAGACACTTGACCAATGAATTCTACCAAACATTCAAAGAAGGTTAATACCTATCCTTCTGAAACTCTTCTAAAAAACTGAAGATGTAGGAATGCTCCCAAACTCATGTTATGAGGCCAGCATTACATGGATACCAAAATCAGACAAGGACACCACGATAAGAGAAAATCAAAGGCCAGTTTCCCTTAGAAACAGAGATAAAAATCCTCAACAAAATATTAGCAAACCAAATTCAACAATATATCAGAAGGATTGTACACCATGACTAAGTCTGATTTATTCCGGGGTTGCAAGGATGGTTCGACATCTGCAAATCCACATGACACACTGCACTAGCAAAATAAAGGGTAAAAATTCTAGGATCATCTCAATCGATGCATAAAATTCCTGTGTTGAAACTCTAACCCGCAATGTGAGTGCAGGTGAGTTTGGGAGGTAATTCTGTTTAAATGAGGTCGTGAGGATGGAGGCCCCATAATGGGATTAGTGTCCTTACAGAAAGAGACTGGAGACTGTGAAGATACAACCAGAAGGGTGCTATTTGCAAGCGAGGAAGAATGCTCCTACCAGACATCAGATCTGCCAAAGCTTCAATCTTGGACTTCACCCTCCAGAACTGTGAGAAATAAAGGTTTATTGTTTAAGGCACCCAGTGGTTTAAACAAATACGTGGGCACCCATGCACCCATGCGTGACGCCTTCTCCCTGTGGACTCTGTCTTCTTGCTTGTTGGTGATAGAAAGGCAGATAGAACACAAACATTCCCGTTTAGTCACGTGATGCCCAATTTTATGTGGATGCATTTCCTCCTAAAGAATTACATGATAAGAACTTAAGTTATGACTGACCATCCACCATGGATGACCATCTTTGGTTTATCATCAAACATTATATTCAGGAGAAGTTTACTGTTAAATACATTATATGAAATGGTAAACATCCTAATTACAGTGTATCACGATGCTGGATTAATTAAAATTCTCTACCCAGCATTCTAGAGGAATAGTAAGTTTGTAATTTTCTTGTTTTGTTTCGTTGTATTCCGTTTGGGGATGAGTGCTGTTATAACACTTGTTAATAGAACCGTGTGCAGCAAAGGGGATACAAGAAGCCTCACTGATGGCCATTCTTCCCTGTAGAGAGTGTTTTTTTCATTCAAGACCCCCATTTAGAGAATTAAAACAGGTCTCAGAGTAAGACTGGAGCATTGAACTAGTGTAGCTGGGTCTGCCTCTGGGTAAGAATGATCTCCTCCTCTTTGTATATATTTCCCTTTGTGTTTTTCATTCATGAATCTTCTGGCTCTGACAACCATCTGCAGAAATGCTGCCAAGATGATGAGTAAGACACCCTGAGCCCAAATTATTTCCCTTTAATTTTTTCATTCTAAAACTGAACATTCTTGAGATCTTCTAATACTATCTGCCTTCCAAATCTGCAAGATTATCAAAATCCTTTAGGGGTAGCTTTTTAAAAGACTAAGGGCCCAGAAAATATAGAAAATGAAAATGACAAAAAAATAGAGAGGATTATGAGATTCAGGACATTTCCGTACAGGAAATAAAAAGCAATATGGAAGTGTGTCAGGCAGTTGATTAATAAACATATGTTATTTTTCTAGAAAAAGGAAGTCTCAAAAGATTCCACCTCCAGAGATTTTATTTTATTAGCTCTGGTGTGGGTCCTGACTGTTGCATGTTTTTAAGCCTTGTGGGTGATTTTAATGATCCACCATATTTGAGAACCAGTGGTTTAATGTCCTGTATGAATTAAAAGAGGCGGTAAATGCTAGGGAGACTTATCCTAAGATCCTTTGTTTTCCTTTTGTGAGCCCTTCTCTGGGCTAAGTAAGATCCTGTCCAATGGCAAGCATACATAAATGAGGTTAATGAGAAGTACTTTGAGCTTAAAGTGAAGACAGCCAGATTTGATTTTATTTGTTACTAACGGTCTGTCTTCAAACAAGTCATTTATTCTTGCAATCAGTTTTTTCTACCTGCAACATGGATTTTGTAAGCAATGACCCTTACTTTATGTTTTTTGAAAACGTGATTTGAAATGTATTTAGGCTGCAGGAGGTACGTTAATTAAAACTGCTATGATCATTCATTGGCATATAACACAAAAGATCAAACTTGGTTCTCAGTATTTTCCCCCAAACATTTGTTTGCCTACTTTATTCATTGGTAGAAGATCCCTTTTATTGTTCACATAAGAAATCATCCCAAGACTCAGTCTGATAGAGATATAGACAAATGCAGTAGGCTACAGATATGTAATATAATATAATATATACCATAAAGATTGACACAGGGGCACGTGGGTGCCTCAATCGGTTAAGTGTCTGCTTTCAGCTCAGGTCATGATCCCAGAGTCCCAGGATCGAGCCCCATGTCAGGCTCCCCACTCAGCCTGCTTCTCCCTCTGACCCTCACCCCTCTCATGCTCTCTCTTTCACTCTCTCTCTCAAATAAATAAAATCTTAAAAAAAAAAAGGCACAAATAAATATACATGGTTTCTCTGATCTCAAGTAAAATCCCAAATTAACATAAAATATGTTCCATAAAATTGTTTCTTATTGTTTTCAAATGTCTTTTTTCTTATTTAGATAATATTTCATATTTAATGCATAGATATTTAAAGCATATAAAGCATTCTTTTGTTAATATTCTCTAAATAATAGGGCTAATTTCAATGAGACATAAAAAGAAAACTGTGGTTAATAACTAAGTATGAAAACATGGCTAGTTAGAATTAATCTGCATATGTAAACTTAATTAACATTTATTTTATTCAAATTGAGTAATTTGCATAAAATTTGAACGGTATTTACTTTATGGCATATTTCCATTTTGTGAAAGCTCCAATACTTTATGAATATCACAATGGCTTCAAACAGCTATTCTGAGATAATCAGGATGTTACAATGATCGCTCAATTTTTGCGGTGAATTTATTTTCACAGATAATCATTATTCTGTAATCCATCAAGTGTGTGTAGGTTTGGTCTTCAGAGACAAATTTTCTATCTATACAAAATCTCGATGATCTAGAAAGATGGAAGGTGGTGTCACCCAGTGTTGAGCTGCTTGGCCAAGAGGATAACTCCTCGGATGAGTTCCTTATCTATCATGAGAAGTGGCACACGTGTGGAAACTGTCTCAGATCTAAGCCAGCACCGTATGCATCTTGTAAAATACCGCCCTCTGAGGCAGTGGAGAAAAACTCTCTTCCCATCTCCACCCCATTTCCTGCAACTTCTGTGAGGTCACAGAACTTGGGGAAATAGTGGTGCTTCCTGGCCTAGATTTATCACCATCTGGGAACCAGAATGAGATGCCCGGTGATGCCACCACCACTTTCATCTGCCACATTCTCGGAAATTCACCACCCACAGGGTCATTCTGGCCAACGCAAGTCACCTCATCCACTGGGAAGAAGAGAAATAATGGGGAAGGAGTCCTGCTCGCAAACCTCCCAGCCTGCTTCTATTTGCTACCACATCCTGTGTTAAAATTCCCAAGGCTGATGTCCAAGGCCATTGCTGCTTCGGCCCCACCCTGCCAGTCTCTCTCCCAAGCCAAATTGGCCTCCGTGAGCCACAAACAGACGCGATTGTGGCTCTGCCTCGTGGTCCTTCCAGGCGGCAGCCCAAGTCTCAAATCTCATAGAAATCTTCCCTGATTCCTCCAGCTCATACCACCGTTCCCCCCCTCTGACCTCCCAATTTCATCCGGAACAAGTAATTTGGAACCTAATTATGGACTAGCATGGGCTGTCCTCTGATTGTTTCATGTGCTAACTTTAATTCCCCAATTAAATCGGAAGCTCCTTAGGATAACTTTTGTGACTAATGTCTATTTGCTAAACTCTCCTCACTATCCTTTTCCTCCAGTAACCATCAGGCTGCTAAGTCCACTAATAAGTGTTCAATAATTCATAGAATCTTAGAGTTGGAACTTTTAAATCCAGCTAATAGATGGGCAAATAAACTGTGCTACAGTAGAGAATCACTTTCACAGCTGCTTCCTCCCTTCCTCCCTTCCTCCCTTCCCCTACTGCTTCCTTTCTTCTTTCCACCCTCTCCCTCTTCATTCATTCTTTTCTTCCTCTCTTCCCCCTTCCCTCTCTCCTTTCCTCCTTCCTTCCCTTGCTTCCATATTCATGGAGAGTTGAAATCTCTTCACCGATGACAGTGATACAAAGCGCAAAGATTATGCCGGGGAAAATTTTTAAAGTACTGAGAGAGCACCTGCCTGCCTCTGGGGGTCACAGTTTGCAGTCCCGTAAGGTCAAAGCAGATTGTCACTAAGGCTTATCTACCATTGATTCAGTCGTGATGAATTGCTACAAATTCTTAGGAAGAAAATAACTACGGTTGACTTAAAATCATATAGGGAGTTTGCAGATTATACCGTTTATGTCCTAATGGCTCATTGCTAAGAATATTCTTTGGAACTTTGGGACACCCTTTTCTAAATCAAGCAGTTTTGCATAGTGATTATGTCCCTGGGCTAGCACATGGAAGCCTCTTATATCTACTGTGTACCTAAAGTTTAGCACAGCATAATATTAATGCTATAAAATCTAACCAGATGAAAATGGATTTTTTTCAGAAAGCAGTAGAGCCCTAAATCTGCGCATTGGGACCATGGCAACCTGCCGCCTCTTACCTGCTTCTCTGTGCACCCCTTACCCTACCATTCAAGCAGGAGGGGACACCCTCTTTCCCTGTTCCCTCCATGCAAACTGCACTGGGATAAGTGATCATCTCGCCTCTCCCGTGGTAACTGGGAGTGAAGTTTCAAGGAAGAGCGAGGAGAACTTGGGGGAAGGTTGTTAAGAGAGCTCTGTGTACCATAGGAACATTTTTTCATCTTGAAACGAGGATAAGTCATACAACAAAAGGTTTCTGGATCATTCTCTTGATAGGAGAGGCAATCTGAGAGATGATGCTTTGTCACCAACTTCTGGAATTTCTCGGACATTCTACCCCTTCCTGGGTTGTTGAGAGAATTAGAGATAGTGCATGTTGGGGCACCTGGGGGCTCAGTTGATTAAGTTTCTGACTCTTGGTTTTGGCTCAGGTCATGATCTTGGGGTCGTGAGATCTAGCCCTGCATCGGGCTCTGTGCTGGGCGTGGAGCCTACTCAAGATTCTGTCTCCCTCTCCCTCTGCCACCCCCCCACTCTCTCTCTCTAAAATAAATAAAATAAAATCTTTTTTTAAAAGAGAGTGCATATAAAGTATCTCCTTGTGTAGTAATGACAATTATGAGTAAAATAAGTTTAGTATTTATTGAGAGCTTACTATTACTATGAGATACTAATTAGATACTATTTGATATTAAGATGGGTACTATGCTAGGCTGTTTCTTCTATTGTCACTTTTAATTCTCACAGCAACCGAGTGGGCTGTTCTGGCCGATTTAGATGAGTCATGAAATGGAGACAGAAGGGGAAGGAAGGCCACTCAGTAAATATGTGACGAAGCTGGGATTCAGAAGCGTGCAGTCTGATGTCACAGCCCAGCACCCTAGCTTTCCCTCTGACTGCTTGTAGGGCCAGTAGAACCGACACTTAGGACAGAGACCCTCTCAGAAAGTTCTGGACACGTGCTTTGGTAGTTTCCAATGGGTGGGTAAGGGAGAGGGAATGGAAGGAGAGTGTACGAAGGGGGGAGGAAGGAACAGGAGAGCGGGGGGGCCAGCCCACCTGACCGTAGTCTGCTCGCCCCCACCCACCTCCTCACACACCAGCTTGGAGCCCCGCGAGCGCCGGGGCAGCAGCTTCTCCGGCCCAGCTCCTCTCTGACTTCCGGTGTTCACTTGCTCGCCCTTTAGCAGCAGCGGCTCCCGTCTGCCTTGACCCCGCAGTCCTCCTGTTTTCCCTCAGAGCAAACACAGCAGCTTGGGCTCCACAGCCGTCCCCTTCGTCTTCAGCTTCACCCGGGGCCAGAGATCGACGCCCGAGGTCATCAAAGCCAACAGCAGGTTATTCCCAAACTCCGCTGTCCACAGTAAAAATTACTGTTTGTTTTAGTAAAATCCCGGCCTCAGAGCAGCACTGAGGCCTGGTTTCTAGAACAGAGAAATAGAAGCGTCAGGGGCTCTTGGAAAGCGAGGCTGTGGGGTGGGCGCTGGGTAAAGCTAAGGAGGCCGTCACAGGTGGGGGGGAAGAGAAAGGGGCCTTCTCTCTGCTTTCTCTCTCGCTCTCCTCCCTTTGCCGTGTACCTGGGGTGCTGGGAGGGGGTGCCTGAGAGCAGCCGTCAGGGCGAGGGCTGGAGGGGCTCTAGTCTGCTTACACGTGAGGAATACCTGTCAACCCCCAGTGAACTGCATTTCACAAAATTCACATGCCCCGTTGAACTTCGGAAAAGTAGACACACGATGCAGAATCAGTACAGGAAGAGCAGGGCCGACTGTTAATCTGGAAGGCACTTCTTCTAATCTCTTTTTATCCCATCCAAGTAATGGGATCTGTGGTCATCTCAGCTGCCCACTGCTCATTTGCGGTTTTATGATAACTTCATATTTGAGGGGTCATCTTAGATTTAGATTGCTCTGGATTCATGAGTATAAAGAACCTCAGTGACTCCTCTACTTCTAGGCCAGAAACTGTAAGTAGAATAAAATGTGTAAAAATAAAAATAACAAGGCCAGACAAGCTTTAGGAACGAGCATTTAATTATTTCCAGTTCAGTGTATTCACAGGTCAGTTTCTTTCCTTCTTTCTTTCCTTCCTCCCTTCCTCTCTCTCCTTTCTTTCTTTCTTTTTCTTTCCACCCCCCTCCTTTCTGTCTTTCTGGTGGGCAGTGATTTTTGCCAATCCACAGAAAGAGATAAATCAAGATAAGTTGTCACAGAAACATTAAATATTAGAGCCAATAACAGTGAAAAATGAACAGGGAATTGGGTCAGAATTTTATACAGCTGAAAAATAATTCCATTGAGGGCTTGATAACATTAAGACAGGAATTCTGGAGTGATAATGGGAATTGTTTTCAGGTAACCTTCAACTCCCAGAGAGCATATTGCAAAGAGAATGTAAAGTTGATGACCGCCTTTTGCGTGGAGAGGATTGATTTACTGCACAAGAATTACTCACCCTCTGGCTGGCCATTGGGCAGAGTTCCGGGGAACAAGACATCTCAGGACTGAAGTTTTGGGGATTCCACATCCCACATCTGTAAAAGGCGGGCAAGAGTTTGAAAAGCATTATGTAAATAAGAATCAAAGCCATCCCTCCCCTTACCTGGAAAGGTATGTGACCTATAGAAGCAAGTCGTGATCCCTTTCCTGCTTAGGAAGTTTACTGGCTGTGGTGTGGAACACAGAAGATACTCTAGATGGGTCCATACACAGACAGTGTGTTAATAGGGATTTCAAAGCAATATCCAAGCCCAAATAGCGAAAACCGTAGAATCCCTGCAATAAACATATGTATTTTCTTCAACTGGTATTTACTGTCAGGCTCTTCCGGGCAACACATTGTCCTGGGTGCCATAGCAAATTAAAAATGGAGCTTGCCTACTTCTTGAGGAATCATAGCCCTACAAAGTGTCTCCTGGCTCTTGGTTTGCCAAGTAAATGTGTAGGACTGTGTCCCGCGAATGTGACGATGGGGAGGGATATCAACAAGGAACCTAAACACTAAACCCAAAGGAAATGATCTTCCTAGAGGTAAACACTGTGTAATTGAAACCAAACCAACAGCAAGCCTGTACTTTGCTTCTTGACTAATGGTCACCTTTTTTTTAAAAAAGAAGATAATTAATGGAAGCAGAATGGTACAAAATCAACAATCACAGGGACCACTTTATGGGAAACTTCCTCCCTGGGCTCCTTGATTTGTGTATTCCACAGCTGCTTTCCCACTGCCCAAAAGGTAATTAAGAGGTGATAATGATATGTATCTTCCCTTATCAAAGTCATTAACACGTTATTATTGTTGTAAGGAGTCTAGCTTATCGCCTGGTTGTGGAGATGGCGCTTTAGGCGAAAAGTCTTTATTGGTCTACCAGGGATTTCTGCTGTGATGAAGAAATTGCAGTTTGGGGATGAATTAGCAGGTTACATTCTCTGTGACTCTTGAATGTCTTATTTCTCCAAACCTTGCAGGTTTCCAAGAACCCCCCCCTCCCCCCAGGGCCACTGTGATTCTCAATTTGACCTACAACTTTACTCCTTTCCAAGCTGTTCTATTGAAGTCAGGGACACAGCTCTCTCCTATTCATCAAATTGCACATCCATAATGCTTGAAGATTTGGCTCAGACCCCATCTATCCATGGTGCCTTCTCTGAACTTCTACTCAGATAAAAAGATACCACAAATTCTCCCAACATCGATCGGTTTCTCTGCCTTGGTTAGCAAGTGCTTCGGTGCACAAATATTCACTCCAGATTGTGGTGAAGGTTTCGCAATTAATCTCTTAAACATCTTGGAAAAATATGGGAGTGCGTACTCATGCAACTTTTTAATGCTGTAAGGATTTCTATAGATGGACGAAGAGAGGAAGGAACAAATGCATTCAGATTGGTTCTGAACTCTCCTAGGCTTCTTTAGGTTAGAAAATAGTCTATATGGTTTTTCTGAGGTTTATGTTTAAATTGTATGATCCGTGAGGGCAAAAATATATCTAATTTGTTGACTGTAAGCCTCATTAGAATCAGAGTTATGGCAGTTTATTGTTTTTAAAAACTATCCAAATAAATATATACATTTTAAGAATCAAATATTAATAAAGGGCTTTTTAATATAAAGGAAAAAAATTCACAGCAGTTCTCCTGTTCTACCCCCTTCAACCATCAGTTCCTGCAGGCAGCTATTTTTAATTAATTTTAGTAGTTCTTCTGGTATTTACCTACGTATTTCTAAGTAATATATATGTTCTACTTGATCATTATTTAGTGACTGACTGTTGGGGAGGGATTTAAGTCTGCTGTCCCATAACACTGCTTCCTTTTTTTCCCCTTTTTGGTTAAATCAATATTCAGGGTTTATATTATTATAACTATATAAATAATGTTCTCCACTGAGCTAACAGTACACTATAATTACCTTTCCTTTCTTGTACAGCTTTTTGTTTTTCTTGGAGTTAATAATTGCCTTGTTTTCATCAGCCTGGCTTTGTATATAACTATCCTTAAGTTTTGCCACAACTTCCAACAGTCTCTCCAAAACTTTCCACATAGTAATGTAGAACAGATAACCAATAGAATCTAAACACCTCCTTCTTGGGGCCCTTTTCTCCCTTTTTCCAACCTGGACCAGTATTTCTTTTGGGCTACTGTATCACTGTTATCCCAGAACTTCTCTCTGTCATCATCTCAGTGATTCTCTCCACCTCCTTGCGTTGGAGGCTCTCCTTCCTGGTTTTCATGTTTTCCTCTTTCTTGCTTTATTCCCTCATTTTGGTGGCACACCCTTCCTGAGAAAGGGTGCATGTGAGGTAAATTTACTGAGAATTTTCCTGCCTGAAAATGTCTTTATTCTACCTTTGCACTTTTTTTTTTTTTTTTTTTTTTTTTGGTAATTTGGCTAACACTTGAATTCTAGGTTAAAAATAATTCTTATTCTGAATTTAAAATATCAAAATGATATTTGTTGGTTGAGTCTTTTCCTACTTATTGTGTTGGGCATTAAGTGGTCCCTTTAAAGATCCATATCCTTCTGGTCTATGGAATTTTCCTGTATTGTTCCTCCAAAAGTTTGTTTCCTTCTCCCTTTCCCAACCCCAATTTCTCTTCTGGAACTTGTATTGGGCAACTACAGAGTCCTCTAGATTAATCTCACTTTTTTTTTTTTTTTTCTCTTCTTTCCTAATGCCCTTGTTATCATTTTGTTTTACTTTCTGGAAGGTTTTATCTACTTTAACTCCCCAATTTTCTATTGATTTTTTTAAATGCCAGAGCTCATATTACTAATTTCCAAAGGCTCTTTCATGTTCTAAGATTGCTATTGCAAGGATGCAATATGTTTTTTAACTTCTCTGTGAAAACTCATCATATTTTCTGGAAAGTATTCTTCTGATCCCTGTATTGTCTTTCTCCCCTCTGATTTCTTTGTTTTCTGTTGCTTGTTTTGTCTCTGTCTTTCATGCTGGAGGCTGTCCCTCAAATCTTATGATCTTTGGCTGTGAGGGAATCACATGCTAAATGAATATTCTGTGTGCATGTGTAAGGCTCATTGACTGAGGGACTCACTATAGAATTATAGGGCAGTGAGCAAGCATTTTTATTAGAATACCCCTGAATTCTACAGGGCTTTTCCTTATACCCTTTAATTTCTCCACAGAAAGATTTCCAAATATCTCCCTAGGGATTACAAGCCTGGCTGTGGCTTTCTGGGTAGTAGGTGGAACAAGGAGGCTAAAATAGTTTGATGATCAGACTTTTGCTAGTAGCCCCTATTGCTCTGTCTTCTGTGCCTTGGGTCCCTGGTCCTGAGCCTGTCTTGTTTAGAACAAGTCAACTGTCTTTGGGGTTTGGAGGTGATGATGACAGGTAGACTTAAGGAAGTAACTGCTTTACATAGACTTTCAATCCACTGCTGACTTCGTGCCAGTACCTTCTCTGGGCCCCATGCCTCCAGGTCCTGGGCCCTCCTAGTTCTGAAGGATGACTGGCTTGTTTCTTATTGGGTTGCCTCTATGGGAGGCATAGAATCCAGCCTTTTGTGTTCTGCTTAAACTGTTATCATTACTCTCAAAGCTGGCATAAGGTAGGCATTTGTTGACATTCTTGTCCACTGTTGTCCTCTTTGCTGTTCTGTTCATTCTTGTAGGTTTATACTTTTGCATTTTTTTTTAAGATTTTATTTTTAAAGTAATCTCTACACCCAACATGGGGCTTGAACTCACGACCCTGAGATCAAGAGTCACATGCTCCTTGACTGAGCCAGCCAGGTGCCCCCTGCGTTCTTTTACTGACACTTAAGTGGGTTTCCAGGAGGGAGTGGAACAGAATATGTATATAAAATGAACATGAACTTTGTCATTTAATTGATAGTTATTTCTGAGTTATAGTTTTTTTTTTTTCTTAAGTAGGTTCTACACCCAGAGTGGAGCCCAATGTGGGGCCTGAACCCAGGACCCTAAGATCAAGAGTCAGATGCCTGGCTCAACTGAGCCACCGAGGCACCCTTAGTTATAGTTTACTTTTTAAGGAATGTCGGACCTTAACGTATTTATACATGAAATCATATTAACGTATCATTGATTGCAGTATTGATAACTGCAAGGACTGGGTCTTCCCTTATAAATCAAACTAATAATACACTAGAGTTGGATGTGCTAACCAGGCTAAGACCAGGGCCAGTGTTGGTCGTATTCATTTTTGTGTTGACCATTCCCCTAGGATTTAGCATGTACTTTGGCAGAGACACTTAAAAGCAAAAGCAACAACGAAACAAAAAATCAAGAGTTGCAGTCATGTTGTTATTGTTTGTGAACATGCCTGCATAATCTTTGAGGGCAGGCTGAAGGTCTTGTTCATTTCAAGGAGGTCCCGGGGTGCATTGCAAAGAGCATGAACTCTGAAGCCAGGGGAGCCAAGCTTGGATTCCCCTTCTTAGCTGCGTGACTTCGGTCAAGATACCTGATCTTGCTATCCCTAAATCTCCTACCGTGCCAGACCGCGATAATACCTAACTCACACATTACTTGTATTAAATCAGCAAAACCAGACAAAGGGCCAAGGGCCGTTCTTGATGGGAAGTAGGTGCAGAATGAATGGGAGATCTTATTCTTTTTTTTCTTCCTTCCCCATCAGACAGTGATCCTCTCAAATGCAAAGAACATATGCTATTCTTATGTGTAATCCCACTCTTCGTGCAATGCCGGGCGTGAAGTTGGCACTCAGTGCATATTTATTCAATGAATGAATAAATAAAAGGCTGTTTGGATTCCACAGGCTGAGGTATTTTCCTGCTCTGTGAATCATTATTTGCCACTTTCTTCCTTTAGACGGCACTTCCTTCACTATTTGCTGATCCTAATAAACCACCATTCTTTCCTGAGCTCCTGGATTACGTGTTCCGCGGTGCTGCAAATAGAGCCAAGGAACGCTAACGGGATTTTTAAACGCGCAGGCAGCACCTGAAATCCAACCCTGCTTATGTTCACTGTGGTAGAGAATATAAAGAGGTGCCCCCGAAATAAAAGAGGTGTCTGAAGCAACCAGAGTGTCTCCACTCCAAGTTTAAAAGGCCGTTTGGCAATCGTGTCTCCTGGCGCCCCACCCCCAGCCCCCCAGATAAGAGAGCTTTTGGCGGTGAGGAGTTCACGTGGGCTTCCCGTGTTTGCAGCTTTCTCCCGCAGAGCCGGTGGCGGGGAGAGGGGCAGCACCTTCCACTCAGGTCTACTGTCCACTCTTCTATTCGCGGAAGTGGGAGCAGGGTTTGGCTAAACCATCCTTTGTCACTTTCTAGAGTTTATTTTTACAGATATCAGGACTCTCTGTAAAAATAAAAACAGAAACAAAAAACGAACAAGTCCTAGCCTCAGTGGCATCCTTACCGTGAGCACTCTGAGCAGCACACGCGTCTGTTCCCTGTGGGGGTCAAAGCCCCATGGAGGGCAGACACCTTGGGCCAGCACAGAATGCCCCCTGCTGCGGTAATCCGCATCGTGCAGTTTAGCCATGGGTTTCGATGCCGCTGTTCTGGTCGGGCGTCTCAGCTCTGCTGGGAGTCCGTTGTGT
Source organism: Potos flavus (assembly GCA_028534135.1). Taxonomy (NCBI): domain Eukaryota; kingdom Metazoa; phylum Chordata; class Mammalia; order Carnivora; family Procyonidae; genus Potos; species Potos flavus. The sequence goes on from CM052886.1 coordinate 123,779,240, forward strand.
GCTGAGACCATGCCGTCCTCACTTCCCGGCACACTCCTTGCTCCGAAGGGACCTGCCGGTCAAAGGGCTCCTCTCTGATAGTGTCTTCTGAGCTGTCTGCCGCGCTGGGCTCTCTGAAACCTCTCTGGATTACGCTCTCCTACAAGGACTTCTTGGAGCTTATTCTGCTTTTTTGATTCTCCTTCACACACTCCGATTAACATTAGTGCTGATCATGTCTTTTTCTTTCATTCCCTCCCCCTCTCTCCCCGGGGGACATCTCATCTGCTCCCGGGGCTCTGATGATGACTTCTATGCTAATGACAACCAGTCCGCACACTCACTTCCACCTCTTAGGAAATCCATGATCAATAGACCTAAAAGGAAATTTATTATCTTTTTGCACAAATTGGTTTTCTTCTCTTTTGGAATTTTTTTAAATTCTAGTATTTGTTATTTTAGTATATTCCTCTTGATTTTATTTTTTTTTTAAGACTTTATTTGTTTATCAGAGCGAGTGAGAGAGCACAAGTAGGCAGAGCAGCAGGCTGAGGGACACGGAGAAGCAGATGTCCCACTGTGTGGGGAGCCTGACGCGGGACTCGATCCCAGAACCCTGGGATCATGAGCTGAGCCAAAGGCAGATGCTTACCCGACTGAGCCACTCAAGTGCCCTCTGTTTCTCTTGATTTTAAACTCTCAAAATATACCTAGAAATCTAAATATATATCAATATTGATATCTCAGTGTGTATTTATACCTATACCCCCCGTGGCTTGGCCTGTGTAGATGTCTAATGAACGTTTGATGGTTTATCTTGATTCACTGTTCCAGCCTTTACAATTAAATAAAGTTAGGTCGGAGGGCAATGCTTTCAGGTGATGGTCCTTCCAGTCCCAAAGGAACGGATTCAGTGTGTTCTCCAGAGAAGATTATAGGGCCCAAGGCAAAGCAAATGCAAAATAAAATTTTAAGGACACAAATATGCAACATTTACAAGTTGATTTTGTAAGGGAAAATATCAGGCCATTAAATCACCGTAGTCAGCTTAAGTGAAGTGTCTAAATTAGCTCAAGTTTAGATTTTTGAGGCATCCCGTGCAGAGATCTGAACAATTCTGGAGGGAGCATGAGTTTAAATCATCTCTTTCAGAATAGCCCTGAAGAATGCAAGTTTTTGTTACTTCGAAGAGATTTCAGGTGTTGGCTCTTGAAACCCAAGGCTAGATAAGGCCTTCTCAGCTCGAGAGTTATATAGATTCCCATTATCAGAAGCACGGGTGGCAAGACCACGGAGCGTGTCACCTTCGGGGGCTGCTCTCGGTCCCCCACCTGGATCAGACAAGGAAAGCCTGCCCAACTGGCTGGGCCGGGGCCGGCTGGCCGCTATCGCAGAACCTTCTCTGCGAATCTCTCCTCTGGCCTGTGCCTCAGCCTTGCTGGTGTTTTCCGATAATTCCTGAACACCCCAACCATGCAGACTTAGGATGTCTTAGGAGGGAACTGGAATCCGCTGCTTCGGCTCTGAGGTGTCTCCCTGGGGCCTCTGATCGGGTCTCTGTCTAGACTGGACCTGGAAAGGCCCAATGTGGTGCTCGTTCTCCCCTGGACCCCGGGGAAAGGGGCAGTGAGATTTACAGCGCAGCCGAGAGCACGGCAATGATACAGTGGTTTCTAGTGTCCGAGCAGGCGGACTAGCCAGCAGAGATTTCTGCGCACGGTCCTCAGGATAGGGAGTTGAGACTCACTGGCTGCGGGACTTTGTTTTGGGTTAAAGTGGTTTCGTTTTGGGGGGCCGGGGCACGTGATCGCAAACTTCACTGCCTTTTCAAACAATGCACGTCATAAACGACTTCCCCAAGAACCACTTCGAGTCCTGCCTGGATCCCTCCCTCCTTGTCTTGCGCTCAGTACTCGTTGCTTACATTTTTAAGTCTCCTGGAGGCTGTTTTTCATCTCGCTTACTAGAGGGTCACCGTCTTTTCATGAGGAATTGGGTTGTGGAAGTGACTGTCATTCTTCTTCCAAAAATCTTGGCACCCAGTGTCCATTAACACTTGTACACGTTTGGCTGGGTGACCCTGGCTGGCCTTCTTTCCGACGGTGGGTTTGGGTTGAAGTCTCAGGCCAGAGCCCAGATGTTCACCTGCCCCCATGCTTTTGATTAAACTGGCATTTCTACCTGCAAAGTGTCCAGGGAGTCCCAGAATATTTAACCTAGTTGAGAGATGACACCCAACAAAACTTCGCAGATGACATTGACATCAGAGTATATTAAGATTCTAGTCTTCCGGGGGGATTTCTGGAAACGGCCCCACCTGACGCTAGCGGTGCCAGGTATTAAGGAAAAAGGCTGATGGGCGTCTCCATCTTTTGCGCTCTGTTAGCCCACAGTGCTGCTGTCCGCTTCTTCGAGACTCATGCTATCAGTAACCAGCCATAATTAAAAGATTAAAGACACATTTGGAAATGGGAAGCCGGTCACTTTTTAATCAGTGAGATTGATTTTCTAATCCCAGTGTGAAGGTGGAATTTTAAATAATTTAGAGGGTAGAAATCAGTGGCTTGTCACAATTTGGCCAAAGGAATACAAGCTAGGGGGAAAAGGGGGGACTTAATTTTTTTTCTTTTTCTTCTTCTCCTCTAAGTGCTTTGTGGAAAGGAGCATAAAGGGAGCGAGCGATGGCCGGTTGTTCCAAGGAGATGTTTCCCAGCCTCTATCTCTGCTGGAAGAACGGAGATTAGTTTGGTTCCCTCCCGCCCCCTTTCCTCTTCTCCCTCTGGCCGGAGGTCTGGACATGTTCTCTTCACTACTCAGCAGCATTTCTCCTTTATCCTCCAGATACCAGTGAGGTTCCAATCGGGTTAAAACCAGGGTCTCCTGGGAAGGGATCGTGACTGCAGAAAATGATGCCTCCAGTAGCCGAGAGGGTGCGTTCCAGGGACTCACGTAACCAGAGTCAGAATACGGGAGGGCTGACGGCGGGCTCCCGGGGGCTCTGGCGGGATGTTCCCGGCACCAAAGGAGAAACAGCCTTCCACTGTTGATGTGGGTTCCAGCAGCCATGTGCAAGAAGATATAAAATAGGGATCCCCTCGATGGGAAGGGGAAGAATCGACTGATGGACAGAAACCAAAGGAAAAACCTGCAGGGAGAGGATTGCCCGCTGAGGCTATTTTTTAAGGGTATCTTTGGTTTGGGATCAGGAAACACTGCGACACCTTTCTTCTATTCTCAGGGCGGCCAAGGTGGTGGGTCCTCCTGAAGTCAGAGAGTATCAGGTGACGGTGGCTCACCCCGCGGGGTCCCTCCGGAGCTGGAGCCTCTTAGAACACCACCCCCCTTTCCCAGGCGAGCTCTCAGGACTGACACAGACTTACCTTCAGACAAAGCAGTGCGCTTAGTGAAATTTCCAGACTGGGTTTGCCCTCACCCCGGAGCTCCCTGCTACTTTTCATGTCCGGAGACGCTTTGCCACCGTGGAGGGAGGAAGGGAGAGAAACCCTTTCATTCCACAGAGATCCTGTGAGGTCGCGTGTTACCTGAGGATGACTCGCCCTAAGAGTATATCAATCAGTGTAGGGAAGTGAGTGAGGGCAGGCCCTCTCTACCCGTTCACGGAGGCCCTGGCTCCTGGGAAAGAGGGAGGGGGAAGGAAGAGAAGGTGAACAGGGGAGGGCTGAAGAGTGCCCGCTGCTGGAGGGGAGGGACAGGTGGGGGGAAGATGGCCTCCGGGGCACCTGTCCGCCATGAGTTGGGCTGAACAATTAGCAGCGGGAACTAAAGCATTTTTGCCACTCTTTAGGATGTGACTGAGTGATTTATTTATAGGAAATTTTCTCCCATAAACCTCACTGATTAGAAGTACCACTGTAACAGGGGCCCAGCGCCTCCTAAAAGGAATTGGCTCAGATTCACAGCCTTCTGGCTACTGAAATGGTGATGAATAATCAAGTATAGGGACCGAAAGGCATCTCTCAAACAGCAGATGATGGGGCTGACCGTAACAACGGCTTTCTGAAGGTGAACAACACTTGAGGGTCGTTGTTTGCATTCATGCTCACGTCCGTGCCCCCCGTTCTTCTGTACGATATAACCAGAAGCTACCGTGGTTATGGTCCTATCATTTCCACACCCCTGGCTATGTGCCTTTAACCCTAAAGCAGGTTTCTAGACATTTGGGGGGGGAGAGTTCTTTTCCGGCAGAGCCCGTCCCGCCTTTTGTAGGATGTTCAGCAGCATCTCCGGTCTCCATCCGTGCGATGCCAGCAGCACCTCCCTCCCCCAGTCGTGACAACCAAAAATATCTCCAGTTATTGCCAGTAACCCCTGGGACGGCGGGTAGGACTGACCACAGTTGAGTCACTCTCCTTTATATTGAATTAGTAGGCCAATTACAAATCAGGTTGAATCAGCATTTAACCTGTGAAGCTTCCTCCAAATAACCAATGAGCCTACCTCTGGCACAAGCCTGTAGGTTCGAGCCGTACCAGACTCCCTCTCTCGTAATTGTTACCTACTCTGTTTGCACTGATGTTGCAATGCAGTCCTGAATAAGACCTTCAGCACACAAAGTCTTAGGTTTCCACCTGTATTTGGGTTCTCTTCCTTTTTCCTCTCCTTGCTGTCTCCCCTCCCACCCCCTTGACTACCAACTGACTTCAATACGATACCTCTTTGAAGAATGTTTTCCAGAAGGCAAGGCTTAACGCAGAGACGTGACTCACTAGCGGCGGAGTCTCAGGGAGCCGGGCTCAGGTGGTCCGGGAGAGAATCCTGCAAGGGAGCCTCTTCACTGCCCTTAAATCATGCCAGGCAGAGGCTAGAAAATCCTTCCACTTGTACGCTTGGCCTTGTCAGAGCAGATCGTGTTATTAGTATCCACTAACAACTGGCAATAACAGTGAGACTTTGGGGGAGCTTTGCTGGGAAACAGATCTGGTTTCGAAGACAAGGGTCTTGTCTCGAAGCACATGGAAGCTTTTTGCCCCAGGAAAGGAATAAATGCAATCAGTGGTTCTTACAGAGCTCTTTGCCCAAGCAATTTCGGTCAGGTTAAGTGTGTCAGCAAACTGAACTGAGTGTTATCATCATAGGTTATGAAATGCAGAGTCTAACTTGAACAAGGTTACCAGAAAATGTGGGTGTTCTGGGTCAGTAATGGGGAGTTGGGGTGAGTAAGAGCCAAAGAGAAAGTGGCAAGACGAGAACATCAACAGTAACCTGTAGGGTGAACATAAAGGGCTATTGCACACTTCATGACAACAGGAGGTGACATTTCTGTCTGCATTAACTCAGTGTTACAAATGCGTGTTGGGTCCTCAGGTGGATTTTAGAGGGGACCTCTGTCCTAAGGGTCTTCTGGTATCCAGGTAGCTAGAGGAGGGAATGAGCCTTTGGGGACGTTGATACCTAGGTCTGCCTGAGGATCGAGCCCTGTGTAAAAACCAGTACCTCCAATAGCAAAAGTTGGTCTATTCGATACGATTCTGCTAGCTGAAAAGAGTGAAAAAGAAATCCTGTTGGTTGACAATTCTCATGCTCTATATTCCACTGTACTACTAGAAATACAAGTGCTTATTCAAAATAAGAAAATAAAATGGAGCAAATGGAACAAATTCATAGGCAATCCATTCTGTGCTTCCAGCTTTCCTAAGCTGGGATACTGTTCCTGCGAAGTACCCAGTTTCCCCGAAATCTGTTACAAACAAGCTGTGATCAATGACTGTCAGGCCTCTCGCTTTTAAATCCGCTCCTATCTGCCTCCGGAGACACGGTGTCTTTCCCGTCTGTACACATGCATTGACTCTCCTTCCTGAACCAGTTCTCAGATGTCTGCTGAAAAGCTTCGTAACGACTGCTTCCCTCCCACATAAACCATCTCCTTAGTGTAAGACTTGGGGCTGTTTCTTAGTTGACTCTCAAAGGTTTGGGTCACTCGCGGCTAAGGTGATCTCGTTCCGTTTCCTGGCTTCAGTACCATCTGCTTGCTGATGTCTCTCAGTCCAGACTTCTGCGCGAACTCCTGCTTCTTATTCAGGATCACCACTCGGACGTCCCGGACGCACCTCAGACCTAACGAGTCCAGAACCTTAGTTCCTGGTTCCCGTCCAGCAAACCTGTTCTCCCGGCAGTCTCCCGCATCTCGGCAAATGCCAGCTGCACCCCCGACCCCGTTCAGCGAGGCCCCAAACCTTGGTATCAGCCCACCTCTCACTACGTACAGCCAATCCATCAGCAAAACGATTTCCAACTTTACAGAACATCTATCCAGAATCTAATTATTTCTTACTACCTGGGTGTCTGTATCTGGCCCAAACCACCCTTTGTCTCTTGCCCAGTTAAATGCAACAGCTTCTTTCTTTTTTTTTTTTTTTTTAAGATCTTACCTTTACGTAATTTCTACACCCAACGTGGGGCTCCAACTCACAACCCCGAGATCAAGAGTCGCACGCTCCACTGACTGAGCCAGCCGGGGGCCCCTAAATGCAGCAGCGCCTTAACTCACCTTCCCCGCTTCCTCACGTGTGCCCTTAGCATCGATACTCCCGGCAGGGTAGCTAGGAAGGCCCTTTAGAATTGCTGCTCTGCTTAAAATTGTCCAAAGTCTTCCCATCTTAGAGTCAAACCAGCGTCCTATGGATAAGAAGGCCGCAGGGATCCTCCCAACTGCATTTCCCATCCTCTTCCCCTCTCTCAGTGGGTTCCAGGCCCACTGGCCTCCTGGTTTTTCCGTGAGCCCGCCAGGACTTCCGCATCCGGGTCTCGCCCTTGCTCTGACCTGCTCAGACGGCCATTTCCCCAGACAGAAACCTGGCTTCCCCCCTCACTTCGGGTTTCTGCTCAGATGTCAGCTGGCCAGTGAGGGAGGCCTTGCCCCACCTGTCTAGAAGCACGTGGACCTTTCTTCCCCACACACAGCTCCCCATCCGCCTTCCCTATATTATTTTTCTCCCGGGCATTTATCAATACACACTTATATTTCCTTGCTTCCTTGTGTCTCTCACACAGGGATGTAAGGCTTAGGAGGGAAAGGACTTCGGTTTGCTCACTGCTGTATCCCCAGGGCCCATACGTTCTGGGTGCTGAGTATGCTTTGTGACTTTATATTCCATTTAGAAGTTACTGTTGTAGGAAACCTTCCCTGATCCTCTCAATCTAGGTTAAACGTCCCTCCCACAGCTGTCTCCGCCTCCCTATTACAGTGCCGCTCACACTCCCTGATGATTTCGTGGCGAATTTATAAAAATCTCCACAAAGACTGGAATAAGTTTTTCTTTCTCACTGATGAATCTCCAGTAGTTCCAAAGTGGTCGGCACATTGTCCACACTGAAATATTTGTTAAATTGAACACACACACACACACACACACACACACACGACAGGGTTATAATTAAGTGAATTAAAATTCCCATAATATAGAATTAACTATGTTGAAGTATATATAGTTCAGTGGCATTTTGTACAACCATAAGGCTGTGAAATCATCACCTCTTTCCAGTTTCCAAGCATTTTATCGACCCAGAAAGAACCCCACGCCCATTAAGCCGTCACCCCGTTCCCCAGCCCAAGCCAGCCCTTGGCAACCACAAATCTGCTTCCCATCTCTCTGGATTCGTCCATTCTCCATATTTCTCATAAGTGGAATCATACGCTGTGGGACCTTTTTGGTCAATGAGGTTTTCACGTATGTGACTTAGAAAGGTTTTAGCCTAGCCTGTTTTTAATCCGTTTGGCATGTGTAGCCGTCAGTTTAACCTGTATGTCGTTCAAGGGCATACCACTCGAAAAGGCCAAATCGATTCGTGTGAAGAACTTTCTTCTGAGTTACCACTGGTAATTTACCAGAAGCCGTTTCTTGTGCTATGGCCCCTCCCTCTGGACTTCATCTTCCCCCTCAGCTCCCCAGCAAGGGTCTCCCATTCCACCTCCACTCACAGTTTATCATCCCCCCTCCCCGCGTCTTTCTGGAAGCTTGCTGGGATGAAAGTATTGGCAATAAAAGACCACAGCTGAGGGGTGCTGCTGAAATCCATAAAATCGTGAAAGGTAGGGAAAATCCGTGTAAGAACTTGTTCCCCAAATCCGGGAATCTTTTTGAAGCTTAAAAGGAGTCAGTTTAAGGGAAGAGGAAAAAGTTCTATTTTATGTAGTAGATTAGATCCACACACAACTTGTTACCCTAGTGAGAAGATAAATAGCTTTAGGGTTTAGACAAATATACAGACAATAAATCAATACCAGACTGTTGAGAGGAAGCAGGGGACAGCAGTTAACATCCGAGGGCAATTACCGTTCTCTCGCACAAATACCCCTGGTTGGGGCGGGCACTGGGCAGCCTGGCAAGGATGAGTCCCACGGTGACATGTGAGCTGCGGCCTTCTCAATTGATCTACCGCACTGGCTCTGGAATTGCGGTCAGCTTCAGATTTTCAGAGGCTAGTTTTACAAGCTATCCATGAACTTGCCCTTGGGTGGAACATTTCTTCCCATGTTCCCGCCTTTGGGCCATTTCAGAACCCGGAGGTGACAGGATGAGAGAGGGAGAGAAAGGCATAGAGAACAGTACATCCTTTCCCTTGTTAGCAAAAATGGACTTGAATTTTATCCTGGAAGGGGCAAAAAGTAAAGTTTTGGATGACTTCAGGTTCTCAATAGCCCAGTCAAAGAACAGGGGCCATTTGAGAATTAGCTGAATAGTTTCAAAACTTTAGACTAGATGCCTTAACCTTAGGTTAGACGCCTTGTTGGAGAAACAGCACTTTCGTGTGTTGTTTTATGCTTTGACTTTAGCTGATGTTTTTACTTTTAGATTTTGTAGTAATCTACAGTTTTGGGGCGGGGCAATATTAGGTCAACCCTGTTATATGTAATTCCATGTACTATGTAGTATCTCAATGCAACTGTCTACGATTTGGCCCCCAAATTTTACATTTTTTACTGAACTAATGTTCATATATATGTTTCAAACTGCGGCATGACAAAGTTTCCCTGAAACAAATAAATGAACAATAACCAAATATTGTTTCCTTCTGCCAATGAAAATGGCCAGCCAGATGGATGGGCCAAAGAAAACTAAAACCAGTGTGATAAGATTCATTTTCAAAACCTCCAGCCTCTGAAATAGGCAATTAGAAAAACAGGAGTTTTGACTTCTGAAATCGAGGGTGTGCTATTTTTTTTTTTTTTAATGGGGTGAAATTTAGTGTAGAAGTGAAAATAACAGCAAGGTTTCAGGCATCATGTAGAGATTATTAATCTGGGAACAAAGGGCATTTGGCCAGTTAAAATAATAATTTTAAAGAAAGACTACAACTTTCCCCAGCAATGGCTGAAACCCAATTAGGTCTTTCCAACTGAAGTTGTAGTTCATTCTTCCAGATTATTGCGGTTTGGCATAATATGGAATGAGTAAACTTTCTTAGATGGGGAAAATATTATCAGAAGAAAATAATGTCATGGAGTTGCCTGCCCTTAGCGAGCATTAATGAATGGAGAAGGTGCATTTGCTAGTCAAAGAGGACGTGCTAAAGCCCAGGGATAGGACATCATTTGAGGAAACCCAACAAATCAGAAGACAAATGTTTTTGATTTGTGTGGTTTCCAGTAGGAAATAACTCATCAACTCACATGTATTTATTTAGGATCTGCTTCATGTCTAGCCCCGTGCTTGGGATTGTGAAGTCCACAGGAATTTACGTCACTTGGGATCCTTGCTCCATTCATCATCATGGCCGCCAAGGTCATCGGACCAGGCCCTGTGTCACAAAATGTGTGTCAGGCTCTTTAAATGTGTTATTTCGTTAAATGTTAGCAAATCCCCTGCACAGGAGCTATTGTCCATTTTGCAAAGAGGAAAACTCACTTTCAAAGAGATGAAGGTTGCCCATAGTCCATTATCAGTGGCAGAGTAGAGAGGCCGCCTGTGACCACACAGCCCTCACAAGGTATCATGCCGAATGTCTGTGTCTTAGTATATGAATATGTATGGTTTTATGAAACGTGAATTGTTGGATTCTGGGCAATTACAGGGACTTCTGGGCCATTTGCTTGACCGGTTTGCCCTAACTAGAGCAAAGACAAGAAGACAGAGTCAACATTTTCCATTTGCATCCCACTGTTCAGTTAACAGAAATTCAAATCCCGTGGTCAGACTCTCAGACAATCCTCATGGCCCAGGTAATCAACACAACCATCTTAAACTTAAAACCCCAAATTTTCTATTTTAATATCTACAAATCTTACTAGAACTCACTGAGGTTTTTGTTTTTTTTTTTAAGATTTATTTATTTTGAGAGAGAGAGAAAAAAAGCAGGAGGGGCAGAGGGAGAGAAAGAAAATCTCAGGCAGGCTCCATGCTCAGTGTGGAGCCCCACATGGGGCTCGATCTCACAACCCCGAGATCATGACCCGAGCCAAAATCAGGAGTCAGACACTTAACTGACTGAGCCACCCAGGCGCCCCAGAACTTACTGAGTTTTTTAATGATCTCCATTAAATCTTGTTAGTTTTAATTCTCAATTATTTTGAGGAACTTTAGTTGAAAGCCAAGCGGAAATTTATTTTTTCCACCAAACAGCTCAGATATTTTCTCCAACAATTTCCACATGGCTGTATTATCAGTATCTGTGACAGCTTTTTTTAAGTCATTTTGAAAGTTGCCTCTAGAGCCTTAAAATTCTTCTTAATGTGCACATATATTAAAGGCAAGGGACAAACCTTTTGTTCTTCCAAAGGCACTTCTTAACAAAATACACCTGAAATCATTTTCCTTATATCTTGGCTCAAATTTGAGGGACTTAACATTCTTTTAGAAGGATATGCTTCACATACCATTATTCACCCTTTAAAATATACAATTCAGTGGTTTTTAGCGTAGTGGCAAAGTCGGGTGACCATCACACTTTTGCTATCCCAAAAAGTAACATAACCCATTAGCTAATGCTAGCCCCACTTCCCCTCCCCTTGATCGGTGGCAACCACTAATCTACTTTTTGTCACTATAGATTTGCCTACTCTGGACATTTCTTATAAATGGAATTATATAATATGTGGCCTTTTGTGCCTGGGTTTTTTTCCTGGATCATGATGTTCTCAAGGTTCATCCACAGTGTAGAGAACTTTGATGTTCTCAAAGTTCATTGTAATTAATTCGTTTTTATAGCTGTGTAATAGTTCATTGTGTGCACATATCACATTTTGTTTATACATTGATCAGCTCGTTTTTACTTTCTGACAATTATAATACTGCTACGAACACGCGTGTGTAAGTTTTTGGGTGGAAATACGTTTTCAGTTCTCTTGGATATATACCTAGGAATGAAACTGGTTGGTTTATATGCTCACTGCATTCACTGTTTTGAAGAACTGCCACTCTGCGATTTCTACAGTACCCATTCCCACCAGTAAGGCATGAGGTTCTGATTTTTCCACATCTTCCCTAAGACCTGTCATTCTCTTCGCCATGTTAGTTTTTAATTACAGTCATCACAGTGGGTGTGAGGGGATCTCTCCTTGTAGTTTTGATTTACATTTCCTGGATGATGACTGACATTGAGCACCTTTACACGTGTTTGCTAGGCGTTGTTGTCTATCTTCTTTGGAGAAGTGTCTGTTCAGGTCCTTTTGCCCATTATTAAAATTGGGTTATTTGTCTTTTTATCGTTGAGTTTTAAGAGGTGGTTTTGTTTTTTGTTTTTTGTGTTTTTTTTAAAGATTTTATTTATTTATTTGACAGAGAGGAGAGAGATCACAAGTAGGCAGAGAGGCAGGCAGAGAGAGAGGGGGAAGCAGGCTCCCCACTAAGCAGGGAGCCCGACATGGGGCTCAATCCCAGAACCCCGAGATCACGACCTGAGCGGAAGGCAGAGGCTTTAACCCACTGAGCCACCCAGGCGCCCCAAGAGGTGGTTTTTTTTTTAATATATTCTGAATACCAGACCCTTATCTCATATGTGATTTGCAAATATTTTCTCCTGTTCCGTGGATTGTCCTCACTTTCTTGATAGTGTCCTTTAAAGCACAAAGGTCTTTAATTTTTGTAAAGTCCAATTTATTTATTTGTTCTTTTGTCATTTATGGTTTTGGTATCATGTCTAAGAAACCATTGCCTAATCCCATGCCAAATCCATTTTTTTATATAGTGTGAGGTAGGGTTCCAACTTCATTTTGTTTTCTATTGCTAGAATTAAATGTCTTGGCAGAATAGCAAGCTCACAAGCTCAGGCTCTAGACTCCAACTGCTGTATTGTAAAACAGTCCCTCTTCTTCAGTTACTAGTTGTATGATCTGAAGGAAGTTCCCTAATTTCTCCATGCCTCACCTTTCTCATCTATAAAAGGCGACAGAGTAGTAACTACCTCACTCGCATGCATTAAAATAAAATTATAGGGGCGCCTGGGTGGCTCTGTCGGTTAAGCGTCTGACTTCGGGTCGGGTCATGATCTCAGGGTCCTGGGATCGAGCCCTGCCTTGGGTTCCCTGCTCAGTGGGGAGTCTGCTTGTCTGTCCCTCTCCCTCTGCCCCTCCCCCTGCTCATGCTCCCTCTCCCTCTCTCAAATAAATAAGATCTTTTAAAAAAAATAAAAATAAGTAATAAAACAAAATTATAGAGTTGTCATAAGAACAGAGTCTTTGCATTTAAAGTGCTGATGCATTGATTATTAGTTATCATCACTACTGGTTCTGTGAACATTTAGGACTGTCTCGTTATCTCCTCTAGGTGTATGTTTTCAGTAGCAGACTTGGTAAGTGTCTTATTAAGAATAAGCCTTGGGTGCCTGGGTGGCTCAGTTGGTTAAGAAACTGCCTTCGGCTCAGGTCATGATCCCGGAGTCCCAGGATCAAGTCCTGCATCGGGCTCCCAGCTCCACAGGGAGTCTGCTTCTCCCTCTGACCTTCTCCCCTCTTATGCTTTCTCTCACTCTCTCTCTCTCTCAAATGGATAAATAAAATCTTTAAAAAAAAAAAAAAAAAAGAATAAGCCTTAACATAGATTTTAACGTACCTTGAATGTTCCAAGAGGGTTGGATGTGGGCTGAATTTGTAGTTGTCACTCACCTCAAAAAGAAGCAAAGTATTTGGCAAAAGGCATTTCCAATCTTTTATAGAACTTCACACAAATAGGTGGCGCCTGGGTGGCTCAGTTGGTTAAATGTCTGCCTTCAGCTCAGGTCATGATCCCAGGGTCCTAAGATTGAGTCCCGCATCGGGCTCCCTGCTTAGTGGGGAGTCTGCTTCTCCCTCTGCCTGCCACTCCCCCTGCTTGTGCACTCTCTCTCTCTGACAAATGAATAAATAAAATCTTAAAAAAAGAAAAAGAACTTCACACAAATAAAGAGACGAAAGCAAGGCAAAAAGTATTAGTTTGCTAGGGCTGCTATAACTAAATACCACAAACTAGATGGTTTAAACAACAGCAGTTTTTTTTTTCACATTTCTAGAGGCTAGAAGTTTGTCTTTAGTTTCTTCTTTTATCCTTTTTGATATCTTCACCCCACACACACACATACCCTCCCCTCCCACTGCCTGCCTCCTCTGGGGGCCAGTCCTCTCATCTAGCTAGCCTCGTTTTGATCACATAGGAAATGAGACACAAAAGCCTAATGCCTGTTCATGTGCAAGCAACTAAAAGTGCTACCGGTCCATCCAGTACTGGACTTCTTACCCAAGTAGAACCACCAAGCTATCAGCTGAGGGGATCTGACTCCCAACAGGAGAAAGTTCTAGAAACCCAACTGTATCCATCAACAAGGATGCCAGCCCTGACTTGATTGTTAGCACCCTGCCAAGAGAGTGATCCTCGGCTACCTGCTGTCCCAGTGCTCCCTGAAACACCAAGCCTCACGTTCCAGGGCTCTATGTGACCTGTCTCTGCTCCCCCCCACCCCTGCTGCCCGCACCCCCGCCATGGCTGAGTTCTGGTAGGAACCGGAAGTTACTTCTTCCAGGGGTGGTACAGAAAAACGCAGAAGCAAAGGCAATGATTAACTCTAAAACTGACACATCTGTAGGGAAACGTAGACACTTGCAACAAGCCAGTGAAGGAGATGTTTTGGAAAGAAACATGTTTTTGTCAACTCTCTAATCATCTCATGCAGGCAACTCACTGCCTTCCCGAAGTATCGATCCTACTGAGATGAAAGGTCCTTAATTCAGGTAGTTTTTGTGGAAAACATTTACCAGGAAACTTCCAGTTCACATAAGGAGAAGCTTCCAGGGAATTTAGAACTCCTTGTTTTCTAATGTGAACTCCGTTTTCTTAAAGAGACAAGACGAGGGTTTAGTGTTTCCTGAGATTGGCTTCAATACACGGTCACTAACTTCAACTGGGGGAGCGGGCAGGGGGTAAAAGTGTGGCCTGAGGGAGACTTGTGTCAAATGGATAATTCAAAAAAGTCATTCCTTTTGAGCTTCAAGCCATTAACTCCTCTGGTAACCAACTGCGAGAGTTATGTTTCAGCTTGTCTTGAAAATTACTTAAAAAAAGGAGCAGACAAGGGGGCCGCCGTCTTGGCTGCCAGCTTATTTACACGTCTTAGCGAGAAGCTGCGTATACTTGTTTTAAGGTCTGCTCGGAACACCACCGGCACTCCCCAGCCATCTTGGAGGACAATCCACCCGTGTCCGATGGGCTGCCGGTGGGTCAACCTGAGAAATTGTTACAGACCCTCCCTAACTCCCTCCTTTATTTTTTTCCCTCTTCAGAAAAAGTAATATTCAAATACGTGTTGTTATATACGCCATTGGGTGAGCGGGTCAAATCAAAGGAAATTCTTTTAGGGCAAGCTCCGTGTCGGGTACCTTGTTCAGAATGCGGCAGCTCGTCCGCGCTGCGTGCGTTCGGTTGGTCCTTACTCATCTCGATGAACGTGAGGCGGGGAGAGAGAATTCCAACGGTCACGGGATGGAGTGGGGGGCATTTTCGCTTGCGAGGGCTGCTGTCACCAAGTACCCTTGCCCGACCATTCTAGAGGCTGGCAAGTCTGAACTCAAGTGGTCAGCGGGGCTGGTTCCTTCCAAGGCTGTGAGGAGGGATGTGGAGCTGGCCTCTCTCCTTAGCTCGTAGACAACTATTGTCTCCCCACGTTTTCCCTCTATGACTGTCCCTGGGTCCACATGTCCCCCTTTTATAAGCACACCAGTCCTATTGGATGGGCACCCACCCTGTGACCTCATTTGAACTAGATTCCCTCTGTAAAAACCCTGTCTTCAGATACAGTCACATTCCAAAGTAATGGGTGTTAGGACTCCAACGTATGAATTTCAGGGGGACAAAATTCGACCCCCAGTCGGGGGGCGGAGGTGTGGCGTGTAGTGAAGACCCAGGTAGGAACCACACCCCACTGTAAAGGCCCCGATCCCTGGTAGCCTCGCCGCTAGACCCAGTACAATGATAAACACTTCCAACGTCTCCAAGACAAACCTTCTAGAAGCCGTCCGATGGAGGCCTCTGGGTTCCGTGAACTAATGCATATAAGCATCCAGTCCCTTTTGGAAAGGCCATCCCCAGAAGGTGCAAGCAGTTGGAAGACTCGGTATTTGGAGGCCCATCACTTTCGGGGTCAGAGTCAGTAACTTCTAGATCAATACCTCATTCCCTGATCTTTCATTCTGGATAACTGGGCTTCCCAGGCTTAAAACCGTGCTCTGGCCTATCTCATTCGCATCCAGGGAGTGCCTGGAACAACGCAGGTGTAGTCCCGAGCCATGAAGACGGCTCCAACGATACTTTGATAAGACGCCGTGCTTTGGCAACGGGCCGATCTGCTTTCTTAGAACGTGGATCCGTCTGGCTATGTCACTTCACCTCTCTGTGTTTCTTTTTCCTTGTCTGCGACTGGGCTTACCAACACCTGCCTCCCAGAGTTGGAGAGTCAGATGAGAAGGGCAGGTAAGCCCTCCGTTTGGGACCTGGCCTGTAGTCAGTGCCCAAGAAATGGTACTTTCTACCGCGTGATGATCGCATTCTGTCTCATTATGCACGACAGCTGTGGCTCAGAGCCCGACCTTCGGGGAGGGCCACTTGTCGTGAAGGGCCATCTTCTGAGTCACAGGGAGGCTTTCTAAGCAGGGTGATGCTGAGGAGAGGGGCAGGCTAGAGACTGGTGGTGGGACCCGTGCTGCCAACATCCCATCCATCTCTGTCAAGGGCAGAAACCACGGGATCGTTGCTACGACTGGATTTCCTGTGGGAGTTGGCATGACAGGAAGCTTGGCCCAGGTCTGGAAATGAGTGCAGAGTGGAGTCACAAAGTCAGGAGGGAACAGAAACAGAGGAATCCATGAGTAAGTTAGAACTGAAATGCAGAGTGTTAAGCCCTGTAGTCGCTGACAAATAAATGAATGTGTGAGTTCAGTGCAGCTTGTGTGGTTTCGGATAGGGTTGTCCATTGATATAAAATGAGAAAATTCTCTGCAATCCGGTCACTTTCAACATTCTTCAACATAATTAATCTTCTGCTTAATTACCAGTTTTTCCTTCCTAAAGCCCGTTTTCTTGGCCTTGCTTTAGATCTCCTGGTTGTTTGGCCACTGGTTTTTTTAGCCATATAATTAATCTCTCTGTGAATTTTCTTTCTTTTTTTTTTTTTCTTGCCATACAGTATATGCAGCTGTGCCTCTTGCTTCCTCTGTACTTCCGGCTGCTTGTGATCCCTTGCAGCCACTTGGGGAGACATTGCTTAATGGGGAGATTCACCCAGCAGACCCTTCAGCACCCTCCGAAATCTTCCTGTAAACCACGTTCCCAGCCTCCTTTGCCATTATTCCTTACAACATACCCTCTAGTTAGGGCAAATGCGACTTACTCCTCCCTGATTTCCCGTTTTCCATGTTGGTTTGTCTCCTGGAAAAATGCTATTTATCTCCATTTCTTTTTCTCACACAGACACACACACACCAGCTTCCCACTCAGCACACATGCGCCAATCTGGAGTCTCCAAGGTCCAGCTCAAAAACCCTCACCCCCACCCTCCCAAGAAGAAACAGTTGCATGGGTTCTCCCACGGGCATTTTCTTCAGATGCCATCACACCCCTGGTCTACTAGAATTCTCAGCTGTACTCTTCACTGTCTGCACAGTGAGACTATGGCTCTCTTGTCATCAGAGCCCCACTCGCTGACAGAGAGGGCGAGCTTGGTATAGGTTTCCACGAAGGGGTAAATGAATGAGTGGAAGTGAATAGCGACAGGGAAAATCCAAAACATCAAATAACCCAAAAATAATCTATATGTTACTTTGGAATGTATTTTATACACACATTCAGGGAACATCAAACACAAAACTTCAAATACAGCAATGAAGCCAGCCTGTGCAGATCCCCGTTGGGTGGGGTGGCCTGGAAAAAGGGTGGGAATCCCAACAGGAAGGGAGGAACCTCTCAACCAGCCAACGGCCCTTCCCTAGCCTCAGTGGCTTATCTAGAAACCAGAGAGGCTCCAAATGCCTAAGAGCTCAAGGGCACGGGGCTGGGTAATTAATTAATGATTGTAATGCCTTGAGAAATGGAAGTCCTATGGAAATACCAAATTATAATGATACAAAAATAATCCTCTTCCATTTTCTTCTTTAAAGATGTAAATGGCATAGTTTTTTAAAGAAATCTAAAAGGGGTTCAAGAAACGGCAGAGAGTTTAACAGGGAGATGCACCCAAATGATCAAGCAGACCCATTCAGTGTTCTACATGCAATTACAGGGCTGACCATCAGCCCTGGCAACAAATTACAGTAGCTAAAGACAGGGGACAGCAATTAGAATGTTTTCAGAAAATTACTTGGAAGCAAAATTGTCCACAAAAGACCACTCAAATACAGCTGTAAACAGCTTAAATAACAGAATAATGCGGTGACCTCTGCCCCAAGTGACATGAAGAAGATGTAAAACACATTCAGGGTCCTGAATAACTGTCTTCCCAGTGATTACGGACATCGTGTTTACCCTCCCTCTCTGGGGGCCGTTCCAAGTGCGGTGGAGAGCCCAGTGCCCTTGAACATTCTGCTCCTCCCCAAGTCTTATCCTGGTTCGCTCCTGGAGTCTGGATAATTCTCCCTCTCTTCTCTTTTTGCATTTTCTGTTATCTTTGGCATTCGTTTTTGAAAAACACGCGCCTCACTTGGAACAAATCCACTAAAGCAAACAACCCTGAAACTTCCCAAACAGCCCTGACCATTGCGGTCCACGGGCAGCCCAGATGCGGGCGGCAGGCATCTCCTAGGGCTTGCAGCACTGGCGGGGACCCTGGCGGAAGAGTTTCTTGTTAGCTAGAATAGAAACTGACATTTACAGAGCGCCGTTTGAATTCCCCGGAGACTGCTGCAGCTCACATCTGCGATAGACGTGCGGGGGCGGGGGGTTGGGGGGATGGAGCGAAGAGGGGTGGCTGGAGGAGGGAATGGACGGGAGACAAGCCTTGAGACTGAACTCTTAGTGCTTCATTAGGGACAGAGCAAAACGAGGGAAATCTGAGGACAGAGTTCCTTTAATAAATTGTCATTTTTTTTTCCAGAAAAGCTTGAGTATAATTCTTTATTTATTGCCTGTTAAGGAAGAGTGAGCAATTCCTTGCAGGGGTGTGTGTGTGCGCGTGCGCACGCATGTGCCTGTATGTGTGTGTGTGTGTGTGTGTGTGTGTGTGTGTGTGTGTGTGTGTGTGAAGGCAAAACAACCAAAAAGATATTTTGAAAAGAAACCATAATAAGTGGAATTCTTTCCAAAATGTGTATTCCAGATGCTTCTCTGACTAGATAGCCTCCCAAGTAGGGTAAGTGTGTTGTTATTGAGAGTTCCAGTGTCATTATCAGAGCCAACTGCCATAGAAAATGCTGGAATGTAGTTATGCTTGGCACTCCATGTTAAATCACTTTCAAAATATTGTGGTCCACTTTGGGGCGGTTTTCCCTACCTCTGGGCTTTATTGTCAGGCTAGCAGATGTTACTTTCTGCAACCCCATCTACTTCTCAATTTCCTGCTTCTCACATGTTGTGGACTAGAAATTCTAGCTTGTTCGAATTGTGGCAAGAATGAGCTGAGCTGGCTCTTAGTAAATACTTGTGAATAAAGCATATGGGCTTTGCAAGTCATTTTGCTTGCAAGAATTTTACTTTTTACTTTTACCTGTTTCCTGACCACATTCCAGAGATTTAAGCCGATTGTGTAAGTGGGGTATCACTGAAATTTACACAAGGTGAATTTATAGCATAGAATTTAGGCATCTGATAGAGATTTATATGAAATGTGCAGATTACACGTAACTTTATTTCAATGCGCTGGCCCTTAATTTCATATCTTCAGGAATATACAATATATTAAACTCATTATTTTTAATTAATCTAATTTGTAAATTGTCCACTAATAGAACTAATATAATTCTATTTGTTATACGGAGAAAAGAGACAAACAGAAACTCTGCAGTGCTATGACCCGAACGCTAACATGCTTTGCACTTGGGTATAAGTTGACCCTCAACAACGTGGGGGTATACAATTGACCCTCAACAACGTGGGGGTATACAGTTGACCCTCAACAACGTGGGGGTATACAGTTGACCCTCAACAACGTGGGGGTATACAGTTACCCTCAACAACGTGGGGGTATACAGTTACCCTCAACAACGTGGGGGTATACAGTTGACCCTCAACAACGTGGCACCAACCTCTCTCGTGGTCAGAAATCCACCTCTAACTTTTGGCTTCCTAAGAACTTAACTACTAATAACCTCCTGTTGACCAGAACACTTACCGATAGCATAGTCAATTAACACACATTTTGTACGTATTATACACTGTATGCTTACAATAAAGTAAGCTAGAGAAAAGAAGCTGTTATTAAGTCATAAGGAAGAGAAAAGGCATTCATAGTGCTGTACTGTAAAAAATCCATGGGAAGTGGACCCATACAGTCCAAGCTCATATTGTTTAAAGATCAATTGTCCTTTTTCAGATATTTTGCCTATGCATGCTTTTGCAAACATAGTTGTACTACCATCCTCTGTACAAGTTTATATCCTGTTTTCAAAATGCGACTGCAGGATATTCCACTGAGCAGCTATATACAATCTTTTACTTGTTTATCTTCTTATTATTTTGCAAATAACTCCCAATTACGTATAAAACATCTCAAATTCTCTTTTCTTTGAGATAGTCAAATACTGTTTTACTTAAGCCAACTTGCCCCTTCTAAAATGAGTTTAGTCTGTTTTCAGTTCAGTAGCGAAAAGTTTAGGGTATTTTCAAATTTTTACTATTATAACAGCCCTGCAATGAACATTTTCCAGAACATAACTTTTGTTGGCTTGATTGATTGTCTTGGGGTTATATCCTTCGGCATCCTAGACATGGAAATATATAGAAAAATACATTTGGTTCTATAACAGTTTAGAACCAAATTTTGGTGAAGGAAAATTCTGGATGGCTCTTGGTGGTCACAGACAAAAACAGAGCAACACCAAAGCCAGTGGGCACGGATCCCGGAGATGAGCGGTATTGGGCAAGGTAAACGTATGTCACAGTTCTGCTGCTACACTTCTGAAGTGCATATGTACTATATACTGTTGTACAGTAGTAACGAGGGACTCATCATGTTTTAGATAAGATAATGTGAAAAGCACACGTGAACTGTTGGTGAACTATGGTAGTTCGCCAATTCGAGGCATTGTGTTTAGGTTCAGTCTTGGGAGGAAAAAGGAAAAGAACTAGCCTGAGTGAATCCTTAGAAAAGTGTTCATCCAGAAAGGACTTCTACCGTAAGGCCAATTAGCAATTGTCTTATACTTCTGTCTTTCCTGAATGTCATACAAATGCATTAGAATGATTTGGGCAAGTAACAGAAGATCCAAATAAGAGCCTAGATGGGAAGGGGTTTATTATTTCATTGGATGAAAATCCATAAGTGATAATAATATCAATTAGACTTAGTTAAGGAAATAACATGAAGAACTAAGTTCCAGGTATTAGCCTATGCATTTAGTGTGCATTAGTTCATTTACTTCTACATATAAACCTTACAATGTGTTCCCAATTTGAGATGAGGCAATGGACACGTGATGAGTTTAATAATTTACTAAAGGTTACACAGATATTAAGTGTAACCCAGTAGGTGGGAGATTCAGAACTTAAACCCAAGCCATCTAGCTCCAGATCTTACTCTTTCAACTCTTACGGTAGGGCTGTTCTCAGATACTTAAGTCAGTGATTCCATGACTTTGTAAAGGATGGAAAACACCACTTTGACCATACCAATTGATTTACGGTGGATGTGCCTTCTGATTGTTTGCTGCTTGTAGTGTACTGGTTCTAAATATTTGGTATATCGTCTCTGGACCTAATTCCCAGCTTTCTACTTTGCTGTCTTCATTGCATCAACAGTATCTTCCTTCATGGTTGAGGGAACCTTATTAATTTGAAGGATCACATGCAAGTTTGATGATGTGCAGCCAAGAGGAGTTAAACATTTTCTTTCTCTCTTAGAATTTGTTACTATTTAACTTCATTTTTTTTTTTTAAAGACTTTATTTAGTTACTGGAGAGAGAGGGCACACACTAGGAGGAGCAGAGGGAGAGGGACAAGCAGACTCCATGCTAAACATGGAGCCCAGTGTGGGGTTTGATCCCCCCCATGCTCAGCTGACCTAGCCACCCAGGCACCTCACTATTTAACTTCTTTAAAAGCATAACATACATACACAAATCTTAAGTGTTCACCTTAATGTACAACTTGATGTATTTTTATCCTAATATCCAATTAATCACCACACAGACCAAGATATAGATCATTTCCAGTGCCTCAAACCCTCCAAGATTCCTATGGTTTTTCTGATAAAATCCAACGCTTCTATTTTCTTAAGCATGTTAACCAGAATTACTTTTCATTTGTTGTCTGATAACTACAAAACTCGATCAGTAATCATCCTTTGGTCTATGTATATTATCTGTTTCTTCTTTTGGTTTTTGTCATTTGATCCTATTTGTTCATATACTGGTAGATTTTTTTTTTTAATTAAATGTCAGACCTTGTGTATGAAATATTGTAAGGCTGGGTGCCTGGGTGGTGCAGTTAAGCATCCAACTCCTGGCTTCGGCTCAGGTCTGATCACAGGGTCATGAGATCAAACCCCATGTTGGGCTTCACACTCAGCACAGAGTCTGCTTCAGTTTCTCTCTCCTTCTTCCTCTGCCTCTCCCCACCCCACACTCACTCGCTCATGCACTCTCTATCTCTCAAATAAAAAAATAGGTCTTAAAAAAAAAGAAAATTACAAGGCTTTGGCTGGTGGTATTATTTCTCTCCAAAGAAGATTTAATTCTGTTCTGGAAGTCAGACAGGCTCTCTGCAGATCAACTTGATCTGGTTGAGCGTGGGTCTTAGGCTTTGCTAGGCATGATGTTTTTATGGATTACTCTTACTCCCGTGGTAGAGTCCTCTGGAGACTAAATGGAACCCGGGCCCTTCAATCTTGTTAGGCCCCTAACTTCAACCTCTACCTCTATCTGTCCATCCTCTTTGGAAACTCCAAACCCCAACACTTTCTAGCCCAGAAAGATTGTCCTTGTCCCCAGCCTTTACTTTTTTGCCTCCCTTTACTTCCCATACCATTACTAGGGAGAAGTAGAGGCAAATGTGGGGTTCTTTCAGTAGCTCTTCTCTCTCAAGGATTCTGGCCACTCGAGGCCTGTCTGCCTTAGTTGTTCTTTTGTGCCTTTTAATAGTTGGTTTAAATATTTTATTCAGCTTTGCTAATGAGGAAGAAATCTATCCAGAATGCTCCCAGCAGAATTTCTCTTAAATCCCAATGGCAGGGATTGACGAAAAGAGTCAATGACAAGAGGAGTGAGACTATCATATATAGTTTAGACCAACTCGGGCCCATGGAAGGGTGAACACCTGAGCAAAACTGAGACTCTGCCAGAAAAAAAATGCAGAAACTGGGATTCCATATTATTTATTTATATGATGATGGTCTTTACAAGGACTATCATATGTTTAGAGAGCATGGGCTGTCCATAATCTTAATCTTCTCCAGAAAGACCTACCTCCTGATTTAGACTCTCCTTTTCTGCCTTGATGCCAGTACTTTACAAGCTCCTTTAGACCCATTCTCTGCCTCTGTCTGTATCCTCAACCTAAAGTGTATCTGTAATCTAGATAAGTGAGGCTCTATTATGAAGCATTTGACTTTAAATTACATTTTCCTTTTTTAAATGAAGTATCGTGGACATACAATGTAACATTAGTTTCAGCTGTAATACATGATTCAACAACTCTATACATTATGTTGTGCTCACCACAAATGTAGCTGCCATCACCGTATGCTATTACAATACCACTGACTATATTCCCTGTGCTGTACTTTTCATCTCTGTGACTCAGTTATTTTATAACTAGAAGTTTGTACCTCTTAATTCCCTTTATCTATTTCACCCATCCCCCCTACCTCCTCTCTGGCAACCATAGGTTTGTTCTATCTAAGAGTCTGTTTGGTTTGTTTCCGTGTTTTGTTTTTTAGATTCTACATATTTAGTGAAATCATGTGATATTTGTTTTTCTCAGTCTGACTTATTTCAGTTAGCTTAACACTCTGTAGGTCCATCCATGTTGTTGCAAATGTCAAGATCTCATCCTTTTTATGACAGAGTAATATTCCACTGTGTGTGTGTGTGTGTGTGTGTGTGTGTGTGTGTGTGTGTGTGTGTCTTCTTTACCTATTCATCAATCAATGGACATATGAGTTACTTCCACATCTTGGCTATTGTAAATAATGCTACAATAAACATAGGGATGCATAGATTTTTCAAATTAGTATTTTCATTTTTGGGGGGGTAAATACCCAGTAGTGGGATTATTGGATCATATGGTATTTCTATTTTTAATTTTTGAGGAATCTCCATACTGTTTTCCACAGTGGCTGCACCAGTTTGCATTCCCACCAACAGTGTACAAGGGTTCCCCTTTCTCTCCACATCCTCGTGAACGCTCATTATTTCTTACATTTTGGATACTAGCTGTTA
This sequence comes from Potos flavus, assembly GCA_028534135.1. NCBI lineage: Eukaryota > Metazoa > Chordata > Mammalia > Carnivora > Procyonidae > Potos > Potos flavus. Next base: position 123,803,224 of record CM052886.1, read on the forward strand.
AGTGTGAAGTGATATCTCACTGTGGTTTTATTTGCATTTCCCTGATGATTAGGATGTGGAGCATCTTTTCATGTACCTGTTGGCCATCTATGTAAAAATACCTATTTAGGTTTTCTGCCCTTTTTAAATCTGATTATTTGGGTATTTTTGGTTTTGGTTTTGGTTTTGGTTTGTTTTGGTGTTGAGTTCTGTAAGCTCTTTATAGATTTTGGATACTAACCCTTTATTGGATAGGTCATTTGCAAGTTATCTTCTCCCATCCAGTAGGTTGCCTTCTCTTTTTGTTGATGGTTTCCTTTTAGTTTATTTTTGCTTTTGTTTCCCTAACCTGAGGAAATATATTCATAAATATGTTGCTAAGACCAATGTCCGGGAGATTACTGCCCAAGTTTTCTTTTGGGGGTTATGGCTTCAGGTCTCCCATTTAGACCTTTAATCTACTTTGAGTATATTTTTATATACGTCATAAGAAAGGCATCCAGTTTCGTTCTTTTGCATGTAGCTGTCCAGTTTTCCCAGCCCTATTTATTGAAGAGAATGTTTTTTCCTCATAGTATGTTCTTGCCTCCTTTGTCATAGATTAATTGACCATAAAAGTGTGGGTTTATTTCTGGGCTCTCTATTCTATTGCTGATCTCTGTGTCTGTTTTTGATCCAGTAACATACTGTTTTGATTATTAAAAATGCAATTTTCTTATGTGAAACCAAAATAACATTAAAAATTATACTAAAATTAATATGAATTACAAAGCATGGAAATAATACACTTTTCTTCTGGATACTAGAAACTCCAAAAGATACTTTAAAAAATTCTATTGGAAGCTTAAAAAATAGAAATCTATCTAAATTATTTATAATTGCTTATATGTATACTCTTTAAAAAACATAGTTGGCTACTATAGGACGTTTGAAAAATTACAGACATGCACAAATAAGAAAGGAAAATTAACCTCAATCTCAATTTTGGATATACCTTGTTAACTTTTTGGAGAATATCCATCTGATATTTTCTCCTCCGTGTGTGTGTGTGTGTGTGCACGCATTTAAAAGTCATTAAAATGGTTTTAACATGGTGGGCATTGCACACATTATTTTTAAAACATTTTTAATATTTATTAATTTTTTTCTTTAAGATGCAGATAAAAACTATAGCATTTAATTATCTGAATATGAGGGCTTTCTGTTTAATGAAAACTGTAAAAATAATAATTCCTTAATATTGTTTTGATAATATTTTTCCCCATTTAAGTCATATGACCACACATCCTTTGAGTTTTGAAGAAAAAAAAGATAAAGTGAATGTTATGAGTTTGGTCACAGTAAATACAAACAAGGAATCCAAGAATCATCTGTCAGGTTTCACACTATCATGCTTACAACTTCACAGCAAACCTCCGGGATTAAATTGTGACATTTCCAGGCTGAGAATCCAGAGCCCTAAACCCTCCTCCTGTTTTATTTCACTAATGTTTAAAGAATGTTGGTGGTCTTGTAAGAGAACCTGAATAAGGAGAGGAAATAGCCAGCATCAGGGAATAGCAGAGGAAAAGAAAAGCAGTTACCTTCCTTCTACAAGAAAATATAGCTGCTCAGCTACGATTAGTCTTTTCCTGTGCCAGAGCATTTAATGGGGTGCAAAAAGAGAATAGTAAAATGTTATTTTTATTTCATTAAAAATTATATTTTCTGTGTATATCTTATATATTAGTACAGTAGATATGTACATAATTTATAAATGCGTAAGTATATGCTTATTGTGGTTAACTAAAATTTTGTGCATATTTACACACAAAATAAGGTATGTATTTTTTTAAGTTTTTTTTTGAATACCTTTTTCACGATAGCACACAGTCAAAACATTTGGAGATCACTGATGATCTTCCCTCAAAATCACTTCTTAACTGGAGGCTTGGGAGAGATTTTAAGTGGTAGAGAATCATATCCTCACTGGAAAATTTGCTGTTTAAGATCGATGTAGTCTCTTTTTTTTAAGATGTGTTTGAAAGAGAGAGAAAGAGAGAGCGAGAAGGCGGAGGAGGGGCAAAGGGCGAGAGAGAGAATCTCAAGCAGACACCCCTCTCAGTGCAGAGCTGACCAGGGACTCGATCTCACGACCCTGAGATCATGACTTGAGCCGAAATCAAAAGTCAGACGCTCAACTGACTGAGCCATCCAGGCCCCCCCATATAGAGGTCTGTTTGATGACTGAACTAATTGCTGAATGGAGTCTGGCTAAGGAAGAGGACCTTCTTCCTTAACTCCTTCCCTGTGCTAATTAAGATCAGGTCATTTATTCACCCGGCATTTACTGAGAGCAACTCTGTAGAGCACTGTTCTGAGCAGTGAAGGAGAAGGTGAGGACACGGTTCAGACCAAAGTCTGTCATTCACGGAAAATGAGACAATGGAGCAAGTATGAGCTAGGTGCTTGGGAGGGGCTCCTCGTTCAGACCTGGGGCGTCAGGGAGATGGCTCCAACAGGGAGACTCTCATAGCTTAGGGAGCGCAGGGCTGTCCTGGATAAGCGATCAAACAGCCACGCTGAATGGAAAGCATTTGGTCTACTGGAGAAAGCAATTAGTTCCAAGAGGCCAGATCCCGGCGTCTTCAGAGTGGGACTGGAAAGAAAATCATAAAGGTTCTTGGATATCATGCAAAAGGGTCTGAGTCACAGCCGGCAAGGCCGTTACCACCATCCCCATTTTTAGATATGAAGAGACTGAGCCTCAGAAAAGCTCAGTAAGAATGTGGATAGAGCACAGAGCTGGTTTCTAAGCCAACACTCTTTATACCTTTCAACTTGTAACTCTTAGAAATGTAAAACCAAAAATGCAGCATAAAACGCTTTCCTTCATTATTGGTTAAGTGTCATGTGGGTTTACCAGAGGTAAGTTGAAGTTCCTAGTAAGACTTAGCAATTGTACTGTCACTCCTTCTAAATCAATAGGTTTGAAAACTTGCTAGAGTGCCCACAACTGTGGTCATGAGAGCTTGATGGCCAACCGAAATCTATGCCTCCATATCTCCAGTGTCTGAATAGCGCCAGGTCATAGCATGCATAATAAATGCAAAGGGGGAAAAAAAGACTTATTTTCTTTCTAAAATAAAATAAGTCCATTAAATTAGAATTCGGTCAAGGAAGTTGATTAGAGAAGCATCCACACAAACACATTTGAAATAAACTTAGGTCCCTTAACGATGGATTTGGCATTTTATTTATGAAAAGGGGCATCCTTGACGTTCTGGTTGACAACTAGTGAATGCTAATATTGGACAGAGCATGGTCATGGAAAGGACACAGGAGTTAGGAGCTAAGACAGATGTAGGTGGGTTCTACTCTTTATTTGACCATGCATAAGACTTTATGTAACCTTGGATAATTTCTAGGAGTTTCAGTTTCCTCATCCGTAACATGGGAATATTAATACTCCTTTGCTAGCGTTGTTGGAAGGACTAGAAATATAAACGACATATAAAGTCCCTGTCCCATAGTAGGTGTACAATAAATCCCTGTGATTACTGTTTTTGTTTTCTGTTTTCATGTGTTGAAAACTCTGGTGCTCTTTCCCAACAAATAGTCATTTGTGTTGGGTGGAATTCTGAGCTCATACAATCTGTGAACATATTCTGTAGCTGTATAGTTTTCTCAACCTTTGTACAGTAAAATTAAATACAGAATAATCCTGTAGGTATGGATAACTTTAGCTCAGGTTTCGTATCTGTAAAAATATCATTTGTTTAGTAACCGAAGTCAGAATAGGGTTAAAGCAACGTACAGAACGGTAGTGAAATTGGGTTTAAACAAATCTGTCTGTTTATATTAATTCCCTCCACTTTCTGATAGAATGAACAGTTTTATTAGAAAATAATCAGTGTGTGGATCTCTTTTTTTCTACACATTCCATCCACCTTCACTACGTAGATCCTCTTAATCTCAATGATTCTTGTTGAGTTGGGTTCTTCCCAGATAACAATGAATTTTAAGCATAGTATTTACAGCATTCTTCATTCTGTGGGGAAATTGATTTGATGGGAACAGTAGATTTGGAGTTCTAGCCTGGGGCACTGTGGAGAGTTTACAGAAAAAAACAGATAACTGGGCAAAGTAAACAATATCTATAGAGAACTTATCATCCCCTCTCCAGAAAAGGCCAGCAGAGTCATTCATTTGCCGTATATCTTATTTTATTAGAAACATAAATCTCAGTTATAAAATCAGTTGAGGACTCTGCCACGCAACTTTATAAAACACACACTTGTGAGCTTTATGGAGTTTCCACACACTCGGAGCATCCTCCTCATCCTCTCGGGAATCTTCCAGTAGAGGCTTGGGACATACGAGTTAATAGGGTTCATGATCCCCATTCTGTTTTCTTCCACGCAGATTTCCTAAGAGTATTAATTTACGCATTCTATTCCAATAGAGACTTTAATGCTAAAAATGTCAATTTATTACCCACATAATTTTTGTCACTTATTAGTGAAGTCTCAGTTGTCAGAAGTCCCCCTTCACCTGAGAGGTTTGCACGAGATGAGCTCCAGCTTCTTTGCAGTTATCCCTGCTGCAATCCAGCTTTCTGGAAATTCTGTGTGCAAATCTCCACCTTTACTCCTCCTTCAGTAAAGACAAGTTTCATCCTGCTTGGTAGTAGACACTAGTCAAGTTCTAACAGTCCAATCCTTTTTGCCTTTGCATCAGCCGCACATTGCCCTTATATTGTTTGCTCTTCTAGTCAAAAGGAATTTAAAAAAGGGAACTATCCCATATTGTAACGGGCTCTTGTTTTGTGGCAGGAGTTCAGAGGTCTCCACAGAGGGCCCTTTGCGGTTTGCTGGGCCCTGGCCAGTCTCTGTGGAGAAAAAGCAGAGTGAGAGGATGAGGGGGGGCCTCCCGTAGACCTCCTGCCTTCTTTCTGGCTGCAGTGGAGCCGGCAACCCAAGGTCAAAGTGTGGGCCCTGTAGAACTCTACCTTAGAACCCTGGAGAATGAATCCATTGATTCACAAGAGGTTCTCCCTGACCTCAAAGGGTGATGGAGAGTAGGTTCCGAAAGAAAGCAGAATGGTGCCTGCCAGGGGCTGGCTGGAGGAGAGATGGGGAACGCTTCTCAAACGGGTGTAGAGTTTTAGTGTTAGAAGATGCAGAGAATTCTGGGGATGGATGGCGGTGAGAGTTGCCCAACATTATCCACAGAGTTAATACCACTGAGCTGTATACTTAAGCCTGGTGACTTGGTGGCTTCAAGTTCCCACTGCTTCTCCTTGGGCTCTTGTCGACTAGATCAACTGGATTCCTCTCTAGGTTCAGACCTCCGTGTATAACACAGTTTGGAAACTGCTCTGTCCTTGGGGAACTTTGATTTTAGATGGTTTCCTACTGAGGTGGACAGTGGAATAAGTGCTTAAATGCTCTAAAAATTCGATCTCCTGAACTCCAAAGATTCTGCTGTACCGTGACTTTTTCCTAATGAGCCTCTCCTTGGGTAGATTCCAGTGGAGAGCATAGTTCTGGTACAAAGTGCAAATTCTCTCCCTCCCAATAAGAAAGTCTTCCCCAGATTTAATCATTCGCTCCCCTGCTCCACACTTTCCCAAGGTTTCACATCTTGGTAAAATGCGTAGTGATTAAAATGTCTGCAGGTCTCTGTGTGGTCTGGCCTTTGCCCCCTCTTAAACCTCATGCTTTCTTCGTCTTTCTTACTCTATTCCAACCCCTGTGGCCTCTTTCCTGTCCCTCTAAGCTGGCACGAATGCTCCCCTGTCAAGTGCCTTGTTGCTTGTTCTTGTCATGGCCTTCTCAGATGCCAGCTAAGGTTTTTCAGCCTGACGTCAGTGAGTCAAGATGAGTAATAATATTAAAAATTTGAGTGGCTTGAGTGACTCAGTCGGTCGAGCATCCGACTCTCGGTTTCGGCGCAGGTCATGATCTCAGAGTCATGGGATCAAGCTCTGTCTTGGGCTCCACACTCAGCGGGGAGTCTGCTTGAAGATTCTCTCTCCCTCTACCCCTCCCCCCAACTTGCACACGCACGCGCGCACTCTCTCTCTAATAAATAAGTCTTTTTTTTTTTTTAAGATTTTATTTATTTGACAGAGAGAGAGAGAGAGGTCACAAGTAGGCAGAGAGGCAGGCAGAGAGAGCTGGGGAAGCAGGCTCCCTGCTGAGCAGAGAGGCCAATGCAGGGCTCGATCCCAGGACCCTGAGATCATGACCTGAGCCGAAGGCAGAGGCTTTAACCCACTGAGCCACCCAGGCGCCCCAACAAATAAGTCTTTAAAAATAAAGTACATTCATCATGATGAGCCCTGAGTAATGTATGGAATTACTGAATCACTATATTGCACTCTTGAAACTAATATAACACTGTTAAGTATGCTAGAACTAAAATTAAAATAATACTAAATTCCTACATTCTTCCCCTCCTCCTTCTCTGCTTCATTCTTATCCTTACAACTCATCACTATCTCACGTACTGTATAGTTTGAAAATGTATCCTATTATCTATCTGCTTTTAAAAGCGTAAGCCGCACGATGGCAAGATCTTTTACTCGTGGTGTTCATGCACTTATCTCTAGCACCTAGAATAGTGTGTGGTACACAGTAGGTGCTCAATGAACATCTGTTGAATACACGAATGCGTGAATGAAGGACAGACTGAGGACGGGCTCAGGGCCACTTACTGCCATTCCTGACTGTTCTTGGCCAAGAGCGCCCAGCTCATCCTCTCCCTATAAATGCTCAGAGGGGCTCTACACACTCTGTTTGTGCTCCTG
>CM052886.1:123810495-123838045 GCA_028534135.1 Potos flavus
ATTTACTATATATTACATGGGAAAAATCAAGTTTTATACTGGGTTTCTAACCTACACTCAGGGCCTACACTTTAGTGTATTTTACCAAACAACATGACTCAAAAGAGTTAAGGAAAAAGAACCGTAAAGACTTCTACAGGTACAAGAAATAGTTTAGGGGAACAGTCTATTAAGCATGTTTTCATGGAGGCATCAAATAGCATGCAATTATTTTGTAATTGCCTTCAGCCCCTTGCTGTATAATTATTCATTTGGTTATATGTGCTTTACAAATTAGCACCCCCCAAAGATCTAAAAAAAAAATTACACAGAACATGGTGATTATCCTTAGAGTTACATCGTTTCTCAAAGGGTAATTGCCATTTCATTTGCTAGGTCTGAACTCACACCATGGCCTCATGGTAATCATGTACTTACAAAGTGACTTGCCTGGCTGTCAGGGCCTCGAAATGCTGGGCGCAGCTGAAGTATGAGGAAGTGGTTGGGATAAGGTGCAGATCCAAACTGGTGAGCGCGGTGGGTTCAGATGTGCTCCAGGCTGTGGAAGGCTCACACAGTAAAGAGTGTTGAATGCACGTGTGTGTGTGTGTGTGTGCACGTGCACATGTAAGCAGAACATCTGTGGATTTCTCAGGTCCCCCAAAGGCCGGCCAATTCACGGAGGAAAGCTTTTCCCCAACCAGGAGTCATTCCCACTCCAAAAGCCGCTCCCATTTGTTAGATTTATTAGAAGGTCAGGGGAAGAGAAATATAAATGTCGCACCTTCCTCTTAAAATCAAGATCAAAAGTAAAAACGTCTTTCATGAAATACGAGAAGTAAAAACACATTGCTTGGGAGGGAGAGTGGAAAAGGGACTACCTAAGGTCTTGGAACATCCCCGAGCCGTGTGTTTCGTATGAAATCCGCCCTGAATGCGTCGACATTATAAAATGATACGGGTCCTGGAGGGAGTGGATTAAGTCGAGACTGAGCCCACACTCCGTGTGCTGAAGCCGGCTCCTACAGGCTTTGGGGAACCGACTGTTAAATACTCAGGAATCATGCAAACAGGTTGTTAACCTCTGGGAATCTTGAAATTAGCCGTGGTGGGGTATTTACACCACAGAAATTGGCAAACGCTACAAGCCATTCTTTTCTTCCCCGGAGAGCCAAGTTATGAGCATACCACGAAGTTCAAATATCTTTAAAGGAACACTTCGCTGAAAAGCCTGTTTTGCTGAGAATTCTTATGGGATGGGGTCTCCCTCATCCCCGGCTCTTAGATTTTAACCTTTCCCTGAGTGACTCCAAGCTTCGTTTCTATTTTTTCCCTCCCTTCTCTTAGGCTCTTCCAAGCCACTCGAAGACTGTTACAACTGAATACTCCTTCGTACGAATCCCATGTTTGAATACTCGTTTTTGAGAGCACAGGATCTGAGTTTGGACCCAGATTAGACACCGTTGGTTTGAATGCACAAGCCTGTATTTACCAGGTGTGTGACCTGAACAAAAGTCCTCTCTTCGTGCCTCCCTTTTCTCATTTGTGGAAGGGACACCCCACGGAGGTGGTATGGGAATATCTTCCTCAGAGGCTTGTTGTGGGAATTACCGAAGTTATTATATGTAAAGCATTTGGAACTGTGGCCACAGACAGCCCTATGCATGTGGTTATTATTGCATCTATGATTGGGGAGATTAGCCTGTGCCTGGCACAAGGCCAACACTCAATAAATGGAAACTGTCTATTTTTCTTTCTTGCAGTTCTGTGACTATACATCAGCATTTGGGTTAAAACATCTTTTTCTTCAGGGACTGGAAGGCTGATGGCTCCGGGGCCACAGCCTGGCTATTTTGAGGGCTCCGTTGTCCCAGCTGATGCCAGTTTCTGTGCCTTCAGCTCTGAAAAGGAGCGAGCCCAAAGTGGGGGGCCACATGGAGCCTGTGGGGGAGGCAGGGTAAGGAGAGCCAGGTGACCCATCCTTTCTTTGAACGGCTAGAACTTACTGTGATGCTCAGTCTGGAAGGATGGCAGGACATCATTCTGTAGTCCCTCGGGATTGTGTGTGACCCCCCCCTAGGGCACCACGGTGGTAACACTGTCCTCCTTTTGCTCTTCCGAGGTTGGGCTGGGACGAGTGGAAGTGGAGTGGCTCTGCCCCACCTTTTCCAGGCTGCTGCTCTCCCCTCTCCCCGGCACGGCAGTCCTGCGTACGGTAGCACCCTGGCTGCAGAGGAGCCCAAGAGATGGGACGGACCCTGTGGGACCCATTCCAGGGGCGTCTCCCTGGCTTGTAGCCCTCCAGACGCAGCCAGCTTGACGTTCCAACCCCTTGCTCCTGTGGACTAAGTCCCCCAGAGCCTGCAGGCAAAGCCTCTTCCCCTAAAGCTCAGTCTCCTTAAGGGAGGAATTCTTAGATCTGAAACGTACGGTACACCTCGGCAGGTGTGCGGATTGGCCGCTAGACGCCACCAGTGGAAACACGTTCATGAAAGGAGCCATGTGGCTGCGGGGACCAGAGCCCCCAGGATTGCACGTTTTGCATCTAATCGGCAACTTGGTCTTTGCCTGAATCCCCCGTATGCTTCTACTGTCTTCTCTAAGATCTCTCAAACCTGCTGAAGTCCTGCCCCTCAATAATTTCTCTGCTGAACTGTGACGCTCCCTTAGATTACAGAATGTATGCAGAAAGGATACTGGCCTTCCCGATCTCTGTTACCTGCAAAAGTCAGGAAACACAGGCTAATCCTCCACTCTCCAGAATCCCAAGTTGTTTGTATAGGGTTTTTTTGGGGGGAGGGGGGGTTGTTTCTGCTTTTTGTCTGTGATCTCTTAAAAATATCCTTACCCATCTCAGTGCCAATAATGTCAATCTGCTGTGATGACCAATTCAATCAGAAAAGGAGGAGGAGGAAGGAGAGGAAAATAATCACAGCTAATAGCCATTGGTTGCTTAGCATGTGTGAGCGCAGCATCACAAATATACATAACCTGTGTGCACAGTATTACTATCTTTGTTCTGCAGACGAAGCTGAATCCCAGACAGGGGAACGAACCTGCCCAGATACCACAGATAAGCCGTGGTGTAGGATTAAAGACCCTCTGACCTGAATGGGAGAAGATATTTGCAAATGACATATCAGATAAAGGGCTAGTATCCAAAATCTATAAAGAACTCATTGAACTCAACACCCTAAGAACCAATAATCCAATCAAGAAATGGGCAGAACACTTGAACAGACATTTCTGCAAAGAAGACATCCAAGTGGCCAACAGACCCATGAAAACGTGCTCAGCATCACTCGGCATCAGGGAAATACAAATCAAAACCACAGTGAGATACCACCTCACACCAGTCAGAATGGCTAAAATTAACCACTCAGGAAACCACAGATTGGCAAGGATGTGGGGAAAAGGGAACCCTCCTACACTGTTGGTGGGAATACAAGCTGGGGCAGCCACTCTGGAAAACAGTATAGAGGTTCCTCAAAAAGTTGAAAATAGAGCTACCTTACCACCCAGCAATCGCACTACTGGGTATTTACCCTAAAGATACAAATGTAGCGATCCGAAGGGGCACGTGTACCTGAATGTTTATAGCAGCAATGTCCACAATAGCCAAACTATAGAAAGAACCCAGATGTCCATCAATACATATATACAATGGAATACTATGCAGCCATCAAAAAAACCCAGGAAATCCTGCCATTTGCAACGATGTGGATGGAACTAGAGGGTATTATGCTGAGCGAAGTAAATCAGAAAAAGACAATTATCATATGATCTCACTGATATAAGGAATTTGAGAAACAAGACAGAGGATCATAGGGGAAGGGAGGGAAAAATGAAACAAGAAGAAACCAGAGAGGGAGACAAACCATAAGAGACTCGTAATCTCTCTCAGGAAACAAACTGAGGGTTGCTGGAGGGGAGGGGGATGGGAGGGATGGGGCGGCTGGGGGATGGACACTGGGGAGGGTGTGTGCAATGGTGAGAGAAAAAAAAAAGGCCCTCTGACCTGAGAGCTTTATGCTGAATAAATCATTATGCTTCCTAATCCTAAGCACTCTGGATTCTGGGGTTGGAATGAAAGAACACGTGATTAGAAACTGGCATAATTAAATCTATCACACCACGTCAATCCGCTCTCCGGAGGTAAAACAACCACCCTGATTTTAGCGTTTGCCCATATCTGTGGTGTAAATATTCCTGCTGTGGTTGATTTCAAGCTGCCAATGGTTTGGTAGAGTGACCAAATATTCAGGTGTAGGAGATTTGGGCCCCGGGCTCTATTGCCCTTTTACTTACATGCTGCTGTAAGCAAGACTCGGTCTTTCTGAGCTTGTTGTCTCCCTCATCTGTAAAACAAAAAGATGAAACAATAAATTACCTCCACATTATTTTTTTTAAAGCCTTAGGAAGGGTTCGTATGATGTAAGGTGACGGTTTGGAAAGTCTAGGGTGTTCTTTTAAATGGGAAAATGAATCTACTAGTCATTAAAAAGGTCACTTTTGAAAAGAAACATGATTTCAAGTTTAATGAATACAGTCATCTAGTCTCCTTCCCACCCTTTTATCTTGTCTAGGCTTTTTTTTTTTTTTTTAAGATTTTTATTTATTTGAGAGAGAGAGAGAGAGAGAGCAGGAGAGCACAAGCAGGGGAAGAGGGAGAAGGGAGCAGAGGGAGAGGGAGAAGCAGAAGCGGGCTGCCTGCTGAGCAGGAAGCAATCCACGTGGGACTCAATCCCAGGACCCTGGGACCATGACCTGAGCTGAAGGCAGACACCTAACTGACTGAACTGCCCACGCATCCCCTAGGCTCTTCTTGAACTTATTTTCTTATTGGATAAAAGTTGCGACAGAGACGATCAGAGTCACTTTGCAATTTCACCTTGGAAGTATTTGGATTTTCCAAGGGAAGAGTCCTTAAGCTAGAATATTTAATACAAGTAGTTTCCTTGATAATCCTGTTTATTGTACTGCATCTGCGTATCGCTGAGAAGTGATCCACAAACTTCTAAAGACTGCCAAAGACTCTGTCCCCCGCCCGAGGTGCACATATCAAAATGGAGATTTCCAGAGAGCTTAGGAACAGTTTTTTTCCCTCGTCTAGGCTGGGGAGGGCAGACTTCTAGCAAAGGCCTGGACAGCCACCACCTCACTGGCCTCATTCTGCAAAATGCAAAGGAAAATGAAATGTGTGCCTTCTATTGCTGATTGATTAGAATTCAGAGAAATGTAGAAGTCATTAAGCACATGGGGATTTGACTGACGCTCACAAAGCGCATCATCGATTTCCCCACACACACGCGCACCCCCTTTTCCATCCTTTGCTACAGAGGTTTCGAGTCCGTACTTACGGTTGTGAATTAGCTTTTTTTTTAGTCATTGGGAAGCATGCTATTTCGGGATAGTCTGCAATGAAAGGAAAGCCTGATGTCCACCTGTGGGAAACCTGGGTATCTCTGGGCACGCTGTTTAAAAATATCAATGCTTGAGCGACTTTTTCTCGGTGGGCAAGGACCTGAGAGAAATCAGAAGCAAAGACGGGATGCCCTAGAGGGAGGGCGAGATGCTGTCAGAGTGTCTCCGGCCTGCCCCCGTGACCCACGCTGATCACTCACATTCATGGTGCATGCTGGCTTTAGGAAGTTCCAGGCTGAGCCTTACCTACACCTGGGGGAGGGGCAGTCAGCGCCACACGCACAGATCTGCCATATGATGCAGCAGGCGGCCTCCTTGCCCCTCGGAAATGAATTAGTGCACAAAAGGCCCAGTAGATAGCCATACCTTTTCTGGAAGCTTTATTTTCCTCAAAAAATATAAGGAATGGTGCTAAAACTTACTGGATATTTGTATCATTGGGGGGCTTATTTCCTGGTAACAGATTTTGAAAGAAAGTAGCAAGGTGAACTTAAGAGACTTGGATTCTCTAATGAGCCCACGAGAGAACAGGAATGAAAGACCTATGCTGGGCTCTCTGCAGGCAGCATTCCTCCCCCATGGGCCTATGGCTCCCTCCTACCTGCCCACTGCCTCCCAAGTAGAATCAGACCTTCATTCAAATACTCCTAGTCATTCTAATCTTCATACTCCTAGTATCCCTAATACAGTAACTCTGTAACTGCATGGATGCAGTTCTTTCATCTAGTTTTAACGTCCTGTTGGTTTCGACTGGGATTCATGTCGAGACAACCCGATAAGAAGCAAACAGAAAAATAAAATTTGCAGGACATCCACGGGAAAAAACCAAAACCCTTGCTGAATCCTTACGAAGTGCCTAGCATAGGCCAGTGGAGCAATCCTCCGTCTGTTCTTCATACCGTACGTGTATGTCATTCTGGCTCAGGATCGTGAGCGCCTGTCCTCAGAGAGGCTGGTCCTGGATTGTTCTGTGAGGCACTTAGCACATTCTGAGTGCTCTGTCGATGCTGGGGAGATGAGATTATCTTCAGAGGAGGTCTCCTCGGAGGAAGGTGCTATGCAAATACGACTATTGTTATTCTTCTAGCACAAATTTATAATTGACTTTCTGTTAAACATTGCAGCAAGTTAAATTAATTCAGTATGATTACAGTCATTAAACAAATGCCTGGTAATGACTGCTTTCTTATTTCGGCATTCCTCAAACCACTGGGGTACTACCATATAAGGCCTTTGCTCCATTGTCGGATTAATTGGGATGCACAACCTGCGTGTCGTAATAGAGCATGCGCACTGCTTTCTAGCAGCCGCACCACGATTTAAGGCTGTCGCTGGACTTCTTTACCTTCGAGATTCCCCTACTGCTCTTGCCATCCCGTTAGGGTACCATTTACTAGTCTGTTACAGCATACAAGCGGCTTAAGGCAATTTCTACCTGCTTAAAAAAAAATGTGCTTTTAAAATCAGAACACGGGCAGGAATTCCCCCCACGTTTCTTCTTCCGACGCTGAAAACGACAGGTGGCGGAGGTGACGTCAGCCTATTTTCGCGTCGGAATGGTCACTCCGAGGATTCCCTGCCATCTTTAGCAAGCAGGGCAGAAATAGTTAAGTCCTGCAGGCTGCGAGTTAAAAAAACAAAACAAAACAAAACCAAACCAAAACTGTGCCCCAGAGAAAAGCCACGGACGGGGAGCCGTCCCTGCCAGGTGCGGGGGATCGCTGCCAGGTGCGGAGGGAGGCAGGCTGTCCTCCTGCACGGAGGCTGTGCCTTCAAGGTCACCTGACCGGTGCCACCCAGGAAACCGGCCTGACGAGGGGAGGCCACGGCACGGGAGCACCCTGCGAGTCAGCTGACGGCTGCGTCACCGCCGCTGCCTGCTGCACGCTCCCGGTCACGGCTGCCAGAGCCCCGGCTCCTGCCGCCTCCCAGGCGCCGTGCAGCCGAGCCCGGGCACACAGCTAGGCGCACGGCGGCAGAGCCTGAGAGTGTCCTCTTCCTGCCGCCACTCAGCATTCCTTTACGAGGAGCATTTACCTTGCTCAGCCAGGAGCAGAGCAGCAGTGTGAATGTGCACGCTGGCAGCGGGAGTTCGCAGCAGAGCAGGTAGTGCTGGGAGCCTCGCAGCCGGCCCCCCCGCCGCCTGTGCCAACAGTCTGCGGGCGTCTCACGCCGCGCTGCTCTACCTGCAGGAATAAAGGCTGGGACCGAGGACACGAGGCTGGCCGGGGCCGTGCAGGCGACTCCACCGAACTGAAGCCATGGGACTCTCCCAGCTCCTAGTTCGGGCTGGTCACAGGGGCTGGCGCGGGTGCCCACTCCTCAGTTAGAACACGGTGTAAAGGAGAAACCAGACTCACTGACCTAATTCAATCCCAGTCCTCTCTGGATGCGGGGACAGCTGTCGACTAGCGGGGACACGACCAGCTATCAGTGGAGGATTGCTCAGTGCAGCCTGAGAGAGAATGACAGTCTGATTCCGGTCATCTGATGGCTGCTGCTTATTTTCCTACATAATCGTGCTCGCTAAGTATGCAGTTGTCTGCCATGAGCCTGCCTTCGGTGCAGTCTTCATCTGCTCTGGTTGGAAATCAGGGCGCCCGGCAAGCCTGCTTTCGCACGGGTTCCTCTCTGCGTGATGCTATGCAACTGGGATGGGTCGCACTGACAACAAAGAAAGAAGCAGGAAGCCTCACTTTATCTTCTCTTGCGATGTTAGCAGAACATAACTCTCCTCCGCAGGGATGCCCTCCTGTGTGTGCCTGCGTGTGTGCGCGCGCTTGCGCCTTGTAATTTATCTACTTGAGGAGCCTAACACATCATCACGGATGTGGTTTTTAATGATTTGGGGGGGGGGGGGAAGGCAGCCCATGGAGACGGCAGCCCGTTTAGGTTATTGCCAGTTCGAAATACTTTGGTTTGTGACGCCGAGCCCTAAGGGACAAAGCTGGGTAACTGAGAAAGAGATCGTAGATAAAGAAATAAAAGTGACAAGCCTAATGGAGGCTCCGCAAGACGACTGTCAGAGCATCAGTTCGTGGATGGCAATTTCGCCAGGCTGAGATTGAATAATTCATAGATTGAAATTACCCTGCTTTCACCTTTCCATTTAAACCGGCATGATCTGAATCTCTAATACATTTTCCAAGATAAAGTAAAATGCCAGTTTGAGTCTGAAGAGCTTTTAAAACCAGATGCTGCCTCCCTGAATCTTTCGGTATCTTTCCCAATTATCCTGTGAGAACTGCACTTCATCACAAAGCACCATTACCAGGGAAAATGACGGTGATTGAAATGGCAACAATAGAATGCCACCAAATGATCTCTCGTTTCCCTAATTTGCTAAGACTGACTGTGTGGTTTCAGTGCCCACTGTATGTCACCGTGCCTGGCACCCGTGGATCTGTCTCACCCGGGAACAAAAGTGAGGCGGTGTGTGAAACACCTGAGCTCCGACAGCCTAGCGGAGATCATTCTCCTCGGCTGCAGTGCCTCTTTCGTTTGGTTGGTATTTTTGCATTTGTTTCTGTTACAAATGCTTCCACCCCAAATGCCTGTTTGGGAGAAACGGTGAGCCTGTCGTAGATTTGGGGTTGATGCCTTGATACAGGAGAGCATGGGCTTGTTAATTTATATCCCCTCTTTATTTTAATGTTTGCAAGCATGTGTTTACTAGGAGGGAGGAAAGAGTCTGTTGTGGGAGAGTAGTTTAAAAATGCAATCAAGATGAAGCCTGTGTCTTTTGTGTCTCCTTTGAAACCCCTGTCTGCTTTTCAGGTTAGAGATTCCTTCCGGACGTTCTAATCCTGGTGTGATGTGTTAAAAAACCTCTCAGATTGAAAAGGGAGCTCAGGAGACATCTCCAGTAATAACTCTGTGCAGCTTTTATTAAAAGCATGTATTTCCGATGGAGTGATTAAATGCAGCTTTGCTGGGACTTTGGTTGTGGGCATGTCTGCTGGCTCTCTAGTGTCGTTGAGTGTAAAGAGGACTTTCCCGGACAGACTGCATGGTCCGTTTCAGGGTAACTGTACCCGCCCCCCCTCCCCGAGAAAGTGGCACGGCTCATAAAGCCTCACTGGAGAACAGACATTGTGCCATCATTTAAGGGGCATGGTGACTTTCGGAATTTTACTTCAGTAGCATGAAGACAGTGTGTGGGTTCCTGCTAGTCAAGTGATTCAAGTTTGATTTTCTAAGGCAGGGTTTCTGAGGGATGACAGTCCTTGGGGAGGAAGGTAGGTCTGAAACATACCTGTCTAATGTTGTGAATGTTTTGCTTGAGACCCTCAGCTCTGATGTGCTTCTTAATCTGTTACTGTGGCTTTTGCCCTTCCATACACCCCCAAATACCTTTGTCAGGAGGAGGTAAGTCGTATTTCTAATCATTAGGATAACTGATTGTATTTCTGTCTGGTTTCAGTGGGCATATGTGTTTTATACTGTACTTTCTTTCCACTTATTGTTATGCTCACTACCCTCAGTATAACAACTTTTTTTTCTATGTGCGTGTGTTTTTTTTTAAGATTTTATTTATTTGAGAGAGAGAGAGAGAAAGAGAGAGAGGGAACACAAGCAGGGGGAGTGGGAGAGGGAGAGGGAGAAGCAGGCTTCCTGCTAAGCAGGGAGCCCTATGCAGGGCTCGATCCCAGGACCCCGGGATCATGACCTGAGCTGAAGGCAGACGCTTAATGACTGAGCCACCCAGGCGCCCCTCTGTGTTTTTTTCCCCTCTAAATATCAATGAAAAAATAGTATTTTAAAAAGTAATTTAAATATAATTTCTGTTCCTTTTATCTAAATACATTCAAGGTTCTAATGCTTTTCAAAGGGGTAACAGTCTTACTTAGTAAATATTTTTTTTTAAAAATAGTAAGCAATTCACTAGATGCTAATTATGTTACCATACTGTTTTCTTTAGATAGCTCACATTTCTGATACTGAACCCATTATTCTTATCTTTCAAGAAAGAGGCTTGGCTGATAGTGACAAAGGGCTTTTCACAAACCCGCACTGTCTATGGGCCAGTGTTTTCTTTTTTTATTAACACACAGTCTTAATACTCTGCAAAGGATTTTTCATTTCTGGTATTTTAAAGCTCTTCAGTTGTCATAGTTTGAGCAGGATAATCATTAAACACGCCGGCTTATGTGTCTGATATTTAAATGATATAAGCATACTAAAATTATCTAAGAATAACTGGAAATCAGACTTTGGTTACCTTTTGGGGATTCAGAAACTAAATATATTCACTTGATAAAGATAGCCACTTTGAAGCTTGTAGTTTTATTTTTCAAGTATTTATACTTTATATTCTTGGAAAATGAGGGGTTTGTTTTATTTTTTTTTGGATGCAAGTGCATGTGTTAATACTATCTTGTGCTAGTGCTTCATGATACTGAAATGTAATTGTTTTGCCACAAGAAACAGGTAGAGTCAAATAGAGCTGGTCACTAACTTAAAAACCTTCAACTCCAGTCTTTCCCTGAAATTACATTTTCTCTCAAACGCTATTGAAATAATTGAATGTAAATATACAGAATGTACAAAAAATAAGTTCATTCGATAACTTTTAATCTCCTCTTGGCAACTTATTCACTATTTATGGATATATCTTACTTAGAATGCTCTAGATAAGCATAACATAGGTAAAAAAAAAAAATACTACAAGAATAACTACAATTGGGGGTGCCTGGGTGGCTCAGTGGGTTAGAGCCTCTGCCTTCGGCTCAGGTCATGATCTCAGGGTCCTGGAATCGAGCCCCGCATCGGGCTATCTCCTCAGCAGGGAGCCTGTTTCCCCCTCTCTCTCTGCCTGCCTCTCTGCCTACTTGTGATCTCTCTCTGTCAAGTAAATAAATAAAATCTTAAAAAAAAAAAAAAAGAATAACTACAATTGCAGGTAACTTGAAAAATAAAGAATCAACCATGGAAGTATACTATTATGGGTTAATTTGGGCGAATCTCCGACAATCATGGCTTAACACTATTTTGTAGTGTTCTAGTTTTTTTTTTTTTTCCTGGTGGGCATGAGAAAGACAGGTACAAAGTTAGCCCCTCCCTCCTTGCTCCTAATGCCCAATCACTGCAGAGAATCAAACACCCACAAGCGCACTCCTGGAATCCACCAAAATGCCTCATGCTTGGAGACAGAATGTGATTCATAGAGACAGAGAACAGACTGATGGTTCCTAGAAGGGAAGGGGGCATGGGGGTGTGGGCAAAATGGGTGCAGGGAGTCAGTTATATGCTGATCGACGGGAATTAGGTTTCTGGTGGTGATCCCTTTGTAGTAACACGGATGCCGAACTACAATATTGTATGCCTGAAACTTACATGATGTTATATATCAATTTTGCCTTAATTTAAGAAACCCAACTATATCCCACTAATCCAAAAAAAAGCAAGAATGTATAAATTTTATCACTTAGTAACAGGTCTTTTCTGGACATTACAGCATTTTAGATTTCAACTCATTTTTACCGTCTGGCTTAGAGCAAAACGAAACCAAAAAACTCTTCAGGGACAATATATATTAATCTCTACTTCGTATTTGTTAACAAGTTAACAAATACTGTAGTGAACAGATGCATTTCACGTATAATCAAATAGAATATTCATAGCTAGTATGGGATTTCTCTAATTAATAGATTCTGAGAATAATGGCATAGTGTATTTCCCCCTAAGTTTTCAGTGTGTAGTAATGAAATGTGCTTTTGCCAAGTACCAATATTTGTGCTATGCTAGGGCTGCCCAAGAGGAGAATGCAGGTGGAACAAAAGAAATAGGTATACACAGGTATTCAGTGAGGCCTTCTTTTAAATGACACCATCAAAAAAAAGTTGAAAATCTTCTGTGTACTATCTTTTTAGAGAGCCTCTAGAAAGAGAATCCTTCTAACATTATGAAAATCTGCAAACATCCAGAAAAGCTGAAAATGTGTAAGTACCTATATACTAAGACCCTATAACTAATACTTTACTGTATTTGCTTGGTCACAGACATCGCCAACTATCCAACTCCATCCATTAATCCAGCTCATTGTTTTGACCCATCTCAAAGGAAGTTGCAGACATCAATGTACTTGACCCCTAAGGATATGCCTGCTGAAGTATTTAACTAGAATTCACTATTTGTTCGTAGAGCTTTCTTTAAGTAAAACTTATACATGATGAAGAAAGAGGGGTGCCTGGCTGGTCAATGTCATCACCGTCATTATCACGTCAATAGAAAGTGCCACCATCCTAGAATCCAACTGGCCCTCATTCCATCAGGGCTATTTAACAGATCCCAGCAGGGGTG
Organism: Potos flavus; assembly: GCA_028534135.1. Taxonomy (NCBI): domain Eukaryota; kingdom Metazoa; phylum Chordata; class Mammalia; order Carnivora; family Procyonidae; genus Potos; species Potos flavus. The sequence goes on from CM052886.1 coordinate 123,823,201, forward strand.
CCTGGCTGGCTCAGTAGGGCAGGCCTGTGAATACTGATTTCAGGATCACGAGTTCAAGCCCCACCTTGGGTGTGGAGCTTACTTTAAAAAAAAAAAAAAAGCCCTGATTTAAGAAAAATAGATCCTAGCAGAAAGCCTTCTCTTCCTGTGTCCCAGTTTGCTTATCTGGAGGGACTTCCCATTAAAGTTCTCTTTTTTAAGGTCTACAAATGCATCCAGCTTTTAGCTCAGTGTGACACAGAATCACCCACTAGAACTCAGTAAAGCCTTAAGCTGTAGGAAGATCAAAGGTAGCATCATGGAAGATTAATTTTCTAGCACATCATTTCCTAATCCTTCCCATCCCATGAAACGTAGCAGGAGACTGAGACTATGCCAGAGAAATCCAGCCTTTAGACCCCGCAGGAGAGGCTGCTGCCCAGGGCCCACGCTTTTGGGAGCTGCGTTCAGAGGGCCCGGTTCTGCCCCTTCTCTGTCCTTCCCTGTCCCAGCCTTCCCCAAGGGACAAGAAGTCAGTGGGTCAAGGGGACCGGTCCACCCAGAGCCCGTGCTTTATCTCGCGCCTGCAGCATGCTCCGGGCATCCAGACCCTGGAGTGTGCGCTCGCACACAGACGTCCCTGCGCCACCGGGGCCTGTGTGGCCAAGGGTGAGCTATGCTCCCCGTGTAGACGCTCCTGGGCACGAGGTGGGCGGGGGAGGCAGTGGGGAGGAGCTTCCCGGGGGCTCAATATCCACAGGGGCGCCAGAAGCCTCTGCTAACGCAACAGGGCTGGGGGTGAGCAGAGGGGCTCGGGGGCGGGGGGCAGAGTCTACCGTCCACACATCCTGCGGCCACACTCTGGGATGGACGCCAGAGCAGGGGAGTCCCAAGTTCAATTCTCGTTCTGCATTTGTTAAGGTGAGAGAGCAGCATCTATTTTATTTAACAACACGTTGGCTCGATGGGTACCTTTTAAATATTTGGAGGCACAATGGTAGGGAGGCCATCTGAATCCTCACCCAGACCCTGCCAAGTCTGGGGGGGGCCCTGAACCTGAGCTAGCTTTGGAAGCCTCGGTTCTCCAAAAGCCTGATTGGTTGGTAGTTGCTGCACTGGTGGGCAAGTAAGTCTTTACTCTTAGTGCAAAGGGAAGAGGGCGGATTCTCACTAAAGTCTAGCCAGCCCGTTCTTCCCGTGACGGTTTTAATGCAAAAAAAAATTTTTTTAAAGGTAGTCAATTCTAAAAAATATGAAAGTTCCGCTTTGCTTTTGGGTATGTGCTACCAAGTGAAAAAATAGTTCTTTCTCTCTCTCTCCTGGCATATCAAAGAGGCAAACTGTATTTTTGGTTTTTTGTTTTTGTTTTGTTTCACTTGACCTAGTCTGAAAGCCAGCAGTCAGCTGAATTAGACAGGCGACACCCTAGGATTGCCACACTGAAGGACATGGACTCGAGGGGGCCAATTCACTGAGCGAAAGACGTGATCTCCATTTCGCTGCCCTGAATTTCATATTTGATACCGAACAGGTGACTTAGAAGTTAAGAAATTAATATGCACTGGAAGGAGATTCCTTGTTTCATGAAATAAAACCTGGCATGAATATGATCGCTTTCTCAGTTGGTTTTCCATCGAGGAAGAGATTTAGGGAGCGGGACAGGGGGTGTGCCTGGGACCAGGCAGGGGGGGGTCACACGCAGTAAATGGCAGACCACATCGGTCCGGCGAGGCAAGAGCGGAGGAGCTGACAGAGTCTGGTCTGCAGCCACAAAGCGAGGATTTGAACCCTGGTTTTGTAGCTTACGATCTGTGTGATCTCTGATGAGTTTCAAACCTCTCTGTTTCTCAGTTTCCTCATACGTGAAGTAGGGATAACAGTGCCCTCCCTCCTTATAGGGTAGGAAAGAGTATTACCTTGGTTAACGTCTGCAGAAACACTTAGAAGAGCGGCTGGCAGGTGCAGGTGGTAGAGATATTTGTCGAGGGCGTCTGGGCGGCTCAGTTGGTTGAGTGCCTGACTCTTGACCTCAGCTCAGGTCTTGATCTCAGGGTCGCAAGTTCAAGCCGCACGTTGGGCTCCACGGTGGGCGTGGAACCTACTGAAACAAAAAAAGAGAAGTATTTGTTGAGTAACAGTAAAAACGAAAGATGAAGAAATAAAGTCTAAAGAGATGGTTGACTTGTTTCCGATCACACGGGGACCAAAAGACCCGCCATCGAAAACAGGTATTCGGACATCAGGCCTATTTCTGAAAGCTGCACATCGTGCAGGAGCTGATGTTGGCCAAAGTAAAAAGAAAGATATCTGTGTCACTTACATCCCTAACGGAGAGACTCAATAACTTAAAAAAAAAAAAAAAAAAAAAGAATACTACTGTACAGTTATCCTGGTAAAAATTTATTTTTTGTCCTACCTTTTCTGTATTTTGTATTTTGCTTTTCACATTGTTGTGCCCTTGGCAAGTTAACTTATTTCCAACCAATAAGTCGAGATGGCTCACTGCCTCACGGGATTAACTACTCCAGAAAAAGGGCCAGTGCCACACACACACACACACACACACACACACACACACCCATCGTACTGTGCCATGTCATTAGAAAAATAATATAAATAGATGAAAGGAATTGGAGAAATGCACAGAAACATAAAAGGGAAAATAACCCTCAACTATAATCCCACTACTCTCGAGATAAGCCCTGTTTGTGTGTGCGTGTGTGGACATAAAGTCTAAAGATTGGACCTAAGTTGCAGACCCTGCTCTATAACCTACTTATTTAAAATGAGCATATTGAGAGTATTTTTCCAAATCACTGAAACAGTTTTTAAAAATAGAGCTCTGTGTATTATCCCAGTATGCAATTCTTTCAGTGGGACACTTAAGCTTTTCCAGATTTTTACTAGGATAGATGTAATTGGATGACATGAAAGGTTTAATGTGGTAGAATGCGTTGAGCATAAACTAAGCCTGTTTTCTAGGCTTGGGGTCATTACAAAGCAACAGAGGTCTTCCTTTCTCTTCCCGGGGATCCATGTAGGGCTACGAGTTGGGGCCGTCTGGCCTTCCCTTGGTCCCAGGAGCAAGTTAATAGGTCTTTGCTTGCAAAAGTATGTGTTCAGGAAGGAAAGTCAACTGAAGCCCATTAACCTGGAGTCCCAGAGAGAGAAGGGTTGAAGGTTTTGAACTCAGTGCAGAGGGAGAAGGGCCAGACCAGAAGCAGAAAGATAGGCTATTCCAAGACTGGGAAAAATGAGGGGTGGACTCCTCGGGAGGGAAGGAATCCTCAGGAGGCTGGTGGGGGGGATCGTGGAGGTGCCAGAGCTTAGGATGGGGGCCTTCGAGGAAACCTGGGGACTGTTCTACATTCCTGGGGCTGAGTTAGGTCCGGGGGGTTGTGAGGTCCATGCAAGCCTAGACTTGCAAGCCTAAACTCCCAGGTACCTTCCCTTCTCCTAGATTCCTGTGCTACCTAAACCCAAGGATTGTCCACCAACCCAAAGGACAATAGAAGGAACTAGAACTCAGAAAACTGACTGACAGAGCATCCCACCAGTCCTGGCTGGTGGTGATAAATGAGATTTAATTTGTTTAGAGAGAATATGTGGTACCCGGGCATCAGATGGACTTCGTGCCCGGGGCACCTGGCTGGCTCAGTCAGTAGAACCTGCAGTTCTCAATCTTGGGGTCATGAGTTCGAGCACCGTGTTGGGTACAGAATTAAAAAAAAAAAAAAAGAGTGCTAAGGTGAACTTCATGCCTGTTACTGAAATAACACTATTCTTATATGTGTGACTTAGTATGCTGGGTTATCTGCTTAGGATACATTCCTAGAAGTGACATTACTGGAAAAAAAAAATCCAAACAGTTTGAAGTTTTTTGTATATATTGTGTCTTATTTACAAGTTTCTGTATTTTTGAAGTCCACTGATTCTCTTTATCCACCCCCCTTACCCCCGCAAAAGATTGTGAAGGAAAGGAGGAAGAGCAAAATTAGCCAAGCTAATTGATCATTAAGTATAATCGACCTTTAAGTGTAAATTTCCATTTGTAATCTACCCCCTCCCAGAAGATTTCGATTACTGCATTACATTATTGATAAGCCCAGGAGATAAGCATTAAGTATTTAAGCAAACAACACACATTTCCACAAGAGAAAGTGACATGTATTTTACCGGTTATGCAGGCTGTCAAGAAACTATCTCAAAGACTGGAAACAGACGGTAGAATAAATAGAAGCAAATCTGAACCAGCCCTAAAACACGCTTAAAATCTCGATGTCTTCTCAGCGGTCTTTGGACAAAACCCAACTCCCTGACGGCCACCCTAGTTGTATGACCTTGGGCAAGTTACTTAACTTCTCTGGGCCTCATCTTCTTCCCTAAGCAATGAGTAATCAGGACGGGCCTCATGGAGGGGGCGGGAGGCTGAGAGAGTTGATACATATGAGGTACTAGAAGAGTGCCTGGCACATCATGAGCACGCAGCTTGTTACCCAAGGAGGACCCTCGTCCCGATGCCCCAGGGTCAGGTCTCCTTCATCTTTGGCCCTAGCTCCCCTGAAATACTTGCTCTCCTCTGACCTTCCCAAGCTGCCATTTTTGTCGCCTCTGTGCATGTTGCTTTTCCACCCGGAAGGACTGCTACCCCCTTCTTTTCCTAGCTCCTATCATTCTTCTAGATTTAGCTTCTGGGTTACCCCTCCCCCCTGCAAAACCCCTTCCGAGCGAGCCAGGCACCCCTCTTATGTTCAGTTATGAGATTTAGTTGAGTATATTTCAACTGCCCATTGCGCTGCTGTACCCCGCCCTCAGCTGAGCCCCCTGAGCCCAGGGGACATGCCACATTTATTGTCCTATCTCCAGGGCCCAGCCCAGTGTGGCCCATCATAGACACTCAGTAATCATTGGCTACATGACTGCATTTGTCATAGGGTCACTGCAGAAAAAATGGGGCCTCTTTATATTTGTAAAGTGTTTTTGAACATTTCCACAGACCTCTCATTTGATTTACATGGAACAAACAAGCAGAGAGAATTCCCGCTTTTACTGATGTGGAAACTGAGGCCCTGGGCACCGGAATGGCCTTCTCTAGAAGGCACTGGATGTGCTTCTGACCAAGGGCTGACCTCTCCGAGGACGAGTTACAAGGAAGCTGGAAAGGGCGGCATAAATCCCGGAGACAAATGAGCTGGCAGGAGACGTGGAATGGGCTGCGGGAGGGAAAGAACGCACAAGGCCCCCGTTTGGGGAGGTGCTTCGGGAAGGGGAAGGAATGGGCTGGGCGACCGGCCCTGCCTCTGGGTGGGAGCGGTGGACCGGAGGCCCATTTCCACTTCCGCAGAGGGCGCGGGGCCCACAGAGCCACACAGGTCTCTTTCGTCGGTGCCCGCGTCTTTAGGCCTCGGGACCCTTCAAACCTGCCTCCGAGTCTCGGCCACGGCCACGCGGAGGTGGTTCTGGGTTCGCGAGCCACACGGAAACAGCCGCGTGCCTTCTGTTCTCCGACACGCTGTGAACTTTCCACCCGAGCTGTGCTCGAGACCCGCTAGTTCTCTGCCTCTGCTAAGCCATCATACTGGGCTGAGAAGATCTCCGGGCAGGAGGGTCCACCCTCGAACTGCTGCATTTCTGTCCAAGAAGCTGGAAGGCTCTTCCCCTTCAGAATCTCCTTTCCCAGACAGCAGGACGCAAGGGGCTGTGACACCGTGGGAGCTCATGGCCCTCCTCGGAGTCTGCTAATTAGATGATGTTTTGTTCGAAGTTGTGTCACGCTGCGCTGAAGCGTTGTGTCAAGCTGCCCCTGGTTGTCGGTCCCTTCTGGGGCAAGCAAGGGGGGGTGATCATTCTTGCCAGGTGACGTCTCCACATTTTCCAGCGGCCCCGCCGAATGTCACCTCACTTTTCTCACAATGCTGGAGTTGAAACGTATAGAATTGGAAACAGTGGAAAGTTGTCCAGATGAGGAGCAAGCAGATCAGAAACTCGAGGGCTCCTGATGGCAGATTCGGGGTTCTTTCCTCGCTCCTCTGAGGATATTCCAACCAGGACCCACATAACTCCCAATCGGAGCTGGCCCGCCAGGACGACAGGTTGGCACGCCTCAGAGCGAAAGCCTTCTGAAATCAAATTTCGGAGATGAGCAGTTTGGAAAGAAAAGGAGTGAACTTTTATACCAGGTTCAACGGAGGCAGAACCCCCTTTTTAATTCTCATGAGCACGAACTCTTCGGGCAGAGGACTGTAAATGTTCATGAATTGTAGTCTCGAAGAGAAAGATGTTGTGCACTTACGAAGATGGCCCATTCTGACAAGGCCAGTCAAGGACAGGAAGGCAATACTAGGGGAGCATAGTAGGTGCTCAGTAAAAATCTGCTGAGCAGATGAAATGAAGTTGAGGTAACGTATGTCGCACCTCGCGTGGAGCCTGGTACATGGGGGAAATGAGCTTTCAGCAGGCAAAACTTGGGGAAGCCTTGGAGGCCAGAGTTTTCCCTAAACTAGTCCACCAATGTAATCAAAATAAATGTGTACGAAAGAGACGATTTGTTGCATTATTGTGAAACCAATCCCAATTCTCATTCTGGCCATTTAAAAGACAAGAGGGGGAAGAAAATGGCTTTTAGATGGTCTTTAAACGCAGTTACGAAAGGGGGACTTTAACCTAGTCTTCCTCATGCTCTCTGGCTGACAAGTACAGGCTAGCTGGGATCTTTGGTGGGTTTGTGAAGTTCAGGCCGTCGGTACACCAAAATTGCGCCATATTTGCAAATCTTGTGTAAGTTCACAATGGGGCATTGTCTTCTCCGCCCCGGGGCATGAAGGGTTGTCTGGAAAAGCTTAGTTGTTGCCATTAGGGAGCTTGGTGTAGCCAAGACTACAGTGTAATGTGAAGCAGAAATAAACCATGGGCTCTCGACACATTTGCCAAGTGATTTACAAATGTGTTTACTTACAAAGTAAGCATAACACATAATCTTGTATAATATTATGTCTGGGGAAGTTTTGTGACTCTACTATAAAATTCAAGTAATTGCTTCACATCTACCTAATAGGATCTGAGACCAATTCTTAGTTTTATCCAAATGCATTTCAGTGTATTAAATAAATCTTGATGATCTGATCTTTTACTTAGACCTCATTTATCAAATTCTTTTTTTTTTTTCTTGAAGTATCTGAAACTAATTTTGATTAAGAGAAACAGCATTAGCCTTAGATACTGTAATAGCAAAGTGCCGTTGGAAATTTTCCAGTGAAGTGGATGGAGGAAAGGGGGGATTGATGAGGGGGCGGCCATCTTGTATTTTTTTGGTATTTCACGGTGGCTTTGAGAGGTAGAGAATGTGTAGCTTGGAAACAGTGAGTCAAATAATCAGAGACCTAATGAAATCATCTGGTCCAGTTTCCAGGCTTTAGGCAACTCAATGTCTAAATCTTCTAAGACACACAACAGTGATTTCTCATTGTGAAGATCTCCAAGGATAGAGGCATTTGCTGTCCGCCTCCATAGCCTTTTAACCAGAGAGTTAAAAACATTTTTCCTATGTGCAACTGAAACTTATTGCATTTCCTAAGTGATAAATGGAAAATAATGCATCAGTCTTCTTGTGTCAGACAAATAGATCGGTAGACCTGACACCCATTCCTGATCACTTTTTCCCTTCTTGTCTCTATTATAAAAGCTGGGGAAGTTAACTACTCACTTTTCCAGCTTTCTTTGGAGGTAGAAGTGATGATGTGAAAATGCAGGCTAACGTTCAGTGGATGAATCCCTGCTGGGGGTGGTGATGGGACGAGGCTCTGGATAAGCTTCTGTCTTCCCTTTTTCCTGTCTTACATGCATATATGGCGCCTGCAGTTACACCTGCCATCTTGGAGTCATGAGGGAAAAGCCAGGAGAATCACACGGACAACAGCCCTACATTTTTGAGCTATTGAACCACTGCCAGCAACTACTAACCTTCAGATTTCTACTAAGATAAATCCAACCCTCTTTGAAATACAAATCAAAACCATGATGAGATACCACCTCACACCAGTCAGAATGGTTAAAATTAGTAACTCAGGAAATAACAGATGTTGGCGAGATGCAGAGAAAGGGAATGCACTGTGGGTGGGAATGCAAGCTGGTGCAGCCACGCTGGAGAACAGTGTGGAGGTTCCTCAAAAAGCTAAAAGCAGAACCACCCTATGATCCAGCAATTGCACTACTAGGTGTTTACCCAAAGGATACAAAAATACATACTCAAAGGTGTGTATATCTGATGCTTCTAGTGGCATTATCAACAATAGCCAAACTATGGAAACAGCCCAAATGCCCATCAACTGATGAATGAAGAAGATGCAGTGTATGTATGTATTTATATACATACACACACAATGGAATATTACTCAGCCATCAAAAAAATGAAATCTTACCATTTGCAATGACACGGATGGAGCTAGAGAGTATTATGCTACGTGAAATAAGTCCAAGAAAGACAAATACCATGTGATTTCACTCATATGTGGAATTTAGGAAACGAAACAGATGAACATATGGGAAGGGAAGAAAAAAAGAGAGGGACACAAACCATAAGAGATTCAATGACAGAGAACAAGTGTGAAGGTTGATGGAGGGAGGTGGGTGGGGGATGGGATAACTGGGTGATGGACATTAAGGAGGGTACTTGTTATGATGAGAGCTGGGTGTTATATGTAAATGAGAAACCACTGAACTCTACTTCTGAAACCAACACTGAACTCTATGTCAACTAACTAGAACTTAAATATTTAAATAAAAGACAAAGAAAAAAATAGATAAATCCATCCCAGTTCCTTTAAGCCACTTTGGTTGGGCTTTCTATTATTTGCAGTTGACCTCAATCCTATCTGAAATGCATCATCTAAAAGACTTCCTATGGTGCAACAGACGTAGATCCATTCCACTTCCCAAGACAGGCTCTGACCCCCCCCTGCTTCTGTGAGTGCCTTCCTTCCCCAGTCAAATCAGATTCAGGAAAGCACTTGGTTGCTTTTCGCTATTGATCCCGGGTTTACTTCCCTCTCTGTTCCTCATCCCTGAATCTGCATCTCTAAAGGCACTTCCTTGTCCCTAGTCTTTCCTACAGACTGAGCCCTACATCATTCCCTAGCGAGACACTTAATGTTGCTGTTGCCGGCACTTTCCTGTGCAGTCTCAACTGTGGTAACAGTCTCTGTAAATGCCTTTATACTTGTGAAGCCACACGTCCTGGTGTGTGTGCGTGTGCGGTGGTGGGAAGACCGTAACCAAGTCAGTCAGTTTCTCTTAGTTCAGTATATGAGTTGGGAGAATAAAGTCACGGCACCTTCCCGTGTTAGCTTCTTCACAAGACACTTTCTAGCTATAGTCCAGTTCATCTGCTCTGCCAAGTCCCTCTGCCGGAAGCACAAAGGACGGGCAGGAGAGGTACATTGAGTGGGATGAACAAACGATGTGAAGGAGCCATGTTACTTAGAAAATGCTAGCATTGCTTCTCCTGTCATGCCAGTAAGCACGGAGCTTCTGTAAATAACAAGAAGCTTCTATAAAGCAGTGGTTCTAACTCCAGAAGTTTCTTTATAATGACAGCTCTGTTCATGCACGATATTTTTTATGAGACTCAATTTCTTTTTTAAAGTAAGACAAATTTTGGGGGCGCCTGGGTGGCTCAGTTGATTGGACATCTGCCTTCAGCTCAGGTCATGATCCCAGGGTCTGGGGATTGAGCCCCACATCGGGCTCCTTGCTTGGCAGGGAGCCTGCTTCTCCCTCCCCCTCTGCCTCTGCTTGCCTCTCCCCCTGCTTGTGCATGCCTGCGCGCTCTCTCTCTCTGTCAAATAAATAAAATCTTTAAAAGAAATAAACTAAGGGGGGCCTGGGTGGCTCAGTGGGTTAAAGCCTTTGGCTTCAGCTCAGGTCATGATCTCGGGGTCCTGGGATCGAGCCTTGCATTGGGCTCTCTACTCAGCAGGGAGCCTGCTTCCCCCTCCCCTCTGCCTGCCTCTTTGCCTACTTGTGATCTCTCTCTTCCTGTCAAATAAATAAATAAAATCTTTAAAAAAAAAAAAAAGAAAGTAAGACAAATTTTTAAACAATAAAGCAAGAAAAATGATCCCTAGGAATCAAATAGTTACGAAATAAAATAAGATGATCGTAGATGATCTTTAAGGCTCCTTCTGTCTTCAAATTTATTATTATAATGAACTTTTTAGACGTTTACTTGCTAAAACACATCTCCCCCGAATGATCAAATGATATTTCAGGGAACTAAGCAAAATCTATTTCCTTCTCTTCCTGAAGAGGTCAGCGCCAAAGCCATTAGATGAAGCAGAGGAGAGGAGAAGTTAACAATGGGGGAAATGAGTTGGACGCGAGGGCCCAGAACGGGAATGCAGAGCCCAGGGAGGTTGAGGACGGCATCCCCAGAAGAAGTAGCCCAACGTGGAGGGTCGGAGGCCCCGGTGAGGGACACTGAGCCTATCAATAAATACATTAAGAGTAATGGGAACCACGTATATTAATCTGCTTGGGCAGTCCTAACAGAATACGATACTCTGAGTGGCTTAACCAACAGAACTGTATTTTCTCACACTTCCGGAGGCTGGAATTCTGAGATCGGTGCCAACACGGCCGGGGGCTCTTTGCAGCTCGCATACACCTGCTTTTTGCTTTGTCCTCACACGACAGCTCTGCTGTCTCTTCCTCTTCTTGGAAGGGCACTGAATCCATCACGAAGGTACCACCATCATGACCACATCTAAATCTGATTACTTCCCAAAGGCCTGTCTCCAAATACCGCCTCACGCTGGGAGTTACGGCTTCAACATATGAATGTGGTCGGCCGGGGGCAGGGGGGCTGGGGGGTAGGGAGGGGACACCGTCCAGTCCCTAATACCATGTTTCTCACTACCAGAGAAGGGAGCTATGGGTTACAGATACTAGCGAAAACTAGGATAAACCTGTGGGACTGAAGGGCCCCAAATTGGTACAAACCCATAATTTTCTCTCTGTATTTTTTAAATATTTTTTTGAGAGAGAGAGAGAGAGCACAAGCAGGGGGAAGGACAGTGGGAGAGGGGGAAGCAGACTCCCCACTGAGCAGGGAGCCTCACTTAGGGCTCGATCCCAGGACCCTGAGATCATGACCTGAGCTGAAGGCAGACGGGTAACCGACTGAGCCACCCGGGCGCCCCTCAGTTTTCTCGAGAGTGGCAGATACAGAAATATAGATGCAAACATATGTGTGAACACGCGTATCTGCATATATGTTCCCTAGCTCTGTCCACTGACAGAAGCAGCACCACCAGCAGAAATGAGTATCCTTAGGGTCCCGGTCTCGGCCTCCCCATTAAATGGAACCAGAGCTCCTTGGCGAAATGGCTAATTCCAGGGTAGGTGCAAGCGAAATACAGTATTTTTGTGCCAGAAACAAAAGACGTGGTCAAGGAATGACAGAGTGATGTAGAAAAGCACAGAAGCTACCTTGAAGGTACTCCTACTGACCAAATGTAAGATAATTTCAACCTTAAGATAAATCATTTTAAAAGTAGATTTAACCCATCCAATAAAATAGCAAGCTAGGAACGCTTGCATCTTCTTAAATAAAAATTTGATGATGCATGGAATATTTACACGGTTTCAAAACACTACCTACAAAATCCTGAATTCATCGAAAGGGGAAAAGGGAGTAGCATGGCAGGTGAAGAAGCCTTATCTTAAGCAGTTGCCCTGAAGAGCGCCCGTAAGGGGCAAAGTGAAATCCCGCCACCAAATGGGATGCAGAGAGAGCAGAGCACCATTTACGGGAGAATAACCCATAAATCCAAATGTTCCTGCATACTTCAAAAGTAGGCCAGGCTCATGAAAACCAAAGATCGAGGAACTGCTTCTAACAGAAGAAATGTGATTCTGGGCTGGATCCTTATGCTGTAAAGTTGAGATGTTATGAAAACAATTGGAGGGGCGCCTGGCTGGCTCGGTCAGTAGAGCGTGCCACTCTTGATCTTAGAGTCATGAGTTCGAGTCCCATGTTGGGGGCAGAGATTACTGAAAACTGCAAACTGTATTTTCTTGTATAGACCCTGAAGATGAGAGGGTCATGGTGTGTCGTTAACTTCCTGATTTTGATGGTTGTGTCGTAGTCCTGCAGGAGAATGTCTATGATCTAGCAGGAAACCCACACTAACGTATTTGGGGTGATGGGGCGTCAGGGCATGCTCACCCTCAAATGGTACAGAAAAGGAGTTTTGTGCTCTAGCTGAAATTTTTCTGTAAATTTGTGATTATTTTGAAATTTAAAGAAATGAAGGTTTTTAGGATTCTAAAACCAAACCCAATACATCTTAAAAGCAACATGAGTTAAGTTTCCAGTATCAAAAAGCTGCCAGCCGGAACCCCTGGACTGGACCACACCAAGAGGGAACCCTAACGTAAACTATGGGTGAGGGGTGATGACAGTGTTGTCGAAACCGGTTCATCAGCTGTGAAAAATGCATCACCCTGGTGGGGGCTATTAATACTGAGGGAGACCATGCACGTGTGGGGGGTAAGAAGGCTACTGGAAATCTCTGTACTTTCTTCTCAATGTTGCTATGAAGCTAGAACTGCTCTAAAAAATAAAGTCTATAGGGCTGCCTGGGTGGCTCAGTCAGTTAAGCGTCCCGGGATCGAGCCCTGCATCGGGCTCCCTGCTTTGCGGGGAGTCTGCTTCTCCCTGTCCTTCTGCCCCTGCTCGTGCTCTTTCTAATAAATACATAAAATTTTAAAAAAGTCTTTAATTAAAAAAAAGAAAGTAGACAGCAACCTATTTGTTGTAGAGTTTGCACCATACAAACTTGGCCTTATTACAGGACACAAGTATATACTGAGCCTACCTGACAGGCACTTACTAGACACCTATTTAATGCAAAGCTAAAGGCTGTAAGGGCTTTTTAAAAAAAACAAACAACCAGTCCAATGTGTACTCTGCCTGCAAGGAACTTACCAGCTAATTACCAGCGCATGCCCTTGACCACAGTTCCGTCCTGTGTGAGTCTAGCGAATCCAACATTTACTTAAACCTCTCCCTGAAACGACACGCATGTTAACAACTAACTGCAGAAAGGAAAGGAAGTGGAGCTAAGAGCCCAGAGCTGACTTAACACCACCAAGGAAAGCGGCCGCCTTCCTAGCAGATTGTGGATTCCTAGTGATGGACTCTGAAGGCAGGCGTTGGTCTACGTGGGCTGTGGCCCCCGTCATAATGCCCACCGCACACGTAGGTGTCTACACTCGCTAAAATCTCTCTGGTGACTTTTCTCTCTTATCTTCGCTGTGGAATTGACAACACGTGCGTTGAAATTAGCCTTGCCGAATAAGGAACTATGTATTTTTCGAAGCAATGGACGCTTCTTAAAAGTCCAGTGGCCGGGTGGGTGGTTACACTTCAAAGAGGAACGCGCACGTCCTCCGATGGCCTCTTGTTCCTCAGGCAGCGGGCTTTGAAGCGCGTGTCCACCGCTCCCCACTGCTTTGGTTTCCACTTGTAGAAGCCAAGTCCAGATGCTGGCATCTCCCCAGTCAAAAGTCTCCCAAAGCCCCCCCCAATTTAAATTTCTTCCTTTACCAAAAGAACGTATTAGGAATGGTAATGAGATTCTCACTGATATTAAAACAATGTGCACGGAAGAGAAAAACCTAAGGTTTTCAGCTTAAATATACAGGCGGGCATTATTTTTCATTTTTGCGTTTAGACCTCGGATAACTCTACGCCACTTTGTGAAGGTTGTACAGCCAGATCTTGGGTGATAATCCTTCATGTGATTGGCTAAACCAGGTCTTCCTTCCATTTTGGTAAAACCACACTCCTGTTTCTGTGTTTTGTTATTTTTGTAAAAAGATTTATATATTTGAGAGAGAGAGAGTGCAAGCAGGCAGAGGGAGAGGGAGAAGCAGGCTCCCCACTGAGCAGGGAGCCCAACGAAAGACTCCATCCCAGAACCCTGGGATCACGACCTGAGCGGGAAGGCAGATGCTTAACCGACTGAGCCCCCCAGGCATCCTTATCTTGTTACTTTTGTCCGTGGTCATGAGTTCTTTAACTTCGCCTAATAGGTATCCTGAGGAGCTTCCTGCTTTCCAGACATCAGACTAGGCACTGAGCTCCCCGAATTAACAAGATGGTCACGGTTCCTGCCCTCTGAGAGCTTCGCCTCGTCCTGTGAATAACCCAACGCTGGACTGGAGGGTCACATGCACACGTGGGGGAACTTGGTATGTTTATCCAGAGGCAGGGGTACGAGCGAAACAAATGACTGCATGAAATTATGAAAACCGTTCTGGACATCACGGAAGGGAGAGGACTGATCAACACTGACCTTGGTTGGGCTGCAACCACGTTTTCTAGAAAAACAGGGAACAGATAACTTTTTTTGTTTTTGTTTAATCTACCTAGTACATGGAAATCTTACTTTGTTTTCATACAGAATGATGACTCTGTTAGCCAATTATCTGGTTTGCTTTTTCTAGAAGTTGGGATACATTTGCCTCCTTCCATCTGCATTCTTCCACTAGGTTTCTTTCTTTTTTAAAAATTTTTTATCTGTTTTAAGATTTTATTTACTTATTTGAGGGCGCCTGGGTGGCTCAGTTGGTTAAGCAACTGCCTTCGGCTCAGGTCATGATCCCGGAGACCCGGGATCGAGTCCCGCATCGGGCTCCCTGCTCTGTGGGGAGTCTTCTTCTCCCTCGGACTTTCTCCTCTCTCATGTTCTCTTTCTCTCTCTCTGTCTCAAATAAATAAATAAAATCTTAAAAAAAAAAAAGATTTTATTTACTTGAGAGAGAGTACAAGCAGGGGGAGCAGCAGACTCCCCGCTGAGCAGGG
>CM052886.1:123838545-123856276 GCA_028534135.1 Potos flavus
TGGTGGGAATGCAAGCTGGTGCAGCCACTCTGGAAAACAGTATGGAGGTTCCTCAAAAAGTTGAAAATAGAGCTACCCTACACGACCCAGCAATCACACTACTGGGTATTTAAAGATACAAATGTAGTGATCCAAAGGCCCATGTGCACCCAAATGTTTATAGCAGCAATGTCTACAATAGCCAAACTATGGAAAGAGCCTAGATGTCCATCAACAGATGAATGGATAAAGAAGCTGTGGTATATATATATACAATGGAATACTATACAGCCATCCAAAAGCCAAAGACCTGCCATTTGCAATGACGGATGGAACTAGAGGGTATTATGCTAAGCGAAGTAAGTCAATCAGACAATTATCATATGATCTCTCTGATATGAGGAATTTGAGAGGCAGAGTGAGGGGTCGTGGTGGGAAGGGAGGGAAACATGAAACAAGATAGGACCGGGGAGGGAGACAAACCACAAGAGACTCTCAATCTCAGGAAACAAACTGAAGGCGGCTGGGGAAGGGGGAGGGATAGGGTGGCTGGGTTATGGACACTGGGGAGGGTATGTGCTGTGGAGAGTGCTGTGAATTGTGTAAGACTGATGATTCACAGACCTGTACCCCTGAAACAAATATTACATATTAAGAAAAAATAATTAAAAAATAAAATTTCCAATTAAGAATACTTTACTCAGAAAAGCTGTCCTTCAGATATGAAGGAGCAATAAAGACTTTCCAAGAGAAACAAAAGCTAAGGGAGTTCATCACCACTAGACCTACCTTATAAGAAATACTGAGAGGGTATCTTCAAGCCGAAATGAAAGGACACTAATTAATAACCTAAAAACATATGACAATATACGCTGGTAAAGGTAACTATACAGTAAAGGTAACTATATAGTCTAATACTATGATAGTGTGTTAATCACTTAATTCCAGTATAAAGGCTAAAGGACAAAAGTATCAAAGCTTATGTCCATTAAAGCACAAAAATATTAAAGCTTATAACTGTTGTAGCTTATAGCTACAATAATTTCTTAATGGATACACAATATAAAAAAGATGTAAATTATGACATCAAAACCATAAAATGAAGGGGGGGGTGAAAGTAGTTTTTGTATGCAATCAAATTTTTTTTAAAGATTTATTTATTTATTTATTTATTTGAGAGAGAGACAGCATGAGTAGGGGGGAGGGTTAGACGGAGAGGGAGAAGCATGGTCCCCATCGAGCAGGTAGCCTGACTTGGGACTTGATTCCAGGATCCTAGGATCATGAGCTGAGCCAAAGGTGGATGCTTATCTGACTGAGCCACCCAGGCGCCCCACAATCAAATTTAAATTTCTTTTTTTTTTTTTTTTTAAGATTTTTTATTTATTTATTTGACACACGCAGAGAGAGAGATCACAAGTAGGCAGAGAGACAGGCAGAGAGAGAGGAGGAAGCAGGCTCCCTGCTGAGCAGAGAGCCCAATGCAGGGGCTCAATCCCAGGACCCTGAGATCATGACCTGAGCCGAAGACAGAGGCTTTAACTCACTGAGCCACCCAGGCGCCCCCAAATTTAAATTTCTATCTTTCCTCTCCAACCTGGGCCTGACAGAATGGCTCCTACATAAAAAGGGTGGCAAGAAGAAGGGCCATTCTGAGGTAGTGACCAGAGAACACACCATCACCATCCACAAGCGCATCCACGGAGTGGGTTTCAAGAAGTGTGCCCCATCTAGCACTCAAAGAGATCGGGAAATTTGCCATGAAGGAGATGGGAACGCCAGAGGTGCGCACTGACACGAGGCTCAACAAAGCTGTCTGGGCCAAAGGCATAAGGAACGTTTCACACCGTATCCATGTCCAGAAAATGTAACAAGGATGAAGATTCACCAAACAAGCTCTATACGTCGGTTACCGATGTACCTGTAACCATTTTCAAAAATCTACAGTTAATGTGGATGAGAACTGATTGCTGTCAAATAAAGATAAAACTGCAAAAAAAAAAAAAAAAAAAAAAAAGAATTAAGTTGCTATCAGCTTAAAATAGACTATTACAGTGATAAGATGTTATGTAAGCCTCATAGTAACCAGAAAGCAAAAGCCTGTAATAGATACATAAAGGTAAACGGAAGGGAATCAAAGCATACCACTACAGAAAATCATCAATTCACAAGGACAGCAAGAAAGAAAGGTTCAAAAGAACTACAAAAACAGCCAAAAGCCAATCAATAAGATGGCATTGGTAAGCCCTTACTTACAAATAATTACAGTAAATATAAATGGATTCAATTCTCAATCAAAAGACATACAGTGGCTGAACGGATTCAAAAAAAAAGAAGAAAAAAAAGGAAGAAGACCCCAACTATCTGCTGCCTACAGGAGAGTCACTTCAGCTTTAAGGAGACACACAGGTTCAAAGGGAAGTGAAGGGTTGCAAAAAAAAAAAAACATTCCATGCAAATGAAAACCAAAAGAGACCAGAAATAGCTTTATTTGTATCAGACAAAATAGACTTTAAGTCTAAACTGTAATAAGACAAAAGTAGGTCATTATATAATCTAAAAGGGGTCAATTCATCAAGAGGATATTACAATTGTAAATATATGTGTATCCAACACTGGAGCACCTAAATACATGAAGCAAATACTAATATAACTGAAGAGAGATATAGAAAACAATACAATACTCGTGGGGGAATTCAGTACACCACTTTCAATACTGGACAGATCATCCAGGCGGAAAATCAATAAGGAAACTTTGGGTCAAATAAGAAATCAAAAGAGAAATCAAAAATACCTTGAAATACATGAAATTGGAAACACAAATTACCAAAACTGATAAAATGCAACAAAACAGTTCTACGAGGGAAGTTTATAGCAATAAATACCTATATTAAAAAAAAAAAGATCTCAAATAAACCTAACTTTATATCTCTAGGAACTAGAAAAAGAAGAACAAAACCCAAAGTTAGCAGAAAGAAGAAAATACAAAGATGAGACCAGAAATAAATGACAGAGACCAGAAAAATCATAGAAACGCTCTACAAAATTAAGAGCTAGCTTCTTGTAAAGATAAACAAAACTGATAAACCTTTCGCTAGACTAACTATCACATGGAGTTACAATCTAGGAATGCAACAACAAAGATGGGAAGAGAAAAGGAAAGGAAGAAGAGAGAGACAAATACAACATTCCTCTCCCGAGAGAGTCTAGTCTGGTAGGAATTCAGCTGAGTGAACAGGTACTTCCTGTTCGGGGTGAGAAGTGCTTTAACAGGGAAATGACAGGGTGCTCCTTTTAATAAGGCTCTGGAATTCTCGAGGACAGCTTCTCAATTCTAAGTTTACTTCTTGATTTTATCAGATTTGCATATTTGAAAGGTCGCTGCTGGAAGGAAGAGGAAGGGTTGGAGGGGGATAATACTGAAGGGAACAGATAGGAGGCCGCTGCGGTGATCCAGGCTAGAGATGATGGCAGGTAGCACCAAGCTAGTGGCAGTGGGGCTGGGGAGAAGTGGTGAGCTTCTCAAGACAACTGAAGTAGAATTCAAAGAATCTGGTAATTGACCGGAAGAAAAGAAAGCAGTAGAAAGAAGGATGATGTCCTTCTTTGGTTTCCTCCAGAAACAGACTTAAAAGGCAATTTTAAGAATTTATAAACCAATTCCCATGAGTCATTGACCCGACATTTCCAGCCTGCTCTGCTCAGGGCAGAGCAGTTTCTATTGCTTCCTACAGCGTTTGCTTTCCTCACACAAAATAACAACAAAAAACCCCACACGGATACAGGCCACTGGAAACGAGGAGGAGCACCTGGAGCGGTAACGACCAAAGGGTATGGGCTACAGATGACACCCAGTCTCTGGTGGGGGTAAATGGGGTCAGGGATCAATGAGATGGGAAACCCAGGGGTTAACGCAAGATAGAGGGGTGCTGGGGAGTACAGAGTATGGGTTGAATTTTTGACATGGTGCATTTGAGGTGTCCATAGCACGTCTACGTGAAGTTGTCTGGTAGACAGTTGGTTATGTGAATAGGAGTCTGTGGGGAGCAATCTGACCTAGAGTTACAGATCGGAAACTGTCATCACGTGAATTCACGAGTGTGTCAGAAATCTCACGGGAAATTGCGTGGCGTGAGGAACAAAGATGGCCAAGGGCAGACGCTAACACCATATTTAAGGGGCAGTGAGAGGAATAGAAACCAGCAGAGAAGAATGAGAAGACACATCAGCGAGTTACAAGGAAAACCAGAAGTTCTAGGTGTCGAAGCCAACAAGTATAAAGCAAAAAATGTGTCACGTGCTACTGAGAAAGCAAGAGAAATTAAAGATAAGAAGATGTCCTTAGATTCAGCTACAAGCAAGTCTTTAATGATCAGAACCGCAGGCGAAGAGATTCCACTGGATCCAAGAATGCTTGTGTGTAAGTGCAGGTCGCAAATATGGATAACTCCAGAAGTCTACCTGAGATAGGGAAGAGCTAGAGAGAATAAAAACTGAAGGGAAGTACCTGTAAAAGACCATATAAATAAAACATATTGTAATGAGTTTTTAAAAACAAAGGCGAATATCAGGTTAAGGGAGGACTTCCGGGTGAAAGAAGGATTGTTAACAGAAAGTGGAAGAG
The DNA here is from genome assembly GCA_028534135.1 of Potos flavus. Taxonomy (NCBI): domain Eukaryota; kingdom Metazoa; phylum Chordata; class Mammalia; order Carnivora; family Procyonidae; genus Potos; species Potos flavus. The sequence continues at coordinate 123,843,149 of CM052886.1, forward strand.
ATTCTTAAAATGTTGCTGGGAAAGAGCAAATGAAGAAGATGGAGATCAAAGGTGAAGAAGAAATACTAGAAAGGCATAGAAATCTTTAGAGGATAGAAAGAGACTGAGTCCAGAGATGGGGGGAGCTTCTGACCCGGGATGGACTTAGCTTCCTTTGTCGCAAATGGGAAAGAGAAACATGGCGGCTCCCCATCCAGGCTAATTTGTAAATTTGATGGCATGACATTAGAAAAGTACCTGTGTATTTTCTCCATGAATTAAGAGTTCAAGAGAAAGGTGTGAGTGAGGCGAAATGGGGGATGCCACAGTTGTAAGGAGCTCGTGGGTGGAATGAAACGTCTCTGGAGAGAATGGAGAGCAAGGCAGCGAGGTTTGCTGTGCTCAGTGGCCTAGAGACTAAAGAGCTGGACTTACTCAGGGCTGGGTTTCAAAGCTGGGCGAACGAGAACGAAGATCGGGCAAGAGAGTTGCAAGGTGTGTAAATGAAGACAATAGAAAATCTCAGCAGCATAGAGGAGGAATTAAAGACAAGGGAAATGATTGATAGCAGATGTTCATGGGAATGGTGTTCCGGCTTCCACTCAGGGCATTCTGTTTCCAGGATCTGAGGTAAGGGGAGAGCATGCACAAGGGAGGAACCTGTGTAAACGGATGAAAGTTGACAGGCATTGATTAATTTGCCACAATAGAAAGAAAAAGCAGGAGCTGGCTCAGAAACTCAGCCTGAGGGAAGAAAATCCAGGCAGCCATGGCTATCATGGGATATGGCTCGGCCAGAGTCTAACGAAAGAGTTAATTCAGTGATCATGGTCTGTCTACTCTCCTGTCCCTCTGGCATGGGTTGAACTGTGTCCTCGAAAAAAATACACTGAAGTCCTAAGCCCTGGTTCCTGTCAGTGTGACCTCGTTTGGAAACAGGGTCTTTGCGGACGTAATCCTGTTAAGAAGAGGTCATTTGGATGGGCCCTAAGCCAATATGATTGGTGTCTTTATAAAAAGAGAAGAGACATAAAAACCCACAGGGAGACTACGATGTGGCAATGGAGGCAGAGATCAGAGTGGTGTCTACAAGCCAAGGGAGGCCAACGTTTGGTGGCGACACCAGAAGCGAAGAGAAAGGCATAGCATAGATTCTCTCCTAAAGCCTTCAGACAGAGCATGGCCTTGCTGACACCTTGATTATAGATTTCCAGCATCCAGAACCATGAGAACAGATTTCTGTGGTTTAATCTGTTGGCGGTATTTTGTTACGGCAGCTCTAGGTAACGCATACACCCTTCACGCTTATACATGACTTAGCCGGGGTCTTGTGTATATTCTTTAATGTCCCAAGACACCAAGAGATGTCAGCCTGTGGCTGACAGGTCCTGGCGTAATCCTCCCTTTCTAAGTAGAAATTGGACATTTTCATTCTCCTTAAGTGTCGTTTTCAACTCTCATCCAGCGAATATGGTAATTCATTGTACTGTGATTACCAAGCAAAGAGGTCCAAAAGTTCAGTTCATCCAAAAGTAAGAGAACTCAAAAAAAAAAAAAAAAAAAAAAAAGTCAACCTGCCTTGTAAGTAAATTTAGAAGTGTTAGGGTATTTTAGACTAGAGTCGATCATAGTGCCAGGATATCTGGTGTTTACTATATTTTTACCGTCAAAAAGAAGCCAGTGCACTTTTTCTGGTGACAGTACGTGCCCATTTTGTGTACTAGAACTTTTTTTGTTCACAGCAATGTTGACACACAATGATTTAATGTTCTCATCTCTACTGACTGATTTGGCACAAACAATGCACTTATGTGCCAATGAATAAGAGAGATCTACGTGACACCTTTCCCTCTCTCTCTCTCTCTCACACACACACACACACCAGAAAATGTAACACCGTCTTCCTATGAACAAATATTGAAAACAGTAGTTTAATCCAGGAATTAATGAATGCCTCACAGATGTTCTCAAAAGTCTCAAAGCTGTAATACTTTTATTAGCCAAAGACTTGAAAATTAGAGATTTTCTGTGACCTTCAGATTCTGTTAGGTTGTCTGCTTTACACAAATTACTTAAAACTTAAATAACATGGTTTATATAAATCAGGGAGGCAAACACAACCACCCTCAGGAGTCAGACAGGTAATAAAAAATAACTAGAGTTGGCCAGATTGTATTCTTGGGATGTACTTTGTTTACACATTAAAAGCAGCTTCATTTCCACCAAGAAATGTGTTTTCTCCCACTTTTCTTAAAACACAAGGCCCTGTCTTTTATTTGCTCATCTTCGTAGAGGCTGAGCTTTAAAACGGATTGACCATTCGTTTGGGAAAAGAGAAGCAACAAGGGCAAGCACCAGGCTGAACGGCAGGAGAGCTTAGACCTCAGTGCCAATGAGAACACGGCGTGCGTGGTGGAGGTGCAGGCTACGAACGGGGACCAGACCTTCCTTGGTTGGTCCTTCCTCCAGACCTTCCTCCAGACCAGACCTTCCTCCAGTTGGTTGTACCCAAGTAGGAAGGCATGTCCCCTGTTACTGGGCAGCTCGGTTTTAGAAGGGATTTTATACAAAACCTCCAGATTCTAAATGTTAGAAACTAATCTCATTTTTTTGGTACACACACGATGACCAGAACAGTTTGAGACCAAGCAAAACATGTCTGAGAGCACATTTAGCCAACGGGTTGCTCATTTACAACCTTTACAAAATGTTGCATGGGGTTTTTTGTGTGTGGTGAAATATACGTCATATAAAATTTACCAATTTACCTATTTTTTTATTGTATAATTCGGCGGCATGAAGTACATTCCCAGTGTTGTGCAACTATCGCCATCATCCATATCTCAAATGTTTTCATCATCCCAAGCAGAAATTCTGTACTCATTAATTTGTTGTACATTTTTATTATTAACTTTAAAATGAAAAGAGAATCTTACGAGGAAACTGACCCAAACAGTTACCAAATTTGTTGTTAAAAAAACAAAACAAAACAAAAAGCACTTCAGACTTCAGTGTTAGGCTCAGTGCCCACCTCCTTCCAAGAACCAAGAATCTGCCAGCAATTCTTTACCAGCTGTAAAGCCTCTCCAGAAATCCTCTATCTACATCCACACTCCATATGACCCAACTCTGGACTTCATTATGCCCTTGGAAATGCCGCTATGTGCTCAAGCAACTTTCCTGTGCCCTTCACCTCTGCTCTCCACACCCTCTCCTGGTCTCTGCCTCAGTGAAACCCAAGGGCTCTCTGAGAACAGCATCCCCTCCCCCACCCCAGACTCTTAAGCAGAAACTTCTTATTCTCACCTCAGGTTTGGTAGCTGGGTCAGTGTTTGCCAACTTGTAGACATTGAACCTGCTTCCTCTTGTAAATATCCCTTCTCTTTTGAGACTCCTACCATTCAGCTGAATCACACTTCCCTCCTCATCACTGTCATCCACTGTCACTTCTCATCATTCACTTGAGATTTCAACAGCGGACTTCCAATCTTCCAGTCCACCTTAACTCCGGTCATCGTATTAGACAACATCAACATATATTGGATGACCCATCCAAAATGCTGAGCTACTAGTTCACTGAACTCCCTACCTCAGCAACTTACAAAATCAGAAATCACATATCCCACTCTCTAATAACACTATTTTTCTTTCGACTTATTCAATCCATCACCCTGCTCTTCCACCATCTTTCATCGCATGAAGACTCCCAATCCACAACCCCTTGGCTTTCTCTTGGCCCATCAACCCCACCTGCCTTTACTTCTTTATGTACATAGATACTTAGAGTTACTCTCAGTATAAGTTCTTCGCAAACACTGTAGGGCCATGCTTCTCCCCTGTCCCCGGTCAAACACACCAAACCCCACTCAAGATGAACCCAACCATCTATCTGTTCTCACAAAACTGAAGAAAACACACAACTGAACTGATCGGTATAGATGAAGAGTCTATGTCTCCAACATAAACACAGCTTGGCAACCTAATTATGTATCTCTAGTAAACTCAGCTGATCACTCCCTAAATGATTATTTTGTACTTCCCTAATCCCAAATCTTTTTCTCGCTCATTTCCCCAAGAGTCCATCGTGACATTCTATCAATTTTATCCCCAAAATTTATCACAAACCATTCATTTCTCTCCTCCTACCCAAACCATCATCATCTCTAGACTGAGTCACCATAATACTCTTCTAAACGTCCTGCCATCTTAGCGCCCTCCCCATGAATTCTCCACAGAGCAGCTAGAGGGATGTTTTTAAAATGTTAATCAGGTTGGAGCACGTGGCTGGCTCAATCGGTGGAACATTTGACTCTTGATCTCAGGGATGTAAGTTTGAGCCCCACGATGGGTATAGAGATTACTTTTTTAAAAAAATCTTAAAATGTTAATCAGGCCATGCCATTCATTTACTTAAAACTAGTCCATGACTTCTCACTGAATTTTGAATAAAATCTGAACTCCTTCATATAACCCAGTACCTTGCGAGGTCTGGGCCCTACCCACCACTTCATTTTCCTCCCTGCCACTTGTCTTCTTGCTCATTGCATGCTAGGCATACTAGTTTCCTGCACAAGCTCTCCTTTCTCCAACCTTGGCCTCATCTGTTGTCTCTATGTGATGTGCTCTCCCTACATCCCCCATATTCCTCACCGTTCATGTAGATGAATTCCGTTCATTCTTTAGACCTCCCATTGGATGACCCCATCTTAGAGAAGTCTGCTTGGCCCACTCAATCTTTAAATTACGCCCTTTCTACTCCTTCCACCTTGCCAATTTCTTTTTCTTTACCACACCTACATCGTTACTTATTTCTTTGTGGATTTGCTTGTTTCTGACTCTCATCAGTTCCCTGAGGGCTGGGAACCATATACAGTTTGATTTTCACTCAATCCTAGCTCCTGACACGGTGGGTACTGTATAATGAGGGTCCCAAAAGCATTTGTTAAACTAATACTGAGGGAAAATTCATTCCTGATTCAGTAGGAAAGACAGGGGAATGTATAGGAAAGAGAGGTAGGAAAGAGATTTTAAAATTATTTTGGTGTGATTGCTTGGCATCTCTTTTCATCTTTACCAAAACACACACACACCTTACTTTCAGTACCTTACTTTCAGTACTTCAACAACAATCATAATAAGGTGCCTGGCTGGCTCAGGCAGTGCAGTGTGCGCCCCTTGATCGCCCAGTTGTGAGTTCCAGCCCCAGGTTGGGTGTAGACGTTATTTAAAAACAATTTTTTTTTTAAGATTTTATTCACTTGACAAATAAGAGAAAGCACAAGCAGGGGGAGCAGCAGTCAGAAGGAGGCAGAAGCAAGCTCCCCGCTGAGCAGGGAGCCCAACGTGGGGCTCGATCTCAAGACCCTGGGATCATGACCTGAGTGGAAGGCAGATGCTTACTCAACTGAACCACCCAGGTGCCCCCAATATTTTTTTAAATCTCAAAAAAAAATAATAATCATACTATATTCAGGTTACAAGAGAGTTTACTATAATCTATTACAGAAGGAGGATTTGTATTTTATGACTTATTGTAACGGGGGGGTGATAAACTTGCTATTCTTTTCAAGCAGGAGTTGGTAAACTGTTTTTTGTAAATTGAGTTTATCAGAACACAGCTGTGGTCATTTATTTACATATTGTCTATATCTGCTTTTGCACGGCAACAGATTTATACAGTTACAACAGAGAAAATGGCCTGCAAGCCTAAAATATCTGCTATCTGGCCCTTTATAGATAATGCTAGCTGCCTCCTGCTTTAAAGTATTGAAGAATAGGTTCCTTGAAATATCTTTGTCTTTCTCAGAGTTGTTACATACACTAAAGGCATACACAGCATGATCTTTAAATTCTGTATATGTATACACCCATGCAAGCATTACATAACGATTTGAAGATTTCAAGTATTCTGGAAAGTTCTCTCATGGCCATTTCCGGTCAACCCTTCAATGACAGATAACTACGTTTCTAATTTCTATCACCTACAATTATATTTGCCTGTTTTTGAGTTTCATATAAATGGAATCATGTGGGGCGCCTGGGTGGCTCAGTCGGTTAAGCCTCTGCCTTCGGCTCAGGTCATGATCCCAGGGTCCTAGGATCCAGCCCTGCATTAGGCTTCCTGTTCAGCGGGGAGCCTACTTCTCCCTCTCCCTCTGCCTCTGCCTGCCACTACTCCTGCTTGTGCTCTCGCTCTGCCAAATAAATAAAATCTTTAAAAATTAATAATGAAAAATAAGTAAATGGAATCATGCAGCACACATTTTGCTAACTTCTTTTGCTCAACATAATGTCTGTTCTTTTGTTTCTGTGTCAAGTTCCATCAGATGAAAATTCCATAAGGTATTTATTCATTCTCCTGTTAATGGACATGTGGATTGTTTGCAGGTTTGGGGTATGAACATTCCCATATGTGCCTTTGGTTCGAGAGATATATGTACATACATATCCTCATTTCTTTTATGTTTGGGGGTGAATTTCCTGGACATGTTAGTTTAGTAAGTAGTGCAGCTTTCTGTACTGGTTGAAGCAGTGTACATACCCACTAAACACGTAAGAATTTCAGACGTTCCACATTTCTGTCAACACTTGGTACTATTTTAATTTTGACCCATTCTTGTGGGTCTATAGAAGGATCTGTCATTGTATTTTGTATTTCCCTAATACGTATCTTTTCATATGCTTAATGGGCATTGGAATAGCCTCTTGTGAAGTGGCTGTTCAAGTGTTTGCCCATTTTTTAAACGGGGGGAGGGGGGAATATATCTTTCATCATAGTATCAATATCTTCTATTAGTATTTGAGGTTTTTTATGCTTAACTGTTTTATGTCCCGTGTAAACAAATTTTTGCCTACTCCAAGATCATAAAGGTATCCTCCTATGTCTTCTCTGCACACTTACGACTATGATATATAATAAGTTATTTTTCATATATGGTATGAAATAGAGGTCAAGGTTCATTTTTTTCGCCACGTAAATATACAATTATCTTGGCATCATTTTTGGTGCCAAATAATCCCACTCTCCTTCCCCCCTGCCCCCCAAGAACTGCAGTGGTGTCTTTGCTAGGAATCAAGTAATTCTATTAGTCTGAATATTTCTGTTCTGTTCATTTGGTCTCTAATTTGTCTACTCTAACACCGATACCACACTATGTTAATTACTGAAGCTCTTAAAATTTGGTATTATAATCAATTCTCCACCTTTGTTTTTATTCTTCTGGATTTTTTTTTGACCGCTAGGCTCCTTTGCATTTTGAAATTTACTAAAAGTTGATTACATACAATTTCATCTCTCTTGATAAGGATCTTTCTGCAGTTGTTGGGTGTACTGTGTTAATCTGTGTTTTTATTCGTGTTAATTAGGTCCAGTGAGTTGACAGAGTTGTTAAATCTTTCATATCCTTACTCGTGTTTTATTGATTTAGCAGGTACTCACAGGGGTTGAAATCTCCAACTTTGATTTTGAATTTGTTTTCAGTTCCATCATTCTGTGTTTGTTTTACATATTTTAAAGCTATGTTACCGGGTGCACACAAGTCGACTTTTTTGTTGTCTTCCTGTTGACCCATTTATTATTATGAAAGGTCTCTGTCTCTAGGAATATTTCTACTTTGAAGTCTCTTTCACATTACTATGGACACACCAGCTTCCTTTTGGTTAGCATTCACAGCACAGCTGTTCATCTATTGACTTTGAATTTGTTTGTATTCTTCTATTTAAGATGCATCTTTTGTAAATAGCATATAGCCATGTCCTCTTAAAAGCCAATTTGGCAATTTTGGTCTTTTTAATAGGAATGATTGGTCCGTTCATATTTAATGTCATTACTAATTTGGTTTGCTTGTAAGTCTGTGATCTTGCTATTTGTTTTTTATTCTGTCTCTGCTTTGTTCCTTTCTCCTCCTCCTCTGCCTACTTCTGAATCAAGTATTTTTTAATATTCTATTTTATATCCTGTTAGCTTTTCATTATATCTATTTGTATTGTTCTTCCGGTGGTTTAGTGGCTACACTAAAAATTTGCATATGTATCCCTGACTTATTACAGTCCCTTTCTCAAATAGGGCAAGAAATTTATAGCAGTGCTACTCTATTCACATTCATATCCCTCCCACTCTGTACTATTGTTGCTCTGTATTTTCCTTCTATACCTAAGCTCCCTAAGACATAAGATTGCTTTAAATAGTCAATGTTCTTATATATTTACACCTTATGTGTTCACTCCTAATATATTTCCGTGCTTGTATTACTTGGGATTATTTTCTCATAGCCTGAAGAACTTTTCATCTTTCTCACAATATGTATCTCTGAGCTTTTGTTGAACTGTTTTTCTTTTTAACCATATTTTACTGAGATATAATTGATAAATAACATTATATTAGTTTCACGTGTCCGAAGTAATGATTCAATATTTTATACACTGCAGAATGTTCACACCATAAGTCTAGTTAACATCCATCAACCACACACAATTACAAATTTTTTTTTCTTGTCATGAGGACTTTGAAGATCTACTCTCTTAGCAACTTTCTAATGTGCAATACAGCATAATAATAGTAGTCCCGATGCTGTATATCACATCTCCATGACTTATTTTGTTACTAGAAGCTGTACCTTTTGACTCCTTTCATTCATATTGCCCACTCCCCACCCCATCTCCCTCTGGCAATCACCAATCTGTTCTGCACATCTAGGAGCTTGCTTTTGTTTATGGTTTTGCTTTTTAGAACCCAAAAATGAATTATATGGTATATATTATTATATGGTATTTGTCATTCTGACTTATTCCACTTAACATAATGCCCTCAAGGTCCATCCATGTTTTCACAAATGGCAAGATTTCATTCATTTTTATGGTTGACTAGTATATAGGTTCCACTGTGTGTATACACACACACACACACACACACACACACACACACACACATCTTCTTTATCCATTCATCTATTGATGGACACTTAGGCTATGTCCATATCTTGGGTAAAGTCAATAATGTTGCAATGAATATAGAGGAGCATATATTTTTTTCTAATTAGCGTTTTCATTTTCATTTTCTTTTGGGTTTGCACCCAAAGTGGAATTGCTGGAACATATGGCAGCTCTATTTTTAATTTTTTGAGGAACCTCCATACTGTTTCCCACAGTGGCTGCACCAATTGACATTCCCACACACAATGCACAAGGGTTTCCTTTTCTCCACATCCTTTACCAACACTTGTTATTTCCTCTCTTTTTGATAAAAGTCATTCTAACAGTTGGGAGGTGATTTCTCACTGTGGCTTTGATTTGCATTTCCCTGATGATGAGTGATGTTAGGCCTGAAAAAATGTGCCTGTTGGCCATCTGTATGTCTTCTTTAAAAAAAAATGTCTACTCAGATCCTCTGCCCATTTTTTAATCGGATTATTTTATTTGCTCTTGAGTTGTGTTGAGTTCTTTATGTATTTAGGATATTACCCTTATCAGATACATGATTTGCAAACATTTTCTCCCATTCCATAGGTTGCCTTTTCATTTTAAAAATTTATGATTTCCTTTGCTATGCAGAAGCTTTTGGGTTTGATGTAGTTCTACTCATTTATGTTGGCTTTTGTTGCCTTTGCTTTTGGTGTCAGATTCAGAAATCATCGCCAAGACTGACGTTAAGGAGCTTGCAGCCCACGTTTTCTTCTAGGAGTTTGTGGCTTAAGGTTTCATATTCAAGTCTTTAATCAACTTTGAGTTAATTTTTGTGTGTGGTGTAAAGTAGTAGTCTAGTTTCATTAGTTTGCATGTGGCTGTCCAGTTTTTCCAACACTATTGAAGAAATTGTCCTTTCCTGTTGTATGTTCTTGCCTCCTTTGTCATAAATTAATTGACCATAGAATCATGGATTTATTTCTGGGTTCTCTATCCTGTTCCATTTAACCTTAAGTTGTGAAGGATATTTTCATTTGTTAGAATTCTAGATAGTTTATTTTTTGTCTTGCAGAACTTTAAATATATAATTATGTTCTTCTGACTTTCACAGTTTGTTAAAAAGTTAGTCATGACTCTATTCTTTCTTCTTTTAGTATAGTATGTCTTTTTCTCCCCTTTAAAGATTTTTTTCTGGGTTTGCAAAGATGTGTCTTTGAGTAGTTTTGTTCTTAAGCTGCTTGAGGTTCACTAGGATTTCTGGACATATATATCATCAATTTTATAAAATTCTCAGTCATCTTTTCAAATATCACTTCAGACCCATTCTTACCTCTCTTCTTATATGACTTTTTTTTTTTTTTTTTAAGATTTTATCTATTCATTTGACAGAGAGAGCTTGCACACAAGCAGGGGAAGCAGCAGGCAGAGGGAGAGGGAAAAGGAGAAGGAGGCTCCCCACTGAGCAGGGAGCCCAAGGCGGGGCTTGATCCCAGGACCCTGGGATCATGACCTGAGCTGAAGGCAGACGCTTAACCCACTGAGCCACCCAGGTACCTGTACCCCCTTATATGACTTTAATAACACAATACTAAACCGTTTGTCTCTATCTATCATTACCTCTTGGACTCTGTCTTATTCTTTCCATTTATTTTTTCCTATACTTACATTTGCATATTTCCTGTTGACCTGTCTTTGGACTCACTAACGCTGTTTTTTTCCTTTTTCCAGTCCTATGTAAAACACTTTTAATGGGTTCTTAATTTAAGAGAGTGTATTTAATATTTCTATAATTCTCGATTATTTCTTTTTCAAAGATTCCAATTCTCCATTTAAGTATTTCATCTTGAGGTGCCTGGGTGGCTCAGTGGGTTAAAGCCTCTGCCTTCGGCTCAGGTCATGATCTCAGGGTCCTGGGATCGAGCCCCGCATCAGGCTCTCTGTCAGCAGGGAGCCTGCTTTCCCTTCTGTCTCTGCCTGCCTCTCTGCCTACTTGTGATCTCTCTCTCTGTGTCAAATAATAAATAAATAAAATCTTTAAATAAATAAATATTTTATCTTTTCATCTGCTTTTTCTATATTTTCTTCTATTATTACATAGAATATAAATATTATTTATTTGTAATTTATAAAAATTATAAAATTTAAAATTTATAAAAATATAAATATTATTTATATTTATAATAAAGTCCATGTCTGCTAACTCTAAATCTGGGTGATTGGCTTCTATGCCTACTTTTCCTCTTGGTCAATTATATTTTTTTGCATATCTCACAGTTTGGTATATCATCATCACTGTATATAAAAAAGCTACGGAGATTGAAAGTGTTGCTCTTTCTCCCTCAGAAAAGGTTTGTGGTTTTGTCTATTAAGCAGGCAAGGTGAGGGGCTGATCATCTCAACCCAACTAAGAATGGTGCTAGCTGGAGATGGGTTCACACATTTAGTTAGACTCAATCCATCTGTGATGTCAAATGTCTTGGGGACCAGGCCTTCTTGTGTTTGTTGCTGACACTAGCCTTCAGAGGAACTCTGTCTCCTAAGTACCAAGAGACTTTAGAAAATTTTATATTGTGCTTCGTACCCAGCCCATTTCTTGAGCGTGGCCTTCCTACAGTTTTGACTGAGAGACTAGAAGGTCTGTCTCTGTCTGCTCCGTGCCTACAGGTCTGGCCTTCAGAAATTTGTGCTTTGCTCTTTAGCTTCTCACATTATCCAGGTTCAATATCTGGCAAATATTTTAAAAGGGAGAGGACAGATAGACAGACAGACAGACAGACATAGTTAGATAAACATCTTTTTGTATGCCCCTTCCTCTAGCATAACTTGGTCTGCAGCTGATTTCCCTCCATCTTTGTGCCTCAGTCTCTTATACTCCCCAGCACTCAGCACATATTCCATGAAAGAAAATGGCTGTTTCGGGGCACCTGGGTGGCTCAGTGGGTTAAAGCCTCTGCCTTCTGCTCAGGTCATGATCTCGGGGTCCTGGGATCGAGCCCCGCATCGGGCTCTCTGCCCGGCAGGGAGCCTGTTTCCCCCTCTTCCTCTGTCTGCCTCTCTGCCTACTTGTGATCTCTTTCTCTCTGTCAAATAAATAAATAAAATCTTTTAAAAAAATGGCTGTTTGATGATCATGTAGATTCTAATTTGTCCATGCCATCCATCACGGAGATAAAAAATTCTGGTTTCTCCCTTTACTTTCCTATGATAGCCTTTGTCCAGACTCAGCAAAGGTTCCCAGGCAAGAAAATGGCCAGCAGTCTCAGCCACTTCCCCCTCTAAAATCTATTTCTTCTAATCTCACATGCTTCTATAGCTCCCCAATATCTTTAAAAATAGGATTTCTGTAATCTCTATTTCTAGTTGCGATAGCTTTCTGCTATTATCTATATCATATTCAGAAGCACACATGTTCTTGTCTCTAATGATTTCTTTTCATCTTAACGTGGTTTATTTGTTTTTATTTACTTATTTTTTGTAGATGGAGAGAGAGTGAGAGTGCAAGTGGCTGGGGTGGGAGAGGGAGCGGGAGAGAATCCTAAGCAGGCTCCATGCTCAGTGCAGAGTCCAACACAGGGCTCGATCTCACAACCCTGAGACCATAACCTGAGCTGAAACCAAGAGTCAGACACTTAATGGACTGAACCACCCAGGCACCCCTCAATGGGTGTTGTTTTTGTGTGTGTGTTTTTTTTTTTTTTAAACAGAGGAAAATACCCTAAAATATTAGTCCAGGAAAAATATTTTCCTGGAATAGCATCACTGTGGTTTTTACATGCAGCTGAAAATAGGATTTACTTAAAATAAATTTGTTTACAGAAAATTTAGATGAGGGGCGCCTGGGTGGCTCAGTGGGTTAAGCAATTGCCTTCGGCTCAGGTCATGATCCTGGGGTCCCGGAATCGAGTCCCGCATGGGGCTCCCGTGCTCAGCAGGGAGTCTGCTTCTCCCTTTGACCCTCCCCCCCCCATCTCGCTCTAATAAATAAATAAAATCTTTTTTAAAAAAAGAAAATTTAGATGAGGCGTATCGGTTCTCCAAGTAATGTAGCACAGATTTCTAATGTTCACCCGTACCCACTTTTCCTCTATCTTGGGCCACAGAGGAGAGTCCTGTTTCCAAGCTTTCGGGCCGGGCCGTGCGCCTACTTAAGTCCAATGGGCTACGAGCACAGATGGTATATGCCACTTCCAGGAAGGGGCATTCAGGAGTAAGGGAGAGCTCGCTCCGCTCATCCGCTCATCCCCTCCT
>CM052886.1:123856776-123879377 GCA_028534135.1 Potos flavus
AAATATGTATTATAAATATATATTAAATATATTGTAAATATATATTAAACATATATTATAAATATATAAAGTTTAATAGGTTATATATTAAATATATATCAATATGCTTAATATACATTTATATATTTACATACTATATACATATTTAATATTAATATGTATAAAGTTTAAATACATATTATATAAACTTTTATATATATATATATAAAAACTTTTTTTTTCCCAAAAAGACATACAGATGATCAACAGGTACATGAAGATGCTCAATGTTGCTAATTATCAGGGAAATACAAATCAAAACCACAATAAGATACCACCTCATACCTATTAATTATCAAAAATACAAGAAATAATAAGGGACAGAGAAGAGATGGAGGAAAGGAAACTCTTATGTACTACTGGTGGGAATGTAAATTGGTTCAGCCTCTATGGAAAAACAGTATGCGGGTTCCTCAAAAAATTAAAAATAGAGCTGCCATATATTCCAGCAAACCCACTTCTGGGTATTTATCTGAAGAAAATGAAAACAATGACTTGAAAAGATATCTGCCCTACCACACCTCATTGCAGCATTACTGACGGTAACCAAGATATGCAAACAACCTACGTGTCCACTGACAAAGGGATAAAAAAGATGTGTGTGTGTATATATATATATATAATCGAAGACCACACCCACATAAAAAAAGAATGAAATCTTGCCATTTGTGACAACATGGATGGAACTTGAGGGCATTATGCTAAGTGAAACAAGATAGAAAAACAAATACTGTATGATCTTACTTATTATATGTGGAATCCTAAAAAAAAAAAAAAAAGCTCATAGATACACAGAACAGATTGATGGTTTGGTAGGGGTTGAGTGAAGGGGGTCAAAAGGTACAGATTTCCAGTTATAAAGTATATAAGTCCTGGGAATATAATGTGCAGCATAGTGACTATAGTTAATAATACTGTATTGCACATTTTACATTAAAAGGAGTAATTTGGGGGGCACCTTGGTGGCTCAGTCAGTTAAGGTTAAGGTTCCAACTCTTGATTTCAGCCCAGGTCATCATCTTGAGGTCCTGAGATTGAGCCCTGAGTTGGAATCCACGCTCGGCAGGGACTCTGCATGTTTCTCTCCCTCTGCTCTTACCCCTGCTCATGCTCACACTCTCTCAAATAAGTTTTGGGTTTTTTTTTAAATAGAGGAAATTTTTTTTTTTTTTTTTTTTTTAAGATTTGAGAGAGAGAGCATGAGCCTGTGAGCGGGGTGGGGAGGGGAGAGGCAGTGGGAGAGAGAAGCAGACTCCCCACAGAGCACGGAGCCAAAGGCAGAGCTTGATCTTAAGACCCTGAGACCATGACCTGAGCTGAAACCAAAGAGTCGGAAGCTTAAGCAATGTCCACAATAGCCAAACTATGGAAAGAGCCTAGATGTCCATCAACAGATGAATGGATAAAGAAGATGTGGTATATATATGTGTGTGTGTATTGTGTATATACACACACACACACACACACACACACACAATGGAATACTATGCAGCCATCAAAAAACCCAAAATCTTGCCATTTGCAACATGGATAGAACTAGAGGGTATTATGCTAAGCGAAATAGGTCAATCAGAGAAAGACAATCATATGATCTCTCTGATATGAGGAACTTGAGAGGCAGGGTGGGGGGTTGTGGGGGGAAGGGAGGGAAAAACGAAATAAGATGGGACTGGGGAGGGAGACAAACCATAAGAGACAATCTCAGGAAACAAACTGAGGGTTGCTGGAGTGGAGGGGGGGTGGGAGGGACGGGATGGCTGGGGGATGGACATTGGGGAGGGGAGGGTATGTGCTATGGTGAATGCTGTGAATTGTGTAAGACTGATGATTCACAGACTTGTACCCCTGAAACAAATATTATGTTAATAAATTTTTTAAAAAGTATGCACAGAATTCTTACATTAGTTTACAGTCGGGCAAAACCATCTAACACAAAACCTATTTTATAATAAAGCCTTGAATATGCCAAAAAAAAAAAAAAAAAAGAAGCTTAACTGACTGAGCCACCCAGGAACCCTAAAAAGAGTAAATCTTAAGTTTCCATCACAAGGTAAAAATACGTAGGGCAACGGATGTTAACTAGACTTATTGTGGTGAGCATTTTGCAACATACACAAGTAACGAATCATTATGCCGTACACCTGAAACTAATATATGTCAATTATACCTCCATTAAAAAAATCAAACATCATCATGTCTTTCAAAAAAAAAAAAGACAACCTTCTTGGGTGGATTTGTATCTTGGCATCTATCACAGGGTACTATAGTTAAAACCACCTTGTCCTCTATTAATTACTGCGTAACAAGCCACCCAAAACATAGTGATTTGAAACGATTTATTGTTCTCATAATTCTGTGGGTTTGTCAATCTGAGTGATTCTTCTGCTGGATTCATCTGGGATCACTCATGTGTCTGCAGTCATCTGACCATCCCACTCAAGTCCAAGACAGCTTGGGTCACATGTCTGGAACGTTTGCATGGGCAAAGCATTTCAGTTTTCCCCACAGGGCCTTTTATCCTCCAGTAAGCTAGACTAGATTCTTCACAACGAGGTCGTCTCATAGTGTCAAGCGGACAAATCCCAATATGGAGGCACTGATAATTACCAAGCCGCTGCATGGGTCTTGATTACTAATATCTCACTGGCCCAAACAAGTCATACCACCAAAACCAGCATCAAGGGTTGCGGGGCAGGGTGGAGGGTGGGGGGGTGGATAGGGGTTAGGGGAGAAACTCCACATAAAGGCAGGAATATCAGAAGGTTGATTTATCATTAAAACGGACAATCCACTATAAATTTTAGAATTTAGCTTATCAATAGCATTCCCAATACTTAGTACTTGCCTGATATCCACAATCCATAATGCACACCTGGGCACTAGTACTCCCTAGGGAGAAGTTTATAAATTCTAGACATTTTGGGTGTTCTAGTGAAACAGTCTGAGGATGCACGTCTGAAATGTATATTGTTTTGTTATAAATTATGTACCCTGTATTTTTCCTTTATATTGTAGTTTGACCATTTTGTTGATTTTTATAAACATCAGGTGCAAGTAGGTTTATCATCCATGAGTTTTCTTTCAGGGTAGTCAAATTACATTACAAAATACTTGGTAAAGCAGGTCTGATATTTGTGAGACGGACTTCAGTTTGAGTATTGAAGGACTAGCCTTCAGTTATTTGCAGACCCTGCTAGCCAGACTGTCACTGAACTATTTTTTCAATAGTTATTGGTAATTTTTACTTCTGTGTGACACTGTGGGACAAAACATGGTGTTGGGGGGAGGGACGGGGGGTCTCATGCTTCAGGAAACGGTGCAAAAATCACAAAACCTTATTTTGCCAGACCCACTTTTTCTCCAAGACCCGCAACCTGTCTCAACCACCCGCCTTGGCTTGGTGAATTTACTTCTAGATTATTGTTCGAACTGTGAACTTATTTTACGACAATACACGGGGTTCTTTTCCAGCTCGCGGGTGTTAACCGAACAGATGGCGCCGTCCCCGAGCCCAGCAGCTGGAAGGGACCCAGGCTGCGCTCGGCACACAGTAGGAGCACCATAAACGTTGATTGACTGAGTTCATTGCGGCGGTTGACGGGAAGCCATCCCTTCACCAGGCAGGATCCTTATCTCCCAACAAGCCCACACCCCTAGCCCGAGAGGCGGAGAGCTCGGAGCAGATGGCGACTCCCAGATGCCAGGTGTGCAGCACGGACGCCGCGGTACTGGGCACCGAGCGCTTCGGTCCCGGCCCCACCCCCAGCCCTCCCCTCCCAGGAGCTCCCCCACCCTGGGCTCCCCCATCCCCGTCTGCGCCACACGAGCTGTTAGGCCTCGGCGGGATCCCGGGAGGGGAGGGAAGGGAGCAAGGAGACCGGTGCCTGGCGGAGCCCGTGCGTCCTGCCCCCGCTGCCCGCCACGCGCCCGCCTCCCCTCTCCGACCCGCGTCACTTGGCCGCCCGAGCGGTCTCCGTGCCTTCCCACCTCCCCTCCTCGCAACCGAGCGCCTTTCTTCCTCCCCCTCCTCTCGTCCTCTCTTTCTCTTACCTGACATTTGCTTCGCTGGCCTCTGCCCACTCCCCAGCGGCTTTCCCCTCCGCGGAGACGCGCCCGCCCGCGCCCGCGCCCGACCTCCAACTGCGGGTCAGCTGGTTCGCTAACGTGGGCTTCGCGTTGCTCTTATTTAAAAGCGTTTTTCCATAAGTGAAATCAGCCGCTTTCCCCACCAGGTTCCAGCTGTAATTGCTCCGACCTGGCTGTTGGGGGTGGGGAGGTCGTGGGTGTACTCGCTTCCACACCGCGTGCTAGGGTCGCTGGGATAGTGTCGGGGCGCCCGGGCCAGGGGACTGGGTACCCCCAACCGCGGACTCTTACTCTCAGGCCTGGCTACTTCAGCTGCTACTTTCTGCGGAAAGTCAGACACCCACGAACCCAAAGGGGACAAAACGAGCCGAACCCCTGCTGCTTCTAAGTAACCGCGCCTGGGGCGCAGCCTCCACGAGTCATCTGCCCGCCAGAACTCCGTCCTCTCGGCCCTGAAATCTGGGGCTCAATCACTGGGGGCGCCGGGTGCACCCCTTGGCGAGGTGCGACTCCCCCTCCTCGCGACTGGCGAGGGGCGAGAGAGGGCCCCGGCACTCCGGCCCCCTCCGTAGTCCCTAGGGAGAGGACCCTTGAGGGTTCGGGTGCAACCGATTGTCAGCCTCCGCCCCCGCCCTCTGGCGTTCCCCTCGCCTCGCCCGCCGCGCGCGCACGCCCCGCTCGGCCGCCGGGAAAAGCCAGGCGGCCCCGGCCTGCAGGCCGCGGGGGCGCGGATGGCGGCCGCTGTCCGCACGTCGCCGGCTAGCCGCGAGCACGTAGGCGTGCGGAGCGCAGGTCGTTGGGCACGCGAGAGGAGGGGGCGCAGCGGCTCCCGGTTCCGGCCACTGGCGGGACCCGCCGCCGCCGAGGGCCGGGCCGGCTCGGGGAGGGGTGGGGGGCCGGAGGAGCGGCGCGCGGGGCACCCCCCCAGCCCGGTCCCCGCAGCCCCGGCCGGTCACAACTTCAAAGGAGCGCCGGGAGCGCGCGCGGGGGGAGGGGAACCCCTTCCCGTGGGCGGCGTGTGCGCGCGCGCGCGTCTCCAGCTCCTTCCCCGGTCGTAAAACCTCAACGGAAGACGGGTGTTAAAATGCTGCTGACAGGATCGCCTGAAACATGTTTACAGTAGGAAAGACTTTCGTCCAAAAGCACCGCCTGAGTCGTTTCCAATTTATTTCCTCCCTGCAACTGTAACCGAAAGGCGAGGCGCGGCGGCGGAAGAAGGCTGAGCACTGCGCATCGTCGCCGCGTCCCCGCCGAGCTCGGCGCAGGGGCAGTGCGGTGCCTGCGCCACCGAGCCCGCGTCCCCGGAGGAGGGAAACCATTTTTTAAGGAGGAGGGGGTGGCCTTTGCTAGTCCTTAAGTGGTGCGCGCCGTTTCTCCAAAGCCGCTGTCCGAAGCGGCCGGGAAAGCGCGTTCCGACTCGTTCGTGCCTGCTGCAGCGAGACCATACGGACGTGGTCACTGATAACTCCCGGGTTCAGTTACGGTGTCCAAACGGGAGGCTAGCCTTGGCCTCCCCTGTCTCCGCGAGCATCTGACAAGTGAACAGGAGGCGGCGGTTGGTTGCCTTAAGTTTTGATTTATTGGGGGGGGGGGGAATCATCTGAATTCGCCGACACACCCTATTAACCGCTGATCGTTTAAATGCTAGCTAAGGAAGGCAGGGTAGTGGAGGACGATAGGGGTTCGGGAGGAGGAGGGGAAGAAGAAAGAAGTCTGACCATCCATCCCCACGTTTTCCCGGCTCCTCGCGGGCGCAGGGAGGCTCAGCGCTGCCACCTGGCGGCTGCTTCTCCCCAGATTGGGGCGAGCTGGCCGCCGAGCCGACCCAGACTCCGGGTGGGTGTGCCTTGCCGGGCCTCGAGAAAAGGAGCAGAAAAGTGCGAATTCGTGCTTCAGATCTACGTGACCCAGGCAGAAATTCGTTTTCTGCTTGTGCTCGTGAGAAAATGGAAAGGAGAGGAAAAGGGAGTTGGCATTGCCATAAAATGCTTACTTAATCCTACCAGGCGCTATTCAGTGGTTAGGAGGGGAGAGAAAGTGATAAAAATTATTAAACATTCTTTGCCTCTTAGCTTATTCTAAGAGTAAAAATAAATCATGGATTTCATTTTGCCCCAGACTCCCTATTTTAGTATTTTGTAAATAAGAGTTCCTTCCATATGTTATTTTTCAATACAAACCCTGAAAGGGAAGTCCAGTTCTAATACAATTTCATGAGCCTGAAAAGGATGAAGTGGAAGTTGTATTTGCCTACTTGATTGAGAAGTAAATCAGCCTCCGTTGGAGGGTTCTTTTCCCTCAAGTGTGGAACTGAAATCCCTGGGCCTTTCAGTTGACAAAGTCCAATGACATCAAATTTCCCAGGGCTGCTTCCCAGCCTGCTAAAGTAACAAAGACGGGAGAGGGAGGGAGGGTCCCCACCCCCTCTATTTCATTTGAACTGAATACTTGTCAGGTTAGACCAGCTCCCACAATCATGGTTTCTATAGCCAAGGCAAGGCAAAATCTTGCAAATCAGTGCAAATCCAGGAGATTTGTTAAACTAATTTCCCTTCAGTCCCCCCGCCCAATGCTATAGGAATACATTAAGCAGTGGGATAGAATCTTATTTCCATCTATACCCCATACCATTTTATGGACGTGAGATTTTATGTTGTACAGGTGTGTGAGAGCAGAAGAAATGAATTAAGAAATATTACATCCCAAACAATTCCATTATCTAAAGGAAAATAAGGTAATTTACCTTCATTCAAAATTTGAAATGTCTAACATCAGTGCCAATAAAGACAATTAGTTTATTATTCTAAAACAGGTTTTTTTTTTTTTGCAAAATTATCTTGGTTTACTGTTAATATGGCTTAAAGAGTAGCAGTAAATATTACTTTATGTACTGCAAAGCCAGCAGAGGGAACAGTGAGTACTGATTTAGTAGGGGCCACCAAATATCTGGTATTTGGGGAAAAAAAATGTCAGTAACAGAGACCTGGTTACAAGTATATGAAGTTAGGTAATGAGAACACAGAAATCTTCTCTCATTACTTGGTTTTCAGAGGCCCAGTACATTCCAGCATGCACATGTTTACTCAGTGGCTGAGAAAGATGGGCTTTAATAAAAGCCATTTGTCAAATGTTTTCTTACATTTGAGAAGAAGTACTCACATAGAAGAACAAACCTGCTTTAAGAGGCTAAGCATTCATATATACTATAATCATAAAGCCAGGAAAAATTACTAATACCATATTTCTTCAGTTCTAAGCACCTGTTCTTTTCATTTTCAACATCTCTGGAATAAGGAGAGGTCTTACAACAGGGGCATCTCAATGTCTCGTTGGCAGTTTTCCTTCCTTAACTGCATGTAACAATGGTGTGTCTTAAAATCTACTGGATTTGTTAAAATACAGAAAATACATCTCACAATAGAAATAGGCCAGCAGCTATTTTTTTTAGTATCTACTCTTTAAAACAAAACCTGTGTGCAGGGCTCCTGGCTAGCTCAGTCGGTGGAGCCTGCAACTTTGACCCTGGGGTTGTGAGTTCGAGCCCCACATTGGGTGTAAAGATTACTTGAAAATAAAAATCTTAAAAGTACATAAATAAATAACCCGTATGTTTTAAGTATAAACAAAATTACTAGGACTGCTTTGATTAAATCCCACTTTCCCCCATCATTTTCAGTGGTGGAAGCAAAGCTGGTTCTAAAAATGTAATCAATTCCATTGATCGTCCCCTTGACTGACTTATCACAAACTAGCTACACACTCAAATCATTAGTTGGTACAAACCTCAAAATAAATATAGTATTTATTCTCTTTTTATTCTAGTGAAGATACTGACTTTATAAAGAACAGCACTCTTAGAGTAACTTTTATGTCAGAGTGTAACAGGATTGTTTCGGTGTTCTGGTGTGCACACCAAAGAAAATAAAACGTGTGATGACACACCCAACTTTGTTACATGCAAAAAAAAAGGTGCCTGTGGGTTTCTGTTTGTTTGTTTAAGACTTGTTCCCCCTGTCTAAAGGAAAAGGTATATAACTTGGGTAGTTAATGGTCAAAAATTACTTGCTTTTACTCACAAAAACATTCTTGCTTGTGGTTGATCCTTACAGATCCAGTCAGATGTCTCTAAAGGGTGTTCTTTCCAGTAAAATTCTAAATCTGACAACCTGGGCTTCTGGCCAGCCTACATACTTTAAAAGTTTGACAAGATAAATAGAAATCTGCTGCCTAGCACTAGTTTGATCTGAATCAAAAGCTCACTTAATTATGTTGGGTGGGCCCCACCTAACCACCTATCCCTGGCCTGTAGAAAAAACAGTTTACTATTATGGCATTAAGAAAGACCAATTTTTACTAGAACTCTAATTTTCACACCATGGAATAGAGGTAATTTTTGTGGCCAAATAAACATGGATTCTGATTACCTGACAAATTCTTCACAATACTCTTCACAAAGTTCCTTTCGTTTAAAATCATTAAGACCACTGGCTTGCCACTGTTGTCCTTGTATGGTGCACATAACATGATCTGAGATTACTTTTCAAATGGCTTAGTTGGTAGAACATGCTACTCTTGAGCTCAAGGACCTGAGTTCAAGCCCCATGTTGGGCGTGGAGCCTACTTAAAAAAAAAAAAAAAAAAAAATCAGTGACCATCCTCAACTTGGGTCTCCTGAACAACCACATGCTGATTCTACTAGAAGGAGTGTCTCTGGCATCTGAATTACCAAGAGAGAGATAATAGCATTCATGGAGGGCTTGCAGTGCATCAAACTCACTGAAGCCTCACGACAACCCTATATTAAGTAGCTCTTAGTGTTCCCATATCACAGATGAGGAGAACTGAGACTTGACGATCTCTGCAGAGTACAAAACCAGTAAGAAGGATAGCATCTAGGTCTAATATAAATCCAGAGGCTGTAGTGTCTTCTGCTACCAGTCACACCGCATCCTCCTGTCCCTTCGCCTTGGCCTTTTAGCTCAATTTGATTCAAGTAACATAGAAGTAACATAGGAGGAATACATAGGAGAAAATAGATATAAAGGAAAGGAGTAAGAAGGGCTGGGGGGTGGGGAGAAAGTGCGGCAATCTTTAATTTTGAAAATGGGGAAAACAAATATTAGAAAGTAAAAACGATCCCAATCCTTTACTCAACATTACCATCCTATACGACACTCTATGGAAATTCTCCCCTTGAGTTAAGTAGGCAACACTGTGTAATGTGTTCCAATGGAAAGCTCCTCTGTTTGGGCTATCCAGGATTTATAGGGGAGTTTAAATCATTAAATAAGCATAGTTAACCCCTGTTTGGTTAAGAGAGCAAGCAATTATTGCAAAAATTCCTCTCCTCTGCTTTCCACAAACAGCACAAAAATTGCTCTGAAGGGATTTACACAATACATCAACATCTGTGCTGTACCTAGAGCTGTTAAAATAATTGTGATGACAGGTGTCTAGGTACCACTTTCTTAATGGTTTTCAATAGCCATTGATTTATTGTTGTGGCTTTCCTTCCCCCTTTTACATCCTTGGCTTTATGAAGGATCCGAGGAACAGATTTTGCACTCGAGGCTGATTCTTTATTCCAGTACTGAAAAGAACTAATAAAAATAATCACTTGGCTTTTAAGCAGAAAGCTTCCATTTACAGTATTTCACCCTTACCCCCCCCCATTTCCAAGCCCCTTGTTATCTAACATAATGGTTAGAATACATTTCCGTCTCTCCCCTTAATAATTTCATGCATTAACATCCTCTTTACACCACACACACACACACACACACACGCACGCACACACACACACAGAGCAAAAGGAAAAAAAGGCAGCAGAAATCTCAGCTGTACTTCTAGCCCTTTTAAAAAGTTTGCTCTGTAAATTGGAATGAGGTCAGATTTGGAGCTTCTCATTGCACGCGGAGATTATTATTGCATCGGGTTCCAAGCCAATGGGAAGCCCGGGGGAGGGGCTTGGCACGAGGAAGCGTTGGTTACAGCGGCTGATTGGCCGCGGCCAAGACTGTGAAAGGATAAAGAGGCGCGAGGCGGAATTGGGGTCTGCTCTAAGCTGCAGCAAGAGAAACAGTGTGAGGGGAAGAGGCCTGTTTCGCTCCGGGGTCTCTAGTTCTTGCACGCTCTTTAAGAGTCTGCATTAGAGGAACTCTGCCATTACCAGCTCCCTTCTTGCAGAAGGGAGGGGGAAACATACATTTATTCATGCCAGTCTGTTGCATGAAGGCTTTTTGGCTTCCTACCTTGCAACAAAATAATTGCACAAACTCCTTAGTGCCGATTCCGCCCACAGAGAGTCCTGGAGCCACAGTCTTTTTTGCTTTGCATTGTAGGAAAGGGACTAAGTGATAGAGACTATGTCGCTTTCCTGAGCTCCTGAGAGCGTTCGTGAACTGGAACCAACTGCTTCAGGGGAAGAAAAAAAAAAAAAAAAAAAAAGACTTGCCTGGGAGGCGGCGAGAAACTTGCATTGGAAGCTTCAGCAGCCAGCATTCAAGAAACTCCTCTCCACTTTAGCACGGTCTCCAGACTCAGAGCCGAGAGACAGAGCAAAACTGCGGCGCGGCGAGAGAGAGAGAGAAAGCGAGAGCGAGAAGCAGAGGGAGGGAGAGACTCTCCAGCCTGGGAACTATAACTCCTCTGCAAGAGGCAGAGCACTCCTTCCCCGCACCCTTTGGAGACTTTTCTCTCTGCGCCCACCACCGCCCCGGCGAGGAGTGGAGGGGCCCGCACGGCCGCCGCGCGCGTCCTCCCGCTCGGCGTGTGCTTGGCCCGGGGAGCCGGCAGGGCCCGGCGATTGCGCCGCGGCGGCCGCGAGGGTGTGAGCGCGCGTGGGCGCCCGCCGAGCCGGGGCCATGGTGCAGCAAACCAACAACGCCGAGAACACGGAAGCGCTGCTGGCCGGCGAGAGCTCGGACTCCGGCGCCGGCCTCGAGCTGGGCATCGCCTCCTCCCCCACGCCCGGCTCCACCGCGTCCACGGGCGGCAAGGCCGACGACCCGAGCTGGTGCAAGACGCCGAGCGGGCACATCAAGCGGCCCATGAACGCCTTCATGGTGTGGTCGCAGATCGAGCGGCGCAAGATCATGGAGCAGTCGCCCGACATGCACAACGCCGAGATCTCCAAGCGGCTGGGCAAACGCTGGAAGCTGCTCAAAGACAGCGACAAGATCCCTTTCATCCGGGAGGCGGAGCGGCTGCGCCTCAAGCACATGGCTGACTACCCCGACTACAAGTACCGGCCCAGGAAGAAGGTGAAGTCCGGCAACGCCAACTCCGGCTCCTCGGCCGCCGCCGCCTCCAAGCCGGCGGAGAAGGGAGACAAGGTCGGTGGCGGGGGCGGCCATGGGGGCGGCGGCGGGGGCGGGAGCGGCCACGCGGGGGGAGGAGGCGGCGGCGCGAGCGGCGGCGGCGCCAACTCCAAACCCGCGCAGAAAAAGAGCTGCGGCTCCAAAGTGGCGGGCGGCGCGGGCGGCGGGGTCAGCAAGCCGCACGCCAAGCTCATCCTGGCGGGCGGCGGCGGGAAGGCGGCGGCCGCGGGCGCCTCCTCCTCGTTCGCGGCCGAGCAGGCGGGGGCCGCGGCCCTGCTGCCCCTGGGCGCCGCCGCCGCCGCCGACCACCACTCGCTGTACAAGGCGCGGACTCCCAGCGCGGCGGCGGCGGCGGCCTCGGCTTCCACGGGCGCCGCCGCCTCCTCGGCCGGCCTCGCGGCCCCGGGCAAGCACCTGGCCGACAAGAAGGTGAAGCGCGTTTACCTGTTCGGCGGCCTGGGCGCGTCCTCCTCGCCCGCGGGCGGCGTGGGCGCGGGCGCCGACCCCAGCGACCCCCTGGGCCTGTACGAGGAGGGGGGCGCGGGCTGCTCGCCCGACGGGCCGAGCCTGAGCGGCCGCAGCAGCGCCGCGTCGTCGCCCGCCGCCGGCCGCTCGCCCGCCGACCACCGCAGCTACGCCAGCCTGCGCGCCGCCTCGCCCGCGCCGTCCAGCGCGCCCTCGCACGCGTCCTCGTCGGCCTCGTCGCACTCGTCCGCGTCCTCGTCGTCGGGCTCCTCGTCCTCCGACGACGAGTTCGAAGACGACCTGCTCGACCTGAACCCCAGCTCAAACTTTGAGAGCATGTCCCTGGGCAGTTTCAGCTCGTCGTCGGCGCTGGACCGGGACCTGGATTTTAACTTCGAGCCCGGCTCCGGCTCGCACTTCGAGTTCCCGGACTACTGCACGCCCGAGGTGAGCGAGATGATCTCGGGAGACTGGCTCGAGTCCAGCATCTCCAACCTGGTCTTCACCTACTGACGGGCGCGCGCGCGGGCTGGGAGAAGAGGGCCGGGGCGCAGGAGAGGAAAAAAAAAAAAAAAAGAAGAAGAAGAGGAGAGAGAGAGAAGTGGACAGAAAAAGAGCTGGAAGAGAAAAGGGGGAAAAAAAAGAAAGAAAAGAAAAAAAAAAAGTGAGCGGGGCCGGCTTCGGCCGCGTCGCGGTCGCCAGAGAGGAGCGCGGCGGTGTTTTGGGGACCCGCGCTCCCATCCCCCACCTCCCCGGCCGCGGGGACGCGGAGGAGGCGGCGGCGGGGAGACGAGGGGCGACCTTTTATTGTTGTTGTTGATGTTGTTGTTGATGGCAAAAAAAGCTACTTGGAGTTTCCTCCCCTCTGCCCGAAGAGACCCCCCCCCCACTTCCAACGAGCTTCCGGACTTGTCTGCTGCACCCCCAGCAAGAAGCCGACTTGGTAGTTTTTCTAGAGACTGAAGGAATCTCGTCCCTTTTTTCATCGCCCCCCCCTTGCTGTTTTTGTTTTATTTTATCTCATTTCTTGGTCAAGAGAGGAGGGAAAAAAAAGAAAAAGAAAAGAAAGAAACCCAGTGCGCCCCTGGGGACTTAGTTCTCAGCACCCCCGCCATCCCCTCCCCCTGAAGAAGACAGAAGGCTCCAGGCGTGGAATTGGACCGACGGCTGATATTTGGGGGGGTGGGGGGTCGCGCAGGCTCGAGCGCCTGGACAGAGAGACTCCACGCTGGCAGATTTCTGTTTTGTTGGGTTTTTCCTCCTTTCCCCCTTTCTTTCCTTTTCCTCTTTCTTCCTTCCTTCTTTTCTTTTTTTTTTTTTTCCCCTTGCACCCCACCGCCCCCCCACCCCGCAGCCGGAGGAGGAGATGCGGAGTGCCCGGAGAGCCCGGTGGGGAGTCCGGCGAGGGGCGCGGGGCGGGGCGCAGGGGGCGCCGGGGAGGAACTGGGACGGATTTGCACGTTCGGGGGCAGGTGGCGCGTCCTGGCGGCCCCCGCACCCCCGAAATCAGTGAGGTGAGACTCCGCGGCCCGCGGGCGTGCAGGAGAGCGGACTGTTTGATGTGGTGCCGGGGGCCGTGCAGGGGCGAGTGGTTTCGGGCGGGGGGGGAAAAAAAGAGGTTTTTTTCTTCTCTTAAAATCGGAATCGTGATGGTGTTGGATTATTTCACTGGTGGGGTTAATATAGCATGTTATCCTGTCTATCTTTTAAAGATTTCTGTATAAGACTGTTGAGCAGTTTTTAAAATAGTGTAGGATAATATAAAAAGCAGATAGATGGCGCTATGTTTGATTCCTACAACAAAATTATCACCAGCTTTTTTTCATTCTTAACTCTTTAAAGGATTCAAACGCAACTCAAATCTGTGCTGGACTTTAAGGAAAAAGAAAAAACACAATTCAGGACCAAATTTTTTCTCAGTGTGTATGTGTTTATTCCTTATAGGTGTAAATGAGAAGACGTGTTTTTTCCCTCACCGATGCTTCATCCTCGTATTTTTTTTTCCTTGTAAATGTAATCAGATGCCATTTTATATGTGGACGTATTTATACTGGCCAAACATTTTTTTTCTTATTTTGTCCCTTTTTTACTTTAATCTTTGGTTTACTTTCTTTTCTTTCTTTTTTACTTCCTTTATTTCTTCCTTCCTTTTTCTCTTTTGTTCTTTTTTTTCTTTATTTTATTTTATTATTTTTTTTTTTTTTTTTGGTAGTTTGTTGTTACCCACGCCATTTTACGTCTCCTTCACTGAAGGGCTAGAGTTTTAACTTTTAATTTTTTATATTTAAATGTAGACTTTTGACACTTTTAAAAAACAAAAAAAAGACAAGAGAGATGAAAACGTTTGATTATTTTCTCAGTGTATTTTTGTAAAAAATATATAAAGGGGGTGTTAATCGGTGTAAATCGCTGTTTGGATTTCCTGATTTTATAACAGGGCGGCTGGTTAATATCTCACACAGTTTAAAGAATCAGCCCCTAATTTCTCCATGTTTACACTTCAATCTGCAGGCTTCTTAAAGTGACAGTATCCCTTAACCTGCCACCAGTGTCCACCCTTCAACCCCAGTCTTACAAAAAGGGGAGGAGAATTAGCCAAACACTGTTAGGCTTTTAAAGAAAAGACAATTTTTTTTTAAATAAACTACCGTTCTGTCCAGAGGCTTTAAAACTGGTGCATTTACAGCAAAAAGGGATCCTGTAGCTTTAACTTGTAAACCACATCTTTTTTGCACTTTTTTTATAAGCAAAAACGTGCCGTTTAAACCACTGGATCTATCTAAATGCCGATTTGAGTTCGCGACACTATGTACTGCGTTTTTCATTCTTGTATTTGACTATTTAACCCTTTCTACTTGTCGCTAAATATAATTGTTTTAGTCTTATGGCATGATGATAGCATATGTGTTCAGGTTTATAGCTGTTGTGTTTAAAGATTGAAAAAAGTGGAAAACATCTTTGTACATTTAAGTCTGTATTATAATAAAGCAAAAAGATTGTGTGTATGTATGTTTAATATGACATGACAGGCACTCGGACGTCTGCCTTTTCAAGGCAGTTCCGTTAAGGGTTTTTGTTTTTAAACTTTTTTTTGCCATCCATCCTGTGCAATATGCCGTG
Source organism: Potos flavus (assembly GCA_028534135.1). Classification (NCBI taxonomy): domain Eukaryota; kingdom Metazoa; phylum Chordata; class Mammalia; order Carnivora; family Procyonidae; genus Potos; species Potos flavus. Next base: position 123,871,806 of record CM052886.1, read on the forward strand.
TAGAATATTTGTCTTAAAATTCGAGGCCACAAAAAAAAAGAACAATGTTTTGGGGGAAAAAAAGAAAAAATCATGCCAGCTAATCATGTCAAGTTCACTGCCTGTCAGATTGTTGATATATACCTTCTGTAAATAACTTTTTTTGAGAAGGAAATAAAATCAGCTGGAACTGAACCCTAAATCTCGACTTTTGTCATCATTATATGCCCAGACCCTGAGATTGGGAGTGCCCTTCCCGGTGGAAGCTCTCCCATCTGCTTTAGCTCTGAAACTTCTCTCGGAGGACAGCCTGCTAAATGCTATCTTCCTGAGGAATACCAAGTTCCTCTTGGCCAGATTTGGCCAGCTCTGACCCTGAAATGAGTATGTGTCAACTCTACACGCTTTCTAGGAATTTTCAGAGTTTACCACGTTTAAGTAAATGCCCTTTGTCTTGAAATTTTACAAAGAGGGGGGAAGGGCAACACGGAGAGGATTCTTTGCAGAGGAAAACGGGCTGACTGATCTGTATTCTAACCTGTTCCTAAAACCGCTTTCTCCTTCACTGGCCCGTAGTTACCATCCAGCGGTGGCTAGAATCGCTTTACACGGATCAAGAACAAATAAGCCTGTTAAATTATCGACATATTGTGGAGGAGGAAGCCATCACCAATTTCGAAATGGAGAAGTTGTATAAATTTTTCCCTCCGACGCAGAAAGGCTCACACGGTGCTAGAAAATCTCCATTTTGTGCCATGCCCATTTTGTGGGTTCTTAATGTGAGAGAAATGCAACAATAGGGAGGACCTGGAGAGGTGGGCTCCCTGACGACCGAGAGGAAATCCAACCCTCCCCCTGGATCAGTGAATAGCACGCATTCAGCTAGGGGAGATTTATATGTTTTATATGCATCTGACACAGCTGTATTCTGGAGGCCTATATGCAAGGAGGAAAAAGGCCCATTAGGACTTGGTTTGGAAACTGCCACTTGCTAAGTAGCACTATTTCCTGTTTACTTTGAGGGTTAACTCTTGCCATTAACTAACAAAACCCATCTTCATTTCCAAATGTTTGTTAATTAAAGATGTGTGCTAGTTTTTTAGCACTGAAGAGAAGGGGTTAAGGAGCAAACGTGTTGGGATTGCTTGTAGGAAAGGGAGTAAGTATCCTGCATCCTAGAAGAGAATTTTGGAAACTAGTACAAAACAAGCACATTTTTTTGCTCAAGGAAGAGCAGTAATCTCTACCTCCAAAGTAGTATAACGGTTGTGTTTCAATGTAAGTTTAAAATTATTATACTGCTAGTTTCCAATTTTTTTCTTGTATTTTGCTAATATAGTTTTAATTGCATTTGTGTTCTGCAATAGTAAGAAGGTCTTAAGGTCCTTTAAGACTTTAAGTAACATGGCATCTTGAGTCTCTTCAAAAACCTTTGCAGAATGGGGGGGGGGACCTTTTATAAAGTGCTTAAATTTATTTTTTTCCTTGTTGTTAAACGATAATGTGATTGCTTCGTTTTTTCCAGATCCAAAGTATCAAAACCTTGACCTAAGTGAAGCCTGTGTGATGCATTTTTTACATTTTATTTTGGAGGGTTCTCCTAGAACTGTGTATTTCCCCTTTATTTTCCATGTCAGGACAGAGGCTTTGAATATTTTCTTGAAGAATTTTGATAATATTCCTGTAAAAATAAAGGCTTAAATGTGTGTGTCTTCCGAGCAGGTGATAGAGGAACTGTGAGAAACATTTTCGTACTTTCCTCTGACGCAGTTTTCTCATTCAGAAGGAATCCTCGTGTGTTGGGTGATAGAAGGCATCATAAACCTGAGAAACCAAATAGTTTAGTACAGCTCTTTCAGAACATTTGGATCAGCAGAAAAGAATAAATTTCAGATTTCCTTTTAAGACCATCAAACCATTTTTCCTTAAATACACTGCTTCTGGCCTTTGGCTCCATCAGAAATGTGAATCGGGAATAGATTAGCTGATGCAAATTTTGTCACTTCCTAGTTGAGTACCTGTAAGTGCCAAGAAAAAATACAGAGCATGTAAGCTGATAGGGTAGGCTGAGTGCCTAAAATGGCTTCTTAGATCTGTGCTCCAGCTGGTCTGGGGACTGGGGTGGGGGTGCTGGTGACGCTCAGGGATTCTGAAGAAAGTGAAAGCAAAGGGTTGGGAAGTGGAAGGCAACATAAGTTACTAAGTTATTTCCTGTACTTATAGGGTCCTCGTGAATTAGAAACCGTGGTTTGAGGAATGCTAGGGGTCAGAATGTTTAATCATAAATTTAGAACAATTTAAGGATCCCACGGAGGCATTGGAAAGATCCCTGTATCCAGGAAAACTAAGAATTCTGCTAGAAATACAAACTCATCTTGCCCGTTTGGATTTCTCAGGGTGGAAGGTTGGTATGCTTTATTTTTCTTGTGGTTTTGTTTTATGCCCTTTTTTTTTCTTCTTATCATTTGAGGCCTATACACTACTTTTTTAACCCATATTTGCTAACATCTATCCTTACCCCTCCTACCTGTCCTGGAAAATTCTCTCCGTATATGTTTCTAGATCTTTTACTGTGGCTGTCTTTCAAAAACTAAAGTGGAGAAGGGGTTGCATGGTGTTCCAGACTCTAAAAATCTACCAGATTCCACTCTATCCAGGAGTGCGAGGTTCACGTGCTGCCCCTTAAGGCTCTTCACGAGATGGTTTTAGCCCCCCTTTTCCAGTCCTCCAGAACTCCCAATATAGCCAAACTGGTCTCTCCATTCAACTGGAATTCTTAGAGGACTGGAACCAGGCCTTAAGTACTTACGGTGTCCCCAAATCTGCCTTCCCGGATTCCATTGCATATAACAAATGTTCAAGTCTTACCTATTGACTATACATTTACATTGTTTCAATGGGGTCTTAAGAGCTTCCAAAATGCTTTTGCATATTAGCCTGCTCACTATAGCAGCTATGCTAAGTAGAGTCCCTCGACTTAAACCAGGCCGGAAATTCTAGCTCAGGGACTCTGATCAAATTTCTCAGTCTCTGTACACCTCAGGATTCTGTTAAATAAGAAGAATGCTATCTGACACATAAAGCCATTGTGAATATGGAGCAAAATTACTTAATGGAGTCTACCGGTGTAATGCCTAGCATACCGTAAGGGCTCATTCAATGCTAGTTCCTTACCTTATGGGTGGTTATAAAAAAGGTATCCCATGTACAAGCCTGCTACAGTGCCAGCAACATACAAGACCCTAAGTTCCTAAAAATAAATGCCCCAGAATCGGTGTCTTCCGGTCTGGTCCATGAACCCCTACATCAGAATTATCTGGACATTCTTGTTTAGGGCAGAGATTACAAAGATTACAAACTCAGGTGGGGCCCTAGTTAGACCCCCCCGTATATTTGCAGTGTTCCCTAAATTTGAGAATCCCTGCCCCCATGGCATTTTAGCATCTTCTCCCAGTAAGTATGCAGCAAGGGATTACTACTCCCTTTCTTTATATGGAGAAATTGAGTTCAGAGTGACTCAGTGACTGGTCTGAGGTCAGGAGGTCAGAAGTGAGAGAAAGGCCGCAGAAACCCCTTCTTGAGCCAAGTTCTGATTTTGGTGCTAGATGTCTTCACTTTAGTAACGGAAACAGACGTTAGCCAAGGCCGTAGCCTGTGGGCCCGGACTCTGCCAGCCCTCTGACTTGCGATCCCCTGCTCAAGGAGGCCCTCCTACCATCCCGATTGAAAGCGCTCGATTAAGTGATGAGCTAGGTGGGCGATTTGCCTATATTCCAGTTCAACCAAATGTACTCCGATAAAAAATGAACTCCAAGGCTGAGGTTTGGAAGAAGTAACCGAGACAGAGGAGAAGAGAAAGGTATAAATACAGAGAGCAGAACTTCTCTTCGCTGCCTCAAAGGCAGAGAGATTCCAGCAAGTGAGAAAATGGGAAATTATTCAGAGGAACGCATTCAGTCTTTATAGAGAGGGCCACAAGCTACCCATGACATCCTAATGAGATTGACCGTTGGCTACAGTTAACTTGAAGGGTTTTATGGTTTCCTGCATGTGTTGTTTTCCTTCTCGGTGTTAAAAAGAAGAAGGAGAAAAAAAAAAAAACCTCACATCACCAGCGGTATTTTCCCTGGGGGCTGTCTGGCCAGGCTGCTGCGTTTCGGGTTGTGCCTTAGTTAACTGTGCACCCCCCTGCGTCTATGTCAGGGTACAGGTGATAATAAATTTCGCCCATTTTATTTTCTTCCAGAACTTTCCATTCGGGGCACTTGGTTTATGGAGGATGGCCAGACACGTGGGGCCGCAGTCCGGTCATGGCAGGAAGAGTCACGCAGGGCCTTCCTCTACCTTGTAGAATTTTTTTGTCGAAGGGCAACGTTGTCGCTCATCTGTGCACCAATACCCAACATTGCTTTGCATCACACGTAAGACATGCAAATGATATTCAGTTCGAGGTGGGTTTTTTTTTTAAGGGTAGGCCGTAACAGAAGAATCAAATGAAATGTCGTCCTTGAGCCTGCTTGGTTCCTTAGATATCTTCCCCTATACATAATTCTTTGGACTAGTTTTTAAACACATAACGAATGCGCTGTTTCCTGACACAGTCTGCAGTTGAAAGACAGGAGGCAAATGAAAACACTATTATGCTTCCCTCCCGCTCTGGATAGTGAATGCCCAGCCCTGTAGCTTGATGATTGGCGAAAGTGTATGATGCGTGTGACTGCTTTTGTAAGAGCTAAGCAGCCAAGCCTTATTTAACAATCAATTAGCTCCAGTTGCATATGTGATTAATTGCCACTCTCTTACCAGCGCTTGTCCTAACTTCCCCAGCTCCAACACCTAAAACCTGTGAAAATACCTCTTAGGGAACTCCTGACCTTCATCTTGGCCTCTGCTTTCTCCCTCCCCTTTCCCACACTCCTAATGTGGCCCTTTTATCTCTCTTGTTTGCCAAGCCCCCGAGACACTGAATAATTTATTTGAAATTCCTGGGAAGTTGTGGGACTTTAGTCTAAAAACACATTGCACTTTGTTCCTCCCCCTGGCCAGAGTAGGTCCAGAAGCCTGTCATTTGAAAGAAGGGATGCTAAATACATTAGAGGACTTGCTAACAGTTTTAATTTATGTTGGGGGTGAGCACCCAATGAATTCAAAAGTTGGAGGTAAAAACACGGGTGTGGGGGGAGGCATTGCTGAAGGTGAAAAGTACTTTGCATTTCCCAAACAGTGTCGCTCAAAGACTATTCCCAAATAATCTCTCAAGATGGTAATAGGTGTGCTCTGAACATCTACCTTAGAGTCTGGTAGATTAAAAAGCACTGGTTAGGAGGCTCTCCAGTTTTTATTGTTGTAACAACGTATTTGTGCGAACATGGGGGAGTTTTTCTTGAGTAGCTCCCAGAAGTGCAACTGCTAGGTCTTAGTGCCAGAAACATAGGCTTATGACAGGGTTCCCATCCTGGACATCGTTAGGTATGAAGTGGATGTTGGGGATAAATTAAAAAAAAAAAAAAAAAAAATCACTGATAGGTCTAAGTGAACTAAGATGAAAACTTAAACTCAAAAAAATAAAAATATAACCAAACTTTGAAAACAATCCTTTCCCTCCACACCCAGAGAGGGTGGATAGATTACTTTCATGGGTAAACAGGAATATCTGTAAATCATTCTGAGGTGATGTTTCGATCACGAGTCTCTGATAATGTACATGATTTAAAAAACACAACAATCAGAGCAATAGCCTTGATCCTCACCCCATGGTGCCAGCGTATAGTGTCTTTTTCTTCGTCATTAGAACTCACCAGGCTGGTTCCCATTACTGTGTTATTGGCTTTACTCTCGTTAGGCTCTGTGTTTGCAAGAAACAGAGGTTCCCTCAAGGAATCTAAATCATGGGGCTCTATTTCAAAGAAACACGTGACTGTAAGGGAACTAGAAATTTCGTGAGAGTTCTGGAAGAAATATAATTTAATTTAATAATATATAATATAATATATAATATATATTTCATTATTTATATATATTTATATATACAATATAATATATAATTTAATTTAACTTAATTTAAATATAATTTAAAGTCCATGGCTCTGGTGAGCACCGTTAATTGGTTGCCTGATTTCGCATCAAGAAGGTATGGATGTGGGGCGCCTGGATGGTTCAGTGGGTTAAAGCCTCTGCCTTCGGCTCAGGTCATGATCTCAGGGTCCTGGGACCGAGCCCCGCATCCCCCTCTCTCTCTGCCTGCCTCTCTGCCTACTTGTGATCTCTCTCTCTCTGTCAAATAAATAAAATCTTTAAAAAAAAAAAAGGTGTGGATATTAATACTGACCAGGTATACTCTCGGTTTTCCTATGTGTCTTGATGTTCTCCCAATACCAGATTCTTTTTTTTTTTTAATTTTTAAAGATTTTATTTATTCATTTGAGAGGGAGAGAGACAGAGAGAGCACAGATAGGGGGAGAGGCAGAGGGAGAAGCCGACGCCCCGCTGAGCAGGGAGCCTGACATGGGGCTCGATCCCAGGACCAGGAGATCATGACCCGAGGGGAAGGCAGATGTGTAACCGAGTGAGCCACCCAGGTGCCCCCAATACCAAATTCTTGGTTCTTTTTTCCATGTGTTATCCTCAAATTCCCTTTTAAAACAGAACTCTGCATGCCTTGTTATCCCACCCCTCTATTATTGCCTTTTCTCGTGGGGTCTGAAAGCCTTCATACTTCCTCTTCCATCGTTTCTTTGTGTTTCTTCATCCTCTCTGTATTCCAGGAGAGTAAACCCAAGGTCCGCGGACCATCACCCTTCCTCCTCTACCATCCACACTGTTCTCATTCAAAACAGCTCGGTTTTTATCTATTTAATATACTAGGTCTTTTCTCTGTAGCCTTAGTTTTGGTATGGAGGCCTCAAGATATAAGCAATGGGATGAAGTATACCACATTCCTTTTTTTTTAAAGATTTATTTATTCATTTGAGAGAGAGAGGAGCCTGAGGGGGAGGGGCAGAGGGAGAAGCAGACTCTTTGCTGAAAGCAGAGCCCCACTGGGGCTTGATCCCAGGACCCCAAGATCATGACCAAAATCGGATGCTTAACTGGCTGAACCACCCAGGATCCCCAGCATACCACATTCTTAAAGACAGTGTCCAGTGTTGGGGACCAAGGCCCCTACTGTAATCATCTAGAGCAGAATTGGTCAAATGTAATCAATATTCTCCTTCTCACCCCACCCCCCCAAGTCCAAATAAGCAGAAGACTAGAGAAGAGGAAGGAAAAGAATCAAAGAGTCTTGAGACATCCCTGTGGGGAGCACAGCAGACCTTGTCCCATTCCAAAGCCAAGTGATGGGAAGGTTCTGAGGGATTCTCCAAGGGATTAGAGTGCCTGTAAGAAGTGGGATTGGCATCCTGTTTGGTCATGAGTTTCGGCAGCTGAGTTGAAATCAGCAGAGACACAGAGAATGAAGGCAGTGGCCAGTTATGTAAATGGGTATTTGTATTGTTCCCTGTCTTTGCTCCATCCCCCCCCCCAACACAGTGGAGGAGCTAAATTCCCCCCAACACACTAGAGGAGCTGAATTCCCCCACACACACACAACAC
>CM052886.1:123879477-123914485 GCA_028534135.1 Potos flavus
GAATTCCCCCCCCCACAATACACTGGAGGAGCTGAATTCCCCCCCCAACACACTAGAGGAGCTGAATTCCCCCCCAACACACTGGAGGAGCTAAGTTTTGAAGTAGCATGGGAAGAAAGCATTTTTCCATTTCAAGCTACTCAAATTATGGGGAAGAGGCCAGGAGATTTAAGTCAAGTCTGAGGGTAAATTTTAAAACTATGGTCTTGTCTTTTTTAAAAACATTTTATTTTTAAATAATCTGTATGCCCCACATGGGGCTCAAACTCATGACCCCAAGATCAAGAGTCACGTGCTCTACCAACTAAGCCAGTCACGCACCCTGAAAACTCTATGGACTTTTTTATTGTTGTTAAAGATTCACATATTTATTTTAGAAAGAGTGAGCATGAGCAGGGGTAGGGGCAAAGGGAGAGAGAACCCTCAAGAAGATTCCGTGCAGAGCACAGAGCCCAATGCAGGGCTCAATCCCAGGATTCTGAGATCATGACCTGAGCCAAAATCAAGAGTTGGCCACTTAACCAACTGAGCCATGCAGGTGTCCCTGCATGGATTTCTTAATAATTGGAAGTGACCAGAAAGTTATGGATTCATACCACAATGTCATTAGACACTCTGTTTTGTTTTCTTCTTGCTCCGTGATGCCAGTCTTATCACACTATACTCTACTGGTGGGACATCGGTGTGGCAAATTGGTAAAGATATTTTGGGACAGGCATAAGATGCCTTTACACCTAAGAAAGGGCGTTCATCCCATCTAGTCCCCATGAAGCCCAAAACTCGCTACTCCCTTTCTTACTCCTTGAAACAGTTGTGCTCAAAGAAAATCACACATAAACAGGCAACCAGAAGAGTTCCTTTTTCATCTATTTTACATAAAAATTTTGCTTAAAAAAATGAAAAAGAAAACATGCTTTGGGATATAAAATAAAGTCACTGGTCACAGAAATTTTTTTTTCAGTAGGCTCTACACCCAGCATGGAGCTCAAAGTGGGGCTTGAACTCAAGACCCTGAGATCAAGAATCAAACCCTTAACTGACTGAGCCACCCAGGCACCCCATAATCATAGAATTTTTAACTTTTTAGATTACAAAGAAACATTAGAGGGCCGTTTGGCCCATTTCACTAGCTTAATCCTACCAAATCCCCCAATTCTCACATAATCCTAGAAAGTGGTGATCTACAGTCACAACTTAACTATTATTAATCAAATTGTTATTAAAATCCCTGACCCCTCAAAATAAAATAAAACCCAGTGTCTTTCCATTAGGACTACTCTTAGGTTGATATTAGAAGAACATCCGTATGATTGCAACTTTAATTAAGTGATTCTCAGTTTCTTAAACTAGGCATATTTACATTTTATTTTATTTTTTAAAAAGATTTATTTATTTTAGAGAGGGAGAGTACAGGGGCAGGGAGAGACAGAGAGAATCCTCAAGCAGACTCCTGACCCCGGGATCACAACCTGAGCTGAAATCCAGAGTCAGATGCCCAACCCACTGAGCCACCCACGTAGCCCTAGACATATTTAATTTTAAAAACACAATGCTAGTTAAGTTCAGTAAAGCTGTCCACTTGCAAAAGGGTGGGTAGTTTGACAAAGCGAAGTGAGAACATTCAGGAAACGCGAGAGGACATCTTCAGCTATAGGTTAGTAATGGGTCGCCATTTTGGAAAGCTCACTGACAGCGGGGCCCTTGGGGATCTCCCAATAATTTTCCCTTCCCCTTCCAAACCCACATGTTCTCTAAAAGAGTGGGAGGGTGTTATGGTCCATGTTCCAACGTTGCAGATACCTATTATGTCCAAATACCTTTACCTAATATATGTAAACATATATTACTAACAAGATTGGCTCAAAGAACTCGATAACCCACAAGCATGTTATGGATGAAACTTAGCCCCAAATATTTAGGGAGTAGAAAAATCCAAGATATTCCCATTTCCTCCAGGCCCACTTGTAAGAAGACCGGCATCTGCAAATGAGGAGTGCCACTCGTTTTCTCTTTTTTGGCTACCATGAACAGCGGCCATAAGCACTGTGGAACATTGACAGATGAACCTGACCAAAGGTAATTGAAACTATTCATCTCTAGGGGTCCCTACCACAAGTGGCTGGTGCCCACTGTGCTTCTCTAACCTGTTCCTACTCGTCAGGGAAGGCTCTCCTCCGAGAGCCTGTCCCACCCTTTGATTCCTGCATAGTTCAGTCCCTGGGGAGGGAGCTCTTTTCTCTCTATCTCTGTGCCATCTCTGATTCAAGTTGGTCCATCTGGAAGTAATATTCCCCAAGCGTTGAAACCGGAGCCCGGCTCTCCACAAGTGACTGCATGTTTCCTGAAACCAACTATTGGCAGCTGTTACTAGGCATTTTCTGCTTTTTAGATACCTATAATTACACCAATTATGCCAATCATTGATGTTTATAAAGGATTTAAAATTTTACACACCCACAAGAGTCTATCAGAAAGCAGCATCTGAGGCAGAGTGACACCCCACAGAGGGGCCTATATGGCCATTGCAACTGCCGCTGAGAGTCCCCTAAATTGAGCAGCAGCAGAGTGGGTGAGGCTCTTAGGAGCCTATAAGTCTTTGGCAAGTTAATCCTGTCACTGGAATAAAATTCTGTTTGGTTAAGGCCCACAGAACTCGATCTAACTTTTATTTCTGAAGGAGGGAGCAATGTGTCCCAGTCAATGAAATTAGGTGTTTGACCTCAGACTTGCTGAATGGCAACATGCGGACGAGATGGGTAGGGTTCACTTCCCAGTCTCCCCCTCTCTGTACAATAAAAGGCTAGACTGGGCGGTGTGCCGACCCAGAAAGCAAAGAGCGGTCCTGGTGGGCCAGGGGGCCCATATGAGAGCCGAAAGCAAAAAGAAAACTTGATTAATACAGATCCTGTCTTTATTTTAAAAATTTGATACTTTGGGGAACCTCGCTGGCCCAGTCGGTAGAGCGTGGGACTCTGGATCTTGGGGTCGGGAGTTCAGGCCCTACGATGGGCGTAGAGCTTACTTAAAAAAAAAAAATTAAATAAAAATTTGTTACTCTGTCCATCATGGATTTTTTGGCTTTAATTTTGACTTATTAAAATATCGCATTGAGGTACTAGTTATCTTGATTACTGAGTGGCTCCCCATTAAGTTTTGTGCATGGATGAGTACCTCACTTCTCTCCTCCTAACCGGTACCCTGGGTTCCCTGGCGTGGGCTTGGTGTGTGGTTCGCTAGCTGGGTGGAATAGCCTTACACCTGAGTCTCTTTGATATGCCTGCATTTTATGTATTTGCCATTTGCTCAGCAGCGAGCTGGGCAGAATTTGGCTATTTTTAGTTGAGTTCCTGAAACATTGGCACAATTGTCCTTAATTGTTAGTGTGTCTAAGAATTGTCTAGGTTGCTTGTTAAAAACCCAGATTTCCAGTCCTTGGGCCCAGAAATTGGGATTTACTGTGCTGAAGTGGGATTTGGATCTCTGCATACCTGGGCGGTTAGATAAAAAGTTCCTGATGCAGGTGGTTTACAAATCACGCTTGTTTAAAAGGCTGTGTTTCAGGGGATAGTTCTATTTTATGGGTGATACTAAGGACAAAGGGGATTCTGGCCGCCCGTAGTCTAGCCACCAAACCAGTAACAATAACAAAGTTACTCTCCCAAGCCAGCCCTATAAGGAAAGGAGACCTAGGGCCAGAAAATTCTGCTACACTACGCAACGGCCATCCCCAGCAGGTAGGATTTTCTGATAATTTGGCAGCCGTTAAATAAGCAACACGTGGGTAGTCACTTGATAATCTAAAAGCAACTCACAACTGCGAGGAGTTATTGTTAAGTTTCGAGACACTTCGGACATTCCACAGAACATTACATTCCTTTGTAAATCTCCATACAGCCAAGTTTTCTTAATTTAATAGGATTATGCCCTCATGGAATGCCTTCACAGCATATCGCAAATTAAAGTCTGAGGACCTCCTGTTTATTATGCTGATAAGGGGACTTTTCCTGAAAACATTATCTGGACCCCCCTCCCCCACCATGCTTCTTTGCAGCCTGGGGGCACCTGGGGAAGGTTGTAGCATTATCTACATCAAGATGGGAGGACCTCAAGAGCGGAAGCCGACACTGACGGTGACTGTGGGCAGGGTCTCCGGGGTTGCCCCGATTACCTGCGGGACTTGGTTCTCTGGGAGCTGCTGGGGACTTCACCCAGGATCAACAAGGGCGGAATTTGAACTCAGGAAGTAGGACGTCGGGAACAGCGCCCTGAACCACCAGGCTTCAGCCGGTCATGCCGCAGGCTAGTTCGGTAAGCCCAAGGCTGTGCCCCTCCAGGGCAAGAGTCCCAGTTAGCTTATCAGTGCTTCTTCCCCAGGTAGGAGATCAGGGGAACCCATGTCTGTTCTCCATGGGACGTTTCATATTTGTGAACGACCTTTGCAGACTCCGCATAAAGCGTCCACGTGTTTGGTGAGTCCCCAACCTTCCTAAGGTCACCCCGTCTTCTTGGAGGCTGGCCACGCTGCTGCTGCTGTTTGGGCTTCCTGCCCTCTGAAATCAAGACTTGCTCTCCTGCGGCTGCGAAGCCTCAACATCCTTATCTGCTGCTCTTGGGACCCACCATTTATCCCACTAAAACTGTATTTCATCGGGATTTGGGCGGGTGTAGAATGATTAGGCTCCTATTTCGTCGGTGGTACCTAAGCGTTGACCCGTCCAACTCAATGCCACGGTCACGGGCCCCCACTGGTGGTGAGTGGGGCGTGCTCCGTGTTTGGGATTCTGTGTTATCCTTTTGGAACGAGATGGGCCGTGGGATGGCTGGGTGGCGAGTCCCAAAATGAGGGAAATGGAAAGAAGTCCTCCCTGGGAAAGGCAGGGAGCAGAAGTTCCTTCTCCGGCCCGCTACAAACTCGGCCATAGAGAAGGGGCTTCTAGTTCTCAGGGTTTCTGCTTTACTTCTTCAGCAGATGGAGATCTTTTTAATCTCCTGCCTTTTTCGGGGTGAGGGGGAAGTGGGGAGCAGGGAGCGCATGGGGCCAGGATGAGAGGTATGGGGGAGGGTGGGAGAGAGCCAAGCCTGGGAATTATCAGAAAGGTCTGGATGACTTTTTTATTCTATGTTTGAAAGGTAACAGATGAAGTTAAAAGGCAAACCTAGTTTCTCTGTCCGCATTCTCTAGACACACACACACTCACACACACACACACACACACGCAATCCTCACAGTCACACACTCACTCACTTATGCAATCCCTTATGGCATACTGTTTCGACTGCTGTTCTCCTGTTGCATTGCCAGAAAAGGGGTGGTATTTTGAAAGACATTTGATCCATCTAATGGAAGAGGAAGAAAACAGGGAGATGAGATCAGGGGGATTTCTGGGAAAGAAAGTGTGAAACACAAGGGACAAAAGAGTGAGTCATGAGGCCAGAAGCAATCATGAGAGACCATCTGGCTCAGTGCCTCCCAATTTTAGAAAAGATATTTATAAATCTTAGGGTGCCTGGCTGGCTTAATCAGTAGAGCTTGTGACTCTTGATCTCAGGGTTGTAAGTTCAAGCCCTACGTTGGATGTAGAAATTACTTAAGAATAAATGTTTTTTAAGGTTTTTGATTTATTTATTTGAGAGAGAGAGAGAGGGGTCACAAGCAGAGGGCAGGGATAGAGGGAGAAGAAGTCTCTGCTGAGCAGGGAGCCCCACACGGGACTGGATCCCAGGAATCCAGGATTGTGATCCAAGCCAAAGGCAGATGATTAACTGACTGAGCCACCCAGGTGCCCAAGAATAAAATATTTAATGAAATGTATATATATATTTGGGACGCCTGGGTGGCACAGTCAGTTAAGTATCTGCCTTCGGCTCAGGTCATGATCCTGGGGTCCCAGGGGGCTCCCTGCTCAGCGGGGTTGCTGCTTCTCCGTCTCCCTCTGCCCCTCTCCTCGTGCTCTTTCCTCTGTCTCAAATAAATGAACAAAATCTTAAAAAGATATTTGTCAATCTTCACATGGGATGACAAAAATAAACAAATACATAAAATGGGTTGACAAGTCTCTGTTTTGCTGCCTTAGGGAGGTCAGGGAGTGGGGCGGAGGAGGGGCCCTGTGTCTCACAAGATGACCTAAAGGAGAGGCTGCAGGGGAAGGGAGGGGGTGTGAGAGCGATCCTCCTGCCGGATAATGGGTGAGAGGCCTTTGATGAGTGCCCATTCCTGTTTCCTTCCTGTTTGGAGCAGCTGCTGGGGCTTATCCTGTGGCCGTGAGAGAAAGCCGTGGGGGTGCGGACCCAGAGCCATGACTCGGTGAACTGACCTTGCTTCGTGGGGAAAACACATTCACATTGCCCAGGTCACTTTTCGTCTGCCTGTCTGTCACTTGCAGACAAAAATCTTACCTGATACAGATGGGGAAGCCCATTTTCATGCAGAAACTTATTGCTTGCTTTGCTCTGTGGCAAATGGAATTACCATTCATCTATTACGACCCCCATCCCCTCCCCTAACGGCATCAACAACGACATTTATGACACACTGTGTAAACTTGTGCTTTTTATCTATAGTTTCATTTAATACTGGCCCTTAGAGATAGTTATTATTAGCCCATTTTATAGATAAGAAAATCAAGTCTGGAGAGGTCCAGTCATTTGCCCCAGGTGTACTAAGAAGTAGAACTGGCCTATGTAATGGGAGCCCATAACTGACTCTCTTTTCCATTGGGCATACATAGACCTTTAAAGGACAGCATATAGGGCGCCTGGTGCCTCAGTCAGTTAAGCTTCTGCCTTCGGCTCAGGTCATGATCTCAGGGTCCAGGGATCAAGTCCCGCATTGGGCTCCCTGCTCAGCGGGGAGCCTGCTTCCCCCGCCCCTTTCCCTCTGCTCTCCCCCGCTGCTCACAATCTCTCTCTCTCACTCTCTCAAATAAATAAATAAAATCTTTAAACAGAAAGAAAGAAAAGAAAGAAACCAGCATGTAGCGATTTTATAAACATAATTTGGCTCCAAGGGTTTGCTGAATTATTTTCTCAATGATCACAGTGAAATTCTTGAATGTTTCTGGAATTTAATGTAAAGCACTTCGGTCTGGGGTTGATCTTGCTCCTCCCCTCCCCCCTCGGAAAAAGGAGAACGTGTGTCCTTTTCTGCCTACTGCCGTGATTGCCAGAGGGATGCCCTCTGGACCCTGGGGCCCTGGGAGGTGGCGTGTCAGAGAAGGCCCTGGGGAGACTTGGAGGCTTGGCTGCTCTGCACCGGCCTGCCCTTGTCTCTCCGGAGTCGGCTCCTCGTGGTAAAAATGGAGACAAAATGTTAGTGACATTGCTCTGTGTTTTCTCAGGACCACCCAATGGGCCTGGGCCTTTTTTCCCTGGGCTTCATTTCTGAACCACAGAATTTTCGCGTTGAGGGATGTGCTTCAGAGGCCTCTGGGCATAAATCTCCGTGAATCTTTCAGGTCCGTGCCCGTCATCCCGGGTGGTGTCCTGGCTTTCATCTTCGGCTCGTGCCCTTTGAAAGTCTGAGCACACCCAGAAATCTTCCCAGGCCTCCTGCTTGCGGCGGACGGCACCTTTTCTTCCCCACGAAAGTTCTGGTAATACGATCCCACGTGATTCCAACGTTGCGAGTCCTCTACGGTCTCACGCTATTTCTCAGTTTTGAATCTCTGCCCATCCCACGGTACCTATCTTCAGATATTTTGTTTTGTTTTTTGTTTTTTTTTTTAGATATTTTGAGATCTGCTTTTCTAATCTCTTACACAGTATCCTCGGACTTCATTTTGCTTTTTTCTTTCTCTGTGGGATAATTATGATTCTGTGGGTCTCTTTCCCACGGTTTCTTGTTATTTCCCCTGTACTAAAGAATTCTTCTCCTGACAAGAAGTCCAGAAAGCATCCAAATTCTACTTTAGAAATTCTAATTTATTCAAATTCCAATATAGAAGGGAACTTCAGCTATTTCAAAATTAATTAAAATCTCTAGACAAAGGGAAAAAACTATTCTTTTTTTAAAATTCTTTATTCTTTTTTTCTTTTTTAAAGATTTCATTTATTTATTTGACAGAGAGATCACGAGTAGGCAGCGAGGCAGGCAGAGAGAGAGGGGGAAGCAGGCTCCCTGGTGAGGAGAGAGCCGGATGTGGGGCTCGATCCCAGGATCCCGGGATCATGACCTGAGCCGAAGGCAGATGCTTCACCAACTGAGCCACCCAGGCTCCCCTTTAATTCTTTATTCTTAATTCAGTTCTATATTCTCCTCCTTACTGGAATTAATATAACCTTTTCCTCTTCAGGTGTTACAATTTAGAATGGTGGGTCAAACATCATGCAGAATCGTGTGAATTTAATGGAAAGATTCTGAAGTAATTTTTTTTTTTCAATTTTTTTCTTTCTTTTAAAATTCAGTGCTTCATTTGTGTTGGAGCAGAGTAGCCTTTTCTAGACATTGAAGAAAGATTGATTTTGACTACATGTTGCATCTAAATGGTATAAGAACTCCTTTATTTACTGAGTTAACAAGGAAATTCTTACTCTTCAAGAACCACATGTGTAGTCTTGCAATGCATAATCCATGCTCTGTGTGTGTATGAGTGTTGTGTATAAACTCAGTTCTCTCTGTTGAGAACCAAACCCCTCTTTAAAAATGGGTTTAATTATTAGAGACATTTTGCCCGACAAGAAGTCACGTGAGTTCCTGGTTGCTAGAATAGTTGCACAGCGTCATGAGGGACCCAGGCTCCCTTTGCTTAGTGCTCTGCCGTAACTGGACCCGATTGATGGGCTTAGCAAGCAGGCAAGAAGGAGGGAAAGTGTCTTCTCTCTCTCTCTTTCTAATCAGGGAGGGAAAACTTTCCCAAAGGCACTCCTACACACATGTGCACACACACACATAGTTTATGTCTTATATACATATATTGACAATATTAATGAAATTTACAGGGCGCCTAGGTGGCTCAGTTGGTGAAGCCTCTGCCTTTGGCTTGGGTCATGATCCCGAGATCCTGGAATCGAGCCCTGCGTGGGGCTCCCTGTTTAGTAGGGAGTCTGCCTCTCCCTTTGCCCCTCCTCCCACTCATTCTCTCAATCTCTCTCTCTCTCTCAAGTAACTAAATAAAATCTTTAAAAAATATATTAATGAAACTTACAAACATAGCTACACTTAAAGTAGTGTCATGGAACATTATTAAGGCAAGAAAAATTAATTCTATGTGCCCTCATTACTTATTATTATTATTTTTTTTTTTAGAGAGAGAGAGAGAGAGAGAAAGAAAGAAGAGGGGGAGAGGCGGAGGGAGAGAGAGAATCTTAAGCAGGCTCCGTGCCCAGAGCCCGACACGGGGCTCAATCTTATGACCCTGAGATCATGACCTGAGCCGAAATCAAGAGTCCATGCTTAACGTGCTGAGCCAGCCAGGTTTCCCATCCTCATTATTTAAAAGGTGAGATAAGTAAACTGAGAAAGAGGAAGAAATCTTTGAAACAATACAAGAGGTGAGGACCATTATTACCCTGATGTAAGCCTATTTTTTGATAAATTACATTCTCTGAAAAACTCTACCAGTAAAACCCCAATACAAGGGAAGCCTGGGTGGCTCAGTGGGTGGAGCATACAACTTTTGATCTCAGGGTCGTGAGTTTGAGACCCTTGTGGGATGTAGAGATTACTTGAAAATACGATCTTTTGAAAATAAAATAAAATTATATGTTTTTGAAGAACCCGACCTAATACAGTATGATTAACTATACATTACGGGTTCATTCTAACCTCTCGCAACAATACTTTAAAAAGTTAATTCTGGGGCGCCTGGGTGGCTCAGTGGGTTAAAGCCTCTGCCTTCAGCTCAGGTCATGATCTCGGGGTCCTGGGATCGGGCCCTGCATCGGGCTCTCTGCTCAGCAGGGAGCCTGCTTCCCCCTCTCCCTCTGCCTGCCTCTCTGCCTACTTGTGATTTCTTTCTGTCTGTCAAAAAAAAAAAAAAAAAGTTAATTCTATTAAAATAATTTTCTAAGATGTATGTACATATGGGAGACAGAACATTTTAGGACTTAGCTTTATTTTTTAAAGATTTTATTTATTTGAGGGGGGTAAAGAGAGTAGAGGGGAGAGAGATAAGCAGACTCCCTGCTGAGCAGGGAGCCCAAAGTGGGGTAGGATCCCAGGACCCCAAGATCATGGCCTGAGCCAAAGTCAAGACACCCAACTGATTGAGCCACCCAGGCGCCCCAGGACTTACCTTTAATTGAATCACCGTGGTAGGTGTGGGATCATGTTCTAGGTTTTTTGCTCATCATATTCCATATACAGAAACTGTGTTACTGGTTGGAGTTAACAATAACGTTTGCACACAAGCCCAGCTTGAATCTGATGCTTCAGCAAACCCATTTTACAGATGAGCCTGTCGGTACATGAAAGCGAATAGATTATGAAAGCAGTAATTAAGGAAAGGGTATGCACAAGTACTTTTGCTTATTTAATTGCCAGCTAAATGAAAATAATTGAAAAAAGTTTAAACTGTATCATTGGCACAAAGCCTTTCGCAAATAAGAGTTGTGGATGATTCTTTGTTTCACTCAGGAAATTCCATGAGATGAGAGCTTTCTTCTGGCTTCCATTCCCCACATCTCCAGGGACCCACCTCTCACCTTGTTAGTCAAGGTCATCTTTGTTGCTAAATCCCTTGTGTGCTGTTTGACCTTGATCTGACTGGCCTTCCAGGAAGTATTCTGTGTCCTTCTTGAAGGGTCTCCTCCCTTGGCTTCTGTGATAACCGATTCTCCTCCGTGTCCGCTGGGCCATGTTTGCTTCTCGTGGGCTCCTCCGCTGCTGACCACACTTTAACTATCGGTGGTCTGTGCCTCTCTCTTCGCACCGCCCCCCACAACCGAGGGGATGGGTCCCCTGGCCACAGGGGGGATTAAGACATCTAGAAAAAGTAAGCTGTTCCCTGTGCCTGAGACTTGGTGATCCTTGATTGCATTCCTGTTTAAACATCTGGATTCCCTGTCACGTCGTCTATTGCCACATATAGCTATGTGGAAGTGTTGTCTTAGCTTCTGTTCTACATTTAAGAATAAACCTTTATTTAAAAAAAAATCATTAAAAAACCCCCAAAAAACAAACAAACAAAAAACCCTGCTCTTTTTCTACCAGTCACTCATTTTGGTGAAGGACACCAGGCTCAATTCACTGGTACAGCTCCTTTTTTTTTTTTTTTTTTCTAAGTAATCTCTACACCCAACATGGGGGTTGAACTCACAACCCCAAGATCAAAATTTGCGTGCTATACCGACTGAGCCAGCCAGGTGCCCCACAGATGTGATCCCTTGAAGAGAACTAGTCTAGATTCCTTCTTCAGCGTTCCTTTACTCCCACATCCAGTCACTAACCACGTCTTCTCCAGCCTGCCTTCTACTCGATGTCTCTGGAACCTTCTACTCCAAGCCTGTGATCACTCCTGCAGTCAAGGACCTATTAATTTCCAGCCTTGGATGTTGTGGCAGCCTTTGGACTGTTGTCCTGTCTAGTTTCCCTTCAATCCATTCGTCACACTATCTCCTGCGTATACATCCAATATTTCACTCCCCTGCTTGAAATCCCTTCCTACCTCCCTGCATCCCCTTCAGGAGGGCTCGGATGCTCCAGCAGGTGCACAGGACTCTGGGACCCTGGACCTGACTTAGCTTCCTGCTGCTTTATTACCACCCCTCCTTCCTCCTTTGCTCCCCACCTCAATATTCTATATTCCAGCAGTACTAACATATTTTCAGTTAACCCAATATACCAGGCTTTCCCACTTTTGTGCTTCTGATATATGGTCTCCTGGCTTCCTGATATCCCCTTTGTCTAATTCTCTGCGGGGCTAACACTCTTGACTTAGGAGGTGGCATGGGCTTTCTCCCATGGGAGAACCCCACACCCGTCTGGTTTAACCCACCTCCGATGTGATCCCTATCACCCTGTCACTATCAAAGCCCTTATTTTTTAGCCATCTGTTTGCCTGTCTTTCCTGCTCACCACAAAATCTTCAGGGGAGCCACTGTGTCTTACCCATTCCTGTAAGTGCCCCGCCCCGAATAGGCCATTAGTTAATCCACACTCACTGAATGCAGCATCAATGAGACGACGAGTTAAGACAGAAAATAAGTTTAGCAACTTTTTTCACGAAAAAGGAAAAAAAATTAATGATATTTACAAGTGACTTTTTGAGGTCATGGTTTGGTAAGGAATATGGATATTTCGATTATAGTGGAAACATTTTTTTGCTTTTTTTTTTTTAATTAACATGTAATGTATTATTTGCCCCAGGGGTACAGGTCTGCGAATCATTAGGCTTACACATTTCACAGCACGCATGTTTTGCTTTTTTTTGGTTTGTTTAATTGAAGACCCTTCCTTGAGTTGATATAACCTGGATGTTGGTAAGAAACAGGTTCCTCTGGTTGTTTGCTCTTGGATGAGTTACTTATACTTTGGAAATTCATTTCCCTCATCTGCAAGAGGGTTATATTTGCCTTAGAAGTGTGTTGTGAAAATTTAAGTGAGTACCTGGGGGCACCTGGTGGGCTTTGTGGGGCCTATGACTCTTGATCTCTGGGTGAGGAGTTCCAGCCCCACATTGAGTGTGGAGCCTACTCAAAAAATAAATAAATAAAATAAAATAAAATAAAATAAAAGTATCTGGATGTAATAAATATTGAGTACATATCGATTAGCTTCCCCTTCTTTGAATAGCTTAAAGGTTAACAGATAATGCCATTTTCAGATGAGGGAAACACATCATTTGGCCTTCAGATAATATGGATCATAGAAACTAAATACCTAAAAATTTGGTCTATTTGTTCAGTTCTTCAATTTTGATAACTTTGTAGGTTGTGGAATAAACTCATTTGGTAGTCATTAATTTACATGGATTATTTTTTGTGTAATAATATAGAAGTATATAATTTTCCTGATTTTCATAATAACTAGTCTATGATATTGACTAGCACATTAACAAAAGTAGCCTAATTTCACTCCTTTCTTGAAAGCATTTTTAAGTCTATCAAATAATGTGTAACTGTTCAGAGTTAAAATAAGTCCAAATGTTAATCCATATATTGAAAACTGCTATGTGGAAAGATATACATTTTATAATTTATTTCTCTATTAATGCAAATGTCATAAAGCCAC
The DNA here is from genome assembly GCA_028534135.1 of Potos flavus. NCBI lineage: Eukaryota > Metazoa > Chordata > Mammalia > Carnivora > Procyonidae > Potos > Potos flavus. The sequence goes on from CM052886.1 coordinate 123,892,646, forward strand.
TGTTCATAATTCTGGGAAATCACATTAATGTGGGAAACTTGATTCAAAGGGAGACTATAGTTCAGATAGTTAACTAAGATAAATTTTCAGATAAATAAGCTATATCTAGGTAGTAAACTGGGCAATTTCACATCTTTTACACACCCTACAAACTTTTGAAAGGACTTTTTATTTATTTATTTATTTTAAGATTTTATTTTTAAGTAATCTCTATACCCAAGATGGGGCTCGAACTCACAACCCCAAGGTCAAGAGTCACACTCTCCTCTGACTGAGCCAAGTAGGTATCTGTGAAGTGGCTTTTTAAAGTTTTCCTAAAGTCAACTCTGTCCTTTTTTTTTAGGGTAAATAATTGCTTGATTCCCTTAATTCCCTTGGCAAAAGAAACAAGGTTCCTATTCCTAATTCCCTCATTTTCTGGGCTCTTTTCACCCACAGATCTCCAGCAGGTTAAACTGGCTACACATTACCTTCTTTATTCAAGATATGAGTAATTACTTTAAATTGCTCTGGTTTATTAAGTGAAATCCAAAGTAGCTTCTGTACCTACCTGACATTTAGTTAATGAGCATAGTGGTACCTCCAGGAGATTAATGGAACTTTGATAAAGGGGTAGTTTAATTGGGTGAAGTCTCACATCTGGATTGCATTTGGAAAGGGGTGAAATAATCCATATATTTGAATGCAATTTAATGTAATTACATTGTAATTTTGGTTATTGCCGAAAGACGATTTGCCATTCGAAGTGAGAACAGCCTTTTGAAGTGAGGGTAGCTCATATAAGTAATTGAAATCTATCAACAAGTATTAATTGAGTACCTATTATGTTCAAGGCTCTGGGGTAAGTACGAGAAATACAAAGAAGCATAGGACTTAGTATCTATTCTCAAGTGACTATTCTCCAATAATATACAGTGTAGTAAACAAATTAATTGAGAAATGTGTATGTGTGCGTGACACTGTCCTAGACACTTCTGTGTATTTGGACTTTATAAGTTTTCACTGATCTGGGGAGCCTGGGTGGCTCAGTCGGTTAAGCGTCCATCTCTTGATCTCAGCTCAGGTCACGATCTCGGGGCTGTGAGTTCAAGCCCTGCGTTGGGCTCTGCGCTGGGCGCGGAGCCTACTTAAAAGGTAAATACATTTATTAAATAAGTTTTCACTGATCTCTCTGTGTAGGATATTGTGTTGGTGACACCAAGAAGTATTAAACATAATTTATTATTTCACTTGGAATTCGCATAGGAAGGGACGCCTGTCAAGCTGAGTCGTTGGAGTGTGCGACTCTGGATGTCAAGGTTGTGGGGTCGAGGTCAAGGTTGTGGGGTCGAGCCCCACGTTGGGTGTAGAGATTACTTAAGAACAAAATATTTAAAGGGCGCCTGGGTAGCTCAGTGGGTTAAAGCCTCTGCCTTCGGCTCAGGTCATGATCTCAGGGTCCTGGGATCGAGCCCTGCATTGGGCTCTCTGCTCAGCAGGGAGCCTGCTTCCCCCTCTCTCTCTCTGCCTGCCTCTCTGCCTACTTGTGATCTCTCCCTGTCAAATAAATAAATAAAATCTTTAAAAAAAGATATTAAAAAAATAAGGAGAATTTGCTTAGGGAAATAGGGCATTAAGGTAAAAAGAAGTGAAAGGTAGCGTATGATAAGGTCAAATATTAATAACCCTTCTCTTCATATAGCACTTTAAAAGTGCTTTCATACATGCCTATATTACAATTATTCTTCTTAGCCCTGCTTTCCCCCTGAGCTACAGATCTACCCTCCAGATTGCCTGAAAGTCTCATTTATACTCATGTCTGGCTGCTTGGCCTTTGTAACCTCTTCATCCCTGCAATACGATTTTGCCTGTCTCCCCTCCCAAAGCATCTTTCCCATTAGCTAAATTCAGGGACCTGTAGTTCCCTGACCACCAGACCTCTCTGTCATGGCTGACACCCGAAACTATTCTCTCGCGTTTGAAACTTCCTCTTCTCCTTCTCTAATACCGTTTTCTGTTGCTTCCCCTTCGTCTCTCTCACATGAGGTGAAAGGACTGGCCTAGAGCCATGACCTCCAAAGTGGTGGGTAGGCCCCTGGTGGCCTCTGAGATGGTAATATGACTTTATATAGTCTATATGGGCCCAGACAGAGGAAGACCCTGTCCGGGGAGACCTCAAAGGTGGGGAAGGAGAGTGGGGTTACATGGTGAGAATTGCAGGGAAATAAGAATGGAGACAGGCAAGGGTAGAGGTCTCTGTCTGACCCCAGGCCTCCAGGGGTAACCCCGCTTTGCCACACAGCCCCAGACTTCCTTCTCTGGTCACTCTGACATTTGTACCCGGAGCAGCTCGAGGTCCAGGGCTGGAGGAGGGTCCGGGCTTTACCAAACCCCGACACTGGGAGTTGGGATTACGTGGTTGGGGGTGGTGGGCTGCTGTAACCTCGGGCTTCAATTCAGCAGTCACCAGAAAAAAAGAACTGGGTGAAGCGTAGCTTTGAGCCAGACCTTGGGTTTAATCTACCTCGGCCTCTTCCCAGCTATGAAACCAGAGGAAACTTGTTCATACCAAAACCAAGGAGTCTTTCCGGTTTCTTCTGCCTTTCCCTGAATCTTCCCACACAGTTAAGCCTGTCCAGTCCACTCTATCCCCAAATCCGCCCCCTTCCCTCCACTGCCTCTCTGGTTCAGCCCGCCGTCCCCTCTTGCTGGACCAATAGACAGTCTTCTAACTTTGTGTCTTTTCCTTCTTTTGCCCTTTATACGTTATTCTTCACACAGCACCTGAAGGATATTTTTGAAATGAAATCAGATTATGTTGCTCCCCTAATTAAAACCTTCCAAATGTTTTTCGTTGCCGAGAATAACTTCCAAACTCCTCAACATAGCTGCGAGGCCTTATGCAACACTGGATATAATGTTCCCCATCGATTCTAGCCATACATTCTTTGTTTTCCCTCAACATGCCAAGCTTGTTCTTGTCTTAAGGGCTTTGCAATAGCTGTTTTTTACGCCTGGAATGCTCCTTCCCAGTCTTCGGAAGTCTGATTGCTTCTCATCCTTCAGTCTCAGCTCAATTGATCCTTCTCAGGCAAGACTCCTGTAGCCAGGCCCTGCACCTCTTTCCCCTGCCCTCCCCCAACACATCTCTGGTACATCACTTACTTTCTTCAAGCCTTGTTACTATCAGAAATTGTCTTGTTTATTCTCCTCTCTTCCCGCAACCATCACTAAACACAAATGACCTGACTACGTCTGTGCGTTTCTGTTATCTCAGTGCCTGGATGGTGCCTGGATGGGACACGGTAGGCAGGCAGTAGTCAATAAATGTTTGTTGACCATTGAATGACTGAGGTCAGTACATCTCTTTGAGACTGGAGTTTCCACGGAGAGAGAATTAAATGAGATTTTTTAATAGATCATATATATATTATAGCATTTAATATATAATATATAATCTCATTTTATATATCTATTGGTAATATGTAAAATCTTGTTATATGTAACATATACATAAAATGACATTCTATAACATAGAGATGCCAGCTCTTTCCCTGTTCTATATAGATGTCTACTAGCCACTTAGCAAAGTGCCCGGCCCATAGTAAGAACACAGTTGGGGCGCCTGGCTGGTTCAGACAGTGGAGCATATGACTCTTGATCTTGGGGTTGTGAGGTCAAGCCCCACACTGGGTATAGAGAGTTCTTAAAAAAGAAAATCTTTTTTTTTTTTTTTTTAGATTTTATTTATTTATTTGAAAGAGAGACACAGCGAGAGAGGGAACACAGCAAGGGGAGTGGGAGAGGAAGTAGACTCCCGATGAGCAGGGAGCCCGATGCAGGAATCGATCCCAGGACCTTGGGATCATGACCTGACCCGAAGGCAGATGCTTAATGAATGAGCCACCCAGGCCCCCCCCAAAAGAAAATCTTTAAAAAATAAATAAGTAAAGGGGCACCTGGGTGGCTCAGTTGGTTAAGTATCTGACTCCTGATTTCGGCTCAGGTCATGACCTCAGGGTTGTGAGATCGAGCCCCACACCAGGCTCTACACTCAGTGCCCAGTCTGCTTAAGATTCTCTCTCTCTGTCCCACTTCCCACTTGCTCTCTCTCTCTCTCTCTCTCTCTCAATCTCTCAAATAAATAAATGAGAATTTTTTTTTTAATTGAAAAAAGGGTGCAGTAAATGGCAGCCGCTGTATTTTCTGTGTATAAGACGTGATAAGCTCGGGATCCTGGGAACAAATTCTGAAACTACATTCATTCTGCTGGCAATGCTTGTTGAAAAAGGTGTAGTTTCTTCAGAGATTTCATCTGAAGAACTTGCTGAACACACTTTCAAAATTATGGGAAGGCCACTTGACAAACAGTTTTTATAAATGTTTTCTCAGAGCAGACGGCAATGATGCAGGAAAAGGAAATCCTCTGTAAACTGCTGTTCTGGTTTTACCCAATAACCTGACCCATTCGGAAGACTGGGGAGGTCACCTTGGAAGTCAACGAGGACAATGAAATTTGTTGAACATCATTTTGAGTAGGAATTAATTATCACTATCCAACCTTACCTAAGAAGTCCACTAAATACCTTTCAGATATTCAGGTCATCTTTGTCTCAAACTAGAAAACATTGAGCGGACATTCATTTTCAACTGACCGGTAACAACGGAAAAAAAAAAAAGAGCTTTTTTTCTTATTTTCAGGCATACCCTTTAGCAAACCAGTTAGCTTTGTCATTCCTTGAAGATTATTATTTTACTATTATTTTTAAATTTAAGAGCATTCCTTTGTTTTCAGAGTGTTCATAGTGATTTTTCATTTACAAAAGTGATACAGTGCTTATGGTGATGATGGGGCATCATTTAAAAATAAATTTAGGGCCGCCCAGGTGGCTCAGTCAGTTAAGCGTCTGCCTGCAGCTCAGGTCCTGATCCCTGGGTCCTGGGATGGAGCCCAGGGATCCAGCTGAGTAATTGGGCTCCCGGCTTAGTGGGGAGTCTGCTTCTCCCTCTGCCTCTACTCACCCCCCCCCCCCGCACACGCTCTCTCTCAAATAAGTAAATAAATTTATTGGGGTGCCTGCCTGGCTCGGAAGGGCATGTAACTCTTGATCTCGAGGTTGTGAATTCGAGCCCCATGTTGGGTATAAAAATTACTTAAAAGTAAAATATTTAAAAAGATAAGTAAAAATAAATTTAAGTAAAAGTGATTTTTTATTAAAGTTATTTTTTAATTTTAAAAAATTTATTTATTTATTAGAGAGAGAGAGAGAGAGAGCGCATGAGTGGGGGGAGGGGCAGAGGGAGATGCAGACTCCCAACTGAGACACCCAGGCACCCTATTTATTCAATAAGTGATAAAGTTAATGTACAGATGTGGCAAAATCCTGAGGAGAGTATATGGCCACTGAAGTTTGAGATACAAGAGTCCTATAGTAGTATTTCAACCTGTGGTAAAGGACTAGTTTTGTTTTTTTTAATTTTCAATCCATTGCAGGATGCTATTATTTTTTCAATTAATTAATTAAATCATTTTTAGTCATCTCTACACCCAAATGGGGCTTGAACTCACCATCCCGAGATCAAGAATTGGATGCCCTTCCAACTGAGACTGCCAGGCACCTGGGCAGGATACTACTTTGATAAAATCCAATAACAATTAATTTTTAGAAGAATAAAATTAAAAAAAAAAAGGAAAGACATTAAAAGGATAAGCTTACATTTTAAATTATTGGATTCAACATTTATACAATAATTCTGCCAAAGTACTATACAAGTTTTAAACCTTTGCTGTCAATTTCAGAACTGACCTCCTTGCATACTGGTAAGAACTTGCAGATGGGAGGTTGGTTCACTGATGGCACTTGGGAGTGACATTGGCCTAGAGAAAGAGGACAGGCCAGAGAAAGGTCTGTATTTAAGGGTGGTAAGAGAGGAAAGGTAACTCCAGTGTCTCCTCTTCCAGATCCTTATTTCTGGAGTATCCTTATGAATTCCTACTCATTCTCTCCTCCCCGTTCCAATTCCCTTAGTCCCAGCCCTCCCTCATGAACGGAGTATAGATGTAGTCTCTTGAAAAGGTTTCTTTCTTGTCAAGTTGTTAAAAAAAAACACAAAAAATGAAATTCACTAAGAAATTATCCATGGACTATTGAACATATTGTCCTGTATATCATTCAAAACCTCTTTGAAGATGGCTCTGGAAAAATTTTCCTTTGGAGGGGCACCTGACTGGCTCAGTTGACAGAGTGTACCCCTCTTGATCTTGGTGTCATGAGTTCAAGCCCCATGTTCGGGGCAGAGTATACGCAAATAAATAAATAGGTAGATAGATAGATAGATAAATAAATAAATAAATAAATAAATAAAGTTTTTGTTTGGAATTTAGTGCCAGGAGATGTTTTCTTCTTAGGAAACACTACGCTTTTTCTTTTTTTTTTTTTTTTGACCCTCTAATCAGACAGTAAGGGTTGCCTAACACATCCAGGGTGTGTATACCTTTATGGGTCCTTTTTTTTTTTTTGCCAGAAAGATCAGATTTAATGTATAATACAGTAATTATACTGATAATCAGTTCTCCCTCCTCTTTTCTACTCTTATGAATCCCCAAACTGAGAGAAGGAACAGCCATTGGACAACCAAAGGGATGACTACTTTTTCAGTACTTCTATTCAAGTCAATGAGAAAGAATTTAAATCTTAGGGAAAAGAATGAATGAATGCAAACATTAAACAACTCACTCTTCTTAATTTTGCATAGTTTGGAAGTCTTCTAAAAGTTTTGCTGTAAAACTAGAGATTTAAGTGTGTGTGTGTGTGTGTTTTTAATTGGGTCTATTTCATTGGCATGGAATTGAACTCATCCTCTGAGATCGAAACAGTTAACAAGAGGGCTCATGATAGAGCTAGTTACATGTATTTTCTGGTAATTGTTGGTAGGCTGTTGGAATTGGACTGGATTTGTTCAGGATATGAAGTAGGCATGACTCATCCAGTTATTTTGAAAGGGTTGTCTGACCCAGTTCCGGGAGGCTGTTGTTTGCCTGCTGCCCTTAGGAGGAAGGCAGAAGTGAAGTGGATTGTATGACGCCATGATTACGGGTCTGAGATAAGGAGGCGGAAGTACAGTGTGAACCTGAGGGCATCCGAGCAGGAGTTGGGGGAAAGGATTTGGAAATCCCAGGGAGCAAAGTCCTTGCCTCACATCGGTTTGAACCTGTGTTCCTCTAGGTATCTTCTTGGTTTTGTGTTGTTTTCCCAAATGAGTTTAACTTGCCACATATTCCAGTGGGAAGTCCAATAACTCTAAGTTTTCAATATTTTCTGCGTAACTGCCAGGCAGTTGTAAGCTATCTCGTGAGATGGTGGGGGCAGAGTCGGTGAACCGAAGGCGATTTGGGGCTCAGGAGGATTGGAACTGAATGATGATAGACTCATTGAGGACGTGGAGAAAAGACAATATCATGGCCTTGGTGGCAGTGACCAATTTATTGCAATTTGAATGGATATTGGGATCCTTCGTCTATCGTGAACACTGATTTAAAGTCTAGCATAGGGGCACCTGGGTGGCTCAGTCGGTTAAGCATCTGCTTTCGGCTCAGGTCAGGATGCCAGGGTCCTGGGGTGGCGCCCCGGATCGGGCTCCCTGGTCAGCGAGGGAGTCTGCTTCTCCCTCTCCCTCTGCCTGCCCCTCTGGCTACTTGTGATCTCTCTCTGTCTCTCTGTGAAATAAATAAATAAAATCTTTAAAAAATAAAAATTAAAAAATAAAGTCAGGAGCATATTACAACATCAAGATTATTGTCATCCTTGATCCTGATTGGGGGCTGGGAAGTCCTTAATGTTGACTTCATGGGGTTGACTTCATGGGGAAGAGATGAGAGAGAAAACAAGTTACTTACTGAAATTATTTATGCTAGAAGAAGGTGCTGGCTGCTTGCTCATCTAAAAAAACAACAGTAATGGTGGTGAGAAGAGGGGAGAAATAAAGTAAAAAAGCAACAGTAATGGTGTGGAAGGAGGGTGGAAATAATAAAAATAATAAATGAAATAACAACAGTAATGATGTGGGAGGAGGGTGGAAATAATAATAATAATAATAATAATAAATAAAATGAAAAACAACAGTAATGGTGGTAGAAGGTGGAAATAATAATAGTAATAATAATAATAATCAACAGTACCACATTTAAGGCATTTCTATAAAAGTAACTTCACTGATCATGATAAGGTATTTATTATATGTGAGTCCCTGCTTCATGGAATATCCACTTTTATTGAAGAGAGCATTAGTACAGAAACTGACTAAATTAGTGGTTTACCTGTGATGGGATGAGTAAGATAACTTCTATTATCTGCCTTTCATGGAAGAAATTCTTTTCCAACTGTATTAGGAATGTTCTGGAATATAGTTGCAATGACAAACCAAGAAGGCTTGGTTCCTTGACTAAACATTCTGTTTTCTATTGTAAAAAATATGATAAAAAGCAATGAATTATTGGGACACCTGGCTGGCTCAGTCAGTAGAGCGTGTGACTCTTGATCTCAGGGTTATGGGTTTGAGTCCCCACATTGGGTGTAGAGATTACTTAAAAATAAAGTCTCAAAAAAAAAAAGCAATGAATTATTGATGTTGTAATGCCATTTGTTGCAAAACAACAACAACCAAACAAAACCCAGTAGGATCTTGGCAGAGACATTAAACAACGTATAAACAAAGTATAAACAAAGTATAACTAGTATGCACTCAGTTATATTAGTAAGTGACCAGAGTTCATAAATAATAGGAACACATTTTAGGGAGCTAGAATATCCCTCCATATTTTGGCAATGATTTGACAAGTAGTTTACTTTAACCCTTGCTGTAGCCCCAGAACATTTATATTGCTAAAACTGATTTGCTTTGAGATGGTGTTTCTATCGTTATAAACCTGATTTTATAGAATTATGAGATTTGAATGCTAAAAATAGAAACAAAATAGTGATAGTCCCTTCTGACCATGAGAAGCGTTTCTAATTCATATTAATGTCCTTAAGTTATTTTATGTTCATTCTAAATGATTCCTGTGGGATTCGCTTTTTAAGATAACTAATTTATACCTTGACATTAGTTGGTGCACAGGTTTTCTCATTTCAAATATTTAGTCACTGAGAAATGAGAAGTCCCCAAAGAAATTGTTTTCTTTTCTTTTTATATCTCGTATCCTCTAGACAGTTTTCCACTCAGAGGAACTATTTCAAAAGCATAAGAGAAAATAACAACTTTTTCTATGTATGAATTTCTAGTGAAATCTTTTAAATACATTTCAAAATTTTACTTTTTCATGGTGTCCGTGTAGCCTAGCAACAGAGTATCTAAGTCATCAACCTCACAAACGGCAGCAATCGGATCCAAAAAGTTCTTTATATTCACTTTGCAATTCTTTTTCTAGGATCCTTTAATGCTACAGCACCATGGTTTTCTGATAGCTCCGGGAAATTGCTGGAACCCCTATTCCTTGCCATGGAGTGCACCAAATTTTCTTGACTTCACGGAGGATTTAGACCGTCATGGTCTTTGTGGTTCTGGGCTCTTTTCTCGGTAGAGTTATTTGAGATCTGACCCTGTCCATTCTTATGTTTTCTCTGTTCTGCATCATGTTGAACCAGATAGAAAATTTGTTCTCTCTTTTTTTTTAAGTTCCATAAAAAAAAAAAAAAAAAACCCGCACACTTCCAGAAGGCACTACCATGTGGACAAGTCTTAACTGAATTTTTTGTGATCAAGCAGAGAAATTTAATCAAGAAAGTACAAATATCTTAGAATGGAACGTCAGGAACACCTAGCCGCACGTCCCTTGATCTCGGCCTTCCAGAACCACGAGAGAAATAAATGTTCATTGTTTGAGCCGCCCAATCTATGGTAATCTTCTTATAGCAGCCCCCAAATGACTAGACAATGGGTAATAGAAATGGGGACTCTTGAGATGCCTGGGGGGCTCAGTTGGTGAAGCGTCTGCCTTTGGCTCAGGTCGTGATCCCAGGGTCCTGAGATGTAGTCCTGCATCAGGCTCCCCAGGAGTTTTCTCCTCTCTCTCTGCTTGCTCATGCTCGCTCGCTCTCTCTCTCTCTCTCTCTCAAATAAATAATAAATAAAATCTTAAAAAAAAAAAAAAGAAATGAGGACTCTTTATCTCCTTACAGTGCAGTCTTGGCGTTTTGGTTTTTCTTCAATATTTTTTTGCAACAGATCTGTGGACTGGGGAAAAGCCTCTCTGGTGTGTCCCTCAGGGGAGGGTGGAGTCCTTCTGGCTCCTCTATCACAGTCGGGCAACTGAATGCAGAGATCTTCACTGTAGTTACAACAATGCACCATAAAGATCACATCTCTTGTCAAAGCACAGAAAGCCCCACGGGCTAGGGCCCTCATTGGGTGGCTGCTGCTCATCTGAGCCTCTGTGTCCTTGAGTTATGTTCTCACTACTCTGTTTGAAGTTCTCTCTTCTCTCTGGCACTTCTGAGCTTCCCTTATATTCTTTCAGGTGTGTGCGGGCGTGTGTGTGTGTGTGTGTGTGTGTGTGTGTGTGTGTGTGTATGTGTGAGAGAGAGAGAGAGAGAGAGAGAGAGAGAGAGATCTTCTTTTTTTTTCTTCTTTTTCAAAATGGTGATGGGGGCACCTACATCAGCTGGCTCTCCCAGTCCGCCATATTGTTGGAATGTTGAGATCATCTATTTGACGAACAGATTGCCATGGCAGCCACCTTGGGGTGGTTTTAAATGCTGCCTTGAGCATGGTGATTGTGTAATCCACTGAGCTGCCCTAAGGCTGGAGGCTGGAGGCTGCCCTGGAAGGCTGAAGTCATGGCACTGCCCTAAGTCATGGCACTGCCCCAATGCACACCATTCCGACACGAAGGTGTGGACTACAGTGAAGGGAAAATAGGAATGTGTTTATTTATTTTTAAAGATTTTATTTATTTATTTGAGAGAGAGAACATGAGAGAGGGGAGGGTCAAAGGGAGAAGCAGACTTCTTGCTGAGGGACTTGATCCTGGGACTCCAGGATCATGACCTGAGCTGAAGGCAGACGCTTAACCGACTGAGCCGCCCAGGTGCCCTAAAATCTGAAAATTTTAATAGAACAAAGGCCTTTCATCTCTGAAGAGGAGGAATTTCAGATTTACAATTTAAAAGAAACCATTCAGGGCTCCTGGGTGACTTCCAAGGTTGCGTGTCTGACTCATGATCTCAGCTCAGGTCTTGATCCCAGGGTCAGGAGATCAAGCCCTGCATTGGGCTCCAAGCTGGGCATGGAGCCAATTAAAAATAAATAAAGAAAAATAAATTAAAAAGAAAAGAAAACTGGGGCACCTGGGTGGCTCAGTTGGTTAAACATCCAACTCTTGATTTCAGCTCAGGTTGTGATCTCAGGGTTGTGAGACTGAGCCCCACCCCCAAGTCCACCACCCCACCCCCGTGGGGCTGTGTGCTCAGCATAGAGTTGGTTTAAGATTCTCTCTCTCCCTCTGCTCCTCCCCCTGCCCCACACGCAGTCTTGTCCTTTCGAGAGAAAGAAAGAAAGAAAGAAAGAAAGAAAGAAAGAAAGAAAGAAAGAAAGAAAAGAAAGAAAAGAAAGAAAAGAAAGAAAAATGAAAAAAGGATTCAGCAAAGCAAGCAAGGCCCCACAATAGGTCTTTCCAAAAAGGGCTGTAGCTGATTAGTCTTTCTTTTTGGTTTCTGCAAATACAACAAAAGATAGGTTATATTTGACACAGCACTAACTGCATAGCCACAAGGATTTTCTTGTAAACACATACCATTTTAAAAAATTTATATGAAGATTTTTTTGTGTTGTATGAAACCACAAGCATACTGATTAATTCTGATTTTTGGTGTAAGACTTTTTTTTTTTTAAGATTTTATTTTTTTAAGTAATCTCTACACCCAACCCTCAGATCAAGAGTCACATGCTCCACTGACTGAGCCAGCCAGATGTCCTGGGCTAAGACTTTCTGAGCAAAATGTATTCACTATCCTTGGGGAGCCTGGGTGGCTCAGTCAGTTAAGCATCTGCCTTTGGCTCAGGTCATGATCCCAGGGTCCTGGGATGAGTCTCACATCAGACTCCCTGCTCAGGGGGGAGCCTGCTTCTCTCTCTCCCTGTGCTCTCCTGTGCTCGTTCTGGCTCCTTCTCTCTCTCTTTCAAGTAAATAAATAAAATATTATAAAAAATACATATTCACTGTCCTTAACCTCACAGATTTCTATGGTTATATGTTAATGTTATATTTTTTAATTTTCTGGTAAGTCCAGATGTTTTCAATTGATGTAATAATGACATGGATACTTAATTCACTCTTCTGTTTTTTTCAATAACGTATATTTTAAATAATGGCTTTCTAAAACATACATTTTTTTTTAAAGATTTTATTTATTTATTTGACAGAGAGAGAGATCACAAGTAGGCAGAGAGGCAGGCAGAGAGAGAGGGGGAAGCGGGCTCCCTGCTGAGCAGAGAGCCCGATGCAGGGGTCGATCCCAGGACCCTGAGATCATGACCTGAGCCGAAGGTAGAGGCTTTAACCCACTGAGCCACCCAGGCACCCCTAAAACATACATGTTTTAAAAACTCAACAGTCACTTGTTTCTTAACGTACTTTATGCCCCATGTTCCATACTCTACTTTATATGCTGATATAGTTTATCACCAGCCTCTTTTAGTGGTTGGTGTATATAAATTATGACAGTGTTATAACTTCCAGGTTTTAGGAATTCCTGTTAATAATCTTCCATTATAAATTCCAGTGACTGAGGGATTATTTCGCCCTATAACGTATGAGTTGTTTATTGGCCATGTTGAAGGAAATTGTGGAAGACACCAACACAGGGTCTAGAACCAATATTAAATGTTAATAAATGCTGACTAATAATGTTAAGGGTTCATAAATCAGTTCCTAGAATGGGGAAGTTGAAGTATGTCAAACATGAGTTATGGTGGTTCAGCAGGATATAGGAGTGGTATCTGATTAGAGCATCTCGAATCACTTCCCGATTTCAAATCCACCATCCATACCTCTCACTTTCCTACATCCTTTTTTTTTTTTTAAGTAAGCTTTATGCCCAACGTGGGGCTTGAACCCACGACCCTGAGATCAAGAGTTTCATGCTCTACCAACCAAGCCAGCCAGGCACCCCTCACTTTCCTACACCTTTTATTACACAGATTATAGTCTACAGCTCAAAGTTCAACTAGCCGTTTTCCAGAAAAGAAAATAATTGAATAGCAGACTGTTGTCTCATACTTGAGATTGGTTTTAATGATCTCAATATAGAAATGGAAAATAGATGGAAATTCAGGTGAGCTGTGTGTGGGTTTGAATTCTAGTTTTGTCCGTTTACTACCCAGTGAGCTCAAACGAATCATTTAGCCTATCCAAGAAGTGGGTGTGACCGGTAAGGCCTATCTTTCTGGGTTAATGTGAGGACGAAATGAAATCATGACCATTAAGACAGTGCAATCATGGGACACATTCCTCATTATTACAACCTAGTTCCTAGCTTTCTTATACATTTAGATATTACTGTAAAATCTGACCAGGAAAAGAATTGTATTCTGAATTTCTTTCAACGGACATTTAATAGGTACCTACCATCTGTCTGTACAATGCTCCACCAGAGTAAATACCACACGTCCTCAAGGAATGGACTGTACCTGAAACTGATTTGTCCCTCTCTTTATTGTGTTAGCTTCATAAATGAACTTGGGTTTCAAGTGAGTTTGTGTTGATTTACCCTCATTGTGTTTCATGTTGTCCCCTGGGAGACCTGGGAGACCATCGGTCTCCCTGCTCAGCGGGGAGTCTGCTTCTCCCTCTTCCTCATGGTCTCTCTCTCAAATAAATAAATAAAACCTTAAAAAAAAAATTTAAAAAAAAAAATCGAGACATTACAGAGAATTAGCAGAGGACAAACGTAACCCATTACCTGGATGAAGAGCGACATTTCTAGGAAGGGAAAATGAGAAGGCTGTTCAGGAGGAAGTTTAACCCTGCACACGGTGGCTAGAAATGCCACGCGTGTGGCCAAAGACCGGTAGGTGGAACTTTCAAAAGTGGGAGTTGAATGGGGAATTAGTGTTTAGTGGGTACAGAGTTTCTGCCTGGGATGATGAGAACGTCGTAGAAAGGGATCGTGCTGATGGGTGTATCATAACGTGACTGTATTTATTATTTTATTTTATTTTAATATTTTATTTCTTTATTTGCGAGAGAGACTGAGAGGAGCAGACTCCCTGCTGAGCAGATAGTCTGAATCGGGGCTCGATCCCAGGACCCTGAGGTCATGACCTGAGCCAAAGGCAGACACCCAACCGACTAAGCCACCCAGGTGCCCCTGTATTTATTTATTTTTTTAAAGCTTTTATTTATTTAGAGAGAGAGTGCATGCGAGTGGGAAGAAGGACAGGGGGAGAGAATCTCTAGCAGACTCGATGGGGAGCACAGAGCCCACCCTGGGCTCGATCTCACGACCCTGAGATCATGATCCCAGCAGAAATCAAGAGTCCCACACTGGGGCACCTGGGTGGCTCAGTTGGTTAAGCAGCTGCCTTTGGCTCCGGCCCTGATCTCAGGGTCCTGGGATCGAGTCCCATATTGGGCTCCTTGCTCAACAGAGAGTCTGCCCTTCCCTCTACCCCTCCCCCCTGCTTGTGCACACGCTCTTTCTCTCTTTGTCTCTGTTTCTCTCTCTCTCTCATGCTGCCTCTCAAATAAATTTAAAAAAAAAAGAGTCCCACACTTAACCGACTGTGCCATCCAGACGCCTCACATCATGACTGTATTTAATGCCACTGACTAGTACACTTAAAAATGGCTAAAATGACATATTTTATATTATCTCTCTTCGATCACAACAAAAACAAATTAATTAACAAGCACAATGCAGATATTGCACACACGCCCCCCTCCCCCCCAAGAAAGTAGAAGCTGGCTGGTTGGATCTGGGGGTTCTCTGGGAGGCCATCTCACTTCCTTATTTCTAGGACTAAAACGCTAAGGCGTTGTACTTCTTTGTTTTCACTTGTGAACCCTCCAGTCGATGTTTGTTTACGCTTCCTCCAAGCTGCTCCCCTTAGAGCAGTCCGAAGCTTTGTATGTAAAGTGTTGTGTTTGGACGGTAATGAAGAGCTTTCAGACTCAGAGTCATTCCCTGATAATCCAGGGCTTGGTGTCGCTCCCGGGCTGGGATGCGCATTATCTCCATCGATCCCAGAACCCAGGAGGCCTACGCTGTGTTTCAGGGATTTGAGGAAATGGAAATGCAGAGACGCTGAGGCCTCACTAGGGTCTCAGTGTAAGCGAGGCTGGACCCCGGGCCTCCTGGGGACTGAGTAAACGTTCCGTGAATTCACCGTGTTTCGATTTCCCTTCTACAGATGCAACACTAGAACTTTGGTGCGATGAGTGAGAAGAGCCACCCACCACATGAGTTTGCCTTCTCCGGAAGAAAGCAGGGGTAAGTAGGACCAACACCAAGACAGTTGAAATGTTTACTTTCTACGCAAATGGTTTGGCATTATATACTCATACCCTAAATATAAAAAGAATTCAATACAAATGTTGGATCAAAATAATTTTAAGGGGCGCCTGAGTGGCTCAGTACGTTAAGCGTCTGCCTTCGGCTTAGGTCATGATCCTGGGGTCCTGGGATTGAGCCCTGCGGCGGGCTCCCTGCTCAGCAGGGAGTCTGCTTCTCCCCCTCCCTCTGCTGCTCCCCTTGCTTGTGCTTTCTCGCTCTATCTCTCAAATAAATAAATAAATAAAAATATTTTTTAAAAAACCCAACCAAACAAACAAAAAACCAAAATAATTTTAAACCAGTTTGTACTTGTGATTAGAGCTAGAAAATGCAAAAGGTTAGTCTGAGGGGGTTACCTAGGTGGCTCAGTTGGTTAAGCGTCCAACTCTTGATTTCATCTCAGGTCGTGAACTCAGGGTTGTGCGATCAATCTCCTCACTGGGCTCCACACTGCGTTTGGAGCCTGCTTAAGATTCTCTCTCTCCTTCCCCCTCTGTCTCAGTTTTCTCTCTCTCTCCCTCTCTCTTAAAAAAAAAAAAGTCTGAAATGTTAGGTATTCTCGGCTTAATCATTCCTAAGGCAACTTTACCTCATCTTGTCACTTTATTAGGGCATTCAAATTCCATTTTTGTAAAAAAAAAAAGACAACATTATTTATATCTTGGAGTGTCTGGCTGGCTCAGTCAGTGGAGCATGAGACTCTTGATCTTGGGGTTGTAAGTTCAAGCCCCATGCTGGGTATAGAGATTACTTAAAAATAAAATCCTTTTTTTTTTTTAAAGATTTTATTTATTTATTTATTTGACAGAGAGAGAGAGATCACAAATAGGCAGAGAGGCAGGCAGAGAGAGAGGGGGAATCAGGCTCCCTGCCAAGCAGAGAGCCCGATGCGGGGCTTGATCCCAGGACCCTGAGACCATGACCTGAGCTGAAGGCAGAGGCTTTAACCCACTGAGCCACCCAGGTGCCCCTTAAAAATAAAATCTTAAAAAAAATTATTTATGCCCTGATTCATGTGCTACATTTTACATAAATGCAGAAAGACAAAAACTTTTCTTTTTAAAAAGTTAACTTTGTTGGATAGAAAATCTAGGTAGAAAGCCTAAATTAATAAAACAGGGGATAAGATTACACAAACACATTTACATTTTCCCCTTGAGTAGGTGCTAAAGAAGAGCAGCGTTTCTGAAGAACATTCTGAGGAGCATTCTGAGGAACAAAAGCAATGAGGGAACCCGCTTAATTACAGGATTTATCCATAAGATTAAAGGCAAACTATAAACAAAACACATTTTCTGATCTTAAAACCTGTGAAATATTTTTCCTGTGGATTTACATGAAGAATACATAGCACGATAAAGTGAAAAATGTCCTTGGCAACATTTACAACAGGCACAAAACTGGCTTTCTTGCCCCATGTTCTTCGGTATCCTGTAGTAGAGGCCAATAGCGTAGCAGCAAGCATGTTCCAGCAAGGGTCCTGACAATCTGTGTTTTGAAGTCTCCACTCCACCTGTAGTAAAAATGATGGAAATCTAATATAATTTGAGCTCAAATTCAATTTCAAAGTTTATCGAAAATGCTTAAAGTGGTCATAGTAAACTTTACCAAACCCCAAGTGTATGCAGATTAAAAACTGATGTCTATCAGAATCCGTAAGGAAGGAGTTAGGAGAAGGGGCAATAATCTTACCTATTAAAGCACACCACAATGGGTGTAATGTCCCGGGTTTACCCTTAGGCAGATATGGTTTAAGACAGAAAGTTCTAGTGGATTGGAATTCAGTGGACAAGTAAGCAGGTGAAATGTGAAAGTAATTACATAACGAATTGATCATCAACGTAGAGGGAGATTTTTAATATCCTTCTTCTGGGCTCTTACCAGGACTTATTAATCCCTTTATGAAATCAATGACTTAGTCAAAGGTACAGAATTGTGATTGGTGAATCCATCATATTAGATATAAGTGCCAAAAAAATCTTGATGGATTGATGAGATAATTCTGGCAAGATGAAAGTCGACACAGATGAAATAAGGTCATATAGTTTTGATGTGGTAGGAGGGAAAATACCGTCCTGATATTTTTTCCCCACTTTTCTGCATCTTTCTTCTGATTTCAGAAACACTGAGAGCCTGTTGGGTGCCAGGCACCGTGCTATGTGCTGGGAATACAATGATAAATGAGGCACACGACCGAGTAGGGAAGATAGGTATGAAAACTGCCAGGTGCCGTGTACATTTTGGAATAGAGATGTACTTTATGTACAATAGTTGTAGGGTGCCTGGCTGGCTCAGTTGATGGAATGTATGACTCTCGATCTCAGGGTCATGAGTTCAAGCCTCACATTGGGCTCCATAGAGCTTACTTTATTTTTTAAGATTTTATTTATTTATTTATGAGAGAGAGAGGAAGCATGCAAGCAAGAGCAGAGGGAGAAGGAGAGGAAGAAGCAGAGTCCTGGCTGAGCAGGGAGCCCGACGCAGGGCTGCATCCCAGGACCCTGAGATCGTGACCTGAGCCCAAGGCAGATATTTAACCCACTGAGTGACCCAGGCGCCCCTACAGAGCTTACTTTAAAAAATTCTTTTTTAATTAAAAAAAAGTAAGTACAATGTTTGCATGAAGCATGGCAAGTACTCAGTTCTTTGCAAGATCAGGGGAGGCTCCATTGAGAAGGAGAACCCAAGTTCAAGAGTCAATCTTTACCAGTCCTGGGCCTGGGGAACGGGTAGGGGTAATGCAGAGAGAGAAAGGCGCAGAAGAGGCATATCCAGGGGGTTACAGTGGTTTAGAGTGTGGCTGGAGATGTGTATGTGTGGAGAGGAGAGATGGCAGGACATGATGTGGGGGCGGTTGGTAAGGCCAAAGCATGGAGGAAATGGAGTTTGAGGTCTGGCAATTGAGGGAACCATTGATAAATTTTTATTCTACTAAGGAGAGGAGTCATGAGGTCAAAGCGGCGTTTTTATAAAGGTCACTGTGCAAACAGTGCTTCAGATCATTTGAACATGGTGCTGCGGTGATAGTGGCGGATACCAGATTGGAGACCCTCTTAGTCAGCTCCTCTGCCATATAACAAAATAACAGACTAGGGGACTTACCCAGCAGAACATTTATCTTCTTGTAGTTCTGAGGGCTTCAAGCCCTAGATCAAGGTGCTGGCCAGTTGCATTCCCCGTGAGGATTCTCCTCCTGACTCCCCTCCGGGTCCTCACCTGGCCTTTCCGCGGTGCACATGGGGAGAAAGAGAGGGTGAGAGCTCTCTCAGGTCTCTTCTTAGAAGGACACTAATCCTATCGGATCAGGACCCCACCCTTATGACCTCATCCAACCTTAATTACTTCCTTAGAGGTTCCAACTCCAAATACAGCCACCCTGCAGGGTAGGGCTTAAAACGTATGAGTTTTGGGGAGGCCCGAATATCCAGTCCATAGTAGAGACTGTTACAGTTGTTCAGTTAAAAGATGATGAGAGCATGAATTGAGTAGTAGCCGAGGGGCAGGAGGGGAAGGACATCGGAGACACCAAGGAGATAAGACTGGCAGTTCTTTGTGGCTGCTTAGGTATGGAGTGAGGGGAAACCACTACAAGATGGTTACCGTTATTGAGAATAAAGATTGTGGGGAAATCTGATTTTACGACAAAGCAGGTAAAATCAGTTTAGGATACTCGAAGTATGAGGTATCTATGGGGTGTGTGGGAGCAAATGTCCAGGGAGCGACCTGGTGTTTCCTTCAAGGAAGAGCAGTGCGGGCTGGAGGTACGGGGATGGGGACATCAGCCCTCAAAGCCATAGTGGCTGGGGTCAGCATGGATAGTCAGGCATAGAACAAGAAGACAAGAGGACCAAGGATTGATTTTTGGGAAGAAACTGGGCATGGAAACACAGAAAACTATTGTTAAACATCTTATTACTTCATTTTAAGTAGAGGAGAAAAAAAAATATAGAAATACTTTGAGTTTCATAATTTATATTTCCACATTAGATTCTCACCCTTATTCTTAGTAATTTTGTATGAGCACATCTGCACCTTTACTGCTGACTCCAAGTGATATTTTTGCTAATAAAGGAGAGAATCCTCGGGAAGTTGCTGTAACGAGTAAAGGATTGTACTTAGCTGTAAATTTAACCTCTGTAACTCTAGCTGCAGAATGAAGTCATTTATTATAGGGAAAAATTGCTGGCTCTGGAGGAGAAGACAAATGGTTGCCTCTTTGCCCTAGTTTAAATAGGATGATGGTCCTAGCATCATTCCCTAGAGAGAATCTGTGCTTTGGAGGCTACCGATAGCCATTAACGAAGCCAACTGTGATTGGGTTGTTATGGGTGCCAAATGGTTCTTCTTATAGGGTGGGAAGGGTTCCCGCCTGTGCTCTGGTTCAAGGGCTCTGTCTCTAGCCCTCTTTATGAGGGCTAAGCTTGCCTATGAATAAAAAGCAAACTAAATAAATAATGAGAGAAGAAGATACTGGAAGACAGAAGGAAATCTCTTATGAGCTAACATACACTGAAATGAAAAATGAATATCAAACCTGAGTGTATAGAGCCTACCATCCTAAAGCAGGTAATAATGCATTTGAAGGGAAAAGTTCACGGCGGCGGCGGAGGGCGGGGCACCTGGCTGCTGCGGTCCGTAGAACATGAGACTCTTGATCTTGGGCTTTGTGAGTTCAAGCCCCACGTTGGGTGGGAGCTTACTTAAAAAAATAGTTAAAAGATCACCTCTTCCAAATCATGGTAGAGAGTGTATAATCATTGGTATACAGGACAATATAATAGAAAGTGTGGAATAGAAAGCCAGTGGCTGGGGAAGAAACCACCTTGTTTATCCCCCATGTTTTTTAATTGTATCTATTAGTTAGGTTGTATCTATTATTATAATAATAATTGTATCTAGTATTATTAGGCTTCCTGGGTTGAGTAAGTCAAAGATATAATAGAAATGTCTCTCCAAGAAGCTGCTAAGACTTGGATGACTTTTATTTATTTATTTATTTATTTAGCCTACCGGAGAAAGTCTAACAATGCCTTTCTCTACAAAGCAAAATATTTATCAGTTCTAGTCTTGTTTAAAGCTATTATCACCACAAATAAGTATTTCCACAGGAAACCAAAAGCGATGGCAAAATTGCATGTATTTTGGAGCACAAAAGTATTGTAAAATCTAAAGGCAACATGTAAGACCATTTCCATTCAAGTGTACTGCCTTTGGGTTAAAGATTTTGTCTAAGTTAGATAAAAGGGATAAATGTTATGAAACAGACAATCTGAAATTAAAACCAAAAAATTATGCTATTTAACATGGAACAGCATCAAGTTTTCCCCACTGACGTTGAAGATATTGCTGTGGCATAATCATGTGATCTTGAAGGACTGCTTTATACATAGGGTAATCACATAGGGTAATCACATAGGGTAATCAGGGACGCCTGGGTGGCTCAGTTGTTGGGTGTCTGCTTTTGGCTCAGGTCACGATTCCAGCATCCTGGGTTCAAGCCCCGTGTCAGGCTCCCTGCTCAGCAGGAAGCTTGCTTCTCCCTCTCCCACTCCCCCTGCTTGTGTTCCCTCTCTCACTCTCTCTCTCTGTCAAATAAATAAATAAAATCTTAAAAAAAAAAAAAAAGTATTTACATAGGGTAATCATCCAGGAACATGAGTTGCAATCAGACGTCGTGATGTACATTGTACTAGAAAAAGTACCACCCATCTAATTTATGCAGAAGGCTTCAGAGAAACTCTACCATGGACGGAAACCTGATTCCACTGGGAAACATACATTATAACAACAAACACTGGATGGGCAAAGGTGCTGGGGAGAAAATGAAATACACCTTCATAGAGGGAAATGTGAGGGCACTTGGCGGCTCATTCGGTAGAGCATGCAAATCTTGATCTCTGGGTTCTGAGTTTGAGCCCCACTTTGGGTGTACAGATTATTTAAAAAATAAAAAAAAAAATTAAAAAAGATGCCGTTTTAGAATCTTCTACAGTAATGGCATGGAAATGATCCTTGGTTCAGATGGGAAGAAAGTAAGGAGTTGTAAGGTATTAAGATGTGCAGCAGACATTGATGGATCGTCTTGGAGACAATCCAAGGGTGGACTGGTTGGGATCTCTCTTGCACCAATGTGAGAAAGTGCTCCATGTGACAGACGTGACAAGACAGAATCATACCAGTATATTCCTACATGTAAGGTAAGTTATTTCTGCCAATCTACCTTTCAGAAAAGGAGTTTCCTTTACACAAAGGTCTTTATGATACAATGTCTCGATTTCTCACTTTATTTTGAACAGCAAACTGTACCCGG
>CM052886.1:123914985-123964615 GCA_028534135.1 Potos flavus
TGTGTTAATTATCCTCCTTCACTGTCATCAGAGGCTAGGTCAAAACCCTCTGTGCTACTTACAATTTTTTTAAAAAAATGATTCTAATAATTTTCCCTATTGCATTGCTGTCTGCTGGCATTAGGCAGGATACTTCTTTTCTTATGAATCTATGTACGAACCTTCCACACATGAGATACAACTCTACCTATCACTGCTTCTATACTTTATTCAGTAGAATATCTAATTTTAAACTATTCCATAAGAAATGAACTAGATAACAAACATTTTCCATTACTGAAATCACTTCTATTCCAGGGAAAATCTGATCTTGTAGCTTCATTTTCTGAAAAGAACAGATCCCTCCTTTTGGAAAGCACATATAGGAGAGGTCAGGTCGAGTTCTTCCAGAAGCTGACCCTGGGATCAGGATTCAAGGACAAGTACTGTGGTTTATTTGGGGCGTGATCCCAGATAGTACTGGTAGGGAGAGACAAGGAAGGAAGGAAGTCAACATAGGGTTCCTTAAAGAGCAGGCAGTTGAAGTTCAAAGTTGGGGACTTCTGGGAGACAGTGTAGAATAATACAACTAAGTATAGTCCTACCTCCATGCTGGATTTCTTGAGGGCTACTCTGAGGACTACTAACCGCCTGGCACTTCCAGCCTGCCCCCCTGCACTGGCAAAGTGGGGTTGGGCAGCCCAAGGAAGCCTTTGAACAGAGAAGCTGAGAGGGGAGAGGATTGCAGTAAGATGCCATTGATCTGCTAATAGGAAGCCGGTGACACAGGGGTGTGGCCCCAAGTAGAGATCCAACAGTGCCTGTAGAGAGAGGATACTTGGGTTTCTAAGCCCCTTTGCTGAGACATCCATCTTTGACCCGAGATGCTAATTAACTTAAAACTATATTAAAAATTGGTGGCCTGTGAGAAAAGATGGCATCATTTTAAAAGCAGTTGGCTAGGTCATACACAGTGTGGCCCAGGTGTGGGCCTTATTATAGAGATGGGGGAGCTCTGACCTATTAAGGGGCAAGAATCTGTGGAGAATTCACTTAAAAAAAAAGATTCATTGGGGCACTTGGGTGGCTCAGTGGGTTAAGAGATGGCCTTCCCCTCAGGTCATGATCTAGGGTCCTGGGGTAGAGCCCCCGTCCAGCTCCTTGCTCAGTGGGGAGTCTGCTTCTCCTTCTCCCTGACCCCTTCCCCTCAGCTCATGCTCTCGCTTGTGCTCTCTCTCAAATAAATAAATAAAATCTTAAAAAAAAAAAAAGATTTACGTATTTTAGAGAGTGGGGGAGGGGCAGAAAAAGAGGGAGAGAGAAAATCCTCAAGCAGACCCCCCGTCTTACAAGGTTCCATCCCACGGCCCTGAGATCATGACCAGAGCCAGAAATCAAGAGTCCAGCCCTTAACCAACTGAGCCACCCAGGCACCCCGAAATCACTTTGTTCATAAGCAGGTTGGGAAAGGGAGCTACCTCAAACAGCTCTGACAGGAGCGTTTCATAAAGCACGGATTAGGCCTTCTGAAGGCCATATTGACTTTTCACCCAGCAAATGGCCCTTACTCCTCAGTCCTTGAGAAGAGAGAGAAACAGATATTTTCAAAGGACTGGTAGTGTTTTAATAGGTTCAATTAGTGCACTCTACCAGCAAGTGGGGGATCGGGTGTGCCTTGGAAGTTGGAGAACATCTTCGTCAGTTTACCCTATAACAAGCACGGGTGAAAGGCAGCTGAAGAGAATTGTCTCCAAGTACCGACTTCTCATTATTTTCCAAGCGGATCCCCGATGATAGCAACAAGTAAGGGTTTGTCTGGGGGACGGGGCGGGGGTGGGGGTAGACCTCTCCTAAAAAGAGAATTCTGGAAGTCATCATAATTAAACAAAGAGGAAAATGTGCCAGACTGGAGTGGGTGGGGGCTGTTTTCTCTTTGGGGCGGGTCGGGGTGCGTCCGGGACTCCCGGCCCCAGAGGAGGCTTGCGGGCTCTGGCGGCGGGCGCGACGCCGGGCGAGGCGAGGGGGCCGCACAGGTGCCGGGCCTTCCCTCAGGTGAGGAGGCCGGAGCGCCGGGACGCCGGCCGGGCGGCTGCTCGCCGGGGACGGCGGGACGGGGCGGACGGGGCGCGCGGACCTCACGCCGGCGCTCGCTCGCGCGCCCTCGGCCTCCCGCAGCAGCCCGGCCGCCGCCCTCGCCTTCCCCGCGCCGGCTGCTCGAGGTGCCGCCTCCTCCCCGCGGCCCCGCACCGCCCTGCCCGCACCCCGACTGGAGGAACGCGTTTCCTCCTCTTCAGGCGGCGGGGGTGGGGGGAAGGGGGCGTGGGGGGTGGGAAGCGCGTGCTCCTGCCGCCGCGGCCCCGTGGGCAGCCCGGCGCGCGGGCTGGGGCCGCTCCTCGTCCGGGAGGGGACGTGCAAGAGGGCGTCGGGGGGCCCCGCGTCTCCTGCTGCTCCCCGCGCCGCGCGCGCTAACTCTGGGGGAAGTTGTCGCAAAGTTTCCGAGAGCGGCGTGGGCTCGTGCGAGCGAAGCGCAGGGCGGGGTGCGGACGCCGGGAGGCGAGGACAAGCGCTCCTCGCGGCGTCTTTGTTCTGCTCTGGGGGAAAGACCTGGCAAGGAGTCGCCGGGCGCGCACAGGGACCGCCAGCCGCGACATTCCGGACCCAGCGGGGGCTCGTGGCTCCCGACCTCCTCCTCCAGGCCGCCCCTCACCCCCAACCAACCGCGACCAGTGCTTCCAAGGCCCCAAGTCTCCTTCCCTACCCCACACTTCACCTCCCCGCAGAGATCCCAAGTGTCTGGGGTGGGGGAGGAAAGAGGGTGGAGGAGAAGGTGCGCGATGGGCCGGATCCCTCCCAAAGGGTGGGTGTTTGCTTTGGAATGTTTGGGTTTTGTTCCTTCGCGCTAGAAGCGGCTTCCCCACGCGGCCCCCCATTCTCTCCATTTCCCCCACCTCCCGGCTCGCCTCCTCTTCAATTCTAGTTAAATCTAGGAGAAAAATTAGCGCTGCTCGGAGTCCCTCAGAGAGTCAGTGCGGTGGCCCGGAGCAGGGATGAGGGTCTAGGGATGGCGCGAGGTGAGGATGGGGTCTCCGAGTCTGGAGGTCGGGGAACGACTGGTAAAGGGCCTGGAAAAGGGTCTGGAATTGTTCCGGGTCCGAGACACCTGATTTGCCCAGGGCAAGGCAGTGGGTGAGGGGACGGAAAGAGGGGATGCTCGGACGGCGCAAGCCGCGCCAGGGGGTAGAAGATGGGGAGGCGGCGAGGGTCCCCGAGTCAGACCTTCGGGGCGAGGAAGGCTGTGGTGGAGGGAAGGGAGCGGGTGAGGAGTGCTGGGCTCCCGGGTGTCAGGGAGCACGGTCGTCCAGAGAGCGTAGCCGTCGCGGTTTGAGGTTAGGGAAGTTCGGGGTCTGAGGGGTGGGCGCGATGCTCGAGGTGGGAACCCGCCCTCGGAGTCCCTGGACCGAGTTGTGCCGCGCCTGCAGCAACAGGTAGCCCCGAGGGGTGGAGGCTCCGCTTGGACCCCGAGCTGGCTTTGTCCGGATTAGAAGAGCGCTCTCCTAAGGGACCGCGCTAGGGTGGGTGGGTGGGGGAAGAACGCTTTTTTAAAAGAAACACTCGGAGCCCCCTTTGAGTTGTTTTGGTGTGTTGGGTGGAGGACGGTGAATCTGAGTGTAGGAAAGAGGATGGAGAGCCTAGGGTGCGCCCCACCTCTGATTGCGTAAATGCCTTTATCTTATGGGGTTGACCCCCCACCCTTTGCGTATCGTCTCCCGGGATGATGGGAAACTGACAGAAACTCGATGCCAAAGTGGATTGTTCACATTGATTGGCAGGGAAAGTGCAAACAAAGAGGTGCATCTCCCGGAAACAATGATTTTGGAGATTCCCCCCCGGAGACTCGTGCGCGTTGGGGAGGCGGGGGATAAAAAGGTGGTGGGCGGGAGGGAACCAGGACGGGCATCTCCTGGGGAAAGTTTCCAGCGAGGTCGCAGGAGGAGAGGGTCGGGGCAGAGTTGCGGTGAACTGGGGACTGAGCCGCCCGGGCCGCCTCGGAGGTTCCCGAGCCGGGCGGGAGATGCGGGGAGAGGGAGGGGGCGGGGAGGGGAGGGGAGGGAGAGAGGAAGAAGGGGTGAGAGGGAGAAACCTGCCGCCGCTCGCCGCCTCTTTGTCTGCTCCGGGACTTGGAACAAAAGGGGGAACTCTGATGAACTCTCTCTTCCCCTCTCCCCCGGACGCCCGGGTATCTCCCTCTCGCAACTTTGCCGCCGCGACTTTCTCCGCTGTCAGGCCACACGAAAGTGTCCGAGCGCCTCGCAGACTGCAGCAAGGGAAGTGTCCCTTAAAAGTGCGACGAGGTGGGGAAGAGGTGAGTGGAAATTGTTGTCTTGTTTACCTCTCTCCCCCTTAAAGCTCCCGGCTCCCCGCCCTTCGGAGGACGGAGGCGTAGTCCGGTGGCGAAGTTTGGCTGGTAAGTTGTACCTCCTTTCCCTGTTTCCTTCTCTTTTGTTCTTTAACGAACTTGCACAGATTATTTTATTTGTTGATTTTTAATAGGCAACAGCCAGACCAGGCATTTCTCTCAAGTGCCTTTATTACAGGAGGAGCTGGGGGGGATGTGGGTGAGGGTATCTCAGGGGGGCATTGCCTCGCTTTCTCCCAGCTGCGCCCATACCCGAGAAAATGCACTGAAATGGATGGGGACAAGTCCAGTGTCACCCCCCACCCCGCCCTGACTTTGGTCATACAAAGGAAAGAGATATGGAGGTGGGGGTTTCAGAACTTAATTGTCTGCGCAGAGCTCTGCAGGACCAAGACACAATACCAAAGCTCCAACAATAGAATGCAGAAGAGGTTTGGGCTGCAGGGGAGTGGACTCTTGAGTTGGTGGTCAAGGGGGTTAGAGCAAACAGGTAAGAGTTCAGAAAGTTTCCTGTGGGGCTGGGGTAGGGTGGAGGAAGCCACAGGTTCCCCACTGTCAGAGATGCAGGGATGGAGGGATGCGGCCTGGACCACTAGTTCAGTCGGCCATCCTGACCACCCCTTCCAGCTTGGCGACCCACCCAGAATAGCCTATGCAATCCTGGAGATCCACTAGCACCTCTCTCACGGAACCCCCCTCCCCACCACCCCCTTTTCCTTGTGTTTGAATAGAAACGGGACCGAGAGCCCCAGAAGCTCCTCAGACCCAGCAGTCCGCCCCGCCTTTTGTGTTTTAACCTTTTGTTTCTATCTGCCACGCCCGCCCAAAAGGGGGCTGACTGTGGCTGCTTCTGCCGGGGTGAGACAGCCTGATTCCCTCCTTATTTATAGGCCAAGGGAGACCCCCGAAACTGCTCTCCCAAGTAGCTTCACTTTGCAGTCTTTCTAGGTTGGTTCTTGTTCCAGCTCGACCACGCCACGGCTAGTAAACATGTCCCCTTACTATGAAATTTCTCTCCGTGCTTTCCCACTTTCCCACAAAAGTTGTTTATCTGTCCCATCACTTGGTGGTGGATACATTTAGGGACAAAGTTGGGAGTTGGCGGAAAATGGGCAAACGTAGTTGGCTCTAGCAGTTACCCTGTGCTCAATTAATAGGATTGTGTGGAACAGGCTTCTCACATTCAACAATGCACATTTCGGTCATTATCTTCAGGTATGTTTTCTGGGATCCTTCCAAATACCAAGGTAATTTATCACCTTCTCCACTTTCCTCTCCTGTTCCCCACCCCTGAGCTAGAGGCTTTCCTCACACCCTTGGACCTAGTCACCTGCCTTTTCAGTTTGACATGAAAATGAACCAGCAAACTGAATGTGCTGCTCAGAACTGGAGGAAACACCCAAACACGGTCTATTTTAACTTCTTAAAGTTATGATTTTGTATAGTATTGTATAGAAGGGCCATTATTTAAAACTTGCAGCTAGAAATGATTCAAGTGCCAGAACTATGTATATGAAATCTATTACGGCTACAGTTATTAATTTTTTCTTTTTTTTAAGAAACTGGGTGCGTAGAATGACTTGGAAGCTAACGTTAATTAATTTCAATTGTATAGGTGCAGTTATTGTCATCAGCATTTAGAAAGCATCACGCAGGGCATTGACCTCCATACTACACTGTTCTTACTGGATCTTCCCATCAGTGAACATTATGCAAGTAACAATCAGGTCCTTCCTGGATGGAAAGTTTTCAAACTTCTTCGTTTGGAGTTACTTAAACATTAGGATGTTGGGATTTTTGATGACACCTTCCCTATGTGGATTACTACAATTTGGTTACTCGGAATTCTCTACCTCAAAGAAGGTACGTTTCTTTGTCAATACTCTCCAAGCATTCTTTGGGGCTAGTGCTTATGCCATTTGGGAATTGTCTAGCTGTTGCCTGATCAAAGTGATTTATGACGTCGGATTTCCTTGTTTTGAACTGGTCTTTGTAGGTTCATTTTCATGTGCAATGATGATTTGGGTACTTCTGATGATACTTTACTAATTTTACACCGGGTCCCTCAACATTAGCACACATAATGAATGTGGATTATAAAGTTACTAAAGAAAGTTATATAACAATGGTGGGTCCAATGAGCACATGTCCTATATTATTTCTGATTCATTTTGTTTTTAAATGAAGCGGCAGCGGATGTTTATGTATTTGTAGAGTTTTGTGGATTGCATTATTTTTTTTTCACTTTTGATATTTCATTTTGGTAAACAAAATCCAAAAGTGGTCAGAAAGAAATAAATTCCTAATAATGATAGTCACTATAAAGTATAACAAGTTCTTTCAGAAGGAAAACTTGACTACGTATAACAACAGAGGCTGTAAATTTATTTAATCTTTATAGTATACATCAAGTTTTTATAGTGTTCATTAAGAGTCTTATAGTCCCTCTTTTAAGTCCTTATGGTTCATTTTTATTAATCTCTGTGAGGAAGCAGTTAAAAGTTCACATAAATACTACCGGTAATACAAAAAGTATTTTGATACAGTATTTACTTTCCTTGTCTAGCAGTTGTTTGCCATAGAAAGTGAGAGTTTCCTTTGTTTAAAATAGGTTGATTTGAAATGATTTAAGTTGTTGAATTTGATTCTCAAAAATGATTCAAGTTCAAGGTGGTTTCAAATCCTACAGATGGAGAATATCACTGACATATTACGGTATTGGGAAACATGAAGGTCTGGTCAAAGATGATAATTGGGACTTGGAAATATTTTCATCCTGCTCTAGGTCGAAAAAAATATAGTGATTTGCTTCTTTCTAGTTGTATAAACTTGGGCAAACTCCTTAACTTTCCCAGACTTTAATTTATTGTCCATAAAATGAAGGTTAGGTTAAAGAAATTTTAAGAAATCGTTTGGCTTTAAGATTTTGTGATTTGTTGATTGCTCTTGTAATTAAGGTGCACCCTCTCTTGGAAGTTTGTTTTTAAGTTGTTGAACAATAGACTTAGTGACATGCAAAACTTCATACATATTAGTAATCATTATTTCATAGGAATGCTTAGCTCAGGGAGTATTAGTTCAGGAAATATGTTTTAAGTATTTTGTAAAGTATACTTTCAGCAAAGTGTGCTGTATAGAAATGCCAGATTTTGAAAACAAATGTTTTCAACAAAAGTTATCTGTTGGAATATTTTTGGGGGGGGTCGAGAGTACAGTGATTTCCCAGAAGGTGTTTTACCTACGAATGTCTGAACTCAGTGTATTTGAATTTGTTTTAATGGCCACCCAGAGTGGGGCTCAGACATGGGCTTGGAATGATACAGACCTGAGTTTGAATTCCAGCCCAGGCAACGACTCACTGTGATGCACTGGCCAGGATATTGATTTCCTTGGGTCTCAGTTTCCTCACTTGTTAGTGGGGATCATAATACTTATCCCATGGGGTCATTGTGGGGAATATATTTTTAAAAAGCATATATGTAAGAAAAAACTTAATATAGGGATAAAGATCTATAAACACATAATAAGAGGTACTATTATTACCTTTCACAATGAATTAGTGATGTCTTGATACTTCCAACTTTCTTTGTTGACTGCCTTCCAAGTTTTAAGCCACATTAACCAAAAATATTTAGTCCAGTTGGATAGAAGCTTTTACATATTCAAATATTTTTTTCTCTAAAAATATGTTCTATTCACTTCTTTTATCCAGTTAAGTGTGGATTAATCCACTTCAACAAACATTTCTTTATAAGTCTTATATGCATAAGCGTATTGCTAAAGGTTATGACTTCAACTTGGGAGTATGTTGTCCTTCCATTTCTTTACACAACTTTCTGTAAATTGAGATAATAGTAAGTTTCTAGAACTGATTTACTCAAATTCTCTATTTTCAATGCTAACCGTGATGAGTAGACTTAGATATAGTTTTAATATTGTCCTTCATTCATTTTTTAGCTATAATATAAAGTGATGGTCCAGTGGTTTCTTGATGAGGACATTAAGAACTCTAGCACATTTTCTGATATTTGTTTTTATAGAATGGTCCTTGCTTAAATTAAAAAAAAAAACCCTCAGTATAAACAACACTTAGAAGAATAGCATATCGTTGTGTAATAAAGTCTAAAGTCCTGGATTTTCATTCTCTAGATCTGTGATTTAGCAAGACATATTGTTTTTTCGGAGTGATGGTTTAGTTGGAGAAAGATTATATTCATTTACTCTTAGGAAGTTTCCGATGGCAATGGTAAGGTATGCTTCCTCTCATTTGTAATTCTAGTTACCTAGAAATGATAATAATAAGGGAAAAACTGGAATAAATTGATATTAAGATGGGAATTTTTTTTTTTTGAGTTGTATCCAAAACTTTTTGTTTGTGGACAACATTGATTTTAATCATCAGATTATATATCATTAGTATAGCAGTACTAATATGTAATTTGTAATTAGAGAGTTTAAAATGATAAATTACTTTATATTTTCTATACAAATATAGTTAATAACTTTACGAGAAGTATCAAACTTTATAGTCTTGGTTATTTGAAACCATCGATGTGGACTAGTTCCGATTATTGAAACCAGAGTAATATACCAAGTTGTTCACAATAAACTTGCATGGTAAGAAAATCTAAATATTCAGCTCTGCCTTCTAAAAATGATAAATACAATATATACTAAGCATCTTATAAGTAAAGCATTTATTTAGCTTCAAACTTTATAATAAGTCTAGGAGGTGATTGCCTGCATATTTTGTTGTATTTTGAATACTGTTTCTACTTATTTATTTGCTATGAGTTTCTTTAGGTATATTAGGTGCTCCCAAACTTACTTTGGTTTTTTCTTTATGGCCTCACATTGGTTGATGTTTAAATGCTAGCCATTTCTAAGAACTTTGATGGTATTTCTGTTCATTATTGTTGAAGATACAGGTGTTTAAAAATATATTGATCATGAACCTATGAAACCTACTTTGGCCATCCATTCTTAACTCATTCATTCCTTCAAGTAATATTTATTTAGTCCCTTCTATGTGCCAGGCACTGTTCTAAGCCCTGAGGGTACAAGAAATAAAAATTCTGCCCTCTTGGACCTTTTGGCAATGACAATAAAACAGATGTTAAGATGTGGCGACTTTTGTTGAGAAAACTAAACCAGAGAAGAGAGATAGGGAGAGGGGGAGGGGAGGTTGCCATTTTCAGTGGCTCGGCCAAGGATGACCTCATGGCGAAGGTGACCCTTGAGGAATGATTTGAAGGAAGTGGAGGAATGAGCTGTGTGATGGCGGGTAGAGGAGCATTTGGGCAGAGGCGTGACAAGTGCCTGGTTAATCAACAAAAACGAGGAGGGCATAAGCAGCCGGATGGTGGTGGAGATGAGGTCAGAGAGGAAAGAGGAATATGGTGGGCAGATCACATGGGTCTTACAGGCCATTGGGAGGACTTTGGATTTTTCATGGCCGGGGATGAAATACCACTGAGGGGTTTTAAACAATGATTGACCTGCTATAATTAATGTTGCAACAGGATGACTCGGATGAGTGGAGACCCAAGGCGGGGCAAAGGGCAGAAACAGGGAGACAGACTTTTTAGGAAACTTTTCCAGGTATTAAGAGGTGATGTCCGCTTGGTACAAGTAGCATGCTGGTGTAGTGAGAAGAGGTTGAATTCCGAAGATATTTTGGTTGGAGGATTGTCTGGTGGATTGGATAGGAAGGATGAGAGAAACAGAGGAGTCAAGTAGGATTCTGAAATTTTTGACTTGAGCACATGAATGGACCAAACGCCCATGAACTGGGATGAAGTGTGGGCTTGGGGTCAGGGAGACCAGGAGCTTAGTTTGGACCTATGGAGACACGTTTTGAGCATCTGGGCAGTTTGATACACAAGTCTGGTTTTCAGGGAAGGAATCTAGACAAGCAAATTTGTGAGTTGGAAGGCATGAAATGCCATTTAAAGCCACAATACTGGATGAGATCACCAGGAGAGTAAATAGAGGAAGGAAAGAGGCCTAGATACTGAGCCCTCCAGATTCAGGAGTGGGGAAGAAGGGAAGGGTCAAGTAAAGGAGAGTGAGAAGGGGCATTTGGGAGGTTGTTGCTCATTGGTAGTCTTGGCTAGAGCAGTTTTGGTAAATGGTTGAGAGGTCACATCTTTTTCCCTATTTGTGTTGTCCATTACGTAACTTAAAACATCTCCTCTGTTCCAACTAGAATTTGCCAGTACTTTATAGTTGAGAACATGATTTCACACAGGTCATCTTTGTGAAGTCTCATTGCAGCCTGAGGGAGATGGGAAGATAAGGTCGATGTTTCTCTTACAGAAGAAAACATCGAGACTCGGAAGTAAAGTGATTTGTCCAAAGTCACCCAAATATATGATAGAGCTATCCTTTAACTGCAAACCCTTTGCCATTCACCATAGGGGAGATAGTAATAATAAAACAATATCCACTACACTCTGACAGAGGTGGTCATGGCAGTAGGTACCAAGTATTGAATTAAATTAAAGAGGAAACGATTATTTTTTTGGGTCAGAAAGGACTTTCTCCAGTTGGGATTTAAAAGATGCATAGCAAATAATAATAATAATAATAATAATAATAATAATAATAATAAAAGATGCATAGCATTTTAGCATCTGGTCAAAGGGGAAGAACATTCTAGGCTTGGGAAATATGATGTGCAAAAACATGGAGGGTTGAAATATGGGATGACAACTGGAATGCATTTGGGATGCTTACACTATTTGATTCATGCTGACATGAAGGAGAGTGGATGGGGGTAGGGTGAAGTGATAGCAAGGGCTCGTTCAAGCTTGAACTGAAATATGGTTTTAATAAAACAACTATTAGCTACCATCTTTTTTTTTTAAATTTATTTATTTATTTATTTGTCAGAGAGAGAGAGAGAGAGTAGAAGCAGGCAGAGTGGCAGGCAGAGGCAGAGGGAGAAGCAGACTCCCCGCCGAGCAAGGAGCCCGATGTGGGACTCGATCCCAGGACCCTGGGATCATGACCCGAGCCGAAGGCAGTCGCTTAACCAACTGAGCCACCCAGGCGTCCCAGCTACCATCTTTTTAAAAAAAATTTATTTAGGCGATCTCTACTCCCAGCGTGGGGCTTGAACTCACGACCCTGAGATCAAGAGCTGCACGTTCTACCCACCGAGCCAGCCGGGCGCCTCTCTGTGCCATCTTAAATGTGCCTCATGCCATGCAAGATAGTTCTACACAACCTAGTTAGAAATGCCTGAACATATGCACATCACCAGAAATGCACCGTCTTAGTCTGTTCTGGCTGCTATAACCAAGTACCACAGACTGGGTGGCTTATAAACAACAGACACTTATTTCTGGCAGTCCTGGAGGCTGAGGAGTCCAAGTTAAAGGCAGCAGCAGATTCAGAGTCTGGGGAGGGCCGGCTTCCTGGTTCGGAGATGGCTGTATTTTTGCTGTGGCCTCATGTGGTGGAAGGGGCAAGGGGTCTCCCTGGGATCTCCTTTCTAAGAACACTAATCCCACTCATGAGAGTGCCACTTACATGACCTAATCACCATCCACAGGCCGCATCTCCAAATATCATCACATAGGGGATTAGGTTTCAACATAGGAATTTTTTGGGTGGGAGTGGGGATACCAATGTTCAGTCTATAGCATGTATATTTTCGAAATGTTGTTCATCCTTCAAAATTAAATGTCTCTGTGAATCCTGTACCACCAAAGGGGATCACGTGACTCTATCTCTAGTCTGTATCCATCATCCATCCATGCTTTTGGCTTCAAGTATGAAAATACTTAATCAAAAGTGGGTTAAAAAGTAAGGGTTTTTGTTTTATTTTACTTCTTGGTTTCACATTAAAGAAATCTGGAGTACAGCTATTGCAGAATGGCTAATTTAGCTAATTTAACCCCTCAGTAATACTGTGTTGCCTGGATAGCTGATTTTTTCCTTTTGGTTCTGAGCTGTGTAGTGTTAAGCATCGTGTCCCCGCTTGAGAACCTAAGATGTATGTACACACACACACACACACACACACACACACACACACACACTATTTTTAGAACTCTACATCATGCCTGAAATATCCTCTGTGCCCATTTGCAGTCAATTTCTGTTCCCACCCACTGATCTCAGGAGACCATTAATGTACTTGCTGTCTCTATAGATTTACCTTTTTGGCACATTGCATACTTCAGTGGAATTACACAATTCGTAGTCCTTTTGTTTGGCTCCTTTGCCTACTATAAAGTTTCTTTTTTTTAAGGATTTATTTATTTTAGAGAGAGAGAGAGCTAGGGGAGGGGCAGAGGGAGAGGGAGAAAAATTCCTCAAGCAGACTCCCCATTGCTGAGCGCAGAGCCTGATGCAGGGCTTGGTCCCAGGACCCTAAGATCATGCCCTGAGCTGAAACCAGGAGCCGGATGCTTAACCGACTGAGCCACCCAGGCACCCCTTGCTTACCATAAAGTTTCTGAGGTCCATATTGCTGCCTGCGTCAGTAGCTTGTTCCTTTTTATCGCTGAGTATTATTCTGTTGTATGGATAGTCCACGTTTGTTTTTCTGTTCACCAGTGATGGACATGTGGGTGATTTCAACTTCTTAGCTCTCACAAATGATGCTGCTGTGTACATTTACGCACAAGGTTTTCACAGACACGCATTTTCATTTCTCTTGGGTAGATAGGTAGGACTCGACCTGCTGTAGTGTATGGCAAATTTGTATTCAACTTTTTAGGGAGCTGCCAAACTCTCTTACAAAATAAGGCATATCAGTTTGACAGGTTTGAGGGTTAACCAGCAAGGTCTCAGAGTTCCAGTTTCTCCACATCTCAGCCTTTTATATCTTTTTAGGAAGGAGGGAAACTTCCAAAGAAATCGAGAAGATTCCCAGGGCACCGAGAAGCCCATGACAAAAACTAGTCACTAAAATGGGGCCTGGGCTTACTCTGAGAGGTGTGGGCTGATCCAGGAGCCCCTAGGGCCCTGGGAAGAGGCTCGTGACACACGTCAGTGTCAGAGCAAAATCGTGGGGGGGACGGCTTGTGTGTACGTGACCGTGAGACTCCGCCGTATGTCCGTGCGTCAGGCTAAAGACGTATTCTTGGTATAAACCTACAAAGCAGAGCCAAGTGCTCTGTTGAAATGACAATTATGACGGGAAAAGTAGCCACAAACTTAAACGGAAAAATACATTCTATGGCAATTCACGTTAGTCTCTGCCTATCATTGTAAGAATTTCTGAAAATTAACCTGTCCAAACGAATCACAAAACAGGCGCAGCTTTGGTGAGTGACTCTCTGGGCAGTTGCTAAGCCCCTGCATTCCTTTCCTATGAAGTACCATGTAATTTTTTTTTGGCATTTCAGTAACAGTTTTTTATAATCTTGGTTAAGTGTAAGTTAACAGGCACCCAATCCTTGGCTTAAGATAGAGAAAGATATTTAGACTATGTTAAGTGTTGGACAACTTGGCAGCAACTGAGCTAGGATGGGAAGAAAAAAAAAAAACCCGAAACAAAACCCAAGATGGTATTTTCATAGTCTGTGCTATTCTTTTATTGGTTCCTTTAAAATCTATTTTCTTGGGGCTCCTGGGTGGCTCAGTGGATTAAAGCCTCTGCCTTCAGCTCAGGTCGTGATCTCAGGGTCCTGGGATCGAGCCCCACATCGGGCTCTCTGCTCAGCAGGGAGCCTGCTTCCCCTCTCCCTCTGCCTGCCTCTCTGCCTACTTGTGATCTCTCTCCTCTCTGTCAAATAAATAAATAAAATCTTAAAAAAATAAAAAAATAAATAAAATCTATTTTCTTTTCAAAGATTTTATTTATTTATTTTTATTTGCCAGAGAGAGAGAGCACAAGCAGGGGAAGTGGGAGAGGGAGAGGGAGAAGCAGGCTCCCTGCTGAGCAGGGAGCCCATCACGGGGCTCGATCCCAGGACCCTGGGATCACGACCTGAGCCAAAGGCAGATGCTTAACTGACTGAGCCACCCAGCTGCCCCTAAAATGTATTTTCTATTGTGAGTTTTAACATGCAATCAGGATAGATAAACTCTCTCTCTGTGTAGGATATTGATGCTGTCTTTTGTGGCAATATTCACAGCACACAGGCCCACGCGGTTATTTCCGTGGAATGATGGAATGTCGAGTGATTCATGCTTGAAAGTCCCTGACAATCTGCAAAGCAAAAATTTTGCTAATTTGAACGCATCAATAAATAATTCAGATGACTTAGACTTAGGCAAAGCTGTAGATAAATTATATTTGAAATTGATTTCTGTGATACTCCTGCTTTGAAAATTATTTTTTGTTTTCTCTCTTCAAATCCTTAAAGTAGGTACCAATATAGACAATGACACCTAGAATTTTGTAACTGTAGTCTTAATACTAATATGTTGAATTTTATAGTCTCTACTTGAAAGAATCCAAACAATCCTGTAGTTCTCTCATACTGGGTACTTGATTCTGGAGATGGAGAAAGCCAAGAAGAGAAATTAAGTTTCTTAATTATTGGTCTTAATGGGTATGAAGTAGACATCTTAAAATGTATAGTTTAGTGTGATATTTCTCAGAGGAGAAATAACCATTATAGAAACTCGGGACATTTGTGCAGCAGTATTTTATCTATCCTCTTAAAAAAAAAGATTTATTTATTTATTTGAATAATCTGTATACCCATCATGGGGCTCGAACTCACAACCTCGAGATCAAGAGTCACATGCTTTACCGACTGAGCTGGCCAGGCGCCCCAATATCTTACACATCCTCGTATTTGATTGTCTCTTGAATCCCATGGAGTAGGTGTTAGTAACATTCTCATTTTACGGGTGAAGAAATTGGGGCTCAGAGAGGTATCTAGCCCAAATAACCAAACTAGTAAATAGAACAATGTAAATGTAAATCAATTAGAGACCAGCCATGTAAGCAAGGAGAACAGAGACTATCCCCTGGATAGATCCCCACATAATTTTTCTGGTTTCACTTTGACATGATTTACTCTTTTTTTTTTCTTAAGAGGAGAGGAAGGGGGAGAGAGAGAGAGAGAGAGAGAGGGAGGAGGAGGGGCAGAGGGAGAGGGAGAAAGCAAGCTCCACACCCAGTACTGGCCAGCACCGAGCCTGACATGGGGCTCGATCCCACGACCCTGAGCTCATGACCTGAGCCAAAATCAAGAGTTGGATGCTTAACCCACTGAGCCACCCAGGCGCCCTGATATGATTTATTCTGCAAATACTGTGAATATATTTTGAGACCCAGGCATTTAATTAGGCTTGAAAGGAAGTTAGTCTGCTCCGATGGTGCTTTTAAATTCCCCAAAGATTGTTTTACAAGCAGTAGTTGAGAAGCCAGCATAATGGTGAAACTAGTAGCATTCAAGAGTTTTATTTATTAGATTTTAATGGGATGGTGTCGTATTTGTCATGAATGTCCCAGAGAGGATACATAACAATATTCCTAGAATCCCCAATCGGTAGCAAACCCTCCCCCCGACAAAACCAAAAACCAAAAACCAAAAAAACCCACAGAAAACCCAAACGGTTTTTGGATCATCTGTTCATCTCATTTCTTCTTCAAGTCAGACGTCCAAGGAAGAAGGAAGAGCTTTGGGCACGCTTATAGTAACTGAATCCAAAACACATAGAGGAGCCCGCTGTGGCTTCACTTTGCTTTGACCCCTGAGCTTCAGCTTCTCCCTTTCCCTCTCTCTGTCCATGTCTCCCCACCCCCATCTCCATCTCCACCTGGATATGTATGCAAGGGGATTCTGTGTAGTACCATGCTCTTTATTCATGGCTCTGCCCCCTCTCCTGGGCTATCTGCTTTGGGGAGCAAATGCTCTGGGTTTTGAAGAGC
The DNA here is from genome assembly GCA_028534135.1 of Potos flavus. Lineage (NCBI taxonomy): Eukaryota > Metazoa > Chordata > Mammalia > Carnivora > Procyonidae > Potos > Potos flavus. The sequence continues at coordinate 123,931,227 of CM052886.1, forward strand.
CTCTTGGGAGACTTCTTGTCCTTTTCCATGGGGACCATGTGACCTGTGCCCTGCATTCCTTCCCCCTCCCAGGACTGGGTCTTACTAGCTCCCTGGCTATTACCACTCCACTGGGGGGAACGGGATGTCTTCTCTAAAAGCCTGGGGCAGAACGAGGCCTAGCTACACACGCTTTGCTTCCTTTCTCCTGGGTCTGGGTATATATACCCTGCCTCAACGTGGCCTTCCACTGGTGTGGGTTTGGGAGGCTTCCTGAGGCCCCGATTTTCCACATTGCCTTGGAAAGAAGAAGAGAACTTGAACTTCCCTCAGTACTGCCCACCAGCTGGTCCATTGCCTATACTTTTTGTGGCTTTCATTTTGTGTCTCTGAGGCTCATCTTGCACTGGACCTGCATCTTCACAACTCCCGTTTGGGCTGGAAAAACTGAGAACCTCTTAATCTCCCTTCATTGGGATACGATAAGATGTAGAAGAAAGAAGTTGTCTAAAAACTCGAGAACCTCCAAAGGTGGGCGGTTCTCGGCTCTCTGGCTCTGTGTGGTGACCCCGTCGTTCCCCCTCTCGTTCTGTCTACTTGGCTCGCGCCACAATGCCGCGTAATTGCTCCGTGGTGCGACCTCAGAATTCCAAAACCAGGGATGGGATTGGCGAGCGCTGGCTTATTAGATCACCTTCGGAAGGTAGGCGTCAACACAGGCACTCAGGAAGGGGGTGTAGGGTATCTGGGCTCTGCATCGGTTTGTCATTATTTACCTCCTGATTCAACTTAGTGATGCAAATTCAGGGGCTTGATGTACAGATTCAAATGGTTTATCTTTGCATATCCTGGTCTTTGGTGTTCCGGTGGCTTTGTTACTGGCGCTCATTGGGCCTGGTTCTGCCCTGCTGTTATTGCTTGTTCTTGCTTCTCATCTTTACAACTCAGTCCTTAGAGCTGGCCGATTTCAGTGGGTCCCGGCTCAGGCTCTACCTCCTGTTCTTAGGGAATAATCTTGGATCTTAACATGTTGCTACAACAAAAAAATTCATATAATATAGTTCCAAAATCAGAACTCTCTATTTGGCGTTATCCTGTCTGCCCTTCGCTCCAGGGCATGACATCCTGATTAAGACGCTGACATTCTTGGGCACCCGGGTGGCTCAGTCGGTTAAGCGTCTGCCTACAGCTCAGGTCATGGTCCCAGGGTCCTGGGATCGAGTCCCACATCCGGCTCCCTGCTCAGCGGGGAGTCTGCTTCTCCCTCTCCTCCCTGCTCCTGCTCTCTATCGCTATTTCTGTCTCTCTCTCAAATAAATGAAATCTTAAAAAAAAAAAGCTGACATTCCTGAAGTTTGGTGAAATATAGAGCCTCTCAGTCATCTAAAGAGAAGGAATGGAGTTGGGGTGAGTATCATGTTTATCAAATGTATCTTAGTGTTTTGATTCTTTTTCAAAACGGTTGATGGCTGAATAATAAATGTGGTGATTCTTTATTAACCAGACTATTTGATCAATCCACATAAGGAACTGTAAGAAAGTCGCTGAAATAGGTTAGCTTTGCCTGGAGGCCCTCTGGAGTGATGAATAATAGTAGGGCATTTTGTTTTGAGTTGCTTAAACCCAGAATGAGCAGTATTTAATCCTCCCCCCTTTTTTTTTAAGGGAGAGGGATTGAGAGTGCAGGAGTAGGAGGGGAGGGGTAGAGGGAGAATCTCAAGCAGGCTCCACCCTGAGGGCAGAGCCTGAGGAAGGGCTCGATTTTGCAACAGTGAGGCAAAATAAAGAGTTGGACATTTAACCAACTGAATTCACCCAGGCGCCTAGGAATTGTTAATTCCGAGCTTAATTTACAAGTGCTTGTTGCCCGGAATGCTGTTGCTTGTTGATGGCTGTTTGAGAGTGGGGGAACTGGATGCCTGGGCGGATGGCAAGAGGGAGAATTTTCATGGTGTACTCTCTAGTATCTTTTGCATTTTAAACTATGTGGCTACATTTTACCCAGGATGAAAGGAAAGGAGGATGAAAGGAAAGAAGTGGAGGGAGGAAGAGAGGACAGAAACTATTAATTATAGAGATTAACACATCAGTTAATCCCTATTTTCAAGTCATATGCTTATCTGAAGTACTTTGCAGAGCCCTTGGGATATAAAAGTATATAGTTAAAGGAACCCTTCAGAGATTCCTATATGCCTGTCTTCAGGGAAATGATCTTTAAACCTGTCAACAACGCCATAAAGTAGGCATTGTTACCCACTTTTTACAAGTGAGGAAATGGAAGTTGTTAATGGTAGAGCCGGGGGTGGGGTGTTTGGCCCCACGTGTGTCTGAATGCAAACACTGTGCCGCGATGCCCGTCTTAGTCAGCTTGGGCTGTCACAACAAGACAGTGCTGACAAGGTGGCTTAAACAACAGACGTTTCTTTCTCTCCGTTCTGGAGGCTGGGAAGGTCAATAACAAAGGATAGACAGCTTCGGTGTCTGCCCAGGGCCCTCTTCCTGGTGTGCGGATCACGGCCTTTGTGCTGTATCCTCAAGGGCGGGGAGAGAGAGGTCTGGTCTCTTCATCCCCTTCTAAGAGCACCAATGCCGCCATTGGAGAGTAGGACGTCAGGTTGAAGGAATTTGGGGGGAGATACCAACGTGCAGTCCATAGGACTTCCTCTTCAGCAAACACGTGTTATAAGGGATCTGGACACATTCTTCAGCATCAACTCACTAGCAGAACTGACCTTGAGCAAAGTTGTCATGGAGGGGAAATGGGATTGCTACTGTTTGTGGTTCCCATCCTCTCCACCGCCTTCTCTCCCTTGGCTCTAGTCCATCCTTCCTTTTGTCCTCTTTCCTTTTCTTGTTCATCCCGAGGAGCGGAGGCTCTCAAGATCTTATTCCATCCATCCATGCTCCAAGCACCCCCTTGCAGCTCCTCATTGAGATATCATTGAGTGCTTCTTATGGGTCAGGACCGGGCTAGAGGCTGGGGATACAAAGTTCAGCAAAACTGGCTACGGTTCCTGCCACCTTCCTTCCTTAAAAGGAAGAGAGGTCTGTGTATTAAATACCTTTGGGGAACTCTACACATGAGGTCTATGTCCCTCCCTAAATGCCCTGATATGTCTGGTGGTTCAAATTTTGCTTTTTTTTTTTTTTAAGATTTTTAATTTATTTATTCATCAGAGAGAGAGAGCACAAGCAGGCAGAGAGGCAGGCAGAGGCAGAGGGAGAAGCAGGCTCCCTGCTGAGCAAGGAGCCCTATGTGGGACCCGATCCCAGGACCCTGGGATCATGACCTGAGCTGAAGGCAGCCGCTCAACCAACTGAACCACCCAGGTGTCCCCAAATTTTGCTTTTTTTAAAAAAGTAACTTCTTGAACTTAACTTTCTATGGAATAGTGATCCCCTCTGGGTGTTTTTTTGTTTTGTTTTGTTTTTTGTTTTTGTTTTACTTTTGTTTGTTTTTGTCTTTTTTTTTTAACTCACAGAATATTCGTTAACAAGACTCCACAGAATTAATCTTTGGACAAACATACGTTTTGGAAATAATGACTGAAGTTTGTTTTACAAAAACTCAGTAACTGGACAGTTTAATGTGTAAACCACAGGAAAATAGTATTTGAATGAATTGAATTGCATTGAATTTGGGCATTGAGTCTGGGCTTTAGTCGAAAGGAGAAACGTGAGGAATTTTAGGCCCGGTGATGTGTCTTGCTATGCAGTAATTTGGGGCAGGGCTTCTGTGCCTCTCAGGTCATGTAAAAGGTAGTCGCTCCCTCCAGCTCTGAAGGGAGGACCGGACCGCAAGACACAACATCAACAGCAACAACAGAGACAAGAAGACTGTGAGAGATGGTAATGGAATAGAACAAAAATGTGAAGGTATACAGTAACCTGAAGAGGATGCAAGTAGGAGACCAGTAAGAGCATCTGGAATGATAAGTGCTGTGGTCCAAGTGGGGCCCTTCCGAAGCTCGTAGGATCATTTGAGGACGTCTGAGAGAAGAGGGGCAGAGCCTCGCCCAGGCCCAGGAGACCCATCCTAGTAGCTTCGTGAGGCACCACATGCCCCGTTCCCTGAACTCAGGCAGAAACTTTTTTGATACCCCACAGTATCATCACCTTCACTTATGCTTAGGTTTTTAGGCATTTTGGTTTGATTCCACAGAGGCTGGGTAGCTTTGGCTGGAGAATGCTCTCCCCGCCGCCCCCCAATCCTCTGCAAGAGATGAGATCCCAATATCTGGAAACTGCAAATGTTACCTTGTAAGGAAAATGGTCTTTGGAGATGTGATTAGGTAAAGGATCTTGACGTGGGGAGATTTTCCTGGGTTATCCGAGTGGCCCTACATCCAGTCATAGTGTCCTTACTGGAGATGGGCGGGAGGAGATTGTCTCCCCAGAGCAGAGCAGAAGGTGGTGTGAAGGTGGTGGCAGAGACTGGAGGGATGTGGCCCCGTGCAGAGGAAACCCAGCAGCCGCCACAAGACAGAAGAGACAAGGCATGGATTCTCCTCCGGGGCCTCCAAAGGGAGCACGGTGCTGTCGACACCTTGATTTTGGATATCTGACCTCCAGAATCATAACAGAATGGATTTCTGTTGTTTTCAGCCATGGAGTTGGTGATGATTTATTAAAGCAGCCCTAGGACATGAATAGGGGTTGCAGACTCCGAGGGCGGGGCAATGTCCTCTCTCCTCTGTACTTGGCCTCTGTCCAGCATGCAGAGTTCCGACCTTCCCCGACACTCAAACACTTGAGTACTCGGACGGACTTCTTCATTGGTTAAGCGATTCAGGGCCTGAAGATTTGTGTTTAAAATTTTATTGGAAGGGAAGTAAGACCAGCAAGATCTGATTTGCAAAAGAAGAAATGAATGCCCCCGAGGCTTAGTCTCTTATGAGTTTATTGCATCTGGAAGTTGGATTTACACCACCGTTTAGTGTAGCAATTCCTTTGTATCCTCGCAGTATTAATAATACCACCAAGGAGACTTCATCTAGCAGAACAAGAAAAGCGAGTCATTCCAGGCAATGGTCTGACGTCTTAATTAAATACTACCTTGGTGCTTGCTTTCTCTTCTTTTGCACTGACAATATCGAAATGACAGTGGTCTGGGATTTCTAGATCAAACACAAAATGTCTTCTGCTCAAATCTTCCATGAAATGCAATTTGGAATTTATGAGCTTGGTTCTTACTGAAGCAGAACCCTAGTGTATTTATTTACTGAGACTTTGCCTGAATGGGAACTGTAAGATCATGTTCTTGGGGAAATATAAACAGTTTGTTTTTACACATAGGGAAGCTGCAGAAAAACTCTGGGATCTCGGGTCAGTATAGTGGCCTGGTGGTGAACATTATCCTTTACAACAGTGTGACATTTTTCATAGGCATTTTGTTTTTGTCTTTGAGGGAGACAAGGTCTGCTCTAAACAGTTCCTCTAGAATCTCAGTTATGGAATAAAGCCACATATAGGAGTTAAAGTAAATTGCTAGAACATTTTACCAAGTATTCTTAAACTAATGGCAAAGGAAAGGCAAATTGCACACCATGCAGCATTGTGGTTACTGTGTCGATGATTTTGTTTTTGTTATTATATAGAGCCTATGTAGTGGTTTCCTTCCTTCCTTTTTTTAAATTTTTTTTTAAGTAATCTCTGTGTGCAACATGGGGCTCAAACTCACCACCCCGAGATCTCGAGTTGCATGCTCCACCGACTGAGCCAGCCAGGCACCCCGGTAGTGGTTTCTTAACAGATTTACTGTGAGATCGATTTATCTTTCTTAAGCATTGCCTGATGCCACAGAGAAATAAGATTACGCTACTAGATTTTGCAAGATTTAGTCACTTTCATTGTTTTTAGTAATAAAGTCTAGCAGATATTTGCATAATTACCTTATCTTCTGATTCATGTTGAAATTGACATTAGGTGGTTTTCGCTTTAAGTTAACCCGCCTGGGACGCCTGGCTGGCTCAGTCAACAGAGCATGCAACGCTTGATCTTGGGGTTGGGAGTTCGAGCCCCAAGTTGGGTGTAGTGATTACTTCAAAGAAATAAAATAAAACAAAAAAAAAGAGAGTTAATCCACCTCCCATGTCCAGTTAATTCCTTGGATTGTTATTGGCACTCCTGTCTCTTGCCACTTCAAATATGCCATTTAGTTTTTACTACTAATAGTTACAGCTCTATTACCAAAGTATCAACTATTGTAACTGGGACCTTGTTTGAAAGGTTCCTTATGAAATTCCCTAGAGACAGGCCTATGTATGAAACAATACAATACATTGTATTATTTTGCCTGGGACATAGCATTTGCTCAACGAATAGCTATTTGACTAAATGAAATAATGATTGAATAATGATTAAAATCCACAAGTTTTGCTGTCAGCAAAGCCTTAACTAGCAATTTCGATGTCCTGAGCTCACAGACAAATCTTGTAACTGATGTAGCGAAGATGAGCATCGAAGAGTATCTTTAACAGTTTATCCAGTGCTGCCCAAGAAAACTATAATGCGAGCCACAAATATGAGCCGGCATATGTCATTAAAAATTTTCTAGTAGCCACATTACAAAAGGAAAAAGAAACAAGCGAAATGATTTTTAGTAGTATATTTTGTTTGACTCAATATATGAAAAATATAATTCCAACATGTAACCAAAATAAAAATTATTAATGAGATATTTTATATTGTTTGGTTTTTAAAATCCTGTGTGTATTTTGTACTAAACACTCCATCTCAATTTGGCCTAGCCTCATTTTAAGTGCTCAAAAGCCACATATGGCTAGTGGCTACCATATTGGATAGCGCAAGTTTATACCATCTGGAGGCTCCTATTTTAAGTAATTATTCTTGCTGACTAGATGTAAAATTTGGAATTCGTAAGCTATTGAGTGGGATACATGTATAGTCCTGTCAGTGAACTGATACAAAAGTTGTATCAGCTGTGCAACCCAAACAAAATTTATAAAAAACAACAACAACAACAACCCAAACCAAAAAAACCCCCATATCATTTAGAGATTTTGTAAAATATGTAATTTCCTCTAAGTTTTAGGGTTCATGGCCAAATTTCCATGGCTCTGAGATTCAGATTTTCCTTTGTGCTTTTGTGGGGCAAGTTACTTAACCTTCCTTAAACGTCTGTTTTCTCTTCTGTAAAATGGGGATACTCTTTGCGTCCAGGTGTAGCCATAGCATTTGCAAAGGTTTTAAGGCTGAAGCGTTGAGCACTGTTCATTGTTAGCTGGCCTTAGTACTGGCTCAGTTTTTTCTTTTGCACACAAAACTCATGAGAAACATGGGTGGTTTCTCCCCTATATTTGCTGATCTTTCCAAAGTCAACTCCCCACTGTGGCAAGGACTTGATGTGATGATTTGTTGAAAATAAGACCATTGACAGTTTGTTTCAGTGGGTTCCCCGTGGGCTGCTCCAGGTACCCCTCCAGGGGGTTCGATACCAAGAAAGCACAAGACTGGCGTTTACAGGTACGAAAACTCAAGGGGCCCTTCGTTAACTTTCTTGAAGAGTTGAACTGAATTTAGAGACTCCATGAATGCATTGCTGTTAAACATACCCATATTAAGCCCAAATCTATTATCTAGTGGGGAAAGGTGATCATGATGGAGAACTGACTACACATATATCTCGAGACTGTTCATTCTATGTAAAGCCTATTTCTCCCTCTGCTCTTTTTTTTTTTTTTTAAAGATTTTATTTATTTATTTGACAGAGAGAGATCACAAGTAGGCAGAGAGGCAGGCAGAGGGAGAGGGGGAAGCAGACTCCCCGCTGAGCAGAGAGCCCAATGCGGGGCTCCATTCCAGGACCCTGAGATCCTGACCTGAGCCGAAGGCAGAGGCTTTAACCCACTGAGCCACCCAGGCGCCCCTTCTCTTTTCTCATCTTATGAATTTGGGGATAAATGAAATTTATGATAGGAAGTTGTTTTTAGCCAGAGTTCGTTTACCTTGCTTTGGGTAAAGGTGAAACAAATAATAAGAAATTACCTGGAGACATTAGCTAAAATTTCTTTCAGTATCCTACTGAAGCTCACATAAGCTTAGTCAAATACTTATTTTCCTGTTTTTCCCCCCCTCTATTTTATTTTATTTTATTTTATTTTTAATTTTATTTTATTTGCCCCCTCTGTTTTTAAATGATGTAAATATGTCTGGAGTATTGCACTTCCTCTGGCTTTTCCTGAGAATTTTTGCATGACTTCAGCTCCTTTATTTAGATGTAGTCATTGATTGTAATTCTAAGTGAGATGATGTTCATGATAAAGGCTGGGTGGCCACCTGTCCTTGGGAATCAGTTGTCAGTTTGCTATTGCTTTCATCAATAGTTAATCAGTGTTCTGATCCTCCTTCACTTGTTTGTGGAGAAACACTTCTCAAGGGAAGAGTTTATCATTTCAACAATGCTTGACAAACCTCGGACAGAGTTAGGGAGAATAGTATGATTTTTGAGGCTGGTGTTAAGATTCTTCTATTTTTAATTAAAAAAAAAGTTTGGTTAGTGTCAAACCTTCCCACACACAGCTGGACTTTGAAAAAAAGCGTTAATTCCGTGGTTGAAAACGGGGCTCTAAAATGTCTTAGTAAAAGCAACTGCTCTTTGCTAAATATGATATTTTATTGAGTGAATCTAATAAATACATACGCATGTTTTGCTCTTCATATTTATGTAAATTGAAAAAAAAAACCCACAAAGCTGACTTGTATTTTCTTATTTAAGAAAGAACGTATATTTTTAAGTTTATTTACCGAAGCAATCTCTATACCCAGTGTGGGGCTCGAACTCATGACCCTGAGATCAAGAGCCAGCCAGGAGCCCATAAAGAGTTTACTTTTAAGTAAACTCTACACCCAATGTGGGGCTCAAATTTACAACCCTGAGATCAGGAGTAGTAGGCTCCACCACGTGAGCTCGCCCTTGTATTTTGATGTTTCACAACCTGGATAACTTTAGTTGAAATAGACATTCATTGAAATGGAGAAAATGGAACAACTGTTTGCTTTCTTTTAAGATCTTACTGTTAAAATATCTGGATGTGTCTAGATCACTCTGAATGTGATGGTTTCCCTTTTCTCTGAATCACTGGTTGGAAAAACCATGCCTTTGGCTTGTTTTTGAATAGGTAAAAGTTGGCAAGTCTAATGTAGTTTTCTTTGAGGGATATCTATGGGAGGGTCCTTTTTGCCCTGAGGTCAAGGGTATTTGGCCTCTTGTCTGATCTTTTGTTTGACACAGCTGACCTTGCTGGAAATGTAGGAAACTCTTCTCTGAAAAAGAATAAATTCTGACTGATTTTTCATGGCACCTTATCTGTGTAGAATGCTCAGAGCAAGGGGAACATCTCTGCGGAACTTCTAGAAAACGTTGCATCCCCGTGGTATTGACAGGGTGCCTGAGATGGGTGCATATTTTCCCTCCTGTGGAAATAAGATAATCACTCTGCAGTTTTCCTGTGAGTCAGGAAGCAGTTACCAAGCTATAGATATCATATCCAGCTTAAGAAAAATGAGGTAGTTTATGTGGGGGGCGGGGAGGAGGGTGGGGAAGAAGAAGGGTGACTGGAAAGGAGAAATATTTGTTTTTATGGATCTACACCCAAATCTGCTTTTTCCTTTATTTTGTTTGTAGAGAAACCTAATGGGTGTGAACCACGTCTTCATTTTATGATTGTACTTTTTAATTAATTTTTAGAGAGGGAGGGAGAGGGAGTAAGGGGCAGCAGGAGAGAGAGAGAGAGAGAATCTCAGGCTGGTTCCACACCCAGCGCAGAACCCCATGCAGGACCCCATCTCACCACCTTGAGATCAGGACCTGAACCGAAATCAAGAGCTGGGAGTTTAGCCCACTGAGCCACCCAGGTGCCCAGTGATCCTGCTTTTTAAACCTTTGCTTCGGTTTTGTAATGACAGTGGTTGGGAATACAGCAGTCCCTCCTTCTCCGAGGTTCTCCCTAGTTTCAGTTGCCCGGACAGCCTGGGGACCGGAAGCAGATGATCCTCCTTCTGACGTGATGTTGTAAGGTCAGAAGTTCCACAGTAGCCTGACCTCACGTCACTCGCCTCACTTCAGCTCCTCACCAAGGCATCTGGTCATCTATCATCACAAGAAGAAGGGCGATTACAGGACAGTATGGTACTTTGAGAGAGAGAACAATTCTCATAGCGTTTATTAGAGTACATTGTTATAATTATTCTATTTTATCATTAGTTATTGTTGACCTCTTATGGTGCCCATTTATAAATTAAACTCTATCATAGGCATGTACACATAAGAAAGAAACATAGTGTCATAGGAACTTACCCCCGTGGATAAGGGGGGGCAGGTAGAGTGATTTCCCTCCTCGGAGCTGAGCTCTGTTGAACAATTGGTAAGAAACCTCTGGAGGTCAGAAGAGCCAAGAGGCAGGTCAAGCTAGTATTTTCAAACCCAGGGAATACTTACCATCTGAAAGGTTAACCGATAGGTTCGCAGGATCCTGGCTTAAGATAATTTCCCTCAAAATAGTGAGAGACTGTGTCTCCGTTACATTTCCACAGTGCGTTTCGTTTTCATTTTCTGATTTCTGCTCCTGGATTTCAGTCTCCCTTTTTTATACTAAATGATGATGCTGTCAAATACCAATGGTAGGTTTTTAGCTTAGGGAAACTTGGTTTATTTCCTAAGTTAACGGTTCCGTTCTCAACAGTAACTGAGTGGAGAGCCCTGGATATCCATCTTTATTGAGCCAATAAAGTTTTATTTACTTGGTCTTAAAAGTTTCGTTCGAGATTCCGGACAGTCATGTGGATTTCCGATATCTTTCTTTGAAGCCAGGCAAGGGCTGATTTTCTTACTGGCTATGAGCTGTGAAAACATTTCAGCGGATGTTTTTAACATTGCTTGACATTCTCAGAAATGGTTCATTCTGGAACAGGTCCTTGGATTTTGAAAGAGGGAAAAGGGAGAGTGGTTCTTTCCCCCAAAGCTGAGTGATTTGCCCAAGGGAGAAGTTTCAGGGTTTGAGCTAGATTCTTTACCCTGCTGTGTGGACAGTGCCCCTTCTTGCCTTTATGAGTCAGGTGGTCATCTGAGGGAAAGTGGAATCACTTTTAAGGAGTATATATTATGTATATATATGACAAGGAATATAGATATATTTTTATATAATATAATATAAATTATACATTACATAATATTAACACATATTAATATCACTTAATTTTATAGTAACATTATGTATTACATATAAGTAATATATAGTATTTTATATTCTATACTATTATAAACATAATTTATATTATGTATTATATATAAATAATAAACATTATATTTGTTATATATTATATAATTATGTATATATTTATTTATATTTATATATAAATATAAATAAATAAGAGATGATATAGATTTTATATTTTATAATGTTACAAAAATTTATATTATATGTAATTTATGATACTATATATAATATATATATACATAATACATATATATTTAAGTAGGCTCCACGCCTGGCACAGAGTCCATTGTGGGGCTTGATATGCTAAAGTTTTTGTAGTTACCACTGCATGCAGGAAAAGCAAAGCACTCAAACTCCTTTAATTATTAGGGTTTCTTGCCCACATCAAAGAGTCACCACCAGGCATGAGATTGCCTTCAGGAAGGTCCTGACTTCTGGAAGATGACTCTCAGCATTGGAAAGCTGTTCTCGTCTGGCTTAGACATCCCGTGTTCCTGAAATAGGAATTCTGTAGCAAGCTCACTGGATTAATCTTGGTTAATATTTGGTTAGACATGATGTATAAATCTGTAATGGACGCATATAGCTTAATTATGTTTTTAATTAACAAAACACATTGGTAAAGTTAAGTCTCTGCAGATATTCAGAATAACATGGTGATTTTACCCCTCCACCTCCTTTCGAAGAAATGACAGTATGGGTGTGGGCTATTGGCCTGTGTTTGAAAGTAATTGACTGTACATTCAGTTCCTAACATTGAAAGCTTTTATTCCCTAGGCAATTTGGAATCTTCCGTGTTATGCTGATACACTGGATGGTCTTTCGGAATGTCTGATATTCTCAAATTCTGCAGATTGTGGTTATTGAACATTAAAAACATAAGTCTGCAGACATTTAAAATGCTGTGCTAGACAGGCACGTGGCTGGCTGAGTCAGAAAAGCGTGTTACTCTTGACCTTGGGGTCATGGGTTCCAGCTCCATGTTGGGTGTAGAGATTACTAAAAAATAATAATAAAATTAAAAAAAATTTTTTAAACACTGTGATAGAGACTTCCCATTTGTCATTATGTACTGAGTCTGTGGGCCTGTAGGTGTTCCTCCTTAATGACATGCCTTGACCTTTCTAGGACTAACGGGGGAAGATAGAGTTAGTTGGGAATCACGTGGTCCTGTGCTGGAATGCCAGGCTTCCAGCTCCCAGCGCTGAAGATTAAGCCCAAGAGGGTTGTTGCTATTCTCAGCACCAGGATTTTTTGCCTCCATCAATTTGCCTATATAGCACTCTTGTAATAAAGGTGGACCTCCATACCTCTTTCAAGTGCTTTAAATTTAGACAAATTTATGTTTTAGCAAAAGGTTAATCCTGACGGATTATTGTCAATTATTTCTGGAAGGTCTGCTACAGGCGTGGTTGAATTAATTCCATACTATTCATAGCCGGATGTATATTTTAGGAAAGATTTAGTGCATCTTGTGTGTTCAAAGTAGAAGTCCAAGACTGGAGATGCTCACAGCGGGACCAGGATCTCTGCCCTACCGTGCAGATAAATGATGTTCGCGAAAGGTGGAATTGGAGCTTTCGTATTCCTGATTGCTGTGCTCTACTTTCTAGTGTAATCCTTTTTTATTCTGGCTTTGTAACTTTTTCCCCTTTTGATTTCCTCATTTTACTGGGAAGGTAAAACCCCTATTCCTTCATCTTCTATAAAGAAGTATTCTTTGTGTCCTAATGATAGGAACTTCTCATACTCATTGTTTCCAGAAGCAAGAGGACTTTTTCATTTCTGTGGTCTCTGGGTCACACAGATACAAAGAGAGGATGAAACCCAAGTGGGCCTTGGGACAGGAATATAAATTAGTGTGTGGAAGTTAAAACAAAAAACAGGCATTGAGCACATACCTGCAGGAGATGGGTCTGATAAATGCAACACCTAAATTAAGTAGGTGCCGCAGTCCTTGCCTTAAATGAGCTTATACTCCGAGACCCGAGTGTGTAATAGGATGTAACAGCCACACATGAATAAGCACACTGACATTTCTGAACTTCCCTCGATGAGGGGTTCGCCTTAGTCCACTCAGGTTGCCATAACAAAGTACCACCAACTGGATGACTGAAACCGCAGAAACTTACTTTTTCATAGTTCTAGAGGCTAGAAGTCCAAGATCAAGGTGTCAGTAGGGTTTTTCTAAGGGCCATAAAGGAGGGATCTATTCCATGCCTCTCTCCTTGGCTTGTAGATGACCGCCCTCCCCCTGTATCTGTTCACATTGTCTTCTCTTTCTTGGGTGTGTATCCAAATGTCCTTTTCCCATAAGGGCACTAGTCATATTCGTTGAGGGCCTACCCTAAAGACCCTTTTTACTTAACTCTTTATTTTTTAATTTTTAAAAAATATTTTATTTTTAAGTAATCTCTACTCCCGACGACAGAGGGCTGGAACCCACAGCTCTACTGACTGAGCCAGCCAGCTGCACCTTTTTACCTCTTTAAAGACTCTATCTCCAAATCTAGTCACATTCTGAGGTACCAGGAGCTAGGTTTTCGACATAGGAATTTTGGGGATCACAATTCAGCCCATAACAAATGGTTGTAGATATCCCTCCACACTGATACCCATACTTCTTTTCTCATTTCTTTGGCTCTTTTGAGTATAAAAGAAGTCAGAATTTTAAATTTTGTGAAGGTTCTCTTAGATTGTTCTGGGCTAATAATCTAGAAATTGCTTTTAGAGTTTCCCAGTGAATTTCGGACTTTAAAAAAAAAAAAAATTTATTTATTTAAGTAATCTCTACACCCAATGTGGGACTCAAACTCATGACCCCGAGACGAAGAGTTGCACTCTTTATGGACTGAGCCAGGCAGACGCCCCTGAAGTTCTATTCTAGCCCTCATCAGTGGGTCAAATTTGGTGGCTTCTTATTTCTCATTTTCTGGTAGTTTTTATGGGTCTAGTATTGAATAAAACAGTGAATAAAAGGTAGGAAAAGTAAAACATTTGGAGGAGAAAATGTTGGGTTGTTTCTTATGAAGACCATCATGATCTTCAAACATTTATCAAATGAATATCTGTCATTGTGAGCCCTTTTAGATAGTTCCGAAGTCAATGGAGTGATTTTTTTTCCCCAATATGTCTGCTGAGTTAAGAATTTTTGGGAGAAAAAGAAGGCATGAGAATGTAATCTCTTGGGCATTTTTTTTCATAAACTTTTTATTAAATATAGTATACATAAAAAGTGTATCACTGAAGTGTACACTTCAGTGAATTATCACAAAGTGAATTCTTTAGATTAAGGATGTTGATAGGTCTAATTCTGTCCCTTTCAGTTAACTGTTCCTCCCAAGGGTAACTACCGTCAAGACTTTCATCATCATATAGAAGTTTTAAATAGATTTCCATTAATCTAAACACGGTCGGACACTATGTACTCTATTGTGTTTGGCTTCTTTTGCTCAGCATTTTGTCTGTGAATGTTGGTCGTGTCGTTGAGTGTAGCAATAGTTTGTTTTTTTCATGGATGTACAGTTTTTGATTGTTTGAATATGCCAAGCCATGTTTATCCATTCTGTTTGTTTCTGCCGTTTTGACTGTTAAGAATAGTGCTGCTACGAACATTGTTGTAAATGTTACTTGTTAAACATATGCGTGCATTTGTTTTGTGGGATGGAGTTGATGGATCGTGGGGTGTATGTTAAGTTTTAGTATATACTGTCAAAGAGTTCTCTAAAAGTACTTGTAGCAACTTACACTTCCACCAGTCATGTATGAGAGTTCTGGTTGCCACAGCTTTGCTAGTACTTGATGTTATCATCAAGTTTTAGATTGTAGGCATTCTCTTCATTAGGTAGTGGAATCTCATTGTGATTTTAAATTTCCCTGATGACAAATGAGTCTATCTTTTCATCAGTTTTAATCATTAAAAATCTTCATTTGTAAAGTTTTGCTTTTGTTTTTGTTTTAGTTTCAAAGGTAGAATTCAGTGATTCATCAGTTGCATAGAACACCCAGTGCTCATTCCATCCAGTGTCCTCCTTAATGCCCATCCCCCAGGTACCCCGTCCCCTACCCACCTTCCCTCTAGCAACCCTCAGTTTGTTTCTTATAGTTAAGAGTGTCTTATGGCTTGCCTCCCTCTCTGATTTCATCTTATTCTATTTTTCCCTCCCTTCCCCTATGATCCTCTGTTTTGTTTCTTAAATGCCACATATGAGTGAAAGCATGTAATTGTCTTTCTTTGACTTATTTTGCTTCGCATAATACCCTCTAGTTCCATCCATGTCCTTGCAAATGGTAAGATTTCATTTTTTTGGGGGGGCTATTGTGGACATTGCTGCTTTAAACATTGGGGTACAGGTGCCCCCCCCCCCGATATACTGTATCCTTTGGATAAATACTAGTTGTTCAATTGCTGGGCCATCATAGGGTAGCTCTATTTTTAACTTTGAGGAACCTCCATACTGTTTTCCAGAGTGGCTGCACCAGCTTGCATTCCCACCAACAGTGTAGGAGGGTTCCCCTTTCTCTGCATCCTCGCTAACATCTGTTGTTTCCTGAGTTGTTAATTTTAGCCATTCTGACTGGTGTGAGGTGGTATCTCCTTGTGGTTTTGATTTGTATTTCCCTGACGTCCATTGATGTTGAGCGTTTTTCCATGTCTGTTGGCCATTTGTATGTCTTTTTTGGAGAAATGTCTGTTCATGTCTTCTTCCCATTTCTTCACTGGATTATTTGTTTTTAGGGTGTTGAGTTTGATAAGTTCTTTATAGATTTTGGATACTAGCCCTTTATCTGATAAGACACCTGCAAATATCCTCTCCCATTCCGTAGGTTGTCTTTTAATCTTGTCGACTGTTTCCTTTGCTGTGCAAAAAAAGGCTTTTTATCTTGATGAAGTCCCAATAGTCCATTTTTGCTTTTGTTTCCCTTGCCTTTGAAGACGTGTCTAGCAAGAAGTTGCAGCAGCTGAGGTCAAAGAGGTTGCTGCCTGTGTTCTCTTCTGGGACTTTTTTTTTTTTTCAAGATTTTATTTATTTATTTGAGAAAGTTAGCAGAAGCAGGGGGAACAACAGAGGGAGAGGGAGGAGCGGGCTCCCTAGTGGGTAGAGAGCCTGATGCGGGGCTGCATCCCAGGACTCTGGGATCATGACCTGAGCTGAAGGCAGACGCTTAACCAACTGAGCCACCCAGGTGCCCCTGCTCTAGGACTGTGATGGATTCCTGTCTCACGCTTAGGTCTTCTATCCGTTTTGAGTTTATTTTTGTGTATGGTATAAGAAAATGGTCCCCCTTCATTCTTCTGCATGTGGCTGTCCAATTTTCCAAACACCATTTGTTGAAAGGGGCTGTCCTTTTCCCATTGGATATTCTTTCCTGCTTTGTCAATAGTTGACCGTGGAGTTGAGGGTCCATTTGTGGGATCTCTATTCTGTTCCATTGATCTATGTGTTTGTTTTTGTGCCAGTACCATACTGTCCTGATGATTACAGCTTTGTAATATAACTTGAAGTCCGGAATTGTGATGCCACCAGCTTTGGTTTTCTTTTTCAACATTCCTTTGGTTATTTGGGGTCTTTTCTGGTTCTGTATAAATTTTAGGATTATATGTTCCAGCTCTGTGAAAAATGTCGACGGTATTTTGATAGGGATTGCATTGAATGTACCCAAAGATTGCTTTGGGTAGCATAGACATTTTAACAATATTTGTTCTTCCAATCCGTAAGCATGGAATCTTTTTCCATTTCTTTGTCTCTTCCTCAATTTCTATCATAGGTGTTCCATAGTTTTCAGGGTATAGGTTCTTTACCTCTTTGGTTAGGTTTATTCCTAGCTATCTTATGGTTTTGGTACAATTGTAAATGGGAATGGTTCCTATACATTGTAGGTATATAGGAATGCACCTCACTTCTGGGCATTGATTTTGTATCCTGCCACTTTGCTGAATTCCTGTATGAGATCTAGCACTTTTTGAGTGGAGTCTTTTGGGTTTTCTTTCTTTCTTTCTTTGTTTCTTTCTTTGTTTCTTTCTTTGTTTCTTTCTTTCTTTCAGATTTTATTTACACATTTGAGAGAGAGAGAGAGCATAAGCAGAGGGAGAGGCAGAGGGAGAAGCAGACTCCCCACTGAGTTGGGAGCCCAACATGGGGCTCAATCCCAGGCCCCGGAGATCATGACCTGAGCTGAAGGCAGATGTTTAACCATCTGAGCCACCCAGGTGCCACTTGGGTTTTCGACGTAGAGTGTCATGTCATCTGTGAAGAATGAAAGTTTGACTACTTCTTTGCTTATTCAGATGCCTTTTATTTCTTTTTGTTGCCTGATTGCTGAGGCTAGGACCTCTAGTACTATGTTAAACAACAGTGATAGAGTGGCCATCCCTCCTATATTCCTGACCTTAGGGAAAAGCTCTCAGTTTTTGCCAATTGAGGATGATATTTGCTGTGCGTTTTTCACATGTGGCTTTTATGATATTGAGGTATGTAGCCTCTGTCCCTACACTGTGGAGAGTTTTAATCAAGAAAGGATGCTGTATTTTGTCAAATGCTTTTTCTGGATCTATTGAGAGGATCATATGGTTCTTGTCCTTTCTTTTATTTATGTAGTGTATCACATCAATTGATTTGTGGATGTTGAACCACCCTTGTGGCCCAGGAATAAATCCCACTTGGTCATGGCAAATAATCCTTTTTAATGTAATGTTAGATTATATTCTCTAGTATCTTGGTGAGAATTTTTGCATCCATGTTTATCAAGGATATTGGTCTATAATTCTTTTTGGTGGGGTCTTTGTCTGGTTTGGGGATCAAGGTACAGCTGGCTTTATAGAATGAGTTTGGAAGTTTTCCTTCCGTTTATTTTTCAAAACCATTTGTGAAGCTGTTTAAAGAAATCATGGCCACGGAATCATCCTTCAAATTCCCCCAAGTCTTCTAATTCTTAAGTAGATAAATAACATATTGACATTTTTTCAAATTTTGGTTTCTTATTTCTCGGATGAAGGAGTTGGTTTTCTTGGGGCCGCCTAGGTTTATGCTTTATTAACTGAATACTCATTCACTCTCAGAAGTGCCCCAGTTTGCACAATAAAATTATGGTCACCCTGTTTATATCCATCATCTTTGTTATTTAAAGCTTTTCTATCCAAAATCACTCGTTCATTTATCCTATCATTGTTGAACTCCTACTCTATTCCAGGAGTCTGATAAATGCTCAGGAAATAAAGGTACCTCTAAGGCATCCCCACCCCTAAGGTCCTAAGTATTGTGGAAGGAACAGATTATAGAACTGTTTTACCTGATTTAGTCATAGCTCTGCAATCATAACTCTCAATTCTAATGGAGCTGGATTTCTGCAAGAAGAATATCTATGCTAATGAAATGATTTGTTATACCTAATAGCTTGTGTTGAGGATTTATGATATAGTTTATGCAACTTAAAATGATGCATTTTATTTGATGCAACTTATTTATGATATATTTTATGCAACTTAACTTAATCGTGACTTAGCAATTATATTTGGTTTGAATTACTGAAAGAATTCATTGTGTGATTTCCTCTACCTTTGTGAAGGCAGTGGTTCAAAAATACCCCTTTTGGCACTGCATTTGTCTCAAGATCTCAATCCGTGTTGTGTATTTATGGTCAGAGAATTCCGTCAGCAGCTTCCTAGAACTCATGTTGTGGGCACAAGCCTTAAGTCCCTGAGTTACAGTCAGAGAAACTTGTCTTAATAAGTTGAAATCATGTCTTAAAAAAAATCATTCCGGTCCCTATGTCCTCATTCAGTTGGATCCAGCTGTGTTAAAAGGGCAATCTAATACTGCCTCTTCCCCAGCAGAGAATATTGTTTTCATTTAAATGTGTCCTGTTGTCACCTCTGCCCAGGTGCTTAGCTCTTATTCTGTGCTCACTCCCCTGTGTGATTGAACCATAAACCCTGTCTTGGAATTGTGTGTTTACTTGTCCACCTCCTAGATTAGATTGTGATCAACGTCAAGTTCCCGGCGGCTGGCACCATGCCCAGTACGAGTTAGCTGTTCTGGTCAGTAAATGCCTTTTGAATGAAGTAGGATAGGCCATAACAGAACCCAAGTGCACATGCTCACTCGTTCTTTCTCTCTTCCTACATGTAATTCCTGAGAGGCTACAATGAACCTGGCACAGAGCGGGGTACTGGGCTGGGTCAGTGCGGCCCCAGAGACACACGCCGACTGCTCCAGGAGGCTTCAAGCTGGGGGTGAAGAGACAGAGGGAGGGGGAGGCTCTGTGGTGGGAGGGTACCGGGTCACAGACATTTCCAGAAAAGATAAACCAGTTAGGCTCTTCCTGGGCTAGGAGGCTCCACTGAACATGCTGTTCTTTAAGAGCAACGGTTCACCTTTTGAAGGTTGTATGGGAAGGTATGGGAGCAGATTTGCATTTTATAGGATCACCTTGTGCTAGGAACTAGCTTATTACTTGGAAAATGTAAAGAAAGGGGAAGAATCAAATATTTATCCTGGCTTCGCTGTATAATTTATATCTCAAAGCCACTGAAGAGCTTACAAAGAGAAGTTTCTCCATAGAAGTGTTCCAGCGGATACATGAAAACAAATGGGAGGATACCACCATTTTGTAATCCGTAATGAATTAGGTGCCTAGGCAACAATTACCAATAACTGTTAACACTGGGAAAAGAGAGACAAGCAGACATGACGTGATTCCCGAACGCATAGACTACCATCATTTGGTAAAATTGTTGAAAAATCAATCCTGGATCCGACCAGACTTCTAGACCTGACTAGCATGTTTTCCAGGAAATGGGAGGGGACAGAGGAATCCGCTACCCACATCCCCACAGAGACGCAGGAAGCAAAATCCAGATCCTGGGAAGCTGTGAACACATACAACCCTGATTCTTTCAACAAAGAAATTGCAAAGGGCGGGGAATTGTTGAGGGGGGGGACCTAGGAATTAAAAGCTGTAGATTAAAAGATTTACATATATGTATAGACCCTATTTGGATTCTGATTTGAACACACTAACTGTAAAACAAAACAGCATTTATGAGATAAGTGGGATAATTTGAACACTGGCTGGATATTTAGTTATATTGAGGGATTATTATGAATTATTCTTGTATAAAATGTTATTTTGGTTATTTTAAAGAGCAACAACAGGAAGAGTTCCTCTCTTTTATAGAGACATACTGAAATATTTATGAAAGGAATGATGTGATGTCTCAGATTTGCTTCCAGGGAGGAGTAAAAGTGGATGGAGGTTGAAGCTGGGTTATGGGTCAATGGAAGTTCATTTTACTTTTCTTTCTACCCTTGTTTATGCTCAACATTTTCTAGTATGGGAAGTTATAAGGGGAAAAAGAAAAAGAGATCACCCTGGCTTTGACTTTTCTCTTCAAGCCCCAAATCCTCGGTGTGTTCATGTTGAAATTTTATCAGGTGATCACATTTTAATGGATTACTATATTAGAATATTTTAATTTTAGTAACTCGAATATTGGTATATTTTAATGATTAACCTTTTGGAAAATTAATACTGTTAATTGTGTAAAATTTGGATATTTGGGAGTAGTCTAACGAAGACAAATAGCACCGATAATTCCACCATTCTGGAGAGTACAGTTAATATTTTTGGGTAGCCTCTTTAAGGGATATATATGTGCTAAATATAATTTTAATCATAAAACTGATTATATGATAGATTTCTTGGTTTTTTTTGAAAGCTTTGTTCATTTACTTGAGAGAGAGGGTTAGAGAGAGAGATAGAGAGAGAATGAGCGGGGATAGGGGCAGAAGGAAAGAAACTCAAGCACACTCCACACTGAGCGGGGATCCTGCTGTAGGGCTCGATCTCACAGCCCTGAGATCATGACCTGAGCTGAAATCAAGAGCTGGATGCCTAACTGACTGAGCCACCCAGGTGCTTCCCTTGTTCATTTTTTAATAGTACATTGTGAACATTTTTCCAAGGCGTTGGGGAATCTGTTATAAACAAAATTTTAGTGGCCATTTAATATTATATCTTATAGACATTAATGACAAAATTTATTTAATTAATTGCTTCTTGAACATTTAGGCTTTAAATTTTTTTTTTTTTTTTACTGTGAAAACGATGCTTTAATGAATAGCCTTATATAGATATGTCTGGATGTATACTCTGATCATGTTCTTAGAATAAATTCCTATAATTGAATAGCTGGGTCAATGAACCTGTATTTTTATAGCAATTGATACATAGCCCTTCAAACTGTTGACAATGATTTGCATTCCCATTAGCTGTGTATGAGAATGTTTTTGTTTTTTTTTTTTATGCCCTCATCGGCTCTGAATATTCTCTGTAATTTTTCTTTTTGGCCAATTTGCTGATAAAAAATGATATTAAACTGCTTTAATTTGCATTTCTCTAATTACCATTGAGCTTGACCATTTTTCCTACTAATTACTGCATCAGTCTTTCAATGACCAGAGAGGTCTTTTGTGTGTTTTTCTGTTTGTGCATTCTTTTTATTGGTTGTACATATTCTTTATATATTAAGGGCAGTATCACTTTGGTATTCATATTGTAACAATGTTCTCTCCATGCTTTTAATTCAGCATAAGGAATTTTCTGGCATAGATTTTTCATGTTTTTATATAGTCTAATTAATTAATCTTTTTGTTCATGGAGTCTCTTTTTTTATTATAAAGTCCTTTTCTATTTCAAAATTGCCGTTTCTCCTGTTTTATCCTATTGTTTTGTTTCTCTTACATTTGACTCTAATTCACATAGACCTTATTTTGCTATATTGTTATATTGTTTAGAGTCGGGATTAACATTATTTTTCTAGTAGTGACCCTCTATCCCAGATATTGAACAATTCTTTGCCTGATGTGAATTATTACTGCCTCTCTTCTCTATTAAGATCTTTTATACATGGGCCTTGTATGCTTTCTCAATGCCATTCTATCCAATCCTCTGTGAGTATAATAGTATTTTAAGCCTTGCAAGTTCATAAATTGTTTTAGCATAAAATAGCAATTTTTTGTCTCTTTCTTTTTTACTTTTATTCCATTAAAAAGAAATGTTTTGGCCTTCCCCCGACCTTCTTAATCTTTCAGATGGTTTTCTCACTTCTGTTAAGGTCCAACAGGATTTGTGATTTTTAATGGGATGACATCAGACCTATTTGGGAGAGTTTTGATATTTTCACATTATTCATTCTTATCCAGTAACAAATATTCAATGTTCTTTTAGGTTTTACCAATAAATTTTTGTATAGGCTCTGTATTTTTCTTCTTAATTCCTAGATATTGTATACTTGATGATGTTATTATGCCTGAGATTACAAAAAAGTAACAGTTTTATTGAGATACAATTTACTTACCATTTTTTGGCTTACTTTCAAAGCTGATCTAACTACTCTTGGCACACATACAACCTTAAGACTACTTTTAATTTTCTGTTTCGCCTTTTTTAAGGTGATTCTGCCTACCTATTGTTACATACTGTTTTTCTTTTTAAAGATTTTATTTATTTATTTATTTATTTGAGAGAGAAAATGAGAGAGAGAAAGCGAGAGAGAGAAAGAGCACGGGAGCAGGGAGGCTTAGAGGGAGAAGCAGATTACCGCTGAGCAGGGAGCCCAATGTGGGACTTGATCCTGGGACTCCAGGATCATGACCTGACCTGAAGGCAGTCACTTAACCAACTGAGCCACCCAGGCACTCTGTTATATACTGTTTTTGAAGACAAGAAATAGGATTATGTAACATGGAGATTGCTGAATTAGCCATAAGTAAACATCAAACTCTCGTCCCCGTTCTGTTATCAACTGGGTGTATGATCTTAGGTATTAAAAGATAAACTGAGGCATATTAAAATTTTTAAGAGTTTAAGCAAAAATTGCTTCAAACTGGGCAGCACCTAATTTAAAGATAGGAAGTTGCTCTGAGCAACTGTACAAAATGAAAGGCTTCTACAGGCAGAGGGAGCAGGAACAAGGATACTCTCCCTTGGAGGACTGTAGGGTCTGTGAGGCAGATGACTGATTTAGTGCTGATCGGCTGATTCCTGATTTAAGATTCCACTCCTGGGAGAGGCAAAGCTGTAATTAAGCCTTGTTTTGGTGATCTAGAGCTTAGCATAAGTGACTCCATGTTGGATTTGTTGTCTTGTTTTTAATGTAGGCAAACCCCTTATGTCCAGACTTTGTTTTTTTCCCTCAGGTTCTTTCCAGATCTTTATTTCTAACTATGTAATAGGCCCTCAAAATATGTCAGTCTCATACTTTGTATATTAGAGAGAAGGAAACCCGAATTTCAATGGCAACACAGCAGATAAAATGTTATAGAAGTGAAATTGTGAAAAATGTTCTGTATTTCCTCCTCATTCTGTTTACCTGGTATAGGCTCACTTTGGTATTTTAATTGCTCAGAATATTGCCTTTGGGTCCCATGTCTCCCAAGCATGATTAAGAATAAACATGACCTCACTCGGAAGCATTATGTCACCCCTCCATTTTAGGTGCCAGTTTTAACACTTCTGAGGAGGAGAACACATTTTTATTTTAAGGTTTACTTTTATAACAAATGACCCAACTTCAGTACTTTGAATCTGGTAGTATTTTCACATAGGCTCTTTGCATTCTAATGATACAAGAAAAGAGTTCACTTAAGTTGAAACCTGAAATGCTTATTGATTATGGAAAAGAGTGGAAAGCTAATGACTTTGGAAATGCATGCCACGGGCAGAGAATATGCTACTAGTAGGGTGCTCAGGATTATGACCTTCTATTGGTTGCTCCCACTGGGTATCTAACAACACTGTGTTCTGAGAAGTAACTGAACTTGCAGAAATAGCTCATGAAGTCATTTTCTATTTAAATGGTCTGCACTTTGTAGAATAAATACTCTTTAACTAGGACGATATTAATATATGTCTTTGACAGCAACTGCATTGAGAAGACAGCCTTTGCAAAAACACTTTTGTCACCCATCCAAGTATGGGGCTTTTATGACAGATTGTTGTGTATCTGAAGGAGCTATTGTGTCAACAATGAGCATCATAATGAGTCTAAAAATCTGACTCAATGGAACAAATGTATTTTAATGGCATGCATTTTACTTTAAAAGGATGTACCAAAATAGAGTGAGAGTCTGAAAGCAGGGCATTATTTTATAATGAAAGAATAATATATGGGTAGTTCTAGCTAAAGTAAGGATGTCACTGGGAGTGAAAATTGACTTTGAGTGGATAAAATCACTCCCATCAGCAAACCACAAATGCTGTGGGAGAGTTATCTGCCGAGGCACAAGAGGGACCGTTAAAATGGGTGCGGGTACTCAGGAATGTCCTTTATTGACGTTCACTCCAGTGAGATGCAGGATTATGTGAGGCATCCTAAGACTCCCTTCCTACGGCACTCAAAGTACCCACCATGTTTTTCTGGGCTCACAAGTTTGCATTTACTAAAATGCCATAGAAGCAACCCCAGAATAACATATTTCTTTTGATGTTTAAATTCTACTTATTAAGTGTACTATAATATCGAGGGGCCAAGAGGTAAGTTTGGAGAGTGAGATACATTTTCTAACATGTTTAAGATAATGCACGAGTCATAAATTTGTAGAACTAGGGAACAAATTTGAATGCAAAAGGCGGATGGTATAGATAACAGTTTTCTTTGGTATTGACCTCACCATACTTCTGGAATTGATTTAAAAGACTGTATATTATTTGTATTTTTGGTAAGAAATTTTACATTTTATGGGAATATACTGTTGTACGCTTCTTGCGTTTGTATTTTTCAATTTATTAGGATCCCTAGTCTATCAGATACCCTGTTCATAGGCACTCTCACGGCAAACCTTGGGTATGTAATGCTAACATGGGCATTGTTTTTTTATTACTGTCTGCAATAATCCACATGGTTTTTCGTTTTTTATCTGCTGGCTGAAAACAGCAACTGGGTGTGTCTGGGTATCTCAGTCGGTTAAGCGTCTGGCTCTTGGTCTCAGCTCAGGTCTGGATCTCAGGGTGGTGAGTTCAAGCCCTGCGTTGGGCTCCAAGATGGGCGTGGAGCCTACTTTGGTGACAGAGGTACATGCTCTGTCCTTATTATGCTTAGTCTGCCGACACTCCAACCATTAATGCTATTTCGGGAAATGGACTACGTTCCAGCTACCTGTGCATTATCTGTGAAACAGTGCCTTCTACTAAAACATTACATGGCTGTGGCCAAGTGAATCGAGCTGACATTCTAATGTTTGTTCAACGAGGGGGGGAAAAATGAAAGAACCATCCCCTCTCCGTTTCAGGTTCCTGAGCTCTTTGCTCATCTGTGTTCTGCTCTTTCTTTTCTTTGAAAAGAACCTGGGACTGTATAGTTGAGATACAAAGAAGAAATTCTTGTCAATTGGTGCAAGAGAAAGAAGGGCAGAGGTTAAAGAGAGAACAGGGCAAGTCCAGCCTTGGGGCCAAAATGGCGTCCCCAGACTGGTGAGGTGGATGGGGCACTCTCCGAGGGGACTTGCCTCCGCCAGTGTGGGGACGGTCCCGGGAGGTCGTGCCTCGCTCTGGGCTTTGCTCCAGAAGGGAGCTTCTCTTCACAGAATTCCAGACTATGTTTTAGTGAACAGAAGGGAGCCTTTTGTGCTTTGGCACACTGCACATTCCAGAGTCTAACATGGAAAGGTCAGATTTGTGAATGATGGATGGGTCCATTTAAGGAAAAGTCATCTTTATTGAAAATGGAATGGGGCAGGGGTGAAAAGGTGAGGTGTGGCAGATGTTGGGGTTGTGTGTTGCAGTATCCCATTGTCTAAAAACATCACTGGCATACAGTAAGTGCTTGACGCCTAGCTGTTGAGGGAAAGCCTGATGGCAGTCTTTTAGGGCATTATCTGCCATGTGCATTTCGCAGGAGGTGTATTAAGCTTTTTCTGTGTTATGTGGAGTGCCTCACCTTGAGAGTGACAACTTTCTTTCTAGAGGGAAGCCTGCTTCCAGAAGAGTCTGTCTTATTGAAAAGGTACTGGAGTCACTTTCTATAGTTGGGATTTTCTTTTTGTGCTTAAATTCATTTCAAAGTGCCTTTTGAAGCTGCTGGGAAAGAAGACTCTAGCTGGGTGACCAAAAGGCCAGCACGGCCCACGTCTAGGTTAGACAAAGATAGAAAAGTGCTTTTGGTCATAGTCACTTCCTCCTAGGCTAAAACTACTCATTGGCACCAGACACTCTTTTCTGTATTTTAAAAATACCATAGCCTGTAATTTTGCACACTAAATTTGCTCGTGTTGATATTGGCCTCAGTTAACCCAATCTCTTTTTCCAAGGCCTGGCACACCCACCCTTTTGCACTATCAGGGTGGTGGCACAGGAAATATCTCCAGCCTGGAGACACAAGCAGCAGAGGAAGGGCTCCTTCAGGGAGACCACTGGACCGCCCAGCGGCAGCGACGTCCTCCGATCCTTCCGACTTACCTTTCCGGTCGTTCCACCTAAAATGGTTTTGCTTAGCAATAGAGATCTGAGCGCATTATGGGAAAACTGGAGACAGGATATTTCGGACTCGTTTATGCCCAATTCTGCAAACATTCATTGACGCCCAGTTATATGTTAGGTGCCTTTCTGGGGCTGGGGGCTGTGGGGGAGGAATAAGATAGCCATGCACCGCAGAGGGTGCTCACAAAATTCACTGATGCCTTTCCAAAGGAAGGGTGCTTATGGGAAGACACTACATTTATGGATTACCTGGTTTTCTTGCCTAGTCTCTGTGCCAGGTACTTTGTATTTTTGTGCAAGGCACTTAGTCCACTTAGTACTTAGAATAACCCCATGAGAAAGATTTTATAGATGCGGAAACTCTGCCTTTGGTTGGCATACCCTGTCCGTGGCCCACAGCTAGAGTCAAGGTCAGCCCCAGGTCACCTTGACTCTACCAAATGCTTTTTAGGGCAAATCAAGTTGCTACCTGCCTCTGTATACTCCATGCTCCCAGAAGATGCCTATGGGATCGGCCCTGCTGTGCTCTCAGGGAGGGAAGATCTGAAGTAGCAGAATTCCAAAATTCTTGGAAACAAAGTCCATCCCTACCACCATTTCCTAGTTTCTGGAATGATTGGATACGTGCTTGCCAGAGCCATGATGCTCTCTTGTCTGAAAAAAACACCCCAAAACTTTATTTTCTCGAGTTCCTGGTCAACTGTTAGTAATTTTTCATAGCTACAGACATAGTAGCCTGGTGTCAAGAAAAGATACTTATTTTATTCTGGGACGAAAACCTTGAAACTTAAAATTTGCTTTAAATCATTGAAAAGGAATGAGATGATTTTTAGTAATCATACCTACTTGAGGTCCTTTTTAAAATTTGTTTTTAAAATTTAAATTCGATTAATTAACGTATAGCTTATTATTCATTTCAGAGGTAGAGGTCACTGATTCATCAGTAGCATAGACACCCAGTGCTCATTACATCACGTGCCCTCCTTCATGCCCAACCCCCAGTTACCCCCTCCCCCCACCCTCCTCTCCAGCAACCCTCAGTTTGTTTCTTATGATTAAGAGTCTCTTAGGGTTTGTCTCCTACCCCCAATTAAGGCTTGTTTTATTCTTTCCTCTCTTCCCTTACGTTCTCGAGGTCCCTTTTTTTTTTTTTTTTTTAAGAATTTAAAGTTCGAGGGGCGCCTGGGTGGCTCAGTCGTTGAGCATCTGCCTTCGGCTCTGGTCATGATCCCGGGGTCCTGGGATCCAGCCCTGCGTCGGGCTCCTTGCTTGGCAGGAAGCCTGCTTCTCCCTCTCCCGCTCCCCCTGCTTGTGTTCACTCTCTCGCTGTGTCTCTCTCTGTCAAATAGTTAAAAAAAAAAAAAGCAAAGTTTGATATTACTGGACTTCTTTAATGCATCTTATAGCTAAAAGCTTGATAAATTGCCTGTTTTGCCGAACTAATGAAATGACAAGTCTCACCAGCAGAACAAACCTACCCAGGGAGTATTCCCCATTCCTACTCTGCGGGTCGGGAGAGACTACATTCCTACTCTTTGGGTGCAAAGTTGGGGAACAGAGACGTGCTTCATTTATCATTTAGTAAAACTCGAGTCTTCCCCTGGATGGCACGCCACGCCATGATTCATATTACTTCCTCCTTTAGAAATGCGCAGTTTTACTGAAGCACATTAAAAAAAAACTGTGGCTCCATGTTTTATTGGAAGGAAGAAGGAAACTGTTTCACAGACAGTTGCAAGACACTGTGGAGTGCGTGTGTGTGTGTATTTTTGCGGGACAGAATAGATTGAACACAGAAGTTTTTCACTGCTGTGTACTCTCGCCCGTGGAATTTCCTAATGAGTGAGAGGATGTGCACTCTTCTTCTGGGGACGGTCTCCCATATTAAGCGTACAGCTTGCTCTGTCTGGGGACGCCTGCTCAGGACTCTGCCATCTGTAGTGGGAGGCACCATCTCTGGCTTGGAGAATGCGTCTGTTAATTTTCTTTTTCTGACTTGATGACACCATTGTGGTTACTGGGCCTCCCTCTCCAATCAATAACCTCTCATTTTCCATTATTACATCTTAAGGATATTGCAGTGGTTGCAAGCTGTTACATTTTCATTTCGGAGAGGCGATGGCGGGGAGACTGCGTCTGGAGAAAGCAGTGGGAGTTCACGTTCTCCAAACGGGGTGGTCTTCCAGGTGAATTAGTTATTTGATGGAAGAATTAACTCCACCTGCCTATGCTTCTTGGCGTGAGCTCAGCCAACCCATGCCGCCATTTTACAGGGGAGCACCTGGGGCTTGGGGAGGAATTCCACTGCCCGCATGGGGCTGACGTAGCTCCCAGACTCCTGGGTCCTCACTCTTCTTCCCTATTGCCTCTTTTAAGCATCACATGTGAAGGAATATCAGAGGATTTTAGAAGCAGAGACTTATTTCTATGTGGGTATCAGGAAAGATGTGTTTGGCCATCAATAAAAGTCTAGAATTCTCAAGGCTATTCTTCTTCACCTAAATGTTGGAGCGGCGGGCTTCACACAAGGATGACTTAAGGTCACAGGTTTTTTTTTTGACAAAGGAAAGAAATCTGGAGGGTAATTTCCTATGTTTTGGTGTGCTAGCATTTGGAATGCTTTGGTTGATTTCTAACAGACACCATTATTTGTGTGCATGCGTGTGTGTGTGCATGTGTGTGTGTGCGCGCACACGCACGTGTGCTTGTGTGTGTGCGTGCGTGTGTGTGTGTGTGTGTGTGGTGGGAGAGAGGGGTGTTCTTGCCTTTGACCAACGCATTTCGAGTTTAGAGAAAAAAATAGAGCCTGTGTTTAAGAAGTTATGAGAAAGAAAGACCCAAGATCTTTCTTGGGAAGAGATGGAAATGTTTAGGGAACGTGTTCTTAATTGGAGGGCGAGTGGGGGTTAAGATTGCTTGGCCTCGTGAGATTGCGTGAGTTTGAGACTGATGGTGACAGGATCTGGACTGATGGGTGAGCTCACTCCATGGGCACCTTCTCTGTAATGTAATGGCTTTGGATGTTGGTGGGAGGCGAGGCCTGGAGTGTGGTGAGCTTTCCCTTCCTCCATCTTGGGGCCGGTGAATGTGACGGTGACTGCGGTGACTGGTGACTGGGGAACGCAGGGCAGGAATGGGGAAATTCAGCTCTTGGGCCTCTTACTGCATACTTCCAGCGACTTTTCATCTCTGTGCAGTGGGTGCTAAAGTGCAAATCAGGGTTCATTTCCTTTTACAAGATACATTTTTGTGCTTCTTTTCACAACCAAGAAAAATCCCTGTGTTTTGCCCCAGAGGAATGGACTGAACTGATTCCAGCAGTAAGAATGGGGCCCATCTTGTAGACCTCCATTCCTTCCTCCCTCACCCCCATCTCCCCCAAGTCTATTCTGTTCATCTATTGATTTGCCTTCATAATGTTTTCTTGTGGTTTCCAGCCCTGGGATACTCCCAGGCCTTTCTCACTGTAAAACTTAAAACCACTCTCCTCACCCTTCAAGCTCATCGTGATCGCTCCTGTGGAAACATCTGAAAACCCTCCTGCATCCCTGTGTGGCCTTAGGCACCTCCCTCCTCTCTCGATGCCTCAAGTTCCTGTAGAATAAACACCATCGAAGTACCTACCTTTTGGGTTCTTGTGGGTTTTAGACGATGGGAATGCAGGTAAGACACTTTAAAACAGGCCAGACACATAGTAGGTGTCTTACCAGTGTGAGCTGTATTTGTTGTTCTTGCTACTGCTCCATTCCCCACCCAAGCCCCCCGGAAAACTGTCACGTGGCTGGCGTGAGTACTGGGGGGAGGTCCGAGGTGGCCTGAAGCCGGCCTCTCTCTTGGCCTGTACCCGCTCTGTCTTCTCCCACGGTGCTGACCTACCCCAGCAGTCTGACCGGCTGGGAGGGCCTCCTCCCTCTGAACTTGCCAGTCCAACTCATTTGGGCTGCTTTTCTCTCCCCATCCCTTTCCTCTTCTTGCTGGGATGAATCCCCTTCCCATTCTTGCCATCTGCTCTATTTGAGTAACTCACCCCTTTCCGCTTTCCTTCCCTCTCCATTGCTTCCTCTTCTTCTCAGGCCTCTCCCTCTTCCTTCTGCCTTTTTCTTTCTCCTTCTGTCTACCTCCCCCACATACCCACTCGGGTCTTTTGTCGTTAGAAGGGCCTAGATGACGAGAGGAAGGTCATTCACTTCATCATATTCCTATGCGTCTAGCACAGACCGAGAGTGTGTGACCAGAAAGACCGAAAATTTGTATTAGCAAGAATGGCAGGCTGAGAGGACCCTAAAGGTGTCTCCGCTGACAGGTGTGTAGGAAGTGATAAAAGTGCCCGAAAACGAAATTGCTTAGCGCAATTCCATGGTATAGAGAGGCACTAGTTATAGCAAGAGGATAAACAGAAGTCTTTAGGGTGAAAATCTGCGGCACTTAGATTGTGCTTAATGATGTCAAGGAAACTTCCTCTTTATTTTATGGGAAAACCATATTCTGAGTTCTAGAGTTCTACCTAATTCTTTTGACGTGTCATGTGTGTATGTGAGTACTCGTGGACGTTCATTTGTATTTTAAAATGGAGCAATTTACTATGAACTTGCTAAATTTATATAGTGAGTATTATTAGTCTCAGAGAGATATTGTACTAACACATAGTTAATATTCTGGTGAAACTCAGTATATCATTTTTTGAATAAAGTGTTTCCTTTTTGTGGCTTTTCCATTTACTTTTCTCCAAATTTCCTGTGAATCTATTAATAATGAAAGTGAATTAAACAAGGCCTGGCATTTTGATCTATTTGTTCAAGATCTTGTTCACAACATTTGTGTTCAACTGGTTTTGTGTGATAAAATCCCGCATGCTTGCCTTTTTTTTTAATATCTCATCTAATAATTGATGAGACACTGAGGTTTGCAATTACAAAATATCCAGAGTTGCAAATATAAAAAGTAAAGCTACAGTAGCATTGCCTTTCAACATGTCAGGCAATAATCCCTTCTTGAAGCAAGTGGAAGGCTCACTAAGAAGGTTCGGTATTTTTCTGTGAGGCCAGGGGGCAGTCGCCTGAGTCCAAGAACAGATGCTTAGAAATCAGCGTGTTGGCTTCCCCAGATAGTACTGGAGAGTTGAGGGGAGAGTTCAGGGTGAACACACGCCTTTCCCCTTCCAACTGTCACCTTCCTTTCTCCCTCTAAAGCCCATTGATGTTGAGCTGGTGAGAGTGGATAAATAATTTATTTCCTAGTATCAGCTTCATCAGAAACCCGTAAAGATTTCTTTAAGTGTTTGGATCTAAAATCTTTCTGAATTGAGCCCTAAATTATTAATCGTGTGAAACTGGGGCCCATTTCCTGCCTGTGGTGTAGACACGCCTGTATTTTGAAACTGAATTATTTGTGGATCCCTTTACCAGTTGTTCCTCTTTTTGGGTCTAAAGCAGACAGCATGGAGGAAATGGAACGTTCTAGGCATTTTTACAACCACTACTAGATAGCTCTTACGGCCCTAATGAATTCAGTCGACAGAATAAAAGTCATTAGTCTCTTGGTCCTCTGTTGTTTGATCTGTACAATCAAGAAATGCATTGAAGATTCTTTGTAGCTTTAAATTTTGTGATTCTTTCCTATAGAACTCGTGAGGAATGTATAATATTTATGGGAACGAAAGTTCAAGTCACTTATAAAGAGGCAGAAATCAGGCTATCAGTCACAGGGCTGTTTTTTCCAGCCCAGCCTCTGTCAGTCCAAACCCTGTTATAACCACAATGTGGCAAGTTATGATGTTCCATTATTATTTCTTTCACTTGAGAATGCTTCAGCTATATAGATCTATCACAGCAGTTGTTACCCTGGTGAGTTTCCCCATATCCATCAGAAGAAGAAAATCCATCACGCTTTTGACTACTTTTTGCTCTCCACGAAAATGATCTTTAAGAGAATGACATGTAATATAGACTTTACTATTCTTAAGGCATCGGAGAAACTGCGTCTGAAGTAAAATCAATACATGATGCAGTAGTTTATTTACATTTCAAATATTGAATGGCAAAGCATTTTACCAAAGACTTTGGGACTGGGGTAGAGTCGGAGGACGGAATGCCAGAGAAATGGGGGTCAGCTGCTGTGTCCAGTGCCTGACTATGGTTCCATTCCTCTGCCCCCAGCCGCACCGCCAGAATGAGGTAGATTCACGAGAGGCGAAGAAATGTAGATATGGGGGCTGGATGTAGAGATTGGCTTTTTATTTTTTTATTTTTTATGTCTATTTTTTTTAAGGTAGGAAGATGACATTTATTTATTTATTTATTTATTTAATGTTGGCTAATTGACTTTATTTTATTTTTTCAGTGTTCCAAGATTCATTGTTTATGCACCACACCCAGTGCTCCATGCAATCCGTGCCCTCCTTAGTACCCACCACCAGGCTCGCCCCCCACCTCCCTCCCCTCTAAAACCCTTAGATTGTTTCTCAGAGTCCACAATCTCTCATGCTTCGTCTCCCCCTCCGATTTACCCCAATTCTCTTTTTAAAATTCCATCCCATAATGTCAAATTAAGTTATAATGATGGTTACCAGGCAACATAGACCTACCAAAGCAGGTCTTAGCCTTCATATTTCTGGTTGCATTTTGCACTGTTTTATAGATATAGGTATAAATTATGTGCAGCTGTTGTATTTTTTTTTAGAGATTTCTTTTTTTTTTT